>JAVGWX010000006.1:36407944-37120444 GCA_036924085.1 Ariolimax columbianus
ACTATAATCTAAACACATCACGTTAAGACAAGAGTGAGATTGATGACCAGCGCAACTTCTTGCTCACTATAATCTAAACACATCACGTTAAGACAAGAGTGAGATTGATGACCAGCGCAACTTCTTGCTCACTATAATCTAAACACATCACGTTAAGACAAGAGTGAGATTGATGACCAGCGCAACTTCTTGCTCACTATAATCTAAACA
The DNA here is from genome assembly GCA_036924085.1 of Ariolimax columbianus. Lineage (NCBI taxonomy): Eukaryota > Metazoa > Mollusca > Gastropoda > Stylommatophora > Arionidae > Ariolimax > Ariolimax columbianus. The sequence goes on from JAVGWX010000006.1 coordinate 36,408,155, forward strand.
CATCACGTTAAGACAAGAGTGAGATTGATGACCAGCGCAACTTCTTGCTCACTATAATCTAAACACATCACGTTAAGACAAGAGTGAGATTGATGACCAGCGCAACTTCTTGCTCACTATAATCTAAACACATCACGTTAAGACAAGAGTGAGATTGATGACCAGCGCAACTTCTTGCTCACTATAATCTAAACACATCACGTTAAGACAAGAGTGAGATTGATGACCAGCGCAACTTCTTGCTCACTATAATCTAAACACATCACGTTAAGACAAGAGTGAGATTGATGACCAGCGCAACTTCTTGCTCACTATAATCTAAACACATCACGTTAAGACAAGAGTGAGATTGATGACCAGCGCAACTTCTTGCTCACTATAATCTAAACACATCACGTTAAGACAAGAGTGAGATTGATGACCAGCGCAACTTCTTGCTCACTATAATCTAAACACATCACGTTAAGACAAGAGTGAGATTGATGACCAGCGCAACTTCTTGCTCACTATAATCTAAACACATCACGTTAAGACAAGAGTGAGATTGATGACCAGCGCAACTTCTTGCTCACTATAATCTAAACACATCACGTTAAGACAAGAGTGAGATTGATGACCAGCGCAACTTCTTGCTCACTATAATCTAAACACATCACGTTAAGACAAGAGTGAGATTGATGACCAGCGCAACTTCTTGCTCACTATAATCTAAACACATCACGTTAAGACAAGAGTGAGATTGATGACCAGCGCAACTTCTTGCTCACTATAATCTAAACACATCACGTTAAGACAAGAGTGAGATTGATGACCAGCGCAACTTCTTGCTCACTATAATCTAAACACATCACGTTAAGACAAGAGTGAGATTGATGACCAGCGCAACTTCTTGCTCACTATAATCTAAACACATCACGTTAAGACAAGAGTGAGATTGATGACCAGCGCAACTTCTTGCTCACTATAATCTAAACACATCACGTTAAGACAAGAGTGAGATTGATGACCAGCGCAACTTCTTGCTCACTATAATCTAAACACATCACGTTAAGACAAGAGTGAGATTGATGACCAGCGCAACTTCTTGCTCACTATAATCTAAACACATCACGTTAAGACAAGAGTGAGATTGATGACCAGCGCAACTTCTTGCTCACTATAATCTAAACACATCACGTTAAGACAAGAGTGAGATTGATGACCAGCGCAACTTCTTGCTCACTATAATCTAAACACATCACGTTAAGACAAGAGTGAGATTGATGACCAGCGCAACTTCTTGCTCACTATAATCTAAACACATCACGTTAAGACAAGAGTGAGATTGATGACCAGCGCAACTTCTTGCTCACTATAATCTAAACACATCACGTTAAGACAAGAGTGAGATTGATGACCAGCGCAACTTCTTGCTCACTATAATCTAAACACATCACGTTAAGACAAGAGTGAGATTGATGACCAGCGCAACTTCTTGCTCACTATAATCTAAACACATCACGTTAAGACAAGAGTGAGATTGATGACCAGCGCAACTTCTTGCTCACTATAATCTAAACACATCACGTTAAGACAAGAGTGAGATTGATGACCAGCGCAACTTCTTGCTCACTATAATCTAAACACATCACGTTAAGACAAGAGTGAGATTGATGACCAGCGCAACTTCTTGCTCACTATAATCTAAACACATCACGTTAAGACAAGAGTGAGATTGATGACCAGCGCAACTTCTTGCTCACTATAATCTAAACACATCACGTTAAGACAAGAGTGAGATTGATGACCAGCGCAACTTCTTGCTCACTATAATCTAAACACATCACGTTAAGACAAGAGTGAGATTGATGACCAGCGCAACTTCTTGCTCACTATAATCTAAACACATCACGTTAAGACAAGAGTGAGATTGATGACCAGCGCAACTTCTTGCTCACTATAATCTAAACACATCACGTTAAGACAAGAGTGAGATTGATGACCAGCGCAACTTCTTGCTCACTATAATCTAAACACATCACGTTAAGACAAGAGTGAGATTGATGACCAGCGCAACTTCTTGCTCACTATAATCTAAACACATCACGTTAAGACAAGAGTGAGATTGATGACCAGCGCAACTTCTTGCTCACTATAATCTAAACACATCACGTTAAGACAAGAGTGAGATTGATGACCAGCGCAACTTCTTGCTCACTATAATCTAAACACATCACGTTAAGACAAGAGTGAGATTGATGACCAGCGCAACTTCTTGCTCACTATAATCTAAACACATCACGTTAAGACAAGAGTGAGATTGATGACCAGCGCAACTTCTTGCTCACTATAATCTAAACACATCACGTTAAGACAAGAGTGAGATTGATGACCAGCGCAACTTCTTGCTCACTATAATCTAAACACATCACGTTAAGACAAGAGTGAGATTGATGACCAGCGCAACTTCTTGCTCACTATAATCTAAACACATCACGTTAAGACAAGAGTGAGATTGATGACCAGCGCAACTTCTTGCTCACTATAATCTAAACACATCACGTTAAGACAAGAGTGAGATTGATGACCAGCGCAACTTCTTGCTCACTATAATCTAAACACATCACGTTAAGACAAGAGTGAGATTGATGACCAGCGCAACTTCTTGCTCACTATAATCTAAACACATCACGTTAAGACAAGAGTGAGATTGATGACCAGCGCAACTTCTTGCTCACTATAATCTAAACACATCACGTTAAGACAAGAGTGAGATTGATGACCAGCGCAACTTCTTGCTCACTATAATCTAAACACATCACGTTAAGACAAGAGTGAGATTGATGACCAGCGCAACTTCTTGCTCACTATAATCTAAACACATCACGTTAAGACAAGAGTGAGATTGATGACCAGCGCAACTTCTTGCTCACTATAATCTAAACACATCACGTTAAGACAAGAGTGAGATTGATGACCAGCGCAACTTCTTGCTCACTATAATCTAAACACATCACGTTAAGACAAGAGTGAGATTGATGACCAGCGCAACTTCTTGCTCACTATAATCTAAACACATCACGTTAAGACAAGAGTGAGATTGATGACCAGCGCAACTTCTTGCTCACTATAATCTAAACACATCACGTTAAGACAAGAGTGAGATTGATGACCAGCGCAACTTCTTGCTCACTATAATCTAAACACATCACGTTAAGACAAGAGTGAGATTGATGACCAGCGCAACTTCTTGCTCACTATAATCTAAACACATCACGTTAAGACAAGAGTGAGATTGATGACCAGCGCAACTTCTTGCTCACTATAATCTAAACACATCACGTTAAGACAAGAGTGAGATTGATGACCAGCGCAACTTCTTGCTCACTATAATCTAAACACATCACGTTAAGACAAGAGTGAGATTGATGACCAGCGCAACTTCTTGCTCACTATAATCTAAACACATCACGTTAAGACAAGAGTGAGATTGATGACCAGCGCAACTTCTTGCTCACTATAATCTAAACACATCACGTTAAGACAAGAGTGAGATTGATGACCAGCGCAACTTCTTGCTCACTATAATCTAAACACATCACGTTAAGACAAGAGTGAGATTGATGACCAGCGCAACTTCTTGCTCACTATAATCTAAACACATCACGTTAAGACAAGAGTGAGATTGATGACCAGCGCAACTTCTTGCTCACTATAATCTAAACACATCACGTTAAGACAAGAGTGAGATTGATGACCAGCGCAACTTCTTGCTCACTATAATCTAAACACATCACGTTAAGACAAGAGTGAGATTGATGACCAGCGCAACTTCTTGCTCACTATAATCTAAACACATCACGTTAAGACAAGAGTGAGATTGATGACCAGCGCAACTTCTTGCTCACTATAATCTAAACACATCACGTTAAGACAAGAGTGAGATTGATGACCAGCGCAACTTCTTGCTCACTATAATCTAAACACATCACGTTAAGACAAGAGTGAGATTGATGACCAGCGCAACTTCTTGCTCACTATAATCTAAACACATCACGTTAAGACAAGAGTGAGATTGATGACCAGCGCAACTTCTTGCTCACTATAATCTAAACACATCACGTTAAGACAAGAGTGAGATTGATGACCAGCGCAACTTCTTGCTCACTATAATCTAAACACATCACGTTAAGACAAGAGTGAGATTGATGACCAGCGCAACTTCTTGCTCACTATAATCTAAACACATCACGTTAAGACAAGAGTGAGATTGATGACCAGCGCAACTTCTTGCTCACTATAATCTAAACACATCACGTTAAGACAAGAGTGAGATTGATGACCAGCGCAACTTCTTGCTCACTATAATCTAAACACATCACGTTAAGACAAGAGTGAGATTGATGACCAGCGCAACTTCTTGCTCACTATAATCTAAACACATCACGTTAAGACAAGAGTGAGATTGATGACCAGCGCAACTTCTTGCTCACTATAATCTAAACACATCACGTTAAGACAAGAGTGAGATTGATGACCAGCGCAACTTCTTGCTCACTATAATCTAAACACATCACGTTAAGACAAGAGTGAGATTGATGACCAGCGCAACTTCTTGCTCACTATAATCTAAACACATCACGTTAAGACAAGAGTGAGATTGATGACCAGCGCAACTTCTTGCTCACTATAATCTAAACACATCACGTTAAGACAAGAGTGAGATTGATGACCAGCGCAACTTCTTGCTCACTATAATCTAAACACATCACGTTAAGACAAGAGTGAGATTGATGACCAGCGCAACTTCTTGCTCACTATAATCTAAACACATCACGTTAAGACAAGAGTGAGATTGATGACCAGCGCAACTTCTTGCTCACTATAATCTAAACACATCACGTTAAGACAAGAGTGAGATTGATGACCAGCGCAACTTCTTGCTCACTATAATCTAAACACATCACGTTAAGACAAGAGTGAGATTGATGACCAGCGCAACTTCTTGCTCACTATAATCTAAACACATCACGTTAAGACAAGAGTGAGATTGATGACCAGCGCAACTTCTTGCTCACTATAATCTAAACACATCACGTTAAGACAAGAGTGAGATTGATGACCAGCGCAACTTCTTGCTCACTATAATCTAAACACATCACGTTAAGACAAGAGTGAGATTGATGACCAGCGCAACTTCTTGCTCACTATAATCTAAACACATCACGTTAAGACAAGAGTGAAGATTGATGACCAGCGCAACTTCTTGCTCACTATAATCTAAGCACATCACGTTAAGACAAGAGTGAGATTGATGACCAGCGCAACTTCTTGCTCACTATAATCTAAGCACATCACGTTAAGACAAGAGTGAGATTGATGACCAGCGCAACTTCTTGCTCACTATAATCTAAACACATCACGTTAAGACAAGAGTGAGATTGATGACCAGCGCAACTTCTTGCTCACTATAATCTAAACACATCACGTTAAGACAAGAGTGAGATTGATGACCAGCGCAACTTCTTGCTCACTATAATCTAAACACATCACGTTAAGACAAGAGTGAGATTGATGACCAGCGCAACTTCTTGATCACTATAATCTAAACACATCACGTTAAGACAAGAGTGAGATTGATGACCAGCGCAACTTCTTGCTCACTATAATCTAAACACATCACGTTAAGACAAGAGTGAGATTGATGACCAGCGCAACTTCTTGCTCACTATAATCTAAACACATCACGTTAAGACAAGAGTGAGATTGATGACCAGCGCAACTTCTTGCTCACTATAATCTAAACACATCACGTTAAGACAAGAGTGAGATTGATGACCAGCGCAACTTCTTGCTCACTATAATCTAAACACATCACGTTAAGACAAGAGTGAGATTGATGACCAGCGCAACTTCTTGCTCACTATAATCTAAACACATCACGTTAAGACAAGAGTGAGATTGATGACCAGCGCAACTTCTTGCTCACTATAATCTAAACACATCACGTTAAGACAAGAGTGAGATTGATGACCAGCGCAACTTCTTGCTCACTATAATCTAAACACATCACGTTAAGACAAGAGTGAGATTGATGACCAGCGCAACTTCTTGCTCACTATAATCTAAACACATCACGTTAAGACAAGAGTGAGATTGATGACCAGCGCAACTTCTTGATCACTATAATCTAAACACATCACGTTAAGACAAGAGTGAGATTGATGACCAGCGCAACTTCTTGCTCACTATAATCTAAACACATCACGTTAAGACAAGAGTGAGATTGATGACCAGCGCAACTTCTTGCTCACTATAATCTAAACACATCACGTTAAGACAAGAGTGAGATTGATGACCAGCGCAACTTCTTGCTCACTATAATCTAAACACATCACGTTAAGACAAGAGTGAGATTGATGACCAGCGCAACTTCTTGCTCACTATAATCTAAACACATCACGTTAAGACAAGAGTGAGATTGATGACCAGCGCAACTTCTTGCTCACTATAATCTAAACACATCACGTTAAGACAAGAGTGAGATTGATGACCAGCGCAACTTCTTGCTCACTATAATCTAAACACATCACGTTAAGACAAGAGTGAGATTGATGACCAGCGCAACTTCTTGCTCACTATAATCTAAACACATCACGTTAAGACAAGAGTGAGATTGATGACCAGCGCAACTTCTTGCTCACTATAATCTAAACACATCACGTTAAGACAAGAGTGAGATTGATGACCAGCGCAACTTCTTGCTCACTATAATCTAAACACATCACGTTAAGACAAGAGTGAGATTGATGACCAGCGCAACTTCTTGCTCACTATAATCTAAACACATCACGTTAAGACAAGAGTGAGATTGATGACCAGCGCAACTTCTTGCTCACTATAATCTAAACACATCACGTTAAGACAAGAGTGAGATTAATGACCAGCGCAACTTCTTGCTCACTATAATCTAAACACATCACGTTAAGACAAGAGTGAGATTAATGACCAGCGCAACTTCTTGCTCACTATAATCTAAACACATCACGTTAAGACAAGAGTGAGATTGATGACCAGCGCAACTTCTTGCTCACTATAATCTAAACACATCACGTTAAGACAAGAGTGAGATTAATGACCAGCGCAACTTCTTGCTCACTATAATCTAAACACATCACGTTAAGACAAGAGTTAGATTAATGACCAGCGCAACTTCTTGCTCACTATAATCTAAACACATCACGTTAAGACAAGAGTGAGATTAATGACCAGCGCAACTTCTTGCTCACTATAATCTAAACACATCACGTTAAGACAAGAGTGAGATTAATGACCAGCGCAACTTCTTGCTCACTATAATCTAAACACATCACGTTAAGACAAGAGTGAGATTAATGACCAGCGCAACTTCTTGCTCACTATAATCTAAACACATCACGTTAAGACAAATCCGGCTGATGTTGTGGCCTTCATCGCTTGCGAGGGGCAGTATCTTTTTATTTATAAAGGACATGCTACATGATGATAATGATGATGGTGGGTGTTAGAACACATCCTTACTTCAAGTAAGACAATATTTTCAAGCGAACGAAAGAAGAAGAAGAAAATGTGTTACTAAGAAGGTCGCAGACAGCTCTTCTTCGTAGAATTGACGAACCATTTATAATTAATTTGGTCAGGTAGCTAAACGGGGCCAAATCTTATCATATCTCGAACGTTTGTTGTGTCATGTTCCCGTCTTTCTTTTTTTCTTTTTTTGTCCTCTCACTTTCTACCGGGTTGTAGCCCAGTGTCGTGGTATGATTGGTCTTTTGTTGTCTCACTTTCTACCGGGTTGTAGCCCAGTGTCGTGGTATGATTGGTCTTTTGTTGTCTCACTTTCTACCGGGTTGTAGCCCAGTGTCGTGGTATGTATTGGTCTTTAGTTGTCTCACTTTCTACCGGGTTGTAGCCCAGTGTCGTGGTATGTATTGGTCTTTTGTTGTCTCACTTTCTACCGGGTTGTAGCCCAGTGTCGTGGCATGTGTTGGTCTTTTGTTGTCTCACTTTCTACCGGGTTGTAGCCCAGTGTCGTGGTATGTATTTGTCTTTTGCCGTCTCACTTTTTACCGGGTTGTAGCCCAGTGTCGTGGTATGTATTTGTCTTTTGCCGTCTTACTTTTTACCGGGTTGTAGCCCAGTGTCGTTGTATCTTTTGCCGTCTCACTTTTTACCGGGTTGTAGCCCAGTGTCGTGGTATGTATTGGTCTTTTGCCGTCTCACTTTTTACCGGGTTGTAGCCCAGTGTCGTGGTATGTATTTGTCTTTTGCCGTCTGACTTTTTACCGGGTTGTAGCCCAGTGTCGTGGTATATTTGTCTTTTGTTGTCTCACTTTCTACCGGGGTTTAGCCCTGTATCATGGTATGTATTTGTCTTTTGCCGTCTCACTTTCTTCAAGAGACGGTCGTCATGGCTGACAGACACAGGCTGAGACAACAATTCACTCCAGCTGAGACGATAGCCAAAGGGGAAGAATGGGTCAACACTGGTGATAGAAAGATAGAGTACCAGAGAGTCATCATAACCTTGGGCAAGGTATGCAGAGAATGGAGCAACGGGAGCAATAGATGAAAAAAGCACTCCACAGACTGCAAAGTTTCGACATTAAATGAGTGGGGAGCATGAGAGGACGGAGCACGAGAGTGTACAACCAGCGAGCTACAGGGACCATCAGCATCCATACCTTACGCCATTTGATGAGAGAGACTGAGCACCTATGGTATGCCCGGAATACAGTAACGGCGATTCTTAAAAACAGAAACAGACTGTATAAAAGGAGATAATACCTAGCTAACGACTGTACTAAACGGAGAAGTAGAAGACAAACGTTCAGGATGAAAACATGCTATACATAGAAGGTTACCACAACGAGATGTAGATTTAAAAATCTGTCAAATTTCACCAACGAGACAAAGACAGAAGTCATTTGAAAGCAATTGCAGGTGATCTACAAAGGGATTGTGCTGCTGACCTCATGTGAACATCATTCAAAGGGTATTTCACAAACAAGAACAATCATTCGCTTACTAAGCAAAACAGTGACCAACAATTAAAGGCATAAAGTCTGATTGAACAGATACGACATGGTGCACTCAGCAATTAGTCCTATCATCTCGAGAAAACAGACAAGCAAATATGTATTATCTCAGTGGTTTCAAGGTAAGGTCTCTGTCTCGGGTGTCGGATGTTGCGGGTTTGAAACACGATGAAGACCGGGATTGTTGTCACCTAGATCTTCTAGTAAAAATTATCCCAATTTCTGGGTAGTGAGATCGGACTCCCGTGTACAGTGTCGAGCACGTTAGAAATTCGTTGGCAGTTGAAAATCGAAAAGAGTAGGCTTAACGGCCGCTGCCCAGACAAAATTGAAGTTAAAAATCTATCCAATTTATTTGTACCTTTCCCCAGGTGGTTTGTTAAAAACAACTATAATAGCGCCCAACTGACTGCGGGTCTACTTAGCTCTTGTGTTTGAGTCCATTAAGATGGACTCGCACATCGGTTAAACCACATTCCAAGAAACTGGTTGTATACAGACTCTGCAGTCATTTAGACCAGTATGAACACGTTAAGTTAAGTTACATTTTAGCGTTTGACAAATCGTGAAAAACTCAAGAAGATCTCATTTCATAGACCCTATCACCTTTCTGGTGCAATCGTTTTTCTGATTGGCTTGTCTTGTCTTTGTTCGTTCTCAATCTCCCGCTACCAAACCCTGAAAAGGCTTAAGTAGCAGAATGTAGTCAAAAGAACGGAATGTGTTGTGTTGTGTCGTAGTTTACAGCTTGAGTGCGATATTTGCACCTTTTGGTTAAACACATCCGACCAGCAAGAGTCTTTCTGATTGATATAAACTGATGTTATAGTCGCAAAATATGTATTTTAGCTGGAAATTTAAATTGTTCATCTTCTCTTTTTGTTGCAGGCTTACAGAGGCCAAACCAGAATTTCTCTAAAAATAAAGGAGAGGTCAGCACGAGGCCATCCAAGCATTTATAGAGATTGTTGGGTAACAGTACAGGTCAAGGCCATTTCTGCTAAATAAAGCTTATTTATAAGTACTTTTTTTTCTTTGCTTTACGCAAATTTAAAGATCGTGTTTTCCAAGTTGCACGGATAAGAAGCAGTCTTCGCCAGGCAATAAATAGAAGTGGGCTGTTGACGATGAACCATTTGATAGTTCCTGCCGAGATAAGACTTGAGGTAAAGTTTGAATCATTTATCATGATTCTGGTTCGTGTTTTTGACAGGTTGACCTAGTGTAAACGTTTCAGAGACAAATGATTCAAAGTAACATTTCTGTCAGCTGATGTGTTGCGTTGAAATTGTTTATTTATGTCTGTGGGATTCCGTGGCGAAGTGGTAAAGCCGTCGGCCTGTGATCAGGCGGTGTGGGTTCGACTCCGGACTCCCCCGTCTTTTTCACCGGTGCTTGATGCGGAGTCTCCTCAATCTCGTAGTCGCCCTCTAGTCTTCTTGTCCGTGACTTGCCACTAGGATCGGGAGGCTCGAGACGAGAGAGTGATGATAAAAAGTAGCGCAGTTAATAATTTCAAAAAATAGCGCTAGCAAAATAAATTATGCCATCATCGTCTACGATGGACGGCGGCCTTTGCCTTTGCCTTTGTTGGTCTGATCATATCTGTTGAAATTGTTTACTAAATCGTTATAGAGTGTGTATTTTTGCATAACATCTCCACAAAGGTTAATGTGTAGAGATCCTGTGTGTTTAGTACCGTACTCTATGCCAGCGGAACGTGGGTCCTGTATGTTTCAAATAAGATAAAGGCTAACTGTTTTTCAAATGCTCTGCTTGAGACGTATACTTGTAATTTAATGGAGTGACAGAGTGAGAAACAACGAAGTGTTGAACCGTGCAAAGATTGCCAGTTTAGTTACGATTCTTCGCCAGCGCTGCTTGCGGTGGCTTGGTCACGTGTGCATAATGGAGGATGGGCAAATACCAAAAGATATCATATACAGAGAGATGACCCAATTCAAGCGTAACAGACGGTAAACACTTCGTCCGCTACAAAGATATTTGCAAGCATGACCTGAAAGAATCGGATATGAACCCCTGCAGCTGGAAGAAACTTGCCAAGGAAAGATCCGATTGACGGCAGGCTTTGTGTGCTGGCCTGCAAGCAGGGGAAGATAGGATGCGTCAAGATGCAGACTCCAAACGGCTGCGACAAGAGCAAGGGCAACAACTAAGTCCCCTCTCCTGCGTGAAGTCCATTGCCTCTCCAGACTGACAGGATGTCAACCCCCTCTCCTGCGTGAAGTCCATTGTCTCTCGAGACTGACAGGATGTCTGAATTCTCAAATTCAAGATTTAGTTTAGTTTAGTTTAGTTTAGTTTAGTCGAGGAATCAGGGTTATTGCACACGGTTTAACTCATTAGTGCTCTGTCTTCATAATATTTTTTTTAGAATCTCAGCACAATGGACGAACTCCGTAGCACCGGCGAGGATCCGTAATAGATTGGGTAGTTCTTAATTTAGTTTTGAATTTTGCCTGGACAGTTAAGCCTTCTCTTTTCTATTTCCAATTGCTGAGGGATTATTAACGTGCTCGACACTGTACACGGGCTTCCTATCTCTACTACCTAGAGATCCTGGAAAATACCAGAAAGTCCACGAGCAAAGACATCCCGGTCTCAACCGTGTCTTAAACCTGCGACCTCCAGAACGCGAGGTGGACGTCTTACGATGAGACTACACTGTACCTCTACAAGATTTAACCCTAATTAACTAGACAGCAAGTAAAGTTCAATAAAAAGCTTTAAAATAACTGCTGCATCTGCTGCCTATACCTCCTCTTGTCGAAGATTGGTCCATTCTTTTAAGCTGTCATCTTTTTGGGAAGACTTCTCCGTTGTCCGCCTTGCACACTGCCGTATCGGATCGCATTCGCCAGAAAGTTTGATCTCCATATGGGGCCGTCCCAAGTGAGTTTCCGTCTTCTAACCTTTGCCAAGAGGTCTACAAAAGACTATATTTCTGTTGTAATTCTTTCTCATATTTCCTCATTTGTATATTTCTTTGTATGTGACGTTTAGAAGTATTTGGGAAACATCTCATCTTCAAGGCATGTGTCCTCCGCTGCACGTCAGCTGTTCTTCTTCTACTTCTTCTTCTTCTTCTTCTTCTTCTTCTTCTTCTTCTTCTTCTTCAACGTTCTTTCTCAATCTCCCACTACCAAGCCCTGACCTGGACAGGTCTTTGCAAATAGCAGGATGTAGTCCGGAGAATGGCATGCTTTGCATCGTTAGTTTACAGCTTGACTGCGATATTTGCACTTTTCGGTCCGACACATCCGTCTTCAGCAGAAGGTCAGCTGTTTTTGTCCATATCTCACAACTAGTTACATATTTGATATTAACATGCCCTGACATGACCTTCACCTTTATGTTTTTTTTTTCTTACCTCAAGCAACATCATGGGTAGGAACATTTTGGTTGTTGTCGTTGTGGTGCTGATGATGGTGATGGTGGTGTTTACAGCTGGCAAAGAAAAGAAAGGATCAAAACTAGCAGACAAGCAAGCGAAGACGGCCAAGAAGTTTGAGAAAGTGAGGAGACAAAATCAGATTCGTGCGGCTTGTCAAAGCACAGAGTTCCAGTGCACATATGGAGGGATTTGTATCGCACGTAAAGTACCACTTTAACATATCTTCAGTATAACATTAACAAAATACAAGAAGTTTAGATTTAACAGTAACGTATTTACAAAACATATGTACCGTCGTTTAAACAAAATTCCTCCAGATTAATATTAACAAAGCGCATGTAGTATATTATTAACCAAACATCTCCATTACGTCATTTGCATACATATCAAATTTAGTATTTTCTAAATATAAATGGATTAATACTAACAAATTCCTTACAGTTTAGCATTAACAAAACACCTTCAGTATATTATTAACAAAACACCTTCAGTTTAGCATTAACAAAACAATTTCAGTATAGTATTAACGACACACCTCCCGTACATTATTAACAAAGTTCTTCCAGTTTAGCATTAACAAAACACAGTCAGTACAGTATTAACAAAATCCTTTTAGATTAAGATTAACAAAACATCGCAATTATAGCATTTACAAAACACCTCCATTATAGTATCAACAAAACAACTCCATAACATCATTAACAAAACACCTCCATTACATCATTAAAACACCTGCATTACAGCATTAACAAAACACATCCACAATAGCATTAACAAAACACCTCCATTATTGCATTAATAAAACACTTCCATAATAACTTAAACAACAGACACTCATTATAGTATTAACACATTCCTTCCAGTTTGGCATTAACAAAACATCTCCATTATAGCAATCTCAAACCACCTGCGTTATCACATTAACAAATTATAGCATTATTAAAACATCTCCATTATAGCATTAACAAATTATAGCATTGACCAAACACCTCCATTATGGCGTTGACAAAATTCCACCAGTTTACAATTAACAAAGCGTGAGTAGCTTTTTTAACAACGCATCTCCATTATAACGTTAACAAAACACCTTTATTTTAACATTATCAAAACACGCCCATTATAGCACTATCAAACCACCTACAATATTGCATTAACAAATTACAGCATTATCAAAAAACACCTCCATTATATCATTTACAAATTATAGCATTGACAAAACACCTCCATTATAGCATTAACAAATTATAGCATTAACAAAACACCTCCTTTAGAACATTAACAAAATCCCACCAGATTTAGAATTAACAATACGCATGTAGCATTTTAAAAACGCATCTCCATGATATCCTTAACAAAATACCTCGGATTTAGTGTTCACAAAACACCCACAGAATGGTATTAACGATATAACTCTTGTATTATTCTTTTTCTTCTTCTTTTTCTTTATGTCACCTCATCTGGAGTATAGGGCCAACACTGCTGTTGGCCTCCTTAAAAGAGCCTGTATCAAAACACTTTGTTTGTTTTGTTGTTGTTGCAGTGGTGGTTTCTATAGAACATTGTTTTACACTATTAAATCACTGGCTCCATGCACATATCTCTTTAATTTCTTTTTATAATATAGATGTCCAGTGAGCAAATACTTTCCTCCCTAGCGTGTGGAACACGATCCACACGGGATTCATTCTAGAATAATCTTAAGAAAATACCTCATCATATCTTTTAGATACCTTCAGTATCGTCTACAACAAAAAAGTTATAACATAGGTTAAGCATTACTCGACTATCCATCCACTCGTCTCTCAAAGTGATGAACGCTAGTTTCAGTCGACCCCTAGTCTCAAGGAAGCTTGTACCAGAGTGCATGCATCCTGAATTACCTACAACCTTCTCGACATGTCTTGCCACTGGTCCAATGTATGTGGAGACTAGAGAGTGAGGTTTATGACACGCACAGTTCCTTAATATAATTTCCAATACAGCGTAAGTTACATCACCAAGACAAAACCGTCATATAATGTCGCCACTATCTCTTGCGATTGACAACTCACTTTTATTTAAGTATAGCACACGTTTATTATCGACGTATTATAGATGTTCAGTATCGTTTTAACTACTCACGTCCAGTAGTTTTATAAAAAAAACAGGTCTCCAGCATTGTCTGAGCAGCGCAACATTGGTTTCGTCTTTTTAATCGACATACTTTATCGTTGTAGCAACGCTGATTAAATACCGTGTTGTTCACGCTGTTATGTCATCTCATTAATATATATATATAAACCTGAGTTTATAACTTTATATTGTCTCATGATCAATTATATTTGCATGTAACGGTCTTGTACAAATCGATTATCCATTAAACTTATTAATTAGACTGATGTCTACGTGCCCTGAGCTCTTAGGTTCCCATGCATAAGTTTAAACCATTTTTTATAATTCGTTTTTCGGTTACAGTTTTCATGTATACCAAGACTACTTGTTCCGTTTTTTGGGCAGTATGAGTGCATTTTTCTAATTGTTGGCATTTCTTTGGTGGATTGGTGTTTTTTATGTTTTTTTGTAGATCAGACGAGCGAGCATCCGTCACAGTCTGATAGATTAATAGGTCGGACTAGTAGAAGCTGTCTTCTCAATTTCAGCTTACTAGATTAGGGAGAAGATGGTTAACATAGGAGAAATAGAAGTAGTAAACAGACAACATGTCATAAAAGCTGGTAAAAACTGTAATATAGATTTTTCATTATGTAATAAATGAAAATACGTTTTGTAATTGCATTAACAATGTTTTATAGTGATGGATATAAAAACATAATGCCCACCAGCCAAATAAAAACGTCCATTACAATGTGATCAGGGACTAATATAAACAGCTTCTCATTTTCTTCTTGCTATAATTCAAGTACTGGTAAAAGCCTATTGTCTTCAGTCCAAACGGTTTTCAGCAGATGAAAACTCAGCTGCAGAAGTTGTTTTTTGTTGTTTTTTGTTGGCGTTTACCTTATTTCTCTAATCCCCAAGGCGGTGTGTGTTGCATTGTGTTTTTCATTTTGCGCCTGTCGGCCCAGTGCATCCGACTTCAGCATGTATTTTGTGTAAGGGTCTGCTTCCTCCTGCATTTTCTAAGGGTTTGCTTCCCCCGGGGTTAACGAATTTGGTAGTTGGGACTGGAAAATTACATTTAAGCATACGTTTATTTCAGCTCACGGAAACAGCACCAATTATAGAGAAACTGTTGTTGTTGTTGTTGTTGTTGCTGTTGTTGTTGTTGCTGTTGTTTTTGTTGCTGTTGAATGCCCACAATGAGTAAGATTACAATTGTTTTGTGCGCCCTGAAAAGGAAGTTAAGTGGCTGATTGAAGCAGCTTTTCTCCCATTCCAAGCATACTGATGAAGGTGGGACAGGGTCATCCAGGTGGTTGTGCTATGCTTGGCTTTATCTGCGTGTCGCTCACTACTACGAATATCACATCGATCCTGCACCTCGTTAGCCAGACAGTCATGAAAACAGCCCGTTTCCAGGGAGGACTACGGGGAAGTCGAGGTGGGTATCTTGGCCAGTATAGTTTGCCTGACCAACGTTAGTCTTCCTACCCGTGGAGAAGCTACTATCACTATGTACCGACGCGACAATGCTACTGGTTGTGTGGATACCGTTGTTGTGAAAAGAAAACAAGCTGAATGGCTTTGTGAAATATAATAATAATAATAATGTTGTTGTTCGTGAATGTCTACAAGGAGTAGGTTACTCTTTTGCGCGCCTGAAAAGAACATTAAGTGGCGGGTTACAGTAGCTTTCCTCACATCCAGAGCGTGCTGATGAAGGTGAACCGTGGTCCTTCAGACGGTTGTGCTATGCTTGACTTCATTTTCTACTACTGGGATCACGTCGATCTTCCATCTCTTTAGCAAGGCTGCCATGAAAACAACCTGTTTCCAGGGAGGGGCTACTAGGAAGCCGAGGTGAGGGTCTTGGTTAATATGTTTTGCTTGACCCTGACTAACATGTCTGATTAATATATTATGTCTGACCAGACGTTAGTCTTCCTCCCCTAACATAATAATAATAATAATAGGAAGAAGAAGAATAATCTCTTGATCTAGATGATCCGTTCCTCAGAGTAGCTGCGGATTCCAACGTTATCTTCTGTCTTGTTTCATGGAAGTCCAGTGGGTGATAGACACTCCTCCAGAGCCGCCTCGGATGGTGTTGCGGACAGCAAATGATATCATGGACAAGGGCAGACAAAGATATTGAAACTCAGAACGGGATATTGTAGACTCAAGGCCCACCTCCACAGAATTGGTCTCAGAGACACTGCCACGTGTGATTGTGGAGCACCGAAGCAAACACCAGAACATATTCTGCAAGAATGCTCTGCCTATGCAGATAAAAGAGAGGCAATCTGGCCTAGGGAAGCGACCATGCTCGTAAAGCTATGGGTTACCGGCGAAGACCTGAAATGCACAGTCCCGATCGTGAACCTCACCGGACTAGAAGTATAGTATCATTTGATCGATGGAGAAGAAGAAATGAAGAAGTTATGGACAGCAAGAGAGTCTGACCAACGCATTTGAGCTCTTTCCCGGTATCACCTTTTGCCTCGGGGATACCAGATTGCTGTTACGGTGCTCCGTCGACCATGTTTATCGCAATATGTGGCCTGTCCATCTGTTATGCTTTATCTGCATAGATTACCGCATTATTCACAAAGGACAAACGTCGTGTCAGAATTGTGAATATTTTTTTATGTGCTGGTAGCGGAGAGTGATTCCAACAAGTGTATTTCAGTAGAAGACTGAGTCAACCTCAATTTGCCTTCCAGTAATGTTGTGAGTGTCCATGTCTCTGCACCATAGCATATCGCAGAGGGCACAGTGGATTTGAAGAAAGAGAGACGCATCTGTTCTGGTCTAGGCAACCTTCCAGGACCATATTAATGGGCGAGAAGACTGACCAGCCAACGCGGCGATAAAGTGTTAATAATAATGTTAATAATAATGTTAACAATAATGTTAATAATAATGTTAATAATAATAATAATAATAACTGCCCATCGCAAGCGAAGATGGCGACGGCATCAGAAAAGTGTATTCAGATCTGTCCGCATATAACTGTGCTGTTTTATACTAGCGTGTCAAACTCTACCGCACTTTGAACTCACGTGGACAGCGTCAGTTTTTGAGTCGTCTTGCGTCTGCTCTTAAGGTGCATCATTTATTTGTTGTTGCCCCGAAGCCATGATTTCTCTTCTCAAATGAGAGCATAGTGTGTGGTAGCTATACGACAGGGTGAGCGTTTTGGAGTAGGCAGTACCCAGGAGGCGACATCAATGAAGATGCTGTTTAGAGATACTTTCAAAACGTCTTTGTATCGTTTCTTCTATTCCGACGACAGGCATCTGCATGTCTTGAGCTCACAGTGCAGCAGCTGCTTATGGATGCGATCAACATGCCCAGTCCATCTGATCTTAGATTTCTTCCGTAGTGTATGGACAACATAGCGTTGCTGAGGAGTTCAAAGTCTGGCACTCTTTCCTACCAGCCGATCAGCATCGGTCTGCGGAGACTGGTCCCGTGGAAATAGTTGAGTTTCCTGAGATGTCTTCTATAGAATGTCCCTGTTTCCCATGCATATAACAGGATGGTTAGCAGCAAAGCACGATATACCTTGATATAGTAACACTTCCTCCCCGCCGTTCGTATCCTTCCACAATCACCAGTGGCTTTGTCATTATTATCGTTGACTTAAGAGCCTATATACGCTTCTCTGTTGAGGGTAATACCCAGGTAGGTCAAGCTATCAACTACTTGTAGATGTTAACCCTGCACATTGGTGCTTGGTTCGAATTAGAGCTTCCGGGAGCAGGTAGAAACATTACTTCCCTTTTCTTTATGTTGATTGAATGAACAACAATAGTGCAGGCAGCTGGAAACGCATTATGGAATTAACATAAATTCACGTGTTCTAAATCGTGCGGATGCTACAGTAAAATTCTTAGCTGTTAGCATTCACAGGTAATAAAGTGGTGTTTAAGTCACCAGCCAATAACAATTCTCCATTCGTAGCTGTGCATGTATATATTTTCAAATATATCAAGAAAAGAAAATATTAAATATCTTACCTGTCCCTCGCAATCAGTAACGGGCCCTTTCTTATTTACGGGGGAAATGTACTGAAGGTTGTTATTTTCTTTTATTCTGTTATTATCTTTCTGTTGGTTCTACACTGCTCTTGTACATAAACTAACATGCTTATTTTAACATTCTTTCTAACTTATCAAATAATGTTAGTTCTACATGTAGCTGTAATGCTATAATACTCTCTCTCTCTCTCTCTCTCTCTCTCTCTTTCTTTCTCTCTATATGTCTCTTTCGCTACCTTTCTATGTCTTTACCTTTCTCATTCGTTAACTTTCTCATTATCTCTCTCTCTCATACTTTCTCTCTATATGTCTCTTTCGCTACCTTTCTCTTTCGTTACCTTTCTCGTTATCTCTCTCTCTTTCTTTCTCTCTATATGTCTCTTTCGCTACCTTTCTCTTTCGTTACCATTCTCATTATCTCTCTCTCTGTTTATCTCACTATCTATTATTCGCTACCTTTCTCTTTTTCATTATCCCCTTCTCTCTCTCTTTATCTCTCTCTTTATGTCTCTGTTTTCCTTTCTTTCTGTATCTACGAATGTAATACATTGTGCGTGAACGTTGTTCTCTTTCTCTTGTATCCAGTTGATGAAGTCTGCGACACCCATCACAACTGCTTAGCAGGCGAAGACGAGGTCAACTGCCCCACAGACTGTACAGGACCCCACCAGTTTCTGTGTGAAGACAAATCCAAATGTATTGGTATTGTAGATAAATGTGATGCCTACATTGACTGCAATGATCGGTCTGACGAAGCATTCTGTGGCAGTTTTGAGTGCGCGGCCAACAGGTTCAAGTGCTTTACTTCCAACGAATGTATTAATCCTTCCTTTGTCTGTGACGGAATTTCTGACTGCGAAGATAACTCAGACGAAAGAAACTGCATTAACGGTTCTTGCAGTACCGGTCAGTATCAATGTGCTGACAGCAGTCAATGCGTTCCTCAATCATTAACATGTGACTCTATCAGTGACTGCCACGATTACAGTGACGAGAAGGACTGCTCTTGCTCAAATGAACAATTTAAGTGCACTACAGGAACTTGCATACCTACCTCGTTCAAGTGTGACGGGGATAACGACTGTGGGGATTTCAGCGACGAGGCCAACTGCCCAGCGCTTCCAAGTCAAGTTTGTGGTGACGTATTGACATACGAGGACTGTTTCCGCATGAACGAAACCACACACCCTATCTGTCTCCTTTACGACGATGGAGATAGGTTCTGTCGTAAATTTTGTGGATTCTGCGTGTAAAGTCTAGTATTAACTCATGGCGACATTCAAGTTAAGATATAACATATATGAATGTACTTGGCTGTTTTTGTTTTAGGAAACAAACGACAAGTTTGGTATAGCTGTTTCTATACTTTTTTTTTTAAACTTGTCAAATATGTGTTTACTATGTTGTAACCTTAAAAGTATACATACTGTTAAATGTCAAAGGCAGAATAATTAACAACGTCAGTTATGCTGATGATTATGTATTAAATTAACTTAACTTAACGTCTTTATACTGGTTTAGAAGACTCTGCAGTGTCTGCATACAACTAGTTTCATTTACATGACTGTAGGCTACAGTGAGCAGGAGTTGCAGGAAAGGGTTGATACAGCCAACAACACAACATGGGTTTTCGTTTGGACATTAACAAAAACAAAAACTATAATAATTAGGAAAAACAACTATGAAACTCACAGGCAACATCACAATGAACGGAGAGATGCTGATACAGATAAACAATATCTGATAACTGGATCAGATCATAACAGATGATGGTTGACGTGAGATCGAAGTGAACATGAGAATAGGAATGTCCAAAAACACAATTAACAACATAGTCAATATATTGACATCCAGACAATTAATACATGCAATGAAAATAAGAATTGTTAAGTGTTATAGATATTCGTCCTTGCTCCACGGTGGTGAAACATGGACGATGAAGACTCAACTTGTAGATAAAGAGGAAATTTTTGAAATGAGGGTTAACAGAAGGACTGGACGCACCCCATTGAAGGAACACAATACACGTGAGGAGGTCATGAAGAAGTTTGGAGTGAGAAGAATAATACTGAAGGGCACACACATTAGGCAAATAAATTATTCTGAGCATACACAAGGCATGACACAATGTTGATAACAATACTGGAGGGAAAGGTGGGCTTTGGGTGTGCAAGAATACAATTTAAGTGAGATGACAATATCAACAGACAATAATCTGTTGGACTGTACCATCAAGGCAACAGACAGAGAATGTTGGAGATCCATTGCAGACAACCATCGATGCGAAGACTTGGCAGCCATCATTTTAAAAGATAAATACATTTTCAATTGCCATTGTTGACAATTTATCAAATTGGAAATTGTTATTATTTAACGTTAATTAAATACTTAACCACAATTATTTAACGTTAATTAAATACTTAACCACAATTATTTAACGTTAATTAAATACTTAACCACAATTATTTAACGTTAATTAAATACTTAACCACAATTATTTAACACTAATAAAATATATTGCACTTGGAGAACATTACCTTGTCGTAGTGACTGTTATGCTTGATAACACATTGTGTTTAAAGTTTATTAACTTCTTGAGTTTCATTATTTCCTAACCTGTCAGTGTTGAGTACTGCGAACATTTGCATATCTCAGGTAGTCTATATTATCATATTTGAAATAGTTTTTCTTTAATGTTCTCAAGGTTAAGAACATTTTTTGCTCATTTCTATTTTTGTTTTGTTTTGTTGGTTACTTTACTTTACAATAGTAAAAGATTGCAATGGTGTAATATGGTGTACTATTTTCATGCAATGCAATTAACCGGAATATGTTTTATATATATATATATATATATATATATATATATATATATATATATATATATATATATATATATATATGGGGATTTCGTGGCGAAGCGATTATGCCGTCGGCCTCGTGACCAGGTGGTGTGGGTTGGACTTCGGATTCAGCCGTCTTTTTCACGAGTGCTTGATGCAGAGTCCCATGCATCTCGTAGTCGCCCCCTAGTCGTCTTGTCCTTGACTTGCCACGTGGCGTCGGGCGGCACGAGACAAGAGAGTGAGAATAAAAAGTAGCGCAGTTAATCCTTTCTAAAAATAGCGCTAGCAAAATTAATTATGCCATCATCGTCTACGATGGACGGCGGCACAACACAACACAACACAACATAATATAATATAATATAATATAATGCAATATAACTTAATATAATCCAATGCAATATAATATGATATAATATATGTATATGTTCTCGTACATGCATATATATATAAGGCTAACGTCTGGTCAGGCAAAATATACAGATCAGACATATTAGTCAAGGTCAGGCAAAACATACTGGCCAAGAGCCTCACCTAGGCTTCCTAGTAGCCCTCCCTGGAAAAGGGCTGTTTTCATGACTAACGAGGTGAGGGATCGACGTGATACCCCTAGTAGTGAGTGACACGCAGATGAAGCCAACCATAGCACACCCTTCATCAGCACGGTCGGGATGTGAGGAAAGCTACTGCAACACGCCACTTAACGTCCTTTTCAGGGCGTACAAAAGAGTAACCTACTCATTGTGGGCATTCGTCCATATGGAAAATGACGTTTTAAAAAACTACAACAATAGGCATAAATGATCCTATTGATCTGCGTCTTCTTGATAATAAGATAATATACAAACAACAATACATATGGATCTACATAAACCAAAAATCGTAAAACAAAAATTCAAGAATCTGCGTATAAGGCAGCTGTAGCCCAACATTTAAGACAGTACAAAAAGTACTGCTCATCTGAGTAGAACTAGCATCAAAAAGAGAAACGTTTTTGCCGGACAACAAAACATTCAATAACATCTCATACCTATCCCCGCTCTAGCTATGAAATACCTACCCGTACTTCTTCCTCGTCGTTCGTTCGTTGTCACACTCCCGCTGATAGGAACATTCAAATGATTTTGCAAATAGCACGATGTAGTCTGGAGAACAGAATGCATTGTGTCATAGTTTACAGCAAGACTGAGATATTTCCACCTTTCAGTCCGACACATCCGACATCATCATGGTATTTTTGGGTAAGGGTATAGCCTTCCCTCTTCGATTTCTTCTCCTTAGCTAGTCTGCCATGTTGCAGCCTGTTATCCAGGATCACCACGTGGATGTTGGGTTAAAAGGTCTTGACAGCTCTGGTACACTAGCTCTGACGTTAGCAATGAACTTTGTGTCGCTGACTGCAACAGCTCATGCACTGCACAGCATCTTGCGCCCTACACAATCTTCAGTTTGGAATTGACTGTAAAAGAGGGAACGGCTCGGCAGAAATTAAATTAATCAACAACACCAACAACAACAACAACAAATGCCTTTAAAAGAAAATGTATGTGGCCGTTAGTGGATCACACTATCTCTAATTGCTGGAGAAAACCATATGACGACTGCATAATTCTGCAATAAGCCCACAAATACAGGGTTGTGCAAGAAACGGTGACTTCATCGGGACAAACATTTGCCACAGAAACCGCCGATCAGAATAGTTCTTGAGTTTCCAGAATGGAGCCACTATAAAATTACGTTAGTGACACCAGCTCCTAATTTTACTCAGGATTTACTGCTGATGCCTTTCCCCCACCCACAAGACACCGGGGACAGTCCCCGTGATTACGATAGCAGTTTATTAGGTCTGCTCAGCCCTCGTGTCCAAACGGTCTAATTACGGATCTCATGATCAGTTATTGACTATTTCACGACACTATAAGATGAATTTTACAGCTTATAATCTGACGGTGGGTAAATTTGTTTATCGTGTGTCTCCAATACTATACTTTTATGTGTACTTATACCGGAATTGCATGTGAATCCCTCTTTGATGAAGAATTCTGCTTTAGGAAAGGTGATGGCGCGAGAAAGGATAACAAAAGGGCAGGTAACACAGCCACGTGCATTTTTTGCACGGCATGGTGCCTGGAAGGCTATGATGGCTGGTGTGTAGGCGACTACTGACCAGCAAGTCCTTCAAGTTTCTATCCAGTTTGTAGATGACAAGAGGAGGATCGGGAAAAACTATATGGGTGGCAGGATCAGAGTGAAGAATAGGATGATGGCGAAATAGGATATCCCGGACAGAGGCGCAATGAGGGTGATACGTAAGAACAAGTTTCATACGGTCAGAGGAAGGACGGTGATTGGGAGTGAGGGAGTCGGGACGGGAGATAGGAAGAAACCGCTGGAGGGCGGAGGAGAGAGTGGTCTCAGGGTAGAGTCGCTTGACCATTAGCTTTCAGCCTGCTGTTGAAGCCATTGGCGCTGTTGGTCATTAATTTTGTCTTCCCAGCGTTTATCTCCATTGAATATAGACATGGTAGTTTTTTTTTTTTTTTGTGTGTGTATAGTTTTTTTTGCCTTCGCCTTATTTCTCTAATCTCCGAAGAAGTGTGCGTTGCACTGTGGTTTTTATTTTCCGCCTGTCGGCCCAGTGCATCCGACTTCAGCCTGCTTTTTTTATGAAAGGGTCTGCTTCCTCCTGCGTTTTCTAAGGGTTTTTTTCCCCGGGGTAACGGCCAGTGCTGTGATGGGGATCGAACCCAGCAGCTTCTGGCTGTCAGCCGTATGACTTAACCACTAGCCCACGTCGTCCCCCGCATTGTATCTACCTACCTACCTACATATCAACCAACAAACAAACCTACCAATCTACCTACTTACCTAACTACCTTTCTACATATCGACAACCCAAACTACCCACCTACTTACCTACCTACTCACCTACATATTGACCAACAACCCAACCTACCTATCTACATATCAACCAACAAACCAACTTACCTACCTACCTTCATACATATTGACCAACAGACCAAAATACCTACCTACTTACCTACCTACAAACCTATATATCGACCAACAACCCAACCTACATACCTACATACCTACCTACCTAGCTGCATATCAACCAACAACCCTACCTACATATCTACCTACCTATATCAACCAACAACCCATCATACCTACCTAACTACCTTCCTACATATCAACCAACAACCTAACCTACCTACCTACATACCTAACTACCTTCATATCAACCAACAACCCAACCTACCTACCTTCATACCTAACTAACTGCATATCAACCAACAACCCAACCTACCTACCTACATACCTAACTACCTGCAAATCAACCAACAACCCAACCTACATACCTAACTACATGCATATCAACCAACAACCCAACCTACCTACCTACATACCTACTTACCTACATATCAACAAACATCCCAATCTACCTACATATCCACCAACAACCCAACCTACCTATCTACATACCTTCTTATCTACATATCAACCAAAAATCCAGCTTACCTACCTACATACCTACCTACCTACTTATCAACCAATCAACCCACCCACCTATTTACTTATCTATCTACTTATTTGCTTACTTATTGGCTTACTTACCTTCCTACTTACTTGGGAAGAACGACTAACGTCTGGTCAGGCACAACATACTGATCAGACATGGTAGTCAGGGTCAGGTACAACATACTGATCAGACATGTTAGTCAGGGTCAGGCACAACATTCTGATCAAGTTTTGGCCAAGACCCTTCACGCAGCCCTTCCTGGAAATGGGTTGTTTTCATGGCAGCCTACCTAACGAGGTGAGGGATTGACGTGATCCCGGTAGTAGTGAATAACATACAGATGAAGCCAATAATAATACAACCGTTTGGAGGACCTTGGTTCACCTCCATCAGCTCGCTCGGGATGTGAGAAAAGCGGCTGCAACATACCCCTTAACGTCCTTTTCAGGGCGCACAAAAGAGTAAACCTACTCATTGTGGGCATTCAAAACAACAACATACTTACCTACTTATCTGAGAAGTAAGACTAACGTATGGTTAGGTACACTACACTGATCAGACATGTTAGTCAGGGTCAAGCAAAACATACTGGCCAAGACGCTACCTGACTTCCACGCAGCCCTTCCTGAAAACGGGCTGTTTTCACGACATCCTGGCTAACAAGGTGAGGGGTCGACGTGATACTCATAGTACTGACTGACACATAGAACAACATCCTGTATGACCACGGTCAAACTTTCTTCAGCATGCTCAGGATGTAAAGAAAGGTACAAAAACCCGCCACTTAACGTCCCTTTTTGGCGCAAAAAGAGTAATTCCACTCATTGTGGACATTCAATAACAATAACAACCTACTTACCTGTTTGCCTACCGACTTAGCAACAAACAAACTAATTTACTTACTTACCTACCTACCTGCTTTCTTACTTACTCACTTACATGCTTACATAATCGCTTCACTTCTAGCAAGGAGTTTTTCGGTTTGTCAGAAAGAACACCTGACTAATTTATCAGCCGTTGTCCTCATGACCTGACTCAAGCTATTCTTCTGTATCTTAAATACTTTCACACACTATCGTGCCAGGAGACTTTAGACTGTTCTGGGTTGGGTTTTTTGTTTTTTTGGTAGAAAAGGGTCTGGATCCTTGGAACATTGGCTAGGATGAAAACAGCAGATATAATAGTCCTTATTTGTTGACAGGAGATTCCATGGCGAAGTGGTTAAGCGTCAGACGCGTGATCAGGTGTGTAACAGTTCCCTCCGGAGCAAGGGGAGTTTAGGACAGGGGTGATGGGGTTTCTTATACCTGAACATGTTAAGGCTTAAAGCTACCTGAATGCGTGTCAAGGTCACTCACCGTCTCAACATAGGAGAACAGAGTTGGGGTAAGGAATGTGGACAGGTAGAAACTGACCACTGGCCTTCCGATTTTGGTAGGGGAAGATTGATTTACAGACGGAATGTCAGCGGGGCTTGCTGCGAGAGAATGAGTGACAGGTGTGCAAAGTGTTTCGTTCCAATAAGACTGAATATAGTCATTCCCTGAAATCCATTTGTCGAGCTCGGACTTTGCGTGAGTGTATATAACTCGAGAGAAAGTTTGGCTCAGGAGGCTGGATGGAGTGGAGGCTGGATAGAGAGATGAGAGCGAGAGAGAGACTGAATGTAGATAGTATGTTTAGCTCACCGACTTAGATAGAGGAGCGATTGATAGACTGTTGCACGAATGTTAGTGATAGAACAGGATCGCTCAAATATGTGTGTGAGTTTTGCATTAATAGATAATCTGAACGTGTGTTTGAAAGCAAGGACACATTGTGAACGAGTTATGTCCAGATCGCCCGCCTGAGGGGATTTGAGTGAGGAAGAGTATTTGATAAGGTGTGTTGAGGACGCAGTTAAGGCGAGGTGTGTGTGATGCAATTGCAAGGCAATAGAACTGGGGTTTAGATAGTTGGGAATTCCATCAATAGCTCATGCTTAAATTTTCCGCTTTATTTAATAGTTATATTAACTTATATATAACATAGAAATAATTAGTTAGATGATATGTATTGTATTGTGTTTGTAATTCCACTACTCATTTTTATGATATGAATATTATGTAATAAATATGCCATCCGATGTGTGCTATATTATTTGAAGTGTGTGGTCATGATGATGTGGATGAGTGTGAGAATGTTCTAAGTTAGAATAACGGCCAGGGCAAACAGTGGGTCTGTTACAAAGTGGTGTGGGTTCGACTCCCGGACTACGCCGTCTTTTTCATGGGTGCTTGATGCGGAGTCCCCTGCATCTCGTAGTCGCCCCCTAGTCGTATTGTCCTTGACTTTCCACTGGGGACGGGTGGCACGAGACGAGAGAGTGAGGATAAAAAGTAGCGCAGTTAATTCTTACTAAAAAATAGCGATAGCAAAATAAATTATGCCATCATCGTCTACGATGGACGGCGGCCTTTGCCTTTTTTTTAATATGTTGACATCCCGCATATATGTATTCTTTCTTTTGTCTATTATTCGTTAGTTCAGCATTGTTGTTATTTGTTGTCCATGATGAAGGCCTATTGGTCGTAATGTAGATTGTGGTCGTAATGTAGATTGTGTTCGTTTTTTCGTCTCCTTGTGGGATATGACCATATCTATTTTTTTAAATTAAAATTAAATTAGCTTTAGTTTTTTTTCATAAATATTTTTTTCTTAATATAAACGTCTTGAATTTTGTTTAGCAAATCTCTACGCGCAGGGAATTAGAAGAGCATGGTATGAGACGGAATTCTAAAACATTATTGGGCCTGAACATTAATGTCTATTGAATTATAATACATTCTGGCAGACATACAATTAACTTTGTCGCACACCCAGTGGGTGTTATACGTTCTGAAGCAGCATTCTATGTACCCACACACTTTTTCAATAATTTGAATTTTAAATTGTTTAACACACTGTGAAGATTTACCGTGCCTGGTTGAGATACGTGAATGTTTCACCTGGCTGTACCCAGGTGACACTTCAGTGGTATCGCTAATGACAGGATATGGGGACTGAACATTTCCCTAACATGCTGTGATCAAAGACAAAACCGTGTTAAGCATAGGGCCAACAACTTAATCATGTCACCAGAAATTGATGCATAAACAAACACTGGGAAAATACACATATGTGTTCTGGTACAGGCTATCTATATGTAGGCTTGCTGTGGTCGCTGCGGCATGATTGACGTTGAGTGAAAATAGGACAAGGAGAGGGAGAAAACGAACACAGCTCTCCTTTATGTGGATTTCGGAGCACCTTAATGACCTGGACGGATCCCAGCCCCTGCACCAAACACATTAACAATCCATGGCAGGCATTGATATACATAGATCATAAAGTGTTAGAGACTTCATTATATGAGGTTTTGTAAGGTGGCGGGTGTTCAGAGTTCTATCTCTCGCTGTTCTGTTAAAGTTGCATATTAAAATTGTTATTAAGTTTCATGTTTCAAGATGTATAATTCTAACGATTATTAAGTTTCCATTTTCAAGCTGTATAATTCTAATGGTTATTAAGTTTCAATTTTCAAGCTGTTTAATTCTAATGGTTATTAAGTTTCCATTTACAAGCTGTATCTTCTTCTTCTTCTTCTTCTTCTTCTTCTTCTTCTTCTTCTTCTTCGTACGCTGTAAGATGTCAACCTGCATTTTTTCGAAAAAAGCAGCGGTCATCCTGAGGCTGTCGACACTGCCATAGAGCTTGTCTAGTGTTGGCACTGGTGATGGCCACATGTGCTTTCTCTGGTCCTCGTATTTCGGGCAGTTTTGCAGAAGATGTTCAGCGATCATTTTTCCGGTACCACAACTGCATTCGTCAGTGCCACCTATCTTCAGTTTACTGAATAGGTGGTACCTCAGTCTGTTGTGGCCTGTGTGGAGTCTGAAGACCACGACCTGCTCTCTTCTTTTCAATTGGTAATAGGCATCATTTTTTGTGTAGCCAGTATGTTCTGTTTCCCATTTGGCCATGTATCTGGCTCTAATGAGCCTTTTTGACTCTTCTTAGGTCACACTAAAATCTGGTTGTCTTAGTCTTGCACCTTCTTTTGCCAGTCTGTCTGCCTCCTCGTTGCCTTGGATGTTACAAGGGGATGGAACCCACTGTACCACTACTCTTTTTGGTGCGGTCTGCTGGCATAGTTGACGGAGTACTGCTCTTAAATCATTAAGTTCAGTATTTTTCTGGCTTTTTAGTGCTGTGACTACGGCCAGGGCATCTGTAACAAATACTATCTGGCTTTCATTTCTTTTGCCTATCAGCATTGCTTCTGCTGCAGCCCTCAGTGCCTCTGCTTCCGCTCTGAAATTGCTTGAGTATTTTCCAGTTGTCACTGACATTGTTTTTTTTCTACCATTTGGTAGGCTCATGAATACCCCTGCCCCTCCATTCTGTGTTACGTTTGTTACAGAACCGTCGGTGTATGCATGGGTCCAGTCCATGCTTGGGTAGTTTTTCGTTATGTACCTCAGGGTTATGTCACTTCTTTCTTTTTCAGTCTGGCTGTTCTTGTTTCCACAAGCTGTATAATTCTAATGGTTATTAAGTTTCCATTTTCAAGCTGTATAATTATGAAAGTCATTAAGTTTCCATTTTTAAGCTGTATAATTCTGAAAGTTATTAAGTTTCCATTTTCAAGCTGTATAATTCTGAAAGTTGTTCGATTGCATGATTTAAGCTGTATAATATTAAAAGTTATTAGTGGCCCATTTTAATGTTTTGAATTTCTAAAAGTTATTAGGTTTCAATTTTCAAGTTGCATCATTTTAAAAGGTATTAAGTTCTCATTTACTTGTTGTATAATTATAATAGGCATTACGTTTCCATTTCAGGTTGCATAATTCTTAAAAGAATTAAGTTTCCTTTTTAAGTTGTATAATTCTAAAAGTTATTAGGTTTCCCATTTTAAGATGCATAATTTTAAAAGTGAATATCTTGTAATTTGTATTGTACAACATGCAGTGCATAAAAAATGACGCAATATAAAAAACAAAACATTTTCAACTTAGTCAAATATAGGGATGTGTGGCAGCGTAAAGCGTTTCCACAGTGGTTTAGCTATCTTGAATGTTATCAAATGCATCCACATCTTTCACGACAACACACAGCAAATAACATAGCACGCAGCAGAGGCCAGATTTATTACATCATATTCATTCAACAACTATTAAAGGAAGTGCAGTGAGATTACAAACAACACAAGAAATACATCTTAACTAAATAATTATAGCTGATAATTTATCTGTATTATTAATAACTTCATGGAGGTTGTATGCATAAGCTTTGGAATATTTCCTCCAACTAACTCAACCCAGTTCTAGCAGCACACTCCCCTCCCCTTCTCTGCATCCTCAAAAACTCATCTTCTCGATCATATTCCGTGCATTTACATCATTCACATCCCCTCAGGCGGGTGATCTTTACATTACACATTCAGATACCTTCAGGCACGTGATCTTGACATATCACATTCAATCTATTCATGCATACTCACATGTGATCACACACGCAATCGATCTGCGTATATACACACTCCAGAAGATACATCATTCTCTCGGTGTCCCGCACACACCACACACACACATGCAGATCTCTCCTAGTCACAGGATGCCCAACACACACCTTATAGAGCGACTGGCCAAGACTCAAAGACGTATGCTGGTTCAATCACCTTGCACTTCATTCTATCGCTCTAACTTCCGTAAAACAGCTTACCAGTCGCTCTTCTATAAAGTCGGCGAGCTAAACAGATCCCTAGCTAAATTCTCAGTCTTTCTATCTCTCCATGGCTAGCTTGCTTGAGTTAAACTTTGTCCAGTATTATATAGTCACAAGCAGTATCAGGGTTGTCCAATGGTCCTCTGTGGGATGTCTGAGCCAGCCATCACTCTTGTTTTGATCTACCTCCACTTAGTTTTTATTGGAACGAATCACTCCGAATTCCTGTCACTCTAAAATATCGCAGCAAGCCCTGTTGGTCTCTGTCTGTCACTAACCCCCCCCCCCCCCCCCCCCACTGCCCAAATCGGAACCCCAGAGTGGTCAGCTCCTACTCTACCTTTACTAGACACATTCTTTTCCTCAACCCCCCGTTTTCCTTTGTCGCCTTAGTGTCGAGACAATGTGTGACCTTGGTACACACTCTGGTATCTTTGTTCTCAGAGTCGCCGACCCCATCACGCCTGTCCTAAACGCTCATGCTCCGGCTGGAACTGTTACAGATGCACAGAATGGCTTATCCGTATTCGATTCACATCCGAAAGTGCATGTATCCATTTTATACAGTATTCGTAATCGGCCGAATAATCTGCCGTAATCTGCATGTTTTTATACATATTTGTGGTTGTAAATTTATTGCTTTTCCTGTTTCTTGTATTTTGTATGATGTCACGCACAAAGACAAATATTGCTTATGATACACAAACGTTGGTTGAGGTGGCTGGGTCACAATACTAGAGGAGAAGATTCAAGAGAAGACAGGACCCTAATGACCAAAACTCACCTTTACATCTCAGGTATGCAGAGACATTAAAGTACGAACTTATGCTTCAATAAAGAGAACTGCTGAGGATAGGGTCAAATGGAGAGACATACTCAGGCAATCTTACAACCAGCATCCGGACTGATCAACCAGATGCTGATGATTGCTACATAGACTTGCTCCCTCACCTTACCTGTATGATCTATTATAACCCCTAGGTCCTTTTCCTTTTCTATCTTTAAAATATTGTTCTCTACAATTCTGAAATGATATTGTATATTCGATCTATTAATATGGATGACGGTACATTTATCGACACTAAACTCCATTTGATTGCTCCCATAGGGTTTCGGAACGTTATCTAAATCCGACCTCAAAATATGCACATCTGCTGTAGATGAGTCAGTTCTGCATAAATTTGTGTCAACCGCTAGATCATTGAATAGATCATGGATGGTCTATAATTTGCTAGGTTTTGTTTTTTTTATCGTTTGTTTTTAACAAGGGGATCACTACTGCGTCTTATCAATCCCCCGAAACCATAATTTTCACAAGTTATTGAGAACATAATGTAGCCAATGGTTTTTCTAACAGGTCTATACTTTTAAATAGTAATTTTTGTCGAATCCCATGATGACCCGGACATTTTTCACCTTTCAAAACCGCCAATTGTTTAAAAATCTTTTCCTCTGTAAAACATAATGATTTTAATCTCTCTTTATCCATATCACTTTGGAAAAATATCTTTGGGCTCAGAGATCTTGGATTAGTCGTCCTCTGTGTAGATTGTGGCAAAGAACTGATTGCGTGGATTAACTGTCTCCCTATTCTCATTTATTATTTTACTTGTGTGATCTTTGATAGTGCTTGTCTTGTCTTTAGTTATCTGTTCATTTCTGACATAAGAAAATAAGCTCTTGTTTCCAGTATTGATCATTTGAGCAAGTTTTTTTAAAGTATATTCTTGCTGCTGTGTTCACTTTCTGAACTATGTTTTGCTTGTTTAAATATATTAAATTTATTTCCGTTTTTTTTAACCGCCTATATATTTTTCCTATGCTCCATTTTTAGTTCTTCTATATTTAACTACAGATCTAGTTATCCTGTTTTTACGCTTGGGGTTTACCTCACTACGTCGAACACATTCATCTTGTAGAATTTCTAGAATTATTTTGAAACTTTCTCACTCCTCTTCATCGTGTGCCCCACTGACAATATTTTTCTGGCTCGCCGTTTCTTTCATCTTCTTAATTTATGTCTTATAGTGGTTGTAAGTTCTTGTACTTATGTTTTCTCCCTTCTTTGCTATAAGACCACAACGGATGATCTAATGGTCACATGAGCCAAACAGTTCTCCAACGAGAACGTTGTCAACCAATTCATCTGTAGTAAATACTAGGTCGAGTGTCTTATTGCTTCTGGAAGTTTATTCCACTTGTTAAATAAATAAATTACCAGTTATGCATTTAACTGATAGTTTTCCCTCGAAAAGTGCTTCTGTCATTTCCTATTTCATTTTTAGAAAACTTAAATTTCCCCATTAATTACAACTCTCCTGCATTTGTATTTTTTGTACCACAAATCAGCTCCTTATCTTTCTCTTTTTTACTCCATTGACAGCTATTGCATACTCTAACCACTGTTTTTTCACCCCACATTATATTTCTCCTCACACACATTCCTTTTTGTAGCCAGATGATATATAAACTATGATAGTTATATTAACTGAATTAGCACGATATCCAACAATATCCTGTTTTAGGCCTATCTGTGGTCCCATTCTTCATAGCCCCATCCATCATAGTCCCATCCATCATAGCCCCATCCATCATAGCCCCATCCATCATAGTCCCATCCATCATAGTCCCATCCTTCATAGCCCCATCCTTCATAGTCCCATCCTTCATAGTCCCATACTTCATAGTCCCATCCTTCATAGTCCCATACTTCATAGTCCCGTACTTCATAGTCCCATACTTCATAACCCCCATCCCTATAAAATAGACCGCCAGGTGCTAAACCAACTGGCAGGTAGCGACCACAGGCCGATCAGGCTAACCATTGACATGGAAGTAGGCCCACAGGGAACAAAACCGTTCCCACGTTGGAATTACAAACGAGCCGACTGGGACAGATTTGCAATCCTGACAGATGGGCTGTGTGAAACCATCAACACACGAAACACCAAAATGAAGCCCATGGTGGAGAGCCTAAGCAAGGCAATAATGCAAGCCGCCACTGAAACCATCCCAAGAGGAGCTAGGAAAAACTATAAGCCCTACTGGAATGATGAGTTACAGAAAGTGGAAGATGCAGTGACAAATGCTAGGAACATGGCAGAACGAGAAAAATCCATGGAGGCAAACATCGCCCTCAAAGCTGCAGCGGCGAAGTACAAACACACTCTCAAGCAAACAGCAAGAGAAAGCTGGAAAAATAAAACGGAAAGTCTGAACCTGGACAAAGAAGGGAACAAGCTATGGAAGCTAGTCAGAGCCATGAACGACGAAACCCCGTCAAATAAACAAATTACTTTCAAGCAGGGCGAGAACTTGATCACAGGTAAGAAAGCCGCAAACGCCTTTGTCGATCACTATGCCAGAGCAAACCACATCGAGGTCCCTGCAGATAAGCATACAGACATTAGCGAAGAGCTAAAGGGACACGAAAACATAAATACGGCTCCTGAAGAGCACATGATGGCCAAACTAACAATGCGCGAAATGGAAGAGGCTATGAGAACACTAAAGAAAAGGAAATCTCCCGGAAAAGACGGGATAACAAACGAAATGCTGATGGGGCTGGGCCAAACAGCGAAGAAAAAACTACTATCAGTCCTGAACCAAAGCTGGAAAAGGGGTATTGTACCCCAGGCATGGAAAGATGCAATACTGGTACCAGTACCAAAAACAGGAAAGGACAAAACAGATCCGAATGGATACAGGCCCATAAGCCTACTGAGCTGTGTCGGCAAGCTGATGGAACGGATGATAAACACCAGACTGATGTGGCATCTGGAAGAAAAACGAATACTAATTCCACAGCAAGCCGGCTTTAGACAGCACAGATCCACTGAGGACCAGGTCATCCTCATAGCCCAGGAGATAGAAGATGCCTACCAGGCACAGAAACACACAGTAGCTGTTTGGGTGGATCTGGAAAAGGCATTTGACAAAGTCTGGAAGGATGGACTTAGAGTCAAGCTAAAAAGAAGTGATGTTTGTGGGAAGATGTGCAAGTGGATCAACCACTACCTCAAACAAAGAACGGCCAGAGTCCAAGTACAAGGGCAGATGAGCAAAAAGGTGACACTCGAGCAGGGAGTACCCCAAGGGGGAGTACTGTCACCCACACTCTTCCTGGTATATATAAACGATATTACAGAGAATATACCAAGAAGAGTCCATAGCTCAATGTTTGCAGACGATCTGGCTATGTGGACCTCTGAAAAGAATCTCACTATAGCAAGAAATCGGATGCAAACGGCCCTAACATCGCTGGAAGAGTGGGCGAACTCATGGCTGGTCAAAATAAACGAGGAGAAAACCACGTGCACAATATTCTCGCTCTCATTAAAACCCCAAAGTACCAAATTAAGCCTAAATGGCAAAATCCTGCAGCCAAACGACAACCCAACCTATCTGGGAGTCACATTTGATCGGCGCATGACATGGAAAAGTCAGATTGAGAGAAACCGAATGAAAGCCAGAGAAAGAATGGCGATCATGAGGAAACTTGCTGGCACAAGCTGGGGAGCAGACGAAGGCATACTAAAGAAACTGTACACTGGAAGAGTGAGACCAGTTCTCGAGTATGGCATCGCGGCATGGACAACAGCAGCGAAGGCGAACTTCGATAAAGTTAACAAACTTCAAAACCAAGCCATGAGAATTATAACAGGTGGCATGAAGTCAACGCCAATTGTAGAACTTGAAAAGATTACAAAACTGCAATCCATGACCGACAGAAGAGACTGCAGAGCCCAGCTGCAGTCAGAGAAACTCCGAAGACTGACGGACCATCCAATGTACCAGAGACTAAACAATTTGGGAACTGGGAAACTAAAGCGGAGAAACTTTGCAGAAAGAGCCAAAGCAAAGATGCACGAAGATCCCATAAACGCACTAACAACACCAAAACCCATCACTACTGTACGAAAACCTACTTGGAGGCAGGATATATTTCCAGAGGTGGTAGAAAATATACCAGGTATTGCAAACAAAAACTGCCAGACCGAAAAAGAAAGGAGAGACACTACCCTAAGCTTCATAACGAAAAGCTACCCAAGCATGGACTGGACCCATGCATACACCGACGGTTCTGTAACAAACGCTACACAGAACGGAGGGGCAGGAGCATTCCTGAACCTACCAAATGGCAGAAAAATAACACTGTCACTCGCTACTGGTAAGTACACAAGCAATTTCAGAGCGGAGGCAGAGGCACTGAGGGCGGCAGTGGAAGAAATGGCAACACACAGTGAAAACGAGAGCCACATAGTCTTGCTGACAGATGCTCTCGCCGTAGTCACAGCGCTAAAAAGCCAGAAAAACACTGAGCTTAATGACTTAAGAGCAGCACTCTGCAAACTGTGCCAGCTGTCCGCACCAAAAAGGGTAGTGGTACAGTGGGTTCCGTCACACTGCAACATCCAAGGCAACGAGGAGGCAGACAGACTGGCAAAAGAAGGTGCAAAGCTACCACAAACAGATACCAGTATGACGTACGAAGAGTCAAAACGGCTTATCAAAGCCAGGTACATGACTAAATGGGAAACCGAACATACTGGTTACACCAAAAACGATGCCTATTACCAGTTGAACCGAAGAGAGCAGGTCGTTGTCTTCAGACTTCGCACTGGCCACAATAGACTGAGGTACCACCTATTCAACAAATTGAAGATAGGGTGTACCGACGAATGCCCGTGCGGTACTGGTAAAATGACCACTGAACATCTGCTGCAGAACTGCCCGACATACGGGGATCAGAGAGAGCAGATGTGGCCATTGCCAGTGGAACTGCAAGACAAGCTCTATGGTAGTGGCGAGAGTCTCAGGACGACCGCCGCTTTTTTCGAAAAAATAATGGTTACTGTCTGACTGTGTACGCAGAAGAAGAAGAAGATAACCCCCATCCTTCATAGCCCCATCCATCATAGTCCCATCCATCATAGCCCCATCCTTCATAGTCCCATACTTCATAGTCCAATACTTCATAGTCCCATACTTCATAGTCCCATACTTCATAGTCCCATAATTCATAGCCCCATCCTTCATAGTCCCATACTTCATAGTCCCATACTTCATAGTCCCATCCATCATAGCCCTATCCTTCATAGTCCCATACTTCATAGTCACATACTTCATACTCCCATACTTCATAGTTCCATACTTCATAGCCCCCATCCTTCATAGCCCCCATCCTTCATAGCCCCATCCTTCATAGTCCCATCTTTCATAGCCCCATCCTACATAGCCCCATACTTCATAGCCCGATCCATCATAGCCCCATCCTTTATAGCCCGATCCATCATAGCCCCATCCATCATAGTCCCATCCATCATAGTCCCATCTTTCATATCCCCATCCTTACTAAGTTTAAATATTTTACACAGCGATGGAAAATATCACTCGCTACAACGTTATGTCATATATAATTCAGATGTAAGTCTTTCATGTCTATTATTTTTCATTTGTCTGCTTTCTCACCAATAAATTCTATTCCCATTTTCGATCACATCGCCTGTAACCCGATGTCAAAATCTGTGCTCTATCTATTCAATTATTCTGTCCCATCATCTATGCCTAGGATACCCATCATGCCCACCTTCCTGTATTTTCATTCTTTAAATACACACATTAGACTTATGTACTTCTGCCTAATTATCTTTAATTTATTTATTCCTACCATTACAACTCACATTCATAGGCGCTTCAGTTTTTGCAGACATGCTCGTGGCACCTTGTGAGTAGCCTCTCAGGACGCAAGCCTGGGCGTTGAATATGGAGGCCTTCTGCTGCCCAATCTAAGGTTCCCCGTCTCGGCCTCGCTGGTGTAATCCAAAGGAATACAAAGCATGATAATTTGGCCCCAGGCTGCAGGAGCAGGATTTGACTGCAGGAGCTGCCGAGATGAGTTCGCAATTTTGAAACCATCCGCCTTAGGTGCTACCACTCCGTATTTTCTGTCTGGGTTTACTCCCGTAGCCGTCCCCTCTCTCAAGGTTTCCATAAGGCAGTGGAGTCGTTGCCCCCCCCCCCCCCTGCAGATTTTAGTTACTCGAGACATGGGATGATACTCTCATCGTGCCAAGATTACCCACACTCCGTGGGACGTGGGTTTAAATTCAGAGTTCCTCCTCTCCTAGGCGAACTGCCTGAACAGGCTAACGAGTTTCGTCTACCCGGGTTTAGAGTCAGAGTTTACCTTCTTCTACATTGGCTGCGAACCAACCCCAATTTGCCCACCCAGATATACCCCCGAGTACTCGGTCGCGCCCCACAACAGGATCTATAAGAAACAGGGTTCCCCTCATGAAAGTGCTGCTGGGGACACAATAATGTAGGAAAGGCCATTGGCATGGAAACTCCTGAACGGCAAACCGAATTGTGAATCAAGCGGCAATCTCTACACCTGGAAAGGAGAAGCTATAACAGACTCCTCACTTTCCTTTAACAAGCGGGACTTCCAGTTCAGATCTCGCTACCGCCTAACTACCATTACAACTACATGGCTATATACTCGGAGGCCCACCATCAACTTTATTTTCACCTCTATGTCTTCGATCTTTGCTCCCCCAATATTTATTTTTTTAAATTTTTGATGATGTTCTGTCAAACGTTTTCAGACCTCTCTCACCAATGAGTTTCCTACTACCAAAACTGTACCCTGCCTTTTCGTTGCATATCTCTCTGCAAAGCTATCTGTTCTGCGTTCTGATATGTTCTCAAAAGAGACTGTTTCCTGCCGCTATTACGTTCTCCGCACCTAACTTAACTAATGTTACACTGACATCTGTGCTCCCCATCTGCAGCTTTTAAAAACTATCTCAATTTTTCTGTTGAAATTCTATTTTGTATTGCTTTTCTTTTACCTCCCCCCCCCCTCCCTCTTGTGTACACCCTAAGTGATGTCATCATGCGCATCGTACGTATATTAACTTGTTGCAGTTTGGTCTGGTTTCATTTGAACACGTCTCGTAGATAAAGTCGAAGGTACTGATAGAGATATGAAATTAAGAATACAGAAGGCGAAAGGGGCTTGTATCGAAAGAAATTAAGTCAACGCCACAAATATACAGATGTTCAACTCCAATGTCAAGTCAGACTTATTGTATGTGAGGTGAGTAACAAATAAAAGTACCCCTAAAATGGTCTAAGCTTTCATTGATGGATGCTTGCACCGAATTGAAGGAACAATTTGATATTATAAAATCATTAATATAGAGGGAAGCTGAGACGCTAGTCCAGTCAGGCACAAGATACTGTCCGAGACGTTGCGTCAGGGCCAGTCACAATACACTGACCAAGACCACAATATCTCTTCCATGTAGCGTTCCCTGGAGACAAGCGGTTTTTAAAGCAGCCTGGTTGACGAGACGTGGATTGATATGATCCTCGTAGTAGTGAGCGCCAGGCAGATGAAGCCAAGCATAGCACTTTCTCCTGGAGGATCGCGGTCCACCTTCATCAGAATGCTCGGGATGGGAGGAAAGCTACTACAACCCGCCACTTAACGTCCTTTTCAGGGCGCAGAAAAGGGTAAACTTATTCATTGTGCGCATTAAACAACAACAACAACCACAAATACAAAAAACAACCACAACAACAACCACAACAACAACAACCGCAACAACACCAACCGCAACAACAAAAACAACAACCGCAACAAAAACCACAACAACAACAACAATAAACACAACAACCACAACAACAACAACCACAACAACCACAACAGCAACAACAAAAACAACAACAATCCAAAAACAACAGCAACAACAACCACAACAACAACAACGACAACCAAAACAACAACCACAAATACAACAACCAAAACAATAACCACAACAACCGCAACAACAACAACCACAACAATAACAACAACAACCACCACAATAACATCAACAACCAAAACAGCAATATATACAACAACAACCACAACAACGACAATCAAACAATCAATCAAAACAACAACAATCCAACAACAACCGCAACAACAACCACAACAACAACAATAACAACAACAACAACCACAATAACAACAACAACAACACCAACAACAACAACCACAACAACAACAATCACAACAACAACAAAGACAACCACAACAACTACACAAACAACAAGAACCACAGCCACAACAACAATCACAACAACCACAACAACAACAACAAAGACAACCACAAGAACAACAACAACAACCACAACAATAGTAACAAAAACAACCACAGCACTAACAACCACAACAACAACAAAGACAACCACAACAACAAGTCCAAACACAGCAAGAACAACAACAACCACAACAACAACAAAGACAAGCACAACAACAATAACCACAACGACAACCACAACAACAGCCACAACAGCAACAACCAAAACAACAACAATCCAACAACAACCGCAACAACAACCACAACAACAACCACAATAACAACAATACCTACTACCACAACAACAACAACCAAAACAACAACACTCACAACAACATCAATCACAACAACAACAAAGACAACCACAACAGCAAAAAACCCAACAACAACCACAACAACAACCACAACAACAACCACAATAACAACCACAACCGTAACAACCACAACAACAACAATCCAACAATAACCGCATAATTAAAGCACAACAATAACAACAACAACAAAAACAACAATCACAACAACAACAACCGCAACAACAACAACAACCACAACAGCAACAGCAACAGCCACAACAAGGAAAATCACAACAACAACCACAATAACAACAACAAAGACAACCACAACTACAATCATAACAACAACCACAGCAATAACAACCACAACAACAACAACCACAACAACAACAACCACAACAACAACAACAAAGACAACCACAACAACAACAACAAACCCAACAACAACCACAACTACAAAACAACCACAACAACAACCACAACAGCAACAACCAAAGCAACAACAATCCAACAACAACCGCAACAGCAAAAACCAAAACAACGACACTCACAACAACATAAATCACAACAACAACCACAACAACAACAAAGACAACCACAACAGCAACCACAACAACAGCAACCACAACAACAACAACCACAACGAGAACCACAACAACAGCCACAACAGCAACAACCAAAACAACAACAATCCAACAACAAAGACAACCACAACAAAAACAAACCCAACAACAACCACAACAACAACCACAATAACAACCACAACAGTAACAACAACAACAGTCCAACAATAACCGCATAATTAAAGCACAACAATAACAACAACAACAAAAACAACAATCACAACAACAACAACCGCAACAACAACAACCACAACAGCAACAGCCACAACAAGTACAATCACAACAACAACCACAACAACAACAACAAAGACAACCACAACAACAACCACAACAAAAATCATAACAACAACCACAGCAATAACAACCACAACAACAACAACGACAACAGCAACAATCACAACAACAACCACAACAACAACAAAGACAACCACAACAACAACAACAAACCTAACAACAACCACAACTACAAAACAACCACAACAACAACAACAACAGCAACAACCAAAGCAACAACAATCCAACAACAACCGCAACAGCGAACCACAACAACAACCAAAAGAACAATCACAACAATAACAACAACAATCACACCAACAACCAGTACAACAACAATCCAACAATAACCACAACAAAAAACCACAACAATAACAATAACAACCAAACAACAATCACAACAACAACAACCGCAACAACAACAACCACAACAATAACAACAACAACCACCACAACAACAATCACAACAAAAATAACAATAACAACAACCCCAACCACAACAACAACCACAACCAAAGCAAGAACAATCCAACAACAATCGAAAACAACAGCAACAACCACAACCACAACAGCCACAACAACAACAATCACAACAACAACCACAACAACAACAAAGACAACCGTAACAACAATCACAACAACAACCATAGCAATTACAACCACAACAACAACAACCACAACAACAACAATCACAACAACAACCACAACAACAACAAAGACAACCACAATAACAACAATAAACCCAACAACAATCACAACTACAAAACAACCACAACAACAACCACAACTACAAAACAACCACAAGAACAACCTAAACAGCAACAACCAAAGCAACAACAATCCAACAACAACCGCAATAGCAAATCACAACAACAACAACAACCAAAAGAACAATCACAACAACAACAACCGCAACAACAACAATCACAACAATAACATAACAACCACTACAACAACAACCACAACAACCACAACAACAACAACTGCAACAACAACAACCACAACAATAACACCAACAACCACAACAACAACAACTACAATAACAACAACTACAATAACAACAACCGCAACAACAACAACAACGACAACAATACCAACAACAACCACAACAACAACCAAAAAAACAACAATCCAACAACTACCACACCAACAACAAAAACCACAACAACAACAACAACAACCACAACAACAACAATACCAACAACAACAACCACAACAACAACCAAAACAACAACAATCCAACAACTACCACACCAACAAGAACCACAACAACAACAACCACAACAACAACAATCACAACAAAAACATCCACAACAACAATAAAGACAGCCACATCAACAACAACAACCAAAAGAACAATCACAATAACAACCACAACAACAACAAAGACAACCACAACAACAACAACCACAACAACAACAAAGACAACCACAACAACAACAACAAACCCAACAACAACCACAACTACAAAACAACCACAACAACAACAACAACAGCAACAACCAAAGCAACAACAATCCAACAACAACCGCAACAGCGAACCACAACAACAACCAAAAGAACAATCACAACAATAACAACAACAATCACACCAACAACCACAACAACAACAATCCAACAATAACCACAACAAAAAACCACAACAATAACAATAACAACCAAACAACAATCACAACAACAACAACCGCAACAACAACAACCACAACAATAACAACAACAACCACCACAACAACAATCACAACAAAAATAACAACAACAACAACCCCAACCACAACAACAACCACAACCAAAGCAAGAACAATCCAACAACAATCGAAAACAACAGCAACAACCACAACAACAACAGCCACAACAACAACAATCACAACAACAACCACAACAACAACAAAGACAACCGTAACAACAATCACAACAACAACCATAGCAATTACAACCACAACAACAACAACCACAACAACAACAATCACAACAACAACAAAGACAACCACAATAACAACAACATACCCAACAACAATCACAACTACAAAACAACCACAACAAAAACCACAACTACAAAACAACCACAAGAACAACCACAACAGCAACAACCAAAGCAATAACAATCCAACAACAACTGCAACAGCAAATCACAATAACAACAACAACCAAAAGAA
Source organism: Ariolimax columbianus (assembly GCA_036924085.1). Taxonomy (NCBI): domain Eukaryota; kingdom Metazoa; phylum Mollusca; class Gastropoda; order Stylommatophora; family Arionidae; genus Ariolimax; species Ariolimax columbianus. The sequence goes on from JAVGWX010000006.1 coordinate 36,451,362, forward strand.
CAATCACAACAACAACAACCGCAACAACAACAATCACAACAATAACATAACAACCACTACAACAACAACCAAAACAACAACAACTGCAACAACAACAACCACAACAATAACAACAACAACAACAACTACAATAACAACAACTACAATAACAACAACTACAATAACAACAACCGCAACAACAACCACAACAACAACAATACCAACAACAACCACAACAACAACCAAAAAACAACAATCCAACAACTACCACACCAACAACAAGAACCACAACAACAACAACAACAACCACAACAACAACAATACCAACAACAACAACCACAACAACAACCAAAACAACAACAATCCAACAACTACCACACCAACAAGAACCACAACAACAACAACCACAACAACAACTATCACAACAAAAACATCCACAACAACAATAAAGACAGCCACATGAACAACAACAACCAAAAGAACAATCACAATAACAACCACAACAACAACAAAGACAACCACAACAACAACAACCACAACAACAACAAAGACAACCACAACAACAACAACAAACCCAACAACAACCACAACTACAAAACAACCACAACAACAACAACAACAGCAACAACCAAAGCAACAACAATCCAACAACAACCGCAACAGCGAACCACAACAACAACCAAAAGAACACTTACAACAATAACAACAACAATCACACCAACAACCACAACAACAACAATCCAACAATAACCACAACAAAAAACCACAACAATAACAATAACAACCAAACAACAATCACAACAACAACAACCGCAACAACAACAACCACAACAATAACAACAACAACCACCACAACAACAATCACAACAAAAATAACAACAACAACAACCCCAACCACAACAACAACCACAACCAAAGCAAGAACAATCCAACAACAATCGAAAACAACAGCAACAACCACAACAACAACAGCCACAACAACAACAATCACAACAACAACCACAACAACAACAAAGACAACCGTAACAACAATCACAACAACAACCATATCAATTACAACCACAACAACAACAATCACAACAACAACCACAACAACAACAAAGACAACCACAATAACAACAACAAACCCAACAACAATCACAACTACAAAACAACCACAACAACAATCACAACTACAAAACAACCACAACAGCAACAACCAAAGCAATAACAATCCAACAACAACAGCAAATCACAACAACAACAACAACCAAAAGAACAATCACAACAACAACAACCGCAACAACAACAATCACAACAATAACATAACAACCACTACAACAACAACCATAACAACCACAACAACAACAACTGCAACAACAACAACCACAACAATAATAACAACAACCACAACAACTACAATAACAATAACCACAACAACAACAACCACAAAAACAACCAAAACAACAACAATCTAACAACAACCGCAACAACAACCACAACAACAACAATACCAACAACAACCACAACAACAACCAAAAAAACAACAATCCAACAACTACCACACCAACAACAAGAACCACAACAACAACAACAGCAACCACAACAACAACAATACCAACAACAACAACCACAACAACAACCAAAACAACAACAATCCAACAACTACCATACCAACAAGAACCACAACAACAACAACAACAACCACAACAACAACAACAATCACAACAAAAACATCCACAACAACAATAAAGACAGCCACATCAACAACAACAACCAAAAGAACAATCACAATAACAACCACAACAACAACAAAGACAACCACAAGAACAACAACCACAACAACAATCACAACAACAACTACAGCAAGAACAACAACATCAACCACAACAACAACAACCACAAAAACAACAACAACCACAACAACAATCACAACAATCACCACAGCAAGAACAACAACATCAACCACAACAACAACAACCACAAAAACAACAACAACCACAACAACAACAACCACAACAACAATCACAACAATCACCACAGCAAGAACAACAACCACAACAACAACAACAACCACAACAACAACAATCACAACAACAATCACAACAACAACCACAGCAGGAACAACAACAACAACCACAACAACAACCACAACAACAACAACCACAACAACAATCACAAAAACAACCACAGCAAGAACAACAACAACAACCACAACAACAACAACAACAACCACAACAACAACAACCACAAGAACAACAGCAACCACAACAACAACAACCACAACAACAATCACAAAAACAACCACAGCAAGAACAACAACCACAACAACAACAACAACAACAACCACAACAACAATCACAAAAACAACCACAACAACAACAACAACCACAACACTAATATAGAACTGTGGGAAAGAACCGGACATCTAGCAGTGTAACTGGGCGTAAAGGCAAGGCGCAGAACATGGATAATACACACATTACACAAACCAGCTGATAGCATTGCAAGGCAGTCACTGTTCTGGAGTCTTCAGAATAATAGAAGTAGGGGCAGAGATAAACAGTCATGGAGAATGGAAGCCGAGATAAACCTGAAAATGGCAGGAAAAACATTGAGGAAGCTGGAAATGATTGCGCATATCAGGACGACTTGGCGAGTATTTGTTGTTGAACTATGTTCCACATGTAGTTGAAGCATTTTGATGATGATAAGTTCACAATTAAATTGCGTTACCTCAGTATTTAGGCTCAATACATTCGATTTCAGCGTGACATGTATTCGATTCTTATTCTCTCAGCCAGACTGCATGGGTACAGCATGTTTAGAGGGACGCCACTTGAGGCAGAATAGAGTCTTAAACAGCCTTTACCCTGACCCAAGATTTCAACGATTTGGCTGACTGCTGTTACCTCCTACATTGAATCTTCTGTCCCTGGTTTCTCTTGAAAATTAGATCTACATGGACTGCACCCCGCCGATCCATATGTTTGACCGTCCTCTTTTATCTCCGGGCACGAAACTCCATCTACACTTACCTCCCTTTTCATAGTTCCTTGCTAGGAGTCCTTAAAATTCTATACTACTACTCTCCTCACTGGCTGGTTCCAGCTTTGGGTATGTGTGCTTGCATTGTCAGTTTTATTTCTGAGGGAAAAAACTGACCACGTCTACTTTCTCTCCCCGACCTCTAGTTCATCATCTCCATCATCATCAATAACAACTTCCTCATCATGATGTCCCGTAACCCGATCGCCATTGAGACACCAATACTGCAGTTTCGTGGGTCAGTTCTCGCCACTCCACTTGGTTTTATGCCATGATATTTATTCTAGATATCGACCTTCCCGTCCACTCTCTGATGTTGCCTTCTAATCTCTTTTCCTTCCCTCCTCTCTTACTCTTTCTAGGCACAGTACCTTGCAGGATCATCTTGGTCAACTCAGACGATCTTGAAACATGCCCATACCACGTCAGCTTGCGCGTTTTTACCTAAGTCATTAGATCTTTATATTGACCGACCTCTCCGATAAAGGTTTCCTGAACTGCGTGTGGTCTATAAAACAGCATATATCTACAATAAAAAGATTGATCTGAAATTAGCAGAGAATCGAGTGGCCTTGAGGTTATCAGCTGTGATTGTAATTCCCAACGTACCAGGCACAACTCCGCTATGCTCTCATCGAGCATGCAGTACAACCCTTCAAGTAGCAGACGTACCTTCAACCCTTCAAGTAGCAGACGTACCTTCAACCCTTCAAGTAGCAGACGTACCTACAACCCTTCAAGTAGCAGACGTACCTTCAACCCTTAAAGTATCAGACGTACCTTCAACCCTTCAAGTAGCAGACGTACATTCAACCCTTCAAGTAGCAGACGAACCTTCAACCCTTCAAGTAGCAGACGTACCTTCAACCCTTCAAGTAGCAGACGTACCTTTAACCCTTCAAGTAGCAGACGTACCCACAACTCTTCAAGTCATAGACGTACATTCAACCCTTCAAGTAGCAGACGTATCTTTAACCCTTCAAGTAGCAGACGTACCCACAACCCTTCAAGTAGCAGACGTACCTATAACCCTTAAAGTAGCAGACATACCTTCAACCCTTCAAGTAGCAGACGTACCTTCAACCCTTCAAGTAGCAGACGTACCTTCAACCCTTCAAGTAGCAGACGTACCTACAACCCTTCAAGTAGCAGACGTACCTTCAACCCTTAAAGTATCAGACGTACCTTTAACCCTTCAAGTAGCAGACGTACCTTGAACCCTTCAAGTAGCAGACGTATCTACAACCCTTCAAGTAGCAGACGTACCTTCAACCCTTAAAGTAGCAGACGTACATTCAACCCTTCAAGTAGCAAACGTACCTTCAACCCTTCAAGTAGCAGACGTACATACAACCCTTCAAGTAGCAGACGTACGTACAACCCTTCAAGTAGCAGACGTACCTTCAACCCTTTAAGTAGCAGACGTACCTACAGCTCTACAAACAGCACACGTTCCTACAACCCTTCAAGTAGCAGACGTACGTACAACCCTTCAAGTAGCAGACGTACCTACAACTCTACAAACAGCACACGTTCCTACAACCTTTCACAGAGCACACGTATAAAATCATTCAAAGAGCACACATATAAAACCCCTTCACAGAGCACACGTACGTACAAACGTTGAAACAGCACACGTATGTACAACCCTTCAAACAGCACACGTAAAAATCCCCCAGAGAAAACTCGTAAAAACCTTCTAAAATCACACGTATAAAAGAACCTAATATCACACGTATAAATAACCCTTCAAAAAGCACACGTACGCACAACCCTTCAAAGAGCATATGTATAAATAATTCTTCAAAGAGCACCAGTACGCACAACCCTCGAAACAACACGTACATACAACCCTTCAAACAGCACACGTATGTTACAGTTCCAGTTGGAGCATGGGCGTTTAGGCAGGGGAAATTGGGCTGGCGACTTTAAGAAACAAAGGTTGCCTGAATGCGTTGGACGGACGCAGATCTCGAGATGGTCAATCAACTTTTCGACACTAGATCGACAAAGGAAACGAGAGGCAAAGGTTCACAAAGTACGTGGGAAACTTGACTAGTTTGGGGGTACTTGTCGGTTTGACCAATTCTAGTATCGGACCTAAGTGGTAGGGGTTTGACCAATTCTAGTATCGGACCTAAGTGGTAGGGGTTTTGATTGAAGATAAGAACGCACACAAAAGGTTGGCAAAGAAAAGGGTCAAGGACCTATGTTTCGTATAACCAATAGGACTCTACATTGGGTGGAACAAATGAGAGGATGGCTGGTCAGCCAACGGATGAGCACCACTGGTCAGCCATATTTGGTTCTAGAGCTAATTAAATACTATATAAAAGATAATGCACCAAGGATTATGGGAATTCAGAGAGAGAGAGAGAAAGAGAGAGCGAGAGAGAGAGAGAGCGAGCGTCGCTAATCCATCATATACATAGAACCTTGCACTATTGCTCATTTGTGTAAGTGGGACACCCTGTAAACAAAAGGAGATCTGATCACATCGAGTTAGAGCAGACTCGTCTCGGTACGAATTGAGTGGATCTAGAAAGCAGTCCGACTGTTCTCCATGTAACCAGTGCATTTGGTATCTGTGGAAGAACGGTGGCCATTCGAGATCCCAGTGATAAGAGAGTTGGGTTCGATTAGGATTCAGCGAATCCAATGGACTGTGGTCCCAGTGGTACGAGAGTTCGGATCGATTAGGATTCAGCAAATCTAAAGGACTGTGATCCCAGTCAGTAAGAGAGCTCGACGAATTATAGAGACTGTGATTTCAAAGGTACGTGAGTTCGGAAAGAGAGGTGCATCATTTGAGCCTTCAGAAAACGAAATTGTTGACATAAGTGTAACCATAGCACCAAAAAGGGTATGTCTCAAACACTTGAGAACTGTCCACGGTTGTAAGGGAAACATATCTCATGTGTTAACGTATTTTGATATGTTTGACAGCCTAAAGCAGCAACCCTGACAAGAACTACAGATCATCAAAAACGTAGACTATCTGAGAGACGAAGATAGAACCATTGATCGATAATACTATTGAATTAGGCTAAGTTCAGGGTTTATGTTATTTCATATGAGACGTATGATCTGGGTTTTATGTAGTTTACAGGAGTAAGATTAGCACTTGCTTTTATCTTCTGTAGTAGTTTGGTATATATATATATATATATATATATATATATATATATATATATATATATATATATATATATATATATATATATATATTTATATTATGATTATTTAGTTTAGATGTTCTTTGCTTCTTGTTGATACTGTGCAACGATGATCCTTGTAATAAATTATATTATTTTGTTTTATGGTCAGGAGAGTTTTTACTATGTTTTTCTGTTTTGAAGTCGTGTCGGGGTGAAGATACAAGTTGTAACTCTTTGGATAAGTAACCTACTCAGCTAAACCGAGACTCTACCTCACGTGTAAAACTCTCCAAACAGCACAGGCATTTAAAAAAAACCATTCACATAATACAAATATTAATAACCCTTCAAACAGCACACATACATACAACCTTTCAAACAGCACACGTACGTACAACCTTTTAAACAACACACGTACGTACAACACCTTTAAAGAGCACACAGTGCTCATATTATTTTCATTCCAGACGCCACATGGACAGGTCATGCCTCTACGGAAAGTAATCTCATTTAAAATGTATTCTGTTCTCAAATCGTATACACTGAGTTGTTAGGTGCAGAACACAGTACAAAGAAACAAGCGAAAGAGAAACAAGAACACACACACGCCTAGATAATAGGGGGTCAGTTGCAGTGGTCGCTTTATGCTTTGAAGCAAAAAGAAGACATACAAAATATGTTGGTCTTATCTCAGAAAAGCCGTAAATATATTACATGTGACATATGTGTCTCTCTCCACCTGGAGAGAGATGGGCTCCGTCAGGTGTGTAGCGGCAAAAGACACACAGTTGTTGTATGGCGGGAGCTGTTACAACAAACTGCAATTACGGTGCCTCAACGACCTTCTAGGTTATTGGGACTGGTGATGATTTGTGTCTACCTGTGTTTACAGGACACGCACAGACTAAACTGATGCACGTCTGTGTTATCTCGATAACCATATTGTCCCTAATATTTATCTGTATGATTTTGCAGGTGGAAAAAAATGAGTCCATATATTAAGAATGTCAAATATTTACGACTCCCTTATCTTTGAAATAACCTACGCTCGCTAATTTATGTCTTTGGTTGCAGGAACAGAGTGGTCATGTTTTCTTGCGTGCCAACGTTCGTTCCGTGTTATCCTGCCGTGAAATGAAGCCATCTACGTAAGTTGTAATTATTTTGTTTGTCATTTCCACAAAAAATATAATATAATCAAATATAATTTAACTTTCCTCGCAGCTGCTGCACATAGATTGATAAACCTTGTACACCGATAACTATTCGGACGGATATATATTTATTCATACTGTTATGATTGATTATGTTTAGTAGATAAACTATTGAACATTGGCAATACATTTCTATTTGGGATATAAAATTATGTAAATTTTTATAAACCGCATTGACTATAATTAAAATATTTTAAATTTCACTCGAGTGGTTCTCGTTGAAAACATATGAGGGTCACTATTTTTTTTCCTTCACGCAGTAAGAAGAGACTAAAGAGGGTGTGAATGAAGCTGGTATCGTTATCACGAAAATGATTGCCATGAAACTGCAAGATACTGGAATCTGTCTTTCCTAAAAGCTGGTTGGGGTAAGCTAAGTGCAGTGTTCAGCCTAAGCTTAAACAAACGGCTGGAATCTGTCTTTCCTAAAAGCTGGTTGGGGTAAGCTAAGTGCAGTGTTCAGCCTAAGCTTAAACAAACGGCTGGAATCTGTCTTTCCTAAAAGCTGGTTGTGGTAAGCTAATTGCAGTGTTCAGCCTAAGCTTAAACAAACGATTGAAATCTTGTCTTTCATAAAACCTAGTTAGAGAAAGTCAAATGCGTGTTGAACCTATGTTTAAACAAACGGGTGGAATCTGTCTTTCCTAAAAGCTCGTTAGAGTGAGCCAACTGCGTGTTAGACCTATGCTTCAATAAATTACTGGAATCAGGGTTTCCTTAAAGTGCCGATTGCTGATGTCTGGGACTAATTCTGCCTTTTTATTTTTTAAATAATTTTACAAGATATCAAAATCATTTTCTTGAGAAAACAGTCCAACAGCTTAAAATAGACAAAAGAAACAACTCAAGAGACATTTCTATTTATATAAGCTTATCGTCCGTTGCCCATACAAAATTCAAAATTTGTAGCTTTTTTATTTTTTTTGTTTTATGTGTTTGCCTCACTAGTTTATACTGGCGGAGGCGCGCCTAATTCACCCCCCACCGTTGTCAATTAGGCGGTATTAAAACGCATAAACCAGTGCTTGGATGCATGTGTGCGTCTGTATGTGCATATACTAGGTTTGAGCGCTCTCAGAAGTCAGCCCAACCAAAGTGCAATGGAAGGGTCTCACCTGGAAGGCTGAAAGTTGTGCAAGAGTGTGATTGTAGGACAGAGTTAAATGAAACAGAGTGAGGTCCAAAATTTCTAGCTAAAATCCCCAAAATTATTTGTACCTTCCCCCAGGTGGTTTGGAGCAGCATAGATGGCGCCTAACTGGCTACGTATCTACTTAGCTCTTGTGTTTGAGTTTATGAAAATGGACTCGCACATCGGTTAAACCACCCTCCAAGAAACTGGTTGTATACAGACTCTGCAGAGTCTTCTAAGCCAGTATAAAAGAAATTAAGTTAAGTTGGCAGCCAACGTGTTGATGCTCGCAGCTATTCGTGCTGTGTTAGCTCTTGACTGTGTCGTTTTGGTAGCTGGTTACAGTGGCTCTTCTTACTCATATTTCCCGATACGTATTTCAGAAGTTGGACCGTCAAACAAACTCCAAAACACCAAATTAAGTCTCAACGGCAAATACCTGCAGACAAACGACAACCCAAACTACTTGGGAGTCACATTTGATCGGCGCATGACATGGAAAAGTCAGATCGAGAGAAACCGAAGGAGAGCCAGAGAAAGAATGGCAATCATGAGGAAACTTGCTGGCACAAGCTGGGGAGCAGACGAAAGTATACTAAAGAAACTGTATACTGGAAGAGTGAGACCAGTTCTCGAGTATGGCATTGCGGCATGGACAACAGCAGCAAAGGCGAACTTCGACAAAATTAGCAAACTCCAAAACCAAGCCATGAGAGTTATAACAGGAGGCATGAAGTCAACGCCAATTGTAGAACTTGAAAAGATTACAAAACTGCAACCCATGACCGACAGAAGAGACTGCAGAGCCCAGCTGCAATCAGAGAAACTCAGAAGACTGACTGACCATCCAATGCACCAGAGACGAAACAATTTCGGAAATGGGAAACTAAAGCAGAGAAACTTTGCAGAAATAGCCAAAGCAAAGATGCACGAAGAGCCGATGAACGCACTAACAACACAAAAGCCCATCACTACTGTACGAAAACCTAACTGGAGGCAGCATATATTTCCAGAGGTGGTAGAAAATATACCAGGTATTGGAAACAAAAACTGCCAGACTGAAAAAGAAAGGAGAGATACTACCCTGAGCTACATATCGAAAAACTACCCAAGCATGGACTGGACCCATGCATACACCGACGGCTCTGTAACAAACACTACACAGAACGGAGGGGCAGGAGCATTTCTGAACCTACCTAATGGCAGAAAAATAACACTGTCATTCGCTACTGGAAAATATACAAGCAATTTCAGAGTGGAGGCAGAGGCACTGAGGGCGGCAGTGGAAGAAATCGTGACAGGTAAAAGGAATGAACGCCATATAGTCCTGCTTACCGATGCCTTGGCCGTAGTCACAGCACTGAAAAGCCAGAAAAATACTGAGCTTAATGATTTAAGAGCAGTACTCAGTCAACTATGCCAGCAGTCCGCACCGAAAAGGGTAGTGGTACAGTGGGTTCCATGCCACTGCAACATCCAAGGCAACGAGGAGGCAGACATACTGGCAAAAGAAGGTGCAAAACTACCACAAACAGATACCAGTATGACGTACGAAGAGTCAAAACGGCTTATCAAAGCCAGATACATGACCAAATGGGAAACCGAACATACTGGTTACACAAAAACGATGCCTATCACCAGTTGAACCGAAGAGAGCAGGTCGTTGTCTTCAGACTTCGCACTGGCCACAATAGACTGAGGTACCACCTATTCAACAAATTGAAGATAGGGTGTACCGACGAATGCCCGTGCGGTACTGGGAAAATGACCGCTGAACATCTGCTACAGAACTGCCCGACATACGAGGATCAGAGAGAGCAGATGTGGCCATCACCAGTGGAACTGCAAGACAAACTCTATGGCAGTGGCGACAGCCTCAGGATGACCGCCGCTTTTTTCGAGAAAATGATGGTTACTGTCTGACTGCGTACGAAGAAGAAGAAGAAGAAGATAAGCCGTTTTAACTCTTTGTAAGTCATACTAGTATCTGTTTGTGGTAGTCTTGCACCTTCTTTTGCCAGTCTGTCTGCCTCCTCGTTGCCTTGGATGTTGCAGTGTGATGGGATCCACTGTACCACTACCTTTTTTGGTGCGGACTGCTGGCATAGTTGACAGAGTGCTGCTCTTAAGTCATTAAGCTCAGTGTTTTTCTGGCTTTTTAGCGCTGTGACTACGGCCAGAGCATCTGTAAGCAGGACTATATGGCTTTCATTTTCTTTATGTGTCACCATTTCTTCCACTGCCGCCCTCAGTGCCTCTGCCTCCGCTCTGAAATTGCTTGTGTACTTACCAGTAGCGAATGACAGTGTTATTTTTCTGCCATTTGGTAGGTTCAGGAATGCTCCTGCCCCTCCGTTCTGTGTAGTGTCTGTTACAGAGCCGTCGGTGTATGCATGGGTCCAGTCCATGCTTGGGTAGTTTTTCGATATGTAGCTCAGGGTAGTATCTCTCCTTTCTTTTTCAGTCTGGCAGTTTTTGTTTCCAACACCTGGTATATATTCTACCACCTCTGGAAATATATCCTGCCTCCAGGTAGGTTTTCGTACAGTAGTGATGGGCTTTGGTGTTGTTAGTGCGTTTATGGGATCTTCGTGCATCTTTGCTTTGACTATTTCTGCAAAGTTTCTCCGCTTTAGTTTCCCAGTTTCCAAATTGTTTAGTCTCTGGTGCATTGGGTGGTCAGTCAGTCTTCGGAGTTTCTCTGACTGCAGCTGGGCTCTGCAGTCTCTTCTATCGGTCATGGGTTGCAGCTTTGTAATCTTTTCAAGTTCTACAATTGGTGTTGACTTCCTGTTATAACTCTCATGGATTGGTTTTGGAGTTTGCTAATTTTGTCAAAGTTTGCCTTTGCTGCTGTTGTCCATGCCGCAATGACATACACGAGAACTGGTCTCACTCTTCCAGTGTACAGTTTCTTTAGTATACTTTCGTCTGCTCCCCAGCTAGTGCCAGCAAGTTTCCTCATGATTGCCATTCTTTCTCTGGCTCTCATTCGGTTTCTCTTGATCTGACTTTTCCATGTCATGCGCCGAACAAATGTGACTCCCAGGTAGTTTTGGTTGTCGTTTGGCTGCAGATATTTCCCGTTAAGACTTATTTTGGTGTTTTGGGGTTTGTTTGAAAGCGAGAATATCGTACATGTTGTTATTTTCCTCATTTATTTTTACCAGCCATGAGTTCGCCAACTCGTCCAGCGATGTTCGGGCCTGCTGCATCCGATTACTTGCTATGGTAAGATTCTTTTCAGAGGTCCACATAGCCAGATCGTCTGCAAACATGGAGCTGTGGACTCTTCTTGGTATATTCTGAGTGATGTTATTTATATACACCAGGAAGAGTGTGGGTGACAGTACTCCTCCTTGGGGTACTCCTTGCTCGAGTGTCATCGTTTTGCTCATCTGCTCTTGTACTTGAACTCTGGCTGTTCTGTTTTTGAGGTAGTGGCTGATCCATCTGTACATTTTCCAACAAACTTCACTTCTTTGTAGCTTGACTTTAAGTCCCTCTTTCCAGACCTTATCAAATGCCTTTTCCATATCCACCTAAACCGCTACTGTGTGTTTTTGCTCCTGGTGGGCATCCTCTATTTCCTGCGCTATGAGGGTAATCTGATCATCAGTGGATCTGTGCTGTCTAAAGCCTGCTTGCTGTGGAATTAGTATGTGTTTTTCTTCCAGATGCCACATCAGTCTGGTGTTTATCATACGATCCATCAGTTTTCCTATACAGCTCAGTAGACTGATAGGCCTGTATCCATTTGGATCAGTCCTATCTTTTTCTTTTGTTGGTACTGGTATAATAACAACATCTTTCCATGCCTGCGGTACAATGCCCCTATTCCAGCTTTGGTTCAAGACTGATAGTAACTTTATTTTTGCTGTTTGGCCCAACCCCATCAGCATTTCATTTGTTACGCCATCTTTTCCGGGCGATTTCTTTTTCTGTAAAGTTCTCATGGCCTCTTCCATTTTGTTCATTGTTAGTTTTGCCATCATGTGCTCCTCTGGTGCCATTTTGATGTTGTCGTGCCTCTCTTGTTCTTCATTAATGTCTGTTTGCCTATTTGTATGAACATCAATGTGGTTTGCTCTGGCATAGTGTTCTATAAAAGCGTTTGCTGCTTTTTTTCCAGTGAGCATGTTGTCACCCTGATTGATGGTAATTTGTTTGTTTGATGGAGTTTCGTCGTTCATGGCTCTGACTAACTTCCATAGTTTGTTCCCGTCTTTGTCTAAATTGAGGCTTTCTGTTTTGTTTTTCCCGCTGTCTCTTGTTATTTGGTTTAGAGTGTATTTGTATTTCTCCGTGATGGCTTTGAGGGCGATATTTGCCTCCATAGATTGTTCTCTCTCTGCTATGTTCCTAGCATTTGAGACTTCGTCTTCAATTTTCTGCAATTCGTCATTCCAATAAGGCTTGTAGTTTTTCCTTGCCCCTCTTGTGATGGTTTCGGTGGCTGCCTGCATTATTGCTTTGCTTAGGTTTTCCACCATAGGTTTCATGTTGTTATTCCGTGTGTTGATAGTTTCGCACAGCCCATCTGTCAGGATTGCAAATCTGTCCTAGTCGGCTCGTTTAAAGTTCCAACGTGGGAGCGGTTTTGTTTCCAGTGGGCCTACTTCCATATCAACTTCTAGCCTAATTGGCCTGTGGTCGCTACCTTCCAGTAGGTTGAGCACCTGGTGGTCTATTTTGTGGTGAATATCCAACGTGGAAAAGGCCAAGTCTGAAGTAGAGGTGGTAGGCCATGTTCTAGAATAGATTAGATAGAGATTTGTGTCTATCTCAGAGTCTTCCACTTCATCACCTCTGTTGTCTGTGTCCGAGTATCCCCATCTCTCCGAGTGGCTGTTGAAGTCTCCAACTACTAGGCAGCTGGAGTCCTTGACTTCCATACTCGAGAACGACAGGTCTTTGTTTGGTCGTCCGTACAGGTTGAAGATGCGGATCTTCGTTTCTTGGGTCGTTATGTCGACTCCTACAATTTCTGCTTGTCCGGTGTGATTGACAGCTACCGCGCTACTCGGTATGCAGTTACGAGTCAGTATCAGAACCCCTCCTTTGTGACCTTCTCTATCAAGACGAAAGGTCTGGTATCCTCTAATTGAGAATTTGTGGTTGTTGTTGAGGTGCGTTTCTTGGATACATGCCACGTCAATCTTACCTTCATGCAAGTGATGTGTTAGGGAAAGCTTTTTTGTTAATGACTCCCTCCGCATTCCACGGCTTTCTGATCAATGTATCCCATCTTCTGAGAAAAATTGCATGATAGAATTCGAACTTATAAACCCGCTTAAGTTCGAAACTGTTTGAACTTATATTAACCAGTTAAGATCGATACTGTTTACACAAATATTTAGTGGGCCCGGTGTTTGCTGATACTCATAGTTAATGTCTTTGATTCGTTAATTCTCATATTATGGCACGACTATAGATAATCGAATAGGTTTCTTTCAAATAACGAACGATCTCAATAAGTTATGTAGACCAAAATTATAGTCTAACTGGTGCAAAAAGAGAAGAGTCTTGTAGAATTAAGAGGTTGTTGTTGTTGCTGTTGTTGTTGTTTGAATTCCCACAATAAGTAGGGTTTCTCTTTTGTGCGCCCTAAAAAGCATGTTTAGTGACGGGTTGTCGTAGCTTTCCTCACATGCCGAACGAGCTGATGAAGGGGGACAGGGTCCTCCAGACAGTTGCGCTATGCTTGGCTGCATTTGCGTGTTGTTCACTACTATCGGGATCACATCGATTCCCCACGTCGTTAGCCAGGTTGCCATGATAACAGCCCGTTTCCAGGAAGTGCTACGTGGAAGCCGAGTTGAGGTTCTTGGTCAGTATTTTGTGCCTGACCTTGACTAACATGTCTGATAAGTATGCTGTGCCTGACCAGACGTTAGTCTTCCTCCAGGGAATGAAGAGGTCAAAGTCTCTATACAGGTTAGAATAAAAAGGTACAAGACATGGCTCACTTCAAGAGAGCCAGCCGATTTTGTCTCTTGTCAGAAGACATAGCAATCAGCCTGGGCCGAGAATGGCGAGAATCTCTCAAATATGTGCAAATCTCATTCTGCAGACTTCTACAAGAGCTGCAGAGCAATGAGGCAGAGGGATGATAGTTAATTACCACTATTAATCATTATGGATGGCTGTTGTTGTTATTGTTGTTATTATGAATGCCCACAATGAATAGGTATACTCATTGTGTACGCACTTAAAATAGCGTTAAGTGGCTGGTTGCAGTAGCTTTCCTCCCATCTCGAGCGTGCTGAGTAGTGAGCGTCACAAAGATGAAACCAAGCAAAAGCACAACCGCCTGGAGGACCACTTACCACTTTCATCATGACTCTCGGGATATGAGGAAAGCTGCTACAACTGACCATGTAACGCCATTTAAAGATAACACAAAGGAGTAAACTTACTCAATGATGGCATTAAACAATAATATAATCTCTTTTATTCGGAGATGTACGAGTATTAACATAATGGGGTATATATCATCATCATGTTGCATGTCCTTTATAGAACATGGCTCCCATCACAGTCTGTCTGAAAGAAACTCTTTCTCTTGCTAAAACATCAGTTTCCATCACAGTCTGTCTGAAAGAAACTCTTTCTCTTGCTAAACCATCAGCTCCCATCACAGTCTGTCTGAAAGAAACTCTTTCTCTTGCTAAAACATCAGCTTCCAATACAGTCTGTTTGAATGAAACTTTTTCTCTTGCTAAAACATCAGCTCCCATCTCAGTCTGCTGTCTGAAAGAAACTCTATCTCTTGCTAAAACATCTGCTCCCATCACAGTCTGTCTGAAAGAAACTCTATCTCTTGCTAAAACATAATCTTCCATCACCGTCGGTCTGAAAGAAACTATCTCTTGCTAAAACATAATCTTCCATCACAGTCTGTCTGAAAGAAACTCTTTCTCTTGCTAAAACATCAGCTCCCATCACAGTCTGTCTGAAAGAAACTCTTTCTCTTGCTAAAACATCAGCTTCCATTACAGTCTGTTTGAATGAAACTTTTCCTCTTGCTAAAACATCAGTTGCCATCTCAGTCTGTTGTCTGAAAGAAACTCTATCTCTTGCTAAAACATCAGCTTCCATTACAGTCTGTTTGAATGAAACTTTTCCTCTTGCTAAAACATCAGTTGCCATCTCAGTCTGTTGTCTGAAAGAAACTCTATCTCTTGCTAAAACATCATCTTCCATCACAGTCTGTCTGAAAGAAACTCTTTCTTTTGCTAAAACATCAGCTCCCATCACAGTCTGTCTGAAAGAAACTCTTTCTCTTGCTAAAACATCAGCTTCCATTACAGTCTGTTTGAATGAAACTTTTCCTCTTGCTAAAACATCAGTTGCCATCTCAGTCTGTTGTCTGAAAGAAACTCTATCTCTTGCTAAAACATCTGCTCCCATCACAGTCTGTCTGAAAGAAACTCTATCTCTTGCTAAAACATATGCTCCCATCACAGTCTGTCTGAAAGAAACTCTACCTCTTGCTAAAACATCATCTTCCATCACAGTCGGTCTGAAAGAAACTTTTTCTCTTGCTAAAAGACCAGCTTTCGTCAGTCATACCCGTGCATTCCTGGATATCTTGATGTCATCGTCTTCTTGAACTACTTCTGCCGATTTTGCCAGGCACCATACCTTCCATCACTGTTTCCTCGAGACCGTTGTGTCTCTTGATGTGACCAAAGTATCGATTACGGACTAGGCATCCTCACACTTTCAATAACGCAGTGTGAAAGGTTGGAACGCATCCAGAATGAAGGTATGCGACTGTTTCTGTGCTGCTCTAGAGATACCCCGATTGTGATAACGAGGTACATATTGGGATTGTTATCAGCGACATCTAGACATGGTTGGTTGGTTAATTGATAATGTCCACAATGGGTCGGTAACCCTTTTGTGCGCCCTGAAAAGGACAGAACTTGTGGCAGAATGTAGTAGCTTTCCTGACATCCCGAGCGTGTTGATAAAGTTGACCGGGGTTCTCCATGCGGTTGTGCAATGATTGGCTTCATCTGCGTGTCACTCACTACTACGGGGATTATATCAAACCTCACCTTGTAAGCCAGATTGTTGTCCTCGACAACAGGCCGTTTCCAGGACGACCAACGAGGAGGTCATGTGAGGGTCTTGGACAGTATATTTCTTCTGACCCTGGCTACCATTTTTGATAAGTGTGTTTTGCCTGACCAGACGTTAGCCTCGTCGTCCCAACATCCGGACATAAACTGGCACAAACCAAAGTCTTCTGTGATGACATGAGGCACCCTCTGTAGAGTGATATTTCACACATCAAGGGATCAGGAATCAAGAAAGGGGCGTCATGGATGGCACAGGCAGAGAAAAGAATCGGGCATGTCACCCCAAACTGAGACGATAGCCAAGGGGGAAGAATGGGTACACACTGGTTATAGAGTACCAGAGAGTCATCATAACCTTAGTCAAGGCATGCAGAGAATGAGACGATGGGAGAGCAGAGCATGAGGTGAATCGACCGATAACGGAGACAACGCAGCATAGTGATGCCGTCATATACATCGTCGGATCAATGCGGGGGAACTTGGCATCAGGCTGAGGCTTCTCGGCTAGAGTGAGAGGACAGGTCATTGCCGAGTGCAGTAGGACATATATGTCAACAACCTCCATTTTGAGAATGGAAACGGAAGCAGTGAGATGGATATCGGAGACTTCTTTAACAAGGCACCCATCGTGACAGACGCAGAAGCCGTTCTTCAGAAGGTACAGAAAGGATGACTTAGGTACGAGTGAATTGCAGCTGTTTAGGCCTCAAACCTCCAGGGGTTTGTACATGGGTCAACTGTTCTGGTCATGCTGGGGTTAAGGGCAACGAAAGAGCTGAAATCTTGGCTTCACAAGCTTCCGTCATGGACGAAAGAGCTGGCATCTTGGCTTCACAAGCTCCCGTCATGAGCACATTAGTGAATGGATAAAAGTGATATTTGGAAATCAATCATTGACTGTCTGTTAGATGAGCACATTGCAATAGAAAAAGCAGCAATCCACAGGCTGCAAAGTTTCTACGTTAAACGAGGTTCAAGCGGAGTAGGGAAGGACAGAGCATGAGAGTGTTCAACCAGCGAGCTACATGAACCATCATCATCCATACTTTCTTCCATTTGGTGAGAGAGACTGACCACATTATGGTTATACCTGGAGTGCAGTGACGTCCATTCTTAGAAACAGAAACAGAACTAGAAAGTATTTTAATTGTCTCGCCAAAATATAATTCATAAACTAGTTATCTTCTATATTCAACTCTTGCCGAATATCTGTTATTTTATCAGTCCTGTGTATTCTGAGGATCTTTCTGTAACATTTTGACTCCAGGGATTCGATTCTTTGTCTATAAATTTTTTAAATCGTTTTTTCAGGCTGTTCAGCCTCTGCGTTGCCATGGCTAGTTTACTTCTGATTTCTTTCAAGCTGTCGCCATGTTTATCAATTCTGGAACCCAGATATACATATACATATAAATATATATATATATATATATATATATATATATATATATATATATATATATATATATATATATTTTATACACACAAATAAAATGGAAATGGAATGACAAATATAATATTACTACTGACACTAAAAATATAGCAAGACATTGCATGATGGTTCGGATATTTGATTAGAATGCAGCTTGATCATCTATACCACTAGGTGGGTGGGGGAATATTCAGCACAATCAATGAGCTGACAGCAATCAGCGACTCATAGCTGACTACTTGCATCAGAGTGATTGAACCAAAGCTGATTAAGACCAAATTCTGTCTCCAAACTTGAACCCCCCACGCAGATGAAGCCACGAATATTAGAACCGCCTAGAGTAAAAACCACATTCAAAAGAACACTCATAATGTGAGCAAAGCTACTGCGACCAGGCACTTTACTTCCTTTCTGGGAAAACAAAAGAGTTAACCTACTCATTGTGGGCATTCGAAACAACTGTCTTTAAGCTGCGGTCATGAAAACAGACTGCTCCAGTGTGTTCTTGCTAAGAGAATAGAGATCACAGTTGGAAGGCAAACACAGTACAGCTAAAAAGCCAAGACAAACTGGATATGTATCGGACCGAAAGGCAGTTTCCATAAGTCTCTCTGTAAACAACAACACAACGTCCTTATCAGGGCGAGCGCCGTATAAGGTGAACAGTCTATACCATAGCACAACTTTCAAGGCACAAGAATGACCACTTGACGGATGCCATAATCAAAATACTAAAACATCAAGTATCTACAAAGACAATGGCAACACACAAGACCAATGAAAGGTGGATTTAGCTCCAGACAACGCTTAAAGGCACACAGGGACCGAGCAAGTAAATAAAATTAGAAGCAATGCTCACTCTATTGCTACCTTCACCTTCTTCTATTTCTTTTTCTCCTTCTACATCTACTACTAATTCTACTATTACCTGTAATATTAATTCTACTATTACCTCTACTACTACTTCTACTTCAACTAATACTTCTACTATTTCTTCTATTTTATTTCTACTTTTACTATTACTTATTTTTCTGCTACTACTTCTGCTATTTCTTCTACTTTTACGACAACTTCTACTAATTCTTCTACTTCTACTTCTACTACTTCTACTTCTACTACTTCTACTACTTCTACTACTTTTACTTCTACTACTTCTACTTCTATATCTACTACTTCTACTTCTACTACTTCTACTACTTTTACTTCTACTACTTCTACTTCTATATCTACTACTTCTACTTCTACTTCTACTACTTCTACTTCTACTATTTCTACTTCTACTACTTCTACTACTTCTACTACTTTTACTTCTACTACTTCTACTTCTATATCTACTACTTCTACTTCTACTACTTCTACTACTTTTACTTCTACTACTTCTACTTCTATATCTACTACTTCTACTTCTACTTCTACTACTTCTACTTCTACTATTTCTACTTCTACTACTTCTACTACTTCTACTACTTTTACTTCTACTACTTCTACTTCTATATCTACTACTTCTACTTCTACTTCTACTACTTCTACTTCTACTATTTCTACTACTTCTACTACTTCTACTACTTCTACTACTTTTACTTCTTCTACTTCTACTTCTATATCTACTACTTCTACTTCTACTTCTACTACTTCTACTACTTTTACTTCTACTACTTCTACTTCTATATCTACTACTTCTACTTCTACTTCTACTACTTCTACTTCTATATCTACTACTTCTACTTTACTTCTACTACTTCTACTTCTACTACTTCTACTACTTCTACTTCTACGTTTACTACTTTTACTTCTACTACTTCTACTTCTACTACTTCTACTACTTCTACTACTACTACTTCTACTTCTACTACTTTTACTTCTACTACTACTACTACTTCTACTACTTCTACTTCTACTTCTACTTCTACTACTTCTACTACTACTACTTCTACTTCTACTACTTCTACTTCTACTACTTCTACTACTTCTACTACTTCTACTACTTCTACTACTTCTACTACTTCTCCTTCTACGTTTACTATTTCTACTACTTCTACTTCTACTACTTCTATATCTACTACTTATACTTCTACTTCTACTACTACTACTTCTACTTCTACCACTTCTACTACTTCTACTACTTCTACTACTTCTACTACTTCTACTTCTACGTTTACTATTTCTACTACTTCTACTTCTACTACTTCTACTTCTACTACTTCTACTTCTACTACTTCTACTACTTCTACTACTTCTACTACTTCTACTTCTACTTCTACTACTTCTACTTCTACTTCTACTACTTCTACTTCTACGTTTACTACTTCTAATACTTCTACTTCTACTACTACTACTTCTACTTCTACTACTTCTACTACTTCTACTACTTCTACTTCTACTTCTACTTCTACTACTTTTACTTCTACTACTACTACTTCTATATCTACTACTTCTACTTCTACTTCTACTACTACTACTTCTACCTCTACTACTTCTACTACTTCTACTACTTCTACTACTTCTACTACTTCTACTACTTCTACTTCTACGTCTACTACTTCTACTTCTACTTCTACTTCTACTACTTCTACTTCTACTTCTACTTCTACTACTTCTACTTCTACTTCTACTTCTACTTCTACTACTTCTACTACTTCTACTTCTACGTTTACTATTTCTACTACTTCTACTTCTACTACTTCTACTTCTACTACTTCTACTTCTACTACTTCTACTTCTACTTTTACTACTTCTACTACTTCTACTACTTCTACTTCTACTTCTACTACTTCTACTTCTACTTCTACTACTTCTACTTCTACTTCTACGTTTACTACTTCTACTACTTCTACTTCTACTTCTACTACTTCTACTACTTCTACTACTTCTACTTCTACTTCTACGTTTACTACTTCTACTACTTCTAATTCTACTTCTACTACTTCTACTTCTAATTCTTCTACTTCTACTACTTCTACTTCTACTTCTACGTTTACTACTTCTACTACTTCTACTTCTACTACTACTACTTCTACTTCTACTACTTCTACTACTTCTACTACTTCTACTACTTCTACTTCTACTTCTACTTCTACTACTTTTACTTCTACTACTACTACTTCTATATCTACTACTTCTACTTCTACTTCTACTACTACTACTTCTACCTCTACTACTTCTACTACTTCTACTACTTCTACTACTTTTACTTCCACTACTTCTACTTCTATATCTACTACTTCTACTTCTACTTCTACTACTTCTACTTCTACTACTTCTACTTCTACTACTTCTACTACTTCTACTACTTTTACTTCTACTACTTCTACTTCTATATCTACTACTTCTACTTCTACTTCTACTACTTCTACTTCTACTATTTCTACTACTTCTACTACTTCTACTACTTCTACTACTTTTACTTCTTTTACTTCTACTTCTATATCTACTACTTCTACTTCTACTTCTACTACTTCTACTACTTCTACTACTTTTACTTCTACTACTTCTACTTCTATATCTACTACTTCTACTTCTACTTCTACTACTTCTACTTCTATATCTACTACTTCTACTTTACTTCTACTACTTCTACTTCTACTACTTCTACTACTTCTACTTCTACGTTTACTACTTTTACTTCTACTACTTCTACTTCTACTACTTCTACTACTTCTACTACTACTACTTCTACTTCTACTACTTTTACTTCTACTACTACTACTACTTCTACTACTTCTACTTCTACTTCTACTACTTCTACTACTACTACTTCTACTTCTACTTCTACTACTTCTACTACTTCTACTACTACTACTACTTCTACTACTTCTACTTCTACTTCTACTTCTACTACTTCTACTACTACTACTTCTACTTCTACTACTTCTACTTCTACTACTTCTACTTCTACTACTTCTACTACTTCTACTACTTCTACTACTTCTACTACTTCTACTTCTACGTTTACTATTTCTACTACTTCTACTTCTACTACTTCTATATCTACTACTTCTACTTCTACTTCTACTACTACTACTTCTACTTCTACCACTTCTACTACTTCTACTACTTCTACTACTTCTACTACTTCTACTTCTACGTTTACTACTTCTACTACTTCTACTTCTACTTCTACTACTTCTACTACTTCTACTACTTCTACTTCTACTTCTACGTTTACTACTTCTACTACTTCTAATTCTACTTCTACTACTTCTACTTCTAATTCTTCTACTTCTACTACTTCTACTTCTACTTCTACGTTTACTACTTCTACTACTTCTACTTCTACTACTACTACTTCTACTTCTACTACTTCTACTACTTCTACTACTTCTACTACTTCTACTTCTACTTCTACTTCTACTACTTTTACTTCTACTACTACTACTTCTATATCTACTACTTCTACTTCTACTTCTACTACTACTACTTCTACCTCTACTACTTCTACTACTTCTACTACTTCTACTACTTTTACTTCCACTACTTCTACTTCTATATCTACTACTTCTACTTCTACTTCTACTACTTCTACTTCTACTACTTCTACTTCTACTACTTCTACTACTTCTACTACTTTTACTTCTACTACTTCTACTTCTATATCTACTACTTCTACTTCTACTTCTACTACTTCTACTTCTACTATTTCTACTACTTCTACTACTTCTACTACTTCTACTACTTTTACTTCTTTTACTTCTACTTCTATATCTACTACTTCTACTTCTACTTCTACTACTTCTACTACTTCTACTACTTTTACTTCTACTACTTCTACTTCTATATCTACTACTTCTACTTCTACTTCTACTACTTCTACTTCTATATCTACTACTTCTACTTTACTTCTACTACTTCTACTTCTACTACTTCTACTACTTCTACTTCTACGTTTACTACTTTTACTTCTACTACTTCTACTTCTACTACTTCTACTACTTCTACTACTACTACTTCTACTTCTACTACTTTTACTTCTACTACTACTACTACTTCTACTACTTCTACTTCTATTTCTACTACTTCTACTACTACTACTTCTACTTCTACTTCTACTACTTCTACTACTTCTACTACTACTACTACTTCTACTACTTCTACTTCTACTTCTACTTCTACTACTTCTACTACTACTACTTCTACTTCTACTACTTCTACTTCTACTACTTCTACTTCTACTACTTCTACTACTTCTACTACTTCTACTACTTCTACTACTTCTACTTCTACGTTTACTATTTCTACTACTTCTACTTCTACTACTTCTATATCTACTACTTCTACTTCTACTTCTACTACTACTACTTCTACTTCTACCACTTCTACTACTTCTACTACTTCTACTACTTCTACTACTTCTACTTCTACGTTTACTATTTCTACTACTTCTACTTCTACTACTTCTACTTCTACTACTTCTACTTCTACTACTTCTACTACTTCTACTACTTCTACTACTTCTACTTCTACTTCTACTACTTCTACTTCTACTTCTACTACTTCTACTTCTACGTTTACTACTTCTAATACTTCTACTTCTACTACTACTACTTCTACTTCTACTACTTCTACTACTTCTACTACTTCTACTTCTACTTCTACTTCTACTACTTCTACTTCTACTACTTCTACTTCTACTACTTCTACTACTTCTACTACTTCTACTTCTACTTCTACGCTTACTACTTCTACTACTTCTACTTCTACTTCTACTACTTCTACTTCTAATTCTTCTACTTCTACTACTTCTACTTCTACTTCTACGTTTACTACTTCTACTACTTCTACTTCTACTACTACTACTTCTACTTCTACTACTTCTACTACTTCTACTACTTCTACTACTACTACTTCTATATCTACTACTTCTACTTCTACTTCTACTACTACTACTTCTACCTCTACTACTTCTACTACTTCTACTACTTCTACTACTTCTACTACTTCTACTATTACTTCTACGTCTACTACTTCTACTTCTACTTCTACTTCTACTACTTCTACTTCTACTTCTACTTCTACTTCTACTTCTACTACTTCTACTTCTACTTCTACTTCTACTACTTCTACTACTTCTACTTCTACGTTTACTATTTCTACTACTTCTACTTCTACTACTTCTACTTCTACTACTTCTACTTCTACTACTTCTACTACTTCTACTTCTACTTTTACTACTTCTACTACTTCTACTACTTCTACTTCTACTTCTACTACTTCTACTTCTACTTCTACTACTTCTACTTCTACTTCTACTTCTACGTTTACTACTTCTACTACTTCTACTTCTACTTCTACTACTTCTACTTCTACTTCTACTACTTCTACTTCTACTATTTCTACTTCTACTTCTACTACTTCTACTACTTCTACTACTTCTACTTCTACTTCTACGTTTACTACTTCTACTACTTCTACTTCTACTTCTACTACTTCTACTTCTAATTCTTCTACTTCTACTACTTCTACTTCTACTTCTACGTTTACTACTTCTACTACTTCTACTTCTACTACTACTACTTCTACTTCTGCTACTTCTACTACTTCTACTACTTCTACTTCTACTTCTACTACTTCTACTTCTAATTCTTCTACTTCTACTACTTCTACTTCTACTTCTACGTTTACTACTTCTACTACTTCTACTTCTACTACTACTACTTCTACTTCTGCTACTTCTACTACTTCTACTACTTCTACTACTTCTACTTCTACTTCTACTTCTACTACTTTTACTTCTACTACTACTACTTCTATATCTACTACTTCTACTTCTACTTCTACTACTACTACTTCTACCTCTACTACTTCTACTACTTCTACTACTTCTACTACTTCTACTACTTCTACTTCTACTTCTACTTCTACTACTTCTACTTCTACTTCTACTTCTACTACTTCTACTTCTACTTCTACTTCTACTACTTCTACTTCTACTTCTACTTCTACTTCTACTACTTCTACTACTTCTACTTCTACGTTTACTATTTCTACTACTTCTACTTCTACTACTTCTACTTCTACTACTTCTACTTCTACTACTTCTACTACTTCTACTACTTCTACTTCTACTTCTACTACTTCTACTACTTCTACTTCTACTTCTACTACTTCTACTACTTCTACTACTTCTACTACTTTTACTTCTTCTACTTCTACTTCTATATCTACTACTTCTACTTCTACTTCTACTACTTCTACTACTTCTACTACTTTTACTTCTACTACTTCTACTTCTATATCTACTACTTCTACTTCTACTTCTACTACTTCTACTTCTATATCTACTACTTCTACTTTACTTCTACTAATTCTACTTCTACTACTTCTACTACTTCTACTTCTACGTTTACTACTTTTACTTCTACTACTTCTACTTCTACTACTTCTACTACTACTACTTCTACTTCTACTACTTTTACTTCTACTACTACTACTACTTCTACTACTTCTACTTCTACTTCTACTTCTACTACTTCTACTACTACTACTTCTACTTCTACTTCTACTACTTCTACTACTTCTACTACTACTACTACTTCTACTACTTCTACTTCTACTTCTACTTCTACTACTTCTACTACTACTACTTCTACTTCTACTACTTCTACTTCTACTACTTCTACTTCTACTACTTCTACTACTTCTACTACTTCTACTACTTCTACTACTTCTCCTTCTACGTTTACTATTTCTACTACTTCTACTTCTACTACTTCTATATCTACTACTTCTACTTCTACTTCTACTACTACTACTTCTACTTCTACCACTTCTACTACTTCTACTACTTCTACTACTTCTACTACTTCTACTTCTACGTTTACTATTTCTACTACTTCTACTTCTACTACTTCTACTTCTACTACTTCTACTTCTACTACTTCTACTACTTCTACTACTTCTACTACTTCTACTTCTACTTCTACTACTTCTACTTCTACTTCTACTACTTCTACTTCTACGTTTACTACTTCTAATTCTTCTACTTCTACTACTACTACTTCTACTTCTACTACTTCTACTACTTCTACTACTTCTACTTCTACTTCTACTTCTACTACTTTTACTTCTACTACTACTACTTCTATATCTACTACTTCTACTTCTACTTCTACTACTACTAATTCTACCTCTATTACTTCTACTACTTCTACTACTTCTACTACTTCTACTACTTCTACTTCTACTTCTACGTCTACTACTTCTACTTCTACTTCTACTTCTACTACTTCTACTTCTACTTCTACTTCTACTACTTCTACTTCTACTTCTACTTCTACTTCTACTACTTCTACTACTTCTACTTCTACGTTTACTATTTCTACTACTTCTACTTCTACTACTTCTACTTCTACTACTTCTACTTCTACTACTTCTACTACTTCTACTTCTACTTTTACTACTTCTACTACTTCTACTACTTCTACTTCTACTTCTACTACTTCTACTTCTACTTCTACTACTTCTACTTCTACTTCTACTTCTACGTTTACTACTTCTACTACTTCTACTTCTACTTCTACTACTTCTACTTTTACTACTTCTACTTCTACTTCTACTACTTCTACTACTTCTACTACTTCTACTTCTACTTCTACGTTTACTACTTCTACTACTTCTACTTCTACTTCTACTACTTCTACTTCTAATTCTTCTACTTCTACTACTTCTACTTCTACTTCTACGTTTACTACTTCTACTACTTCTACTTCTACTACTACTACTTCTACTTCTACTACTTCTACTACTTCTACTACTTCTACTACTTCTACTTCTACTTCTACTTCTACTACTTCTACTTCTACTTCTACTTTTACTACTTCTACTTCTACTTCTACTTCTACTACTTCTACTACTTCTACTTCTACGTTTACTATTTCTACTACTTCTACTTCTACTACTTCTACTTCTACTACTTCTACTTCTACTACTTCTACTACTTCTACTACTTCTACTTCTACTTCTACTACTTCTACTACTTCTACTACTTCTACTACTTTTACTTCTTCTACTTCTACTTCTATATCTACTACTTCTACTTCTACTTCTACTACTTCTACTACTTCTACTACTTTTACTTCTACTACTTCTACTTCTATATCTACTACTTCTACTTCTACTTCTACTACTTCTACTTCTATATCTACTACTTCTACTTTACTTCTACTAATTCTACTTCTACTACTTCTACTACTTCTACTTCTACGTTTACTACTTTTACTTCTACTACTTCTACTTCTACTACTTCTACTACTTCTACTACTACTACTTCTACTTCTACTACTTTTACTTCTACTACTACTACTACTTCTACTACTTCTACTTCTACTTCTACTTCTACTACTTCTACTTCTACTACTTCTACTTCTACTACTTCTACTTCTACTACTTCTACTTCTACTACTTCTACTACTTCTACTACTTCTACTACTTCTCCTTCTACGTTTACTATTTCTACTACTTCTACTTCTACTACTTCTATATCTACTACTTCTACTTCTACTTCTACTACTACTACTTCTACTTCTACCACTTCTACTACTTCTACTACTTCTACTACTTCTACTACTTCTACTTCTACGTTTACTATTTCTACTACTTCTACTTCTACTACTTCTACTTCTACTACTTCTACTTCTACTACTTCTACTACTTCTACTACTTCTACTACTTCTACTTCTACTTCTACTACTTCTACTTCTACTTCTACTACTTCTACTTCTACGTTTACTACTTCTAATACTTCTACTTCTACTAATACTACTTCTACTTCTACTACTTCTACTACTTCTACTACTTCTACTTCTACTTCTACTTCTACTACTTTTACTTCTACTACTACTACTTCTATATCTACTACTTCTACTTCTACTTCTACTACTACTAATTCTACCTCTACTACTTCTACTACTTCTACTACTTCTACTACTTCTACTACTTCTACTTCTACTTCTACGTCTACTACTTCTACTTCTACTTCTACTTCTACAACTTCTACTTCTACTTCTACTTCTACTACTTCTACTTCTACTTCTACTTCTACTACTTCTACTACTTCTACTTCTACGTTTACTATTTCTACTACTTCTACTTCTACTACTTCTACTTCTACTACTTCTACTTCTACTACTTCTACTACTTCTACTTCTACTTTTACTACTTCTACTACTTCTACTACTTCTACTTCTACTTCTACTACTTCTACTTCTACGTTTACTACTTCTACTACTTCTACTTCTACTTCTACTACTTCTACTTCTACTACTTCTACTTCTACTTCTACTACTTCTACTACTTCTACTACTTCTACTTCTACTTCTACGTTTACTACTTCTACTACTTCTACTTCTACTTCTACTACTTCTACTTCTAATTCTTCTACTTCTACTACTTCTACTTCTACTTCTACGTTTACTACTTCTACTACTTCTACTTCTACTACTACTACTTCTACTTCTACTACTTCTACTACTTCTACTACTTCTACTACTTCTACTTCTACTTCTACTTCTACTACTTTTACTTCTACTACTACTACTTCTATATCTACTACTTCTACTTCTACTTCTACTACTACTACTTCTACCTCTACTACTTCTACTACTTCCACTACTTCTACTACTTCTACTACTTCTACTACTTCTACTTCTACTTCTACTTCTACTACTTCTACTTCTACTTCTACTACTTCTACTTCTACTTCTACTACTTCTACTTCTACTTCTACTTCTACTACTTCTACTACTTCTACTTCTACGTTTACTATTTCTACTACTTCTACTTCTACTACTTCTACTTCTACTACTTCTACTTCTACTACTTCTACTACTTCTACTTCTACTTCTACTACTTCTACTACTTCTACTACTTCTACTTCTACTTCTACTACTTCTACTTCTACTTCTACGTTTACTACTTCTACTACTTCTACTTCTACTTCTACTACTTCTACTTCTACTACTTCTACTTCCACTTCTACTACTTCTACTACTTCTACTTCTACTTCTACGTTTACTACTTCTACTACTTCTACTTCTACTACTTCTACTGCTACTACTTCTACTTCTACTTCTACGTTTACTACTTCTACTACTTCTACTTCTACTACTTCTACTACTTCTACTTCTACTTCTACTACTTCTACTACTTCTACTACTTCTACTTCTACTTCTACTACTTCTACTTCTACTACTTCTACTTCTACTTCTACTACTTCTACTTCTACTTCTACTACTTCTAATTCTACTTCTACTTCTACTACTTCTACTTCTACTACTTCTACTTCTACTACTCTACTATCTTTTTTTCTACTTTCTACGTACTTCTACTACTTCTACTTCTACTTCTACTACTTCTACTACTTCTACTTCTACTACTTCTACTACTGTCTACTACTTCTACTTCTACTACTTCTACTACTTCTCTACTTCTCTACTACTTCTACTTCTACTACTTCTACTACTTCTACTTCTACTACTTCTATTCTACTTCTACTACTTCTACTTCTACTACTTCTACTACTTCTACTACTTTTAATTCTACTACTTCTACTACATCTACTACTTCTACTTCTACTACTTCTACTTCTACTACTTCTACTACTTCTACTTCTACTACTTCTATTTCTACTTCTACTACTTCTACTACTCACTTCTACTACTTCTACTTCTACTTCTACTACTTCTACTTCTACTTCTACTACTTCTACTTCTACTACTTCTACTTCTACTACTTCTACTTCTACTACTTCTACTACTTCTACTTCTACTTCTACGTTTACTACTTCTACTACTTCTACTTCTACTACTTCTACTTCTAACTTCTACTACTCTCTACTCTACTTCTACTACTTCTAATTCTACTTCTACTACTTCTACTTCTACTACTTCTACTCTACTTCTACTACTTCTACTACTCTACTACTTCTACTCTACTACTTCTACTTCTACTACTTCTACTTCTACTTCTACCTACTTCTACTTCTACTTCTACTTACTTCTACTTCTACTTCTACTACTTCTACCTTCTACCTACTTCTACTACTTCTACTTCTACTACTTCTACTACTTCTACTACTTCTACTTCTACTACTTCTACTTCTACTACTTCTACTACTTCTACTTCTACTACTTCTATTTCTACTTCTACTACTTCTACTTCTACTACTTCTACTACTTCTACTACTTCTACTACTTCTACTACTTCTACTTCTACTACTTCTACTTCTACTACTTCTACTACTTCTACTTCTACTACTTCTATTTCTACTTCTACTACTTCTACTACTTCTACTACTTCTACTTCTACTACTTCTACTTCTACTTCTACTTCTACTACTTCTACTTCTACTTCTACTACTTCTACTTGTACTACTTCTACTTCTACTACTTCTACTTCTACTACTTCTACTACTTCTACTTCTACTTCTTCTACTTCTACTACTTCTACTTCTACTTCTACTACTACTTCTACTACTTCTACTACTTCTACTTCTACTACTTCTACTACTTCTACTACTTCTACTCCTTCTACTTCTACTACTTCTGCTTCTACTACTTCTACTACTTCTACTTCTACTACTTCTACTACTTCTACTTCTACTACTTCTACTTCTACTACTTCCACTACTTCTACTTCTACTACTTCTACTTCTACTTCTACTACTTCTACTTCTACTTCTACTACTTCTATTACTTCTACTACTTCTACTACTTCTACTTCTACTTCTACTTCTACTACTTCTACTACTTCTACTATTCCTACTTCTACTACTTCTACTTCTACTTCTACTACTTCTACTACTTCTACTACTTCTACTTCTACTTCTACTTCTACTACTTCTACTTCTACTTCTACTTCTAAGTTTACTACTTCTACTACTTCTACTTCTACTTCTTCTACTTCTACTACTTCTACTACTTCTACTTCTACTACTTCTACTACTTCTACTTCTACTACTTCTACTTCTACTTCTACGTTTACTACTTCTACTACTTCTACTTCTACTTCTACTACTTCTACTTCTACTACTTCTACTTCTACTTCTACTTTTTCTACTACTTCTACTTCTACTTCTACGTTTACTACTTCTACTACTTCTACTTCTACTACTTCTACTGCTACTACTTCTACTTCTACTTCTACGTTTACTACTTCTACTACTTCTACTTCTACTACTTCTACTTCTACTACTTCTACTTCTACTACTTCTACTACTTCTACTTCTACTTCTACTACTTCTACTTCTACTTCTACTACTTCTACTTCTACTTCTACTTCTACTACTTCTACTTCTACTACTTCTACTTCTACTACTTCTACTACTTCTACTTCTACTTCTACTACTTCTACTACTTCTACTTCTACTACTTCTACTACTTCTACTTCTACTACTTCTACTACTTCTACTACTTCTACTTCTACTACTTCTACTTCTACTACTTCTACTATTTCTACTTCTACTACTTCTATTTCTACTTCTACTACTTCTACTTCTACTACTTCTACTACTTCTACTACTTCTATTTCTACTACTTCTACTACTTCTACTACTTCTACTTCTACTACTTCTACTTCTACTACTTCTACTACTTCTACTTCTACTACTTCTATTTCTACTTCTACTACTTCTACTACTTCTACTTCTACTACTTCTACTTCTACTTCTACTACTTCTACTTCTACTTCTACTTCTACTACTTCTACTTGTACTACTTCTACTTCTACTACTTCTACTTCTACTACTTCTACTACTTCTACTTCTACTTGTACGTTTACTACTTCTACTACTTCTACTTCTACTACTTCTACTGCTACTACTTCTACTTCTACTTCTACGTTTACTACTTCTACTACTTCTACTTCTACTACTTCTACTTCTACTACTTCTACTTCTACTTCTACTACTTCTACTACTTCTACTTCTACTTCTACTACTTCTACTTCTACTACTTCTACTTCTACTTCTACTACTTCTACTTCTACTTCTACTACTTCTACTTCTACTTCTACTTCTACTACTTCTACTTCTACTACTTCTACTTCTACTACTTCTACTACTTCTACTTCTACTTCTACTACTTCTACTACTTCTACTTCTACTACTTCTACTACTTCTACCACTTCTACTTCTACTACTTCTACTACTTCTACTACTTCTACTTCTACTACTTCTACTTCTACTACTTCTACTACTTCTACTTCTACTACTTCTATTTCTACTTCTACTACTTCTACTTCTACTACTTCTACTTCTACTACTTCTACTTCTACTTCTACTACTTCTACTTCTACTTCTACTACTTCTACTTGTACTACTTCTACTTCTACTACTTCTACTTCTACTACTTCTACTACTTCTACTACTTCTATTTCTAGTACTTCTACTACTTCTACTAATTCTACTTCTACTACTTCTACTTCTACTACTTCTACTACTTCTACTTCTACTACTTCTATTTCTACTTCTACTACTTCTACTACTTCTACTACTTCTACTTCTACTACTTCTACTTCTACTTCTACTACTTCTACTTCTACTTCTACTACTTCTACTTGTACTACTTCTACTTCTACTACTTCTACTTCTACTACTTCTACTACTTCTACTTCTACTTCTTCTACTTCTACTACTTCTACTTCTACTTCTACTACTACTTCTACTACTTCTACTACTTCTGCTTCTACTACTTCTACTACTTCTACTTCTACTACTTCTACTACTTCTACTTCTACTACTTCTACTTCTACTACTTCTACTTCTACTTCTACTACTTCTACTACTTCTACTACTTCTACTACTTCTACTTCTACTTCTACTTCTACTACTTCTACTTCTACTTCTACTTCTAAGCTTACTACTTCTACTACTTCTACTTCTACTTCTTCTACTTCTACTACTTCTACTACTTCTACTTCTACTACTTCTACTACTTCTACTTCTACTTCTACTACTTCTACTTCTACTTCTACGTTTACTACTTCTACTACTTCTACTTTTACTTCTACTACTTCTACTACTTCTACTTCTACTACTTCTACTTCTACTACTTCTACTACTTCTACTTCTACTACTTCTACTACTTCTACTACTTCTACTACTTCTACTACTTCTACTTCTACGTTTACTATTTCTACTACTTCTACTTCTACTACTTCTACTTCTACTACTTCTACTTCTACTACTTCTACTACTTCTACTACTTCTACTACTTCTACTTCTACTTCTACTACTTCTACTTCTACTTCTACTACTTCTACTTCTACGTTTACTACTTCTAATACTTCTACTTCTACTACTACTACTTCTACTTCTACTACTTCTACTACTTCTACTACTTCTACTTCTACTTCTACTTCTACTACTTTTACTTCTACTACTACTACTTCTATATCTACTACTTCTACTTCTACTTCTACTACTACTACTTCTACCTCTACTACTTCTACTACTTCTACTACTTCTACTACTTCTACTGCTTCTACTACTTCTACTTCTACTTCTACTACTTCTACTTCTACTTCTACTTCTACTACTTCTACTTCTACTTCTACTTCTACTTCTACTACTTCTACTACTTCTACTTCTACGTTTACTATTTCTACTACTTCTACTTCTACTACTTCTACTTCTACTACTTCTACTTCTACTACTTCTACTACTTCTACTTCTACTTTTACTACTTCTACTACTTCTACTACTTCTACTTCTACTTCTACTACTTCTACTTCTACTTCTACTACTTCTACTTCTACTTCTACTTCTACGTTTACTACTTCTACTACTTCTACTTCTACTTCTACTACTTCTACTTCTACTACTTCTACTTCTACTTCTACTACTTCTACTACTTCTACTACTTCTACTTCTACTTCTACGTTTACTACTTCTACTACTTCTACTTCTACTACTTCTACTTCTAATTCTTCTACTTCTACTACTTCTACTTCTACTTCTACGTTTACTACTTCTACTACTTGTACTTCTACTACTACTACTTCTACTTCTACTACTTCTACTACTTCTACTACTTCTACTACTTCTACTTCTACTTCTACTTCTACTTCTACTACTTTTACTTCTACTACTACTACTTCTATATCTACTACTTCTACTTCTACTTCTACTACTACTACTTCTACCTCTACTACTTCTACTACTTCTACTACTTCTACTACTTCTACTACTTCTACTACTTCTACTTCTACTTCTACTTCTACTACTTCTACTTCTACTTCTACTTCTACTACTTCTACTTCTACTTCTACTTCTACTACTTCTACTTCTACTTCTACTTCTACTTTTACTACTTCTACTACTTCTACTTCTACGTTTACTATTTCTACTACTTCTACTTCTACTACTTCTACTTCTACTACTTCTACTTCTACTACTTCTACTACTTCTACTTCTACTTCTACTACTTCTACTACTTCTACTACTTCTACTACTTCTACTTCTACTTCTACTACTTCTACTTCTACTTCTACGTTTACTACTTGTACTACTTCTACTTCTACTTCTACTACTTCTACTTCTACTACTTCTACTTCTACTTCTACTACTTCTACTACTTCTACTTCTACTTCTACGTTTACTACTTCTACTACTTCTACTTCTACTACTTCTACTGCTACTACTTCTACTTCTACTTCTACGTTTACTACTTCTACTACTTCTACTTCTACTACTTCTACTTGTACTACTTCTACTTCTACATCTACTACTTCTACTACTTCTACTTCTACTTCTACTACTTCTACTTCTACTACTTCTACTTCTACTACTTCTACTTCTACTTCTACTACTTCTACTTCTACTTCTACTTCTACTACTTCTACTTCTACTACTTCTACTTCTACTACTTCTACTACTTCTACTTCTACTTCTACTACTTCTACTACTTCTACTTCTACTACTTCTACTACTTCTACTACTTCTACTTCTACTACTTCTACTACTTCTACTACTTCTACTTCTACTACTTCTACTTCTACTACTTCTACTACTTCTACTTCTACTACTTCTATTTCTACTTCTACTACTTCTACTTCTACTACTTCTACTACTTCTACTACTTCTATTTCTACTACTTCTACTACTTCTGCTACTTCTACTTCTACTACTTCTACTTCTACTACTTCTACTACTTCTACTTCTACTACTTCTATTTCTACTTCTACTACTTCTACTACTTCTACTACTTCTACTTCTGCTACTTCTACTTCTACTTCTACTACTTCTACTTCTACTTCTACTACTTCTACTTCTACTACTTCTACTACTTCTACTTCTACTTCTTCTACTTCTACTACTTCTACTTCTACTTCTACTACTACTTCTACTACTTCTACTACTTCTACTTCTACTACTTCTACTACTTCTACTACTTCTACTACTTCTACTTCTACTACTTCTGCTTCTACTACTTCTACTACTTATATTTCTACTACTTCTACTACTTCTACTTCTACTACTTCTACTTCTACTACTTCTACTACTTCTACTTCTACTACTTCTACTTCTACTTCTACTACTTCTACTTCTACTTCTACTACTTCTACTACTTCTACTACTTCTACTACTTCTACTTCTACTACTTCTACTTCTACTTCTACTACTTCTACTACTTCTACTACTTCTACTTCTACTTCTACTTCTACTACTTCTACTTCTACTTCTACTTCTAAGTTTACTACTTCTACTACTTCTACTTCTACTTCTTCTACTTCTACTACTTCTACTACTTCTACTTCTACTACTTCTACTACTTCTACTTCTACTTCTACTACTTCTACTTCTACTTCTACGTTTACTACTTCTACTACTTCTACTTTTACTTCTACTACTTCTACTACTTCTACTTCTACTACTTCTACTTCTACTACTTCTACTACTTCTACTACTTCTACTTCTACTACTTCTACTTCTACTTCTACTACTTCTACTTCTACTTCTACTACTTCTACTTGTACTACTTCTACTTCTACTACTTCTACTTCTACTACTTCTACTACTTCTACTTCTACTTCTTCTACTTCTACTACTTCTACTTCTACTTCTACTACTACTTCTACTACTTCTACTACTTCTGCTTCTACTACTTCTACTACTTCTACTTCTACTACTTCTACTACTTCTACTTCTACTTCTTCTACTTCTACTACTTCTACTTCTACTTCTACTACTACTTCTACTACTTCTACTACTTCTGCTTCTACTACTTCTACTACTTCTACTTCTACTACTTCTACTACTTCTACTTCTACTACTTCTACTTCTACTACTTCTACTTCTACTTCTACTACTTCTACTACTTCTACTACTTCTACTTCTACTTCTACTTCTACTACTTCTACTTCTACTTCTACTTCTAAGCTTACTACTTCTACTACTTCTACTTCTACTTCTTCTACTTCTACTACTTCTACTACTTCTACTTCTACTACTTCTACTACTTCTACTTCTACTTCTACTACTTCTACTTCTACTTCTACGTTTACTACTTCTACTACTTCTACTTTTACTTCTACTACTTCTACTACTTCTACTTCTACTACTTCTACTTCTACTACTTCTACTACTTCTACTTCTACTACTTCTACTACTTCTACTACTTCTACTACTTCTACTACTTCTACTTCTACGTTTACTATTTCTACTACTTCTACTTCTACTACTTCTACTTCTACTACTTCTACTTCTACTACTTCTACTACTTCTACTACTTCTACTACTTCTACTTCTACTTCTACTACTTCTACTTCTACTTCTACTACTTCTACTTCTACGTTTACTACTTCTAATACTTCTACTTCTACTACTACTACTTCTACTTCTACTACTTCTACTACTTCTACTACTTCTACTTCTACTTCTACTTCTACTACTTTTACTTCTACTACTACTACTTCTATATCTACTACTTCTACTTCTACTTCTACTACTACTACTTCTACCTCTACTACTTCTACTACTTCTACTACTTCTACTACTTCTACTGCTTCTACTACTTCTACTTCTACTTCTACTACTTCTACTTCTACTTCTACTTCTACTACTTCTACTTCTACTTCTACTTCTACTTCTACTACTTCTACTACTTCTACTTCTACGTTTACTATTTCTACTACTTCTACTTCTACTACTTCTACTTCTACTACTTCTACTTCTACTACTTCTACTACTTCTACTTCTACTTTTACTACTTCTACTACTTCTACTACTTCTACTTCTACTTCTACTACTTCTACTTCTACTTCTACTACTTCTACTTCTACTTCTACTTCTACGTTTACTACTTCTACTACTTCTACTTCTACTTCTACTACTTCTACTTCTACTACTTCTACTTCTACTTCTACTACTTCTACTACTTCTACTACTTCTACTTCTACTTCTACGTTTACTACTTCTACTACTTCTACTTCTACTACTTCTACTTCTAATTCTTCTACTTCTACTACTTCTACTTCTACTTCTACGTTTACTACTTCTACTACTTGTACTTCTACTACTACTACTTCTACTT
Organism: Ariolimax columbianus; assembly: GCA_036924085.1. Classification (NCBI taxonomy): domain Eukaryota; kingdom Metazoa; phylum Mollusca; class Gastropoda; order Stylommatophora; family Arionidae; genus Ariolimax; species Ariolimax columbianus. Next base: position 36,488,917 of record JAVGWX010000006.1, read on the forward strand.
CTACTACTTCTACTACTTCTACTACTTCTACTACTTCTACTTCTACTTCTACTTCTACTTCTACTACTTTTACTTCTACTACTACTACTTCTATATCTACTACTTCTACTTCTACTTCTACTACTACTACTTCTACCTCTACTACTTCTACTACTTCTACTACTTCTACTACTTCTACTACTTCTACTACTTCTACTTCTACTTCTACTTCTACTACTTCTACTTCTACTTCTACTTCTACTACTTCTACTTCTACTTCTACTTCTACTACTTCTACTTCTACTTCTACTTCTACTTCTACTACTTCTACTACTTCTACTTCTACGTTTACTATTTCTACTACTTCTACTTCTACTACTTCTACTTCTACTACTTCTACTTCTACTACTTCTACTACTTCTACTTCTACTTCTACTACTTCTACTACTTCTACTACTTCTACTACTTCTACTTCTACTTCTACTACTTCTACTTCTACTTCTACGTTTACTACTTGTACTACTTCTACTTCTACTTCTACTACTTCTACTTCTACTACTTCTACTTCTACTTCTACTACTTCTACTACTTCTACTTCTACTTCTACGTTTACTACTTCTACTACTTCTACTTCTACTACTTCTACTGCTACTACTTCTACTTCTACTTCTACGTTTACTACTTCTACTACTTCTACTTCTACTACTTCTACTTGTACTACTTCTACTTCTACTTCTACTACTTCTACTACTTCTACTTCTACTTCTACTACTTCTACTTCTACTACTTCTACTTCTACTACTTCTACTTCTACTTCTACTACTTCTACTTCTACTTCTACTTCTACTACTTCTACTTCTACTACTTCTACTTCTACTACTTCTACTACTTCTACTTCTACTTCTACTACTTCTACTACTTCTACTTCTACTACTTCTACTACTTCTACTACTTCTACTTCTACTACTTCTACTACTTCTACTACTTCTACTTCTACTACTTCTACTTCTACTACTTCTACTACTTCTACTTCTACTACTTCTATTTCTACTTCTACTACTTCTACTTCTACTACTTCTACTACTTCTACTACTTCTATTTCTACTACTTCTACTACTTCTGCTACTTCTACTTCTACTACTTCTACTTCTACTACTTCTACTACTTCTACTTCTACTACTTCTATTTCTACTTCTACTACTTCTACTACTTCTACTACTTCTACTTCTGCTACTTCTACTTCTACTTCTACTACTTCTACTTCTACTTCTACTACTTCTACTTCTACTACTTCTACTACTTCTACTTCTACTTCTTCTACTTCTACTACTTCTACTTCTACTTCTACTACTACTTCTACTACTTCTACTACTTCTACTTCTACTACTTCTACTACTTCTACTACTTCTACTACTTCTACTTCTACTACTTCTGCTTCTACTACTTCTACTACTTATACTTCTACTACTTCTACTACTTCTACTTCTACTACTTCTACTTCTACTACTTCTACTACTTCTACTTCTACTACTTCTACTTCTACTTCTACTACTTCTACTTCTACTTCTACTACTTCTACTACTTCTACTACTTCTACTACTTCTACTTCTACTACTTCTACTTCTACTTCTACTACTTCTACTACTTCTACTACTTCTACTTCTACTTCTACTTCTACTACTTCTACTTCTACTTCTACTTCTAAGTTTACTACTTCTACTACTTCTACTTCTACTTCTTCTACTTCTACTACTTCTACTACTTCTACTTCTACTACTTCTACTACTTCTACTTCTACTTCTACTACTTCTACTTCTACTTCTACGTTTACTACTTCTACTACTTCTACTTTTACTTCTACTACTTCTACTACTTCTACTTCTACTACTTCTACTTCTACTACTTCTACTACTTCTACTTCTACTACTTCTACTTCTACTTCTACTACTTCTACTTCTACTTCTACTACTTCTACTACTTCTACTACTTCTACTTCTACTACTTCTACTTCTACTTCTACTTCTACTACTTCTACTACTTCTACTACTTCTACTTCTACTACTTCTACTTCTACTTCTACTACTTCTACTACTTCTACTACTTCTACTTCTACTACTTCTACTTCTACTTCTACTACTTCTACTTCTACTTCTACTTCTAAGTTTACTACTTCTACTACTTCTACTTCTACTTCTTCTACTTCTACTACTTCTACTTCTACTTCTTCTACTTCTACTACTTCTATTACTTCTACTACTTCTACTACTTCTACTACTTCTACTTCTACTTTTACTACTTCTACTACTTCTACTTCTACTTCTACTACTTCTACTACTTCTACTTCTACTACTTCTACTACTTCTACTACTTCTACTACTTCTACGTCTACTTCTACTACTTCTACTTCTACTACTATATTTACTTCTACTTCTTTTACTAGCCACTTTTGCCGTTAGACGCCGTGGGGCGATGTAGTTTTCTTTCGTGTGCCAGATGTGATGCCAATGCTGTTGTCTTTCTGAATTTCTTTAGTATCCCACTTACATAGTATATCCATCGTAATCATGTTCTTCCCGTAGCTCTGAAATCTTCTTGTTTTGTGTTTTGGATATCTAGTAGATTTGGAAGCATTCTTGCCAAGTAACCGAACCACTTTGTTTTCTACTTTTCCACGTGATCCATGCACTGATTTGCACCAAACTTGTCCAAATTCTTTGTGTAGTAATTTTGTCTAGCCTTGTGACCACGATAGCCTTTCTCAATCTCCTCATTTTGGTTACCAACATTTTTTTTTCTTGTGTTTTGGGGAGAGTCCATGTCTGTCACTGGTAGCAAAGAGTTGGTATAAACATAAAATATTAATAAGGTGTCTCTTTGTCTCAACTATAAATGCGTGTATGTGTCTTAATAATGGTGAGAGCTGATTAGAAACAGTATTTGCTTTCACAATCCTAGAATGCACCTCTCTATCAATCAAGCCTTACATTGTATGTGAGCACTGTCAAAGTATTTGAATCCTCTGTGCATCTGACCTGAATATTTAACTCATGATTGTCATTGTTTATATTTTTGTTGCGGTAATCTTCATATGATATCTGCACAGGCATTGTAAAGGGCATTCATATGTTCTAGGAGATTATCTTCATTCGAATGAGACATGCTCTTATCATCTGTAAACGCCTCCATCTTTCACTCTTTAAATTACCTTGGTCAGAGACGCCAGCTCATTAGAATAAGAACATAAACAACTAAATAGCTGAGTATCAATGGCCATTAATCATTCACGATCGATCCGATAATGTGATGTCAAGGTGCAATGTACACGGTGCGTCCAATGATTATTGACTTAACATAAGAAGACACGTTCCCATGTAGCCACGTTCCAATGTAGCCACGTTCCTAAGCTTAAGATTGTATTTCATTCCAGGGATTGTTATTTATGAGAGGTTCTGAAGTTTCCAAATTGCCAGGTAGGTCTTAAGATAGTTGTTCGTTTTTATTGAAGGTATGTTTAGACTGACATGACATACTTCGCCTGGTTCAGTTGGGAACGTAGGACAGAAACGAATGCTCTACTCTGGCTTTGGTTGAGTTTCTATCATTCTTTCCTCGGTGTTCTCTTGCGTTCCGAATATTCTTTTTCCCTGTGGGTTCCAATTCAGTGTAGTCTCGCTATGTTATATGATTTCTCTCTGAAGATATATCCTACCTTTATGCACCACACGTGTTGTTCCAAATCTACATCTAAATTTATTGCTTTCGTGTTATGTTATTTTCCACATGTCTGAGTTTGGTATCCCATCTAGCCGTCTACACATTCTGTAAAATAATCGCTATTGAAACAACTATTGCAGATGGCCGTATATAGGCTTCCTGTAAAGTGGACAATTGTAATGGTGACCATATTCTTCATATGAAACGATACTGGGCAATGAATGGTGTTATTTAACAGGGGGAGCCTTGAATTGGTAACATTACCCCACATGGTTTAGTACAAAGTGTTTCTCACTTGAAGTATTTCATCTTGAGCCTGGCAACATACCTCTCACAAGAGATCGAGGACGCATTCCAGGACAAGAAATTAGTATTAGCAGCATGGATAGACTTAAGGAAAGCTTTTGATAAGATTTGGAAAGAAGGACTTTTAAAGAAACTGAGAAATAATAGAGTGATGGGTAGGATGTACAAATGGATAAAAGCATACTTACATAACAGAAGAGCCAGAGTCCAACTAGATGGTCTCAAGAGCAAGAAAATTCTACTGCGTCATGGTGTGCCTCAGGGAGGAGTTCTTTCCCCTACACTTTTCATAGTCTTCATCAATGACTTGATTGCTGAGCTACCACAAGGAACAAAAGTTGCAATGTATGCAGATGACTTGGTAATATGGTGTGTAAATGAGCAAGCAACAGTGGCTACCAGAATGCTGCAAAGAGCTATTGATGCCTTGACCTCATGGACAAACAGATGGTGTGTAAACATTAACACGGAAAAATGTAGCACTACGCTTTTCACCCTCTCCCCAAAACAAAAAAGCTGGAGTTATCAAGATAAATGGAGAACACCTCAAAGAAGATAAACAACACACCTATCTTGGAGTTACATTTGATGATAGGTTGACATGGAGGGAACACATCAACAAGGCAGCCAAAAAAGCCAGGAGGAAGTTAGCCATCCTGAGAAAATTAAGTGGAACCACATGGCGTGCTAGTGGACAGATACTTAACAAAGTTTACCAACAAGGTATACGGCCACATCTGGAATATGGGTCAGCAGCGTGGTGCCCCACAGCAAACACTACCCTAAAAGAGGTGGATAAGGTGCAAAATCAGGCACTTAGCGTCATTACAGGAGCAATGAAATCAACACCTATTGCGAAGATGAAGAAAATGGGAAGGATACAAGCACTAAGAGAGCGCAGAGACACAAAGGTATTAACACAGGCAGAAAAGTTCCACTGCATGCCGAGCCATCCAATGAAAGACAGATTTCAAAATTTAGCAATGGGAAGACTGAAAAGAAGTAGTTTTATGCATCAGGCGAAACGACTTGGCAGGCAAATTATGGATCTACCTGAAGTTGACATCCCCCTAAAGTCTGTGCCAGAACAAACCCCTTTGAGAGAGGAGCACGGACTAACAGTATGCATTCAAACAAAAGTGAAAGAATATTAGACAAGGATGAACAGAACAGTGTGCAACGTAGGATAGTGATCTTCAATTTCCTGGATGAAGAATACCCACAAGACCTCTGGATCAGAGTATACATAGATGGGTCAGCACAGAATGCAGTAAAGAATGGTGGAGCGGGAGTGTACATAGAATACCCAAACAACATTAGGTATACAGTCAAAGTACCAACTGGGAAATTCTGTCATATATATGATGCAGAAATACAGGCAATCAAGATGGCAACTGAGAAACTGTTGAACACCAATGTCGGTCCACAACCTGTAGTATTTCTTACAGATGCACAATCAGCACTCCAAGCACTTAAATTTGAGAAACTGCCAGATCTACAGGTTCTACTGTCTGAGATGAGCAACCAGCGCAAGATTGTCATGCAGTGGATACCTTCTCGTTTTGGAATACCAGGAAACGAGAGAGCAGATCGACTGACAAAGGAGAGTGCTGCAGACGAGCAACCAGATGGGTCAGTTACATACCAACAGAAGATAAGGATGATCAAATCAATCAGAAAGCCACCAACAGTAACACCAGACGATTACCATAACATGAACAGACAAGAGCAAACTGTTGTGTTGCGCCTTAGAACAGGACACAACCGACTCCGCAGCCACATGTACATAAAAATGAAGATTGGCAACACAGCCATGTGTACATGCGGACAGGCGCCCCAGACAGCAGAGCACATACTGCAAAACTGCCCCGAATATGATATACAGAGAAAATCTCACTGGCCTATAGAAACAACACTGGAAGAGAAACTTTATGGACCTGTGTGTGAACTACAAAAGACAGTGAAGTTTATACAAGAGACAACATTGCAGATATAGACAATATTTTAAAGCGAACGAAAGAAGAAGAGGAAGAAGATCTTGAGCCTGGGAACAAGATGCTGAGCAGCGTATGCTGCTAGACGACTGCTAGCGTCAGGGCCAGCGAACCAGAGCTGTCAAGGCCCTTCTACGCCTCCACGAGGTGATCCTGGATAACAGGCTGCAGCAGGGCAGACTGGCTAAGGAGAAGAGATCGAAGAGGGAATGCTAACCCGGTACTCAAAAAATGCTTGCTGAAGTCGGATGTGTTGGACGCATTCCGTTCACTGGACTACATTCTGCTACTTAAGCTCTTTCATGGTTTGGTAGCGGGAGCTTGAGAACGAACGAAGTCAAGCCAAGCCATCTAGAGCCTGACATAACTAAAAGCAGTTCTCAAGTTCTGGTCTGCAAAAACTTATCAGAAATTAAATTCATTCCCACCTGTTACGATAATTGATAGAGGTATACGAGCTTAGTGATTCCTTTGCTAACTCCATGAGGGAGTATATAAGTCTTTTTGCAAGCTTTTATGTATCTTGAAATTTCTGTTTGCATTAACTTCTACTTCTCCTATTTTAACCAACTTCCCCATGACCTAGAGATCTGAAATTGTGTACACAGCCTCTACTAGTGCGACCTGGTCATCTATCAAATTTTGACGGACCCACGAACACAAAAACAAACACACACAAAAAAAAACAACAACAAAAAAACGCCAGTACTCTAAATCATCAACATTTTTAACAAATACACTTCTATAGTCCTTAAAAACATTTAAAATATCTTAGTAAAAATAAAAACTTGTACCAAAAAAACTTAGTTTTTGTATATGTACTTGTTGAAATACTTGCAGTCGAGTATGCAGACAAATAAATGATTGACCTGTTGCGTCTTTGTGCATAAAATGTCTGCCTCTTGTTGGCTTTCATGCTGAGCTACTTTCTGATTCAGATTTTGTTACCTGTTGAATTTTTGCACGGACAGCGTCTAACAGCTCTTCGTATCTTCCACTGCCAATGGTGTATTCACGTATACAGCGTATTCACGGAGATCTCCCGCGCCCCCCCCCCCCCCCCCCTTCCAATTTATCGCTTGTCTCTGATAAGACTAAGCTCTGATATCACTTTCCTTGAGACCAGGGGATTATTTAAAGTTGCAGGATTCGAGCCATCAACCATTTCGCGTTTTTTTTTTTTAGCTTTTTAATAGCGAGCCCTGAAAATTGATATATTGACGTTTTAAGTGTACAAATACTGTGCTTAAACTGTATTTATTCTTTCGCTTAGTGCGGCATTTAAAAACTCTGATATAATTTAAGTACAGTGATACTATTAAGACAGTCTCTCATGTAAGATAGTCTTGACGCATTGAAGTAACCAACTAGGTAATTTTTTAGAAGGATAAAATTGTTGCATTAAATGAGTTTGATTAAAGTTCGGTTTTGCTCACTAAGACCGTGTCATCCATATCTTAGGACACGATTAGTAGTTTTTTCATAAGTTAGTATCAAGATGGATCGGAAAATTTTCTTAGAATTTATGGCGTTTTTCTCTGCCTACTAAAAGCGTTTTGTGTAAGAAGTCTTGAAATTCTTAAAGTTCCAATTATGTCTTAGGATCGTTCTTGTCTTCCTTTAAAGACTTTGTTTCAAAGTCGGGTGATACTTTCGATGTGTCATCCAGTTGTGACATTGTCCGTTATGTCATGTGATAGTTCTTGTCTTCCTTTAAAGAATTTGTTTGAAAGCCTCGAGTTACTTTAGATGTGCCATGCAGGTATGACATTAAGTGTTTCGTTTCCGATCCGTTCTTACTTTAGATGTGCCATGCAGGTATGACATTGTTCAATATGGTTACAGTCCGTTGTTATTTTAGATGTGCCATGCAGATATCACATTGGCCGTTATGTTTAAAGTTTGATGTTACTTTAGATGTGGCATGCAGTTTGACATTGACCGTTATGTTTAAAGTTTGATGTTACTTTAGATGTGCCACGGGAGACGGCGTAGACAAGTGGTTTAGTGACACGGCTCATGACCCGAAGGTGCTGGGTTCGCTCCCCATCACAGCACCGGCCACTACTCCAGGGAAGAAAACCCTTAGAAAATGCAGAAGGAAGCAGACCCTTGCATAAAATGCATGCCGTAGTCGGATGCACTGGGCCGACAGGCGCAAAATAAAAACCGTAGTGCAACGCACGCCGCCTTGGAGAATAGAGAAACAAGACGAACGCAAAAAAGATGTGCCATGCATGTATCAGATTGACCGTTATGTTTAAAGTTTGTTGTTCCTTTAGATGTGCCATGAAGTTATGACACTGTCCGTTAAATCTAAAGTAAGACGTTACTTTAGGTTTGCGATGCAGTTATTCAATATTTATTTTCCGTCTTCCCAATGTGTCTTTTATTTGTCTGTTTTGTTGTTGTTTTCCTGATAGTTTTCGGGAAGTGTCACAAAGAACGTTTCAGTTTCTTCTAGCCACAGCTTTTTCGTCGTCTGTGACCAGACTATCAATGTAGTTTCTTATGTCTACCTTAACAATCTTTTTTACTTTTGTGTTCACCTTGTAGTCCTTCTGTACTGTAACTTTGACAGTTCTAGCTTTCATGTTGAGTAATATCACATTTGGTTATTGTATTCTCATCTCTCGTAATCTTTATGAGCGTATTTGCTGTTAACCATTCTATTTGTGCTACCATTTCTTTTTTCCCAGTAATGAAATTTGTATGTTATGTCCAAAATTTTGTGTTATAAAAGATTTGTCCTACGGTTTTGACAGTACCAGCTATGTCAGTCATAAAATAATACTTATCCTTATACAACGATTTGGGATCAAGATGCTGAGCAGCGCATGAGCTGCAGGGGTCAGCGACCCATAGCTGACTGATAGCGTCAGGGCCAGCGAACCAGAGCTGCCAAGACTCTTCTACACCTCCACTCGGTGATCCTGGTTAACAGACTGCAGCAGGGCAGACTGGCTAAGGAGAAGGGATCGAAGAGGAATGCTAACCAGATACTCAAAAAATGCTTGCTGAAGTCGGATGTGTTGGACCGAAAGGTGCAAATATCGCAGTCAAGCTGTAAACTACGACACAAAACATTCCGTTCTCTGGACTACATTTTGCTACATAAGCCCTTTCATGGGTTGGTAGCGGGAGATTGAGAACGAACGAAGCCAAACCAAGCCATACAACGATTTTATTTTAAGGCCTGCCACCCACTCCTCAGTTTTGACTATCAGCTGTAAATATTAAACTGTCATGCGACTTTTTCCCATTGCTATGGTAGCCGAGGGGTTTTTCAGGCTGATGAATACAAGCCGCTTCGCCTCTGCTGTCGACTCGTCATGTGCTGGCTGTGCTTGTTTATTTCACCCCAAACAGAAAAACAACACATGCCATACCGGGGATTCAAACCCCTGCTCTCCTTATCGGCAGGCAGGCATCGAAACCATATGGCCACACTCTCCTCCTTAATACTGTAAATACTAAAGGGTATAAATACTAAAGGGCACAATTTCGGGTTAGTTTTAGGTTGACACAAATACAAATCCACAACATACATTGTGACTAATAGGTCTCCACTAGAGAGAGAGAGAGAGAGAGAGAGAGAGAGAGAAAGTGAGAGAGAGAGAGAGAGAGAGAGAGAGATGCCAGTACAGATGAGACTGACAAACAATTCTAAACCATTTTGATGAAAGCCGTTTAAGAAATCTCGAATTAATCTTTACACGCGTCAATAAAAAATCCGTTGGTTACGTTTCACAGTCCAGATGACAACAGTTGACCACTGAGATCGCTATAGCTATCATAGGTACATGCAGACGCACACACGCATCCAAGCACTGGTTAATACCTCCTGATTTCGCCTGAACGACTACGGTCCGGGGTAGAAAGTAGAGTGTGCCTCCACCAATAGAATACAACAAGACAAACCATATAACCAATCACCACCGTCGCCATAAAGACCATAGCAAAATAAACCCCATGTTCTGGTTTTGTTAATCATCATCAGGAGCCCTGCCGGTTGGCGATCATGGACCCCCATCCACTTATTTCACGTGTGTCGTTTACCAACTCTGTTGTTGATTGTCGCTCGGGTTCATTCTCTCCGGCTGTCTAACATCTTCTCTGACTGCCTTCCTCTGTCTCTCTGTCCTGCTGTCTTGGAGATGTCACAGCGTCCTCCATACCTTTTTTCTCTCTACATGCCCGAAAATTGCTGACTGCCTTGTTCTGAACCTTGCAATGAGTTGTGTTTGTGTCTCTTCAAGTATTGTATCATTAGTCTTTGTGTTTGTGTCTCTTCAAGTACTGTATCATTAGTCTTTGTGTTTGTGTCTCTTCAAGTACTGTATCATTAGTCTTTGTGTTTGTGTCTCTTCGAGTACTGTATCATTAGTCTTTGTGTTTGTGTCTCTTCGAGTACTGTATCATTAGTCTTTGTGTTTGTGTCTCTTCAAGTACTGTATCATTAGTCTTTGTGTTTGTGTCTCTTCGAGTACTGTATCATTAGTCTTTGTGTTTGTGTCTCTTCGAGTACTGTATCATTAGTCTTTGTGTTTGTGTCTCTTCAAGTACTGTATCATTAGTCTTTGTGTTTGTGTCTCTTCAAGTACTGTATCATTAGTCTTTGTGTTTGTGTCTCTTCAAGTACTGTATCATTAGTCTTTGTGTTTGTGTCTCTTCAAGTACCGTATCACTAGTCTTTCTTGCTGTTCATGGAATCCGCAGCATTCTTCTGTAAAACCACATCTCTGTTACTTCCAAAGATATATGCGCTTGCTTGCTGATTGTTCAAGATTATTTTTTAAATTCCTATGTCAAAATATTACTTTTGGAGCTGAAGCTGCAGCAGCGAGTGAGCTGATATCAGCTAGCAACTTATGACTGGCTGATTGCATTAGAGTAGGTTAACCAGAGCTAACTAAGAGACCTCATTTCGCCTTCAAATGGCGGCCGTAGAAACAGGATTAGTTTAGTTTAATCGACAAATCAACGCCATTGCGCGCCAGTTAACCCTAAAGTGGTCTGTTCTTTTCCATATTTTTGGAGAACCTCAGTTAGTTGTGCAGATTATATAAATCTGAAAATTCAGACTTGGTAAAAATATTTATCTCGCTAAAAACCAGAAGGCATGGCCAACAATACAATTTTGATAATTTTGTGCATCCATACATCAAAGTTATTGCGTCTCAATTTTCCTTTCTCAAATATCGAGTACATGTTTTTTGTTATCGTCTTCAAAACGTTTGAATTCCGTGGCGAAGTGGTTAAGCAGTCGGCCTTGTGATCACGTGGTGTGGGTTCGACTCCGGACTCCGCCATCTTATTCACGGGTGCTTAATGCGGAGTCCCCTGCATCTCGTAGCCACCTCCTAGTCGTCTTGGCCTTGACTTGCCACTGGGGTCGAGCGGCTTGAGACAAGAGAGTGAGGATAAAAAGTAGCGCAGTTAATCCTTACCAAAAATAGCGCTAGCAAAATAAATTTTGCCATCATCGTTTGCGATAGACGGCGGCCTTTGCCTTTGCCTTTGCCTTCAAAACGGGAAGCAACTGTGTAGGTTGCACTTTCGAAATAAAATTCAATTGATCTGTGAAATCCCTGGCACCAAAAAAGATGTAACGAATAACAAATCTTCTACAACACAATTACATTTGCTCTCTCTAACGATGTGGATGGAGAAGACATTTTGCTTGAGTAAATAAATGTTAGGAAATGGAACTAAAAATTCCTGGAATTCAAATTAAAAGGTCATAGAGTTACCTGCCCGAAGTTAACACTTAATGAAGTGCTTCCAGGCCCTAATGAATTTAGCGTATGAGCTTTCTTATATTGGAGAAATCTAAAGTCCTTTCTTTGTTTTAACTCTACTCCTGTTGGTAGATTCTTGACCAACTCGGTCTACAAAAACGGAATTCGACAAAAAACGTTTTTTTGTTTTTTTTGGAACGGAGACACTACATACAGCTATTGTTTTAATGCTGAATACGTCACCATATACACACCATATTTGGCCGGTTAAAGTATCGTATGTTAGATTACAAATGGCTTTTGAACAATTTTAATTTCTATACTCCCTTTGGAGCCAGCCGACTTTTTGCGAAAGGTGAAATAAGTTGTTGGGAAAGATCTTTATCGAGTAGATCTGTTTATTTTGTTTGTTCAGATGAAAGAACTAATGAATTGGAAACAAACAGTCGAGTCGATATTGTAAACACAGTATCGATATGTTGTTGTGATTTCCATTGTTTTCTAAGAATAGTGGTCGAGTCCAAATTTTTTACCGAGATTTTCATAAATTTTCAACATCATCTTTTTTGTATCTCAGAAACTTACAAACACACAACAAAAACAATAACACCCACAAGTTCTTTATTCAAGAAAATCACATTTATTGACAAACAAACAGAAAAGTTACACATTTTGAAAGTCGACTACCAAATTAATTAGGTCAAATTTTCGTCATAAAAAAATGTGGTCTGCTAAAAGGGGAAACAAACGTGTAGTCTGTAAGCGATCGATGTGTTGTTTACAAAATGCGATACCATGCTAGCGGGAAGGTTGTTTTTTTTTGGTTTTGTTTTTTGTCCACGCGTTTGAATGAATACTAATACTATATTGATGTGTGTTTCAACTGTAAAAACAATTGACAAGATACACAATTGATGCGCTTGTAAGACGTATGATTGCATTATCATTTTATACTTTATTTTGTAAGAAATTAAATTGAACTTGAATACGTAAGCAATGCTTACATTGCTTATATGAACGCCTCGCCACTGAGATATATATATATATACGATGCTTGTCATAAGTCTTTACCATAACTATGAAGGAGTAGGAGGAGAAAGTTTAAATTTGACCCATAATGTAGCTCATTCAATTTGTACTGGACTTGAGAAGTATGAATTTCCCTCCTCGGTGGGTGTATCCGGTAGGGTGCTTGACGCAACACACGTTATTGACGGGATCTGCTACTCTAACGGGTTGTCAGGGCAATGGAGAAATCAGGGGCCAAAACTGTGATGAAATTCTTAATTTTGCAGGGAAAAACAGCTACAGAAATACATAGGGAAATGGAACCAGAGTTTGAGGAATTCTGTTCTTCGTTTGCTTCAGTAAAAAACTGGTGTAAGCAGTTTAGGTGTGGCCGTTCCCATGTTGCTGATTATCCAAGCTCAGGAAGACCATCCTCAGAGTGCAGCGATGAAAATGATGCAAGAGTGAAGAAAATCATTGACCAGGTAACCAGGAAAAACTGTGATCAGAAAACGAGGGATAGGGCGCACTCAAATTCTGATTTTGCTTCAAGACCACGCGCCCTCCCATAAAGCAAGGCTTCTGCTGCAAAGCAAACAGCCAACGATTTGAATATTGAAATTCTCCCACACCCACCATGATCTCAGGATTTAGCTCAATCAGATTTTTTTTTCAAAAAACTAAAAAAAACAGCTGAAAGGAAATCATTTTGACAGTGACGAAGATGTCACACTGGCTTGTGGTGACTGGTTCAGTTAGAAAAATAGGTTACTTTATTCTGAGAGATGGCAAAAAAGTATATATTCATGTGGTGGCTATGTTGAGAAGGTATAAGCACTGTGCCAAATTTCAACTTTCTCCTGCTACTCCTTATGGTCAGGGTAAAGATTTATGACAAACTCCTTGTATATATATATATATATATATATATATATATATATATATATATATATATATATATATATATATATATATATATATATATATATCATAATCATCTTCATGTAGCATGTCCTTTGTAGAACGTCGCTCCCATCACAGTCTGTCTGAAAGAAACTCGTTTCCTTGCCCAAACACCAGCCTCCGCCACAGTCATACTCAGGCATTCCTGGATATCTTGGTGCCATCGTCTTCTTGGTCTGCTCCTTCCTCTTTTGCCTGGCACCATACCTTCCATCACCGTTCTCTCAAGACCGTTGTGTCTCTTGATGTGACCAAAGTATTTGCATTTTCTAGCCAAAATGGAATTGATAAACCAGTTCTCCTCTTTGCTCAACTCTTGCCGAATGTCTACATTTGTTCTTTTCTCTGTCCAGGGTATTCTGAGGATCTTTTGACTCGAAGGATTCGATTCTTTGTCTGGAAGTTTTGGTAATCGTCCATGATTCGCAGCCATAAGCTGCCACAGGAAAAACACAGGCTCTCAAAACTGTTACTTTTATCATTTTGTTGGTGCCCTGCCATAATTTCTTCCGGCTGTTCAGTATCTGCATTGCCATAGCTTATATACATATATATATATATATATATATATATATATATATATATATATATATATATATATATATATATATATATATATATACGAGGGGCGTTCATAAAGTAATGCACCACATTGTTTATCTAATCAACTGTTTATTCAAAAGACTTGATATACGAGAATATGTCGTGTACAAATCAGTATTTTTCAACGTAATCCTCATCAACTTGTACAGCTTTATGCCAGCGCAAAAGAACTGCATGTAGCCCGTACCAGATTTTGTCTTTATTATGTAGCCATTTCTTGGCTGCATGAATCAGTTCTTCATCATCTTCAAAATTGTCCCACGGAGTGCATCTTTGAGTGGACCAAACAGATGAAAATCAGAGGCTGTCAATTCGGGACTATAGTGTGGATAGAATAATACAGCCCAACCCAGTTTGGTGATTGCTTCCCGTGTTGCCTGACTAGTGTGAGGGCACATTGTCGTGAAGGAGAAGCAGGTCTGCCGGATTCTTATGCAGCCGAACTGTGCGGATACGTCGATTGAGTTTTTTCAATGTCTTAATGTAACCTTGCGAATTTGATTCTCTTCTTCTGGCATCATATCCACAAGAATCACACCTTCAATGTCCCAAATGAGAGTGATCATGACCTTCCCATTTGAATTTTTTTTCTTCGTGGTTTATGCGATTGATGCCACTCCATGCACTTTATTTTTGTCACCCGTTTAAAATGATGTGCCCAGGTTTCGTCACCTGTGACGATATTAGTCAACAAGTTTTCTTCATTGGCATTGAAACGCTCTAACAATTCAGAAGAATGTGTTTCCATTTCCAATCGGTGGTCATTTGTGAGACTTTGATGAACCCATCTTGCTCAAACCTTAGAAAATCCTAGAGTTTTTATAACTGCATTTGTACTACCAATGCTGAATGACAACTGTAAGGCTAGTTGTTGAGTATGGATTATCTATCAGTAAGAATAATGCCCTCTGCGTTGGTAGCTGTGACAGGACGTCCACTTCGCGGCCGATCAAGCAGCTCCGTATCTACACTTTCTAATTCGTTGATTCTCTGAACCCAGCAACTAACTGTACTCCTGTCGACTACAAAACTTCCGTACACACCACATAGACGCTTGTGAATGTTCACAACCGTTGCCGACTACAAAACTTCCGTACACACCACATAGACACTTGTGAATGTTCACAACCGTTGCCGACTACAAAACTTCCGTACACACCACATAGACGCTTGTGAATGTTGACAACCGTTGCCGACTACAAAACTTCCGTACACACCACATAGACACTTGTGAATGTTCACAACCGTTGCCGACTACAACACTTCCGTACACACCACATAGACACTTGTGAATGTTCACAACCGTTGCCGACTACAAAACTTCCGTACACATCACATAGACGCTTGTGAATGTTCACAACCGTTGCCTTCTCTGCAACAAGAAATTATATCACAATTCGCTGCTTATAACGCAATTTGCTAACATGCTCCATTTCAACTGTTTAGTGCACTCGTATTAATTGGCCGATTCCAGTGTACTTTAATGCACATAATCAACACATACCATATTTGAAGTTTGCAAAATTTCATGCTGCTGTTATCCTTACTAGCTGAGCAAACGATGGGGTGCATTTCTTTCTGAACGCCCCTCGCATATATATATATATATATATATATTTGAACCAATTAAAATCTCTCAAGCGTCTGGAGCAAAGGTATTCTACAAATACATGCCAGTGTTAGAGCCCTGGATCATATGCTCGAACGCAATCCACTTTTTCTCAGTATCGTTGGTTAATTGCCAATTTGCCACAAGCTCTCTGTGTCATGAATGAGTAGACATGCCCCTACTTGTCTTTGGGGCTTCAGAGCCTACCTTGTAACGCAATCAGCTGGTTTCCTTAATGTATGAGCTAGGCAACGCCCCTCTTCATATTGTGTTCCGTCTGTGGATATTTCATCCACTCCCACTGATCCACATTAGTAAACTAAGCCTTTCTTCAAAATCCATCTGTTCTGTATAGGCACCTATTTACTGCATCTTTGTTGAAAACGTATAAGTGGTCCTTTACCTCTTTGTATCTATATTCTGAAATCTGTATCCGTGCCTATTTAGGCACTTTTTTAGTAGTTCATTCCTGTCGTGGTCCTAAAATACTGGTTTTATATTAGCCATAACAACAGCAGGTAGGTTACTGGTATGTTTGTATGAGCAGCTTCATCTGCTACAGCTTTCTTATAAGGCCGTCATTTGTTGTGGCTATTTTTCTAATTTGGTAGTGACAGGTTCATAACACCACAGACCATCTGCAGGTCTGCAACACCTTTCCAACACATCTCAATGCTGTTTATTGAATTCACATACAAATTACTCACATGTATTTAATTACATGAAGAAAATGACATATATTATAATTGATTCTGTTACAATGAAACTCAAACTCACTGCCTAGACCCTTCGTGTGTCTCAAGCAATTGTGCATTGGAATAACAAAAGCGACAAACAAATTCTGTAATCATGAGTGATTAGTGAACTTTTACAAAATTCAATATTTATTTTGTTAAGTTTATCAGAACGTAATCACGCGACACAACGCAATCCGTTCTCCGGACTACATCCTGTTACTTGCAAAGCCCAGTTCAAATCTTGGTAGCGGGAGATTGAGAACGAACACAGAAGAAGAAAAAGAACAGCCCTAACCCAATGAGTCCGACGGCCTTCTATACTACAGATGGCCATAGGTTGACCCATCCACAGCAATTGAGTACCAGAAAAAAATCTTGGAAGTAAAGGCGGCCGGCGTGATGGTGACCACATTATCCACGATATGGGCCTAAACATGGAAATATCCATGAAACGGCACGTGTTGAGGCCAACTAAATTACAAAACGCAGCAGTACTCATATTGTGCTAAGGTTTATAATCAATCCATTCATCATCCACATAGAGAAATAAAACAAATATCGATACAAAATACAACAAATCACTGTTGAGAGTGATCCTTTCACAGAATCCTGCCCTGAAACAAACTGAAAACCCATCTTCTATAATTTATTTACAGGATACTACAACCAGCGCTCCTAATGAAACCAGTCTTTTGAAATGATTACCCCTTTCATGACCCCTTTATTTACGAAATCTGTTCCGTTTCAACCCAAAGCGCACGGGTTTTGAACAGTTGTGTCAGCCGTCTGTGCATTCCATATGTAGTTAAAAAGTATGTGCGCAAGTACATAGGTGTAACAGACCAAGCAAAAGAGATTATGATAGGGGACCTATTCTCTGCGCCTTAAATTTACTGCGGAGGTATTGGCGATGGTGGATAAACTTTGATCAACACAACGCCATCGTCAGATGGCTCTCTCTCTTTCTCTCTCTCTCTCTATCTCTCTCTCTGTATATATATATACATATATATATATATATATATATATATATATATATATATATATATATATATATATATATATATACATGAATATTAAAAAATATTTCCTATACACAAGTTGATCCAAGAACATGGTCATATATATTTGAGACTGCCCCTTTACTATTCACACTTAAACCCAATTGAACTTGTTTTAGCAAAAGTTGAGGGCGGAGTCCCACCTAGAATCTGGTCAAAATGCGTTTTGTTCGGTAAATTGAATTTTGGTTATTTGTTGGAAAAGTATAATCAATATGTTTTTCAAAAATGACTGGAATTTAATATCTAACATCAGTATTGTTCCACGGGATTGGAAAGATGCGGGAGTGATCCCCTTATTCAAAAAGGGCAAAAAGGCAGATCCAGCAAACTATAGACCTGTGAGCTTAACGAGCATAGTCTGTAAATTGTTAGAGTCAATAATCAAAGAAAACAATGTAATGCATTTAGACAAATTTAATCTAATTAGAAATAGTCAGCATGGGTTTACCAGAGGGAGATCATGCTTAACAAATCTATTAGAATTCATGGAGGAGGTTACCAAAATGTTAGATAAAGGGGAGCCAGTGGATGTTATTTATCTGGATTTTGCAAAGGCCTTTGATAGAGTACCTCATCAAAGATTATTTCGAAAATTAAAATCACATGGAATAGGTGGGGAAGTTGCCAAATGGATAGAAAATTGGTTAACGGGAAGAAGGCAAAGGGTGGGTATAAATAAGAAGTATTCTGAGTGGTGTGAAGTGAAAAGTGGAGTGCCACAGGGCTCGGTTTTGGGACCAATTTTATTCTTGATATATATAAATGATTTGGACATAGGTATGGGATCCATTATTGCAAAATTTGCTGATGACACAAAACTATGCAGTAGTGTCTCATCTAAAGCAGAAGTGGATATATTGAGGTCGGATTTAGATAAAATTCGAGAATGGTCTGTAAGCTGGCAAATGGAGTTTAATGTAGATAAATGTACAGTCATGCACATGGGTAGATCCAATATGGAACATAATTACAGAATGGGAGAGAACAATATTAGAAAGATAGATAAAGAAAGGGACTTAGGGGTTATAATAGATCATACATGTAAGGTGAGGGAGCAAGTTCAGGTAGCAGTAAAAAAGGCAAATGCAATGTTAGGGATGATAAAAAGAAATATTAAACATAGGAGCAAGGAAGTGATAGTCAAACTGTATAAAGCATTAGTTAGACCTAGATTGGAGTACTGTGTACAGGTGTGGAGTCCTTATCAGAGAGGGGATATAGAAATGCTGGAGAGAATACAAAAAAGAGCGACAAAGCTGATAGTGGGATTCCAGAATTACAGTTATGAAGAAAGATTAAAAAGAACTGGCCTTCAGTGTCTAGAAGAGAAAAGAATTCGTGGTGACTTAATACAGGTGTATAAGATGATCAGAGGAATGGATAAAGTGGACTATAACAAGTTTTTTAAAGTACAACCACCAACAAGGACAAGAGGGCACAGCTACAAGTTGACTAAGGAGAGGTCCAGATTAGATATTAGGAAGTATTTCTTTAGCCAGAGAGTAGTGAATGCTTGGAATGCATTGCCAAGTGTGGTGGTGGAGGCTGGGACGGTCAATGCATTTAAGAACAGATTGGATGCGTACAGCTTCTAGAGGAAGGTGTTGTAAATGGAACTGGTTGTATACAGACTCTGCAGAGTCTTCTAAACCAGTATAAAGACGTTAAGTTAAGTAGGTTCTAAGCTATAGACTGTCAAACAGGACTGGGTGCAGTCCCAGAAAATTTTTTAAAAATTCATAATGGCAGCCAGTTACTAGTTTAAAATTATTAGTCCCCTAGAATTTAGTTATCACAGCAAACAATGAGAGGTTTACAAGTTCCTATTAAAATTATAATATAATGAGTACTCCATACTTTATGCATATGGCAGGATATGTTAGACTGTTATGCTCATAAAAATTGTAATTTTCAAAGAAGAACAGGTTTGTGAGAATTTTGAGAAATAAAATCACGTGACGCTAAGATTAGAAAGAAAGTAAATTGGAAACGTACGTTGTATGGTGATTGGTCTACCAAAGGAGCAAATATCGAACTATGTGACAATTTAATTAGTAGACTGTAGGTTAGGCATGTTCTTCTTCTTCTTCTCTGTTCGTTCTCAATCTCCAGCTAACAAGGTCTGAACAGGGCTTTTGCAAGTAACAGGATGTAGTCCGGAGGACGGAATGCGTTGTGTCGCGTGATTACGTTCTGGTAAACTTAACAGCATCAACATTGAATCTTTTAAAAGTTCACTGACCACAGATAGGTAAAGAACTTGTATGTCACTTTTGTTTTTCCAATTCACAATTGCTAGAGACACAGAGGAAGAGTCTAGGCAGTGAGTTCGAGTTTCATTGTAGCAGGCACAATTATAATATACGTCATTTTCTTCATGTAATTAAATATATATAAATATATGAGTAATTTGTATGTGAGTTCAATAAACAGGTGGGCTGTATTAGCATTGAGATATGTTGGAAGGGGCTTGCAGACTTGCAGATGTTCTGTGGTGTTATGAACTTGTCACTACCAATTTTTTTTTTTAAACCACAACAAATAATGTCCATGAAAGAAAGATGTAGCATATGAAACAGGTCAGACAAACACACCTACTTGATGTTGTTATGGCTAATATAAAAACAGGATTTTAGGACCACGAGAGGAATGAACTACTAAAAAAGTGTCTTGCAGGAAATACACAAAATGTCAATTATTGACTCAACAGTGATGTAGACTGACCTAAAGTGATCTAGATTTACCTAAAGTGATCTAGACTTACCTAAAGTTATGTAGGCTGACCTAAAATGATGAAGATTGGCCCAAAGTGATGTAGACTGATCTGAAGTGATGTAGACTTACCTAAAGTGATGTAAACTGACCTAAAGTGATGTAGACTGACCTAAAGTGATGTATGGGCTAAATGATGTAGGCTGACCTAAAGTGATGTAGATATTTGCAATTTTCGTTTCCGACACATCCGACATCAGCATGGCATGGGTTAGCCTTCATTCTTCTGTCCCTTCTGCCTAGCCTGTCTACCCTGTTGCAGTCTGTTATCTAGGATGACCAAGTGGAGTTGGAGAAGATTCTTGGTAGCTCTTGGTCACTGGTCTTGACGCTCACAGTCAGCTGTGGGTCACTGGTCTTGACGATTGCAGTCAGCTTTTGGTCGCTTGTCTTGACGCTTGCAGTCAGCTGTGGGTCGCTTGTCTTGACACTTGCAGTCAGCTGTGGGTCACTGGTCTTGACGCTTACAGTTAACTGTGTGTCGCTTGTCTTGACGCTTGCAGTCAGCTCTCGGTTGCTGGTCTTGACGCTTGCAGTCAGCTCTCGGTCGCTGGTCTTGACGCTTTCAGTCAGCTTTCGGTCGCTTGTCTTGACGCTTGCAGTCCGCTTTCGGTCGCTTGTCTTGACGCTTGTAGTCAGCTTTCGGTCGCTGGTCTTGACGCTTGCAGTCAGCTCTCGGTCGCTGGTCTTGACGCTTGCAGTCAGCTTTGGGTTACGGGTCTTGACGCTTGCAGTTAGCTTTGGGTTACGGGTCTTGACGCTTGCAGTTAGCTTTGGGTTACGGGTCTTGACGCTTGCAGTCAGCTTTGGGTTACGGGTCTTGACGCTTGCAGTTAGCTTTGGGTTACGGGTCTTGACGCTTGCAGTCAGCTTTGGGTTACGGGTCTTGACGCTTGCAGTCAGCTTTGGGTTACGGGTCTTGACACTTACAGTCAGCTTTGGGTCGCTGGTCTTGACGCTTGCAGTCAGCTGTGGGTCGCTGGTCTTGACGCTTGCAGTCAGCTGTGGGTCGCTGGTCTTGACGCTTGCAGTCAGCTTTCGGTCGCTGACCACTACAGCTCATGCACTGCTCAGCATATTGATCCCACACATTGCAGTGTTATAGTTCCTACATCTACTGTGAATAGAACCAAATACACGGTAACTCTCATTATTTGCACTTGGACAAAAATATAACGACACCTACGTAACAGCCACAAAGTCTTTGACAGGGACAGATAACCAACAAAAACAACAAATCACAATTAGAAGAAAAAACAGGATATACAATGAGAGGTTTAAACTAGCAACCAAACTTGATGTGGTCAGTAAAATGTGAGATACAGTATGCTAATTGAGAAACAGTCCTGGACACCAGGGCAACCTAGACATCAGTCACTAGCATCGTCTCCTGCTCCTCCAATAATCTACACCAGTTTGAGCTTGAGGATCGTTTAATTTCCTTTATGGGTTGCCTCAAATGTCATGGTTTGAATACATTCAATACGTTTGTTTAGGCTTTCCTTCTCATTACTCGCTTACATTAACTTGTGCCGTCTGTCTATCTATCTATCTATATCTATCTATATATCTATCTATCTATATCTATCTATCTATGTATCTATTTATCTCAAGCTCTCTCTCTCTCTTTCTCCCTCTCTCTCTCTCTTTCTCTCTCTCTCTCTCTCTCTCTCTCTCTCTCTCTCTCTCGCTTTCACATTATTACTGTTTATCCATTACGAAGTTTTTTCAGTAGGGTGTCTTCATGTATGTATGCATGTGTGTGTGTGTGTTTGTATGTGTGTATGTGTATGTAGGTCATCGGTGTTACCGGGAAAGACAACATGCGAAACGAAGACATTCTAAGGATGGTCGGTGCTACATTTTGTGCAGCATACATTTCCAAGCAGAAAAGGCTCATACATTGCTTCTGTTATCTCATGAGAATGCACCTTCATCAATTTCCACTAAAGGGTTATAACGCTGGTAGATCTGGCTACATGACAAGTGGGCGTCCGCGAGACAGGTGGAATGATGTGATTGGACAGCGAACGTTGTCCGAGGCAACGCACTTGGCGCAGGACAGACGATTTCAGCTCCCCGTGGCATTAAACGGCATAAGTGGAACGAAAACTAACTTTCTTCGCTCTTCAGGTCAGGTCAGGTCATCCCGTAACCGGTGAGATCGTTGTGACACACATGAAGACATCCTCACAACACCACGCCACCCTTCTCTGTCAGCGGCGGCTGCCTGTGCCTCTTCTGGTCGAAAATTGGTCCATTCTTTTATGTTGTTCCCGCACCTCTTTTTGGACGACCTCTTCGTCGTCTGCCTTGCACCTTTCAGTGGAGGATCGTATTTGTAAGACCATTTGATCTCGACATGTGACCGTACCAAGCGAGTTTCCTTCTTTTGACAGTTGCCAAGAGGTCTTTAAAAGGCCCTATTGCTGTTGTAATTCTATCTCGTATTTCCCATTTTGTAACTCGATCTTTGCACGTGACGTTTAAAAATCTTCGGAAACATCTAATCTCCAAGGCATGTATCCTTCGCTGAAGGTCAGCTGTAACTGTCCATGTCTCACAAGCATAGAGGAATATTGACAGGACCAGTGTACGCATTAATGTGATTTTCGAACATAGTTGAAACCGTTTATCTTGCCAAATATCGTTAAGCCGTGCAAGCGCCGCTATTGTTTGTGCCTGGCCAACACCTCACATTTTGATCCTTCATCACTGACAATCGACCCCAGATATTTAAAACGGTCAACCACTTCGAGTTCCTGGCCATTAGGTTTTATCCGTGATTGGTCATTAATTTGGTCTTTTCAGCCTCCCTCTTCTCTTTCTATTTTATCTTTCCCTTTGTTGATATTCCCGCCTTTGTTTCATTTTCCCTTTCATTTCTGAGTCCGTCTTTCATTTCGATTTTTTACTTTAAATATACTTGTGTTCATGTATAAGTTTTCACATTCTATCAATTTTTATAATTATGTTTTCTTTAATCAGTTTCATGTGTTTTCTTGTCCTGCTATCCACTTAGTTCGGTTTCTTTTGGTTATATGTTATCTTCTTTATTTATTGTTCTTTCCTTTACAGCTACTATTTCTTATTTGGAATAATTGGAATCCTGGTATTCAAACAGGCATGTTATTGTCTGTTGCCAGGTAGGCGAAGGCTTCGGCTGTTCGTAGTAGGTATTTTAAAACCTCTTGCGGCTAACTAGGCCTAGGGGAATTTACAAATAATATGGGTTAATTTTGAACTATATTTTTATTTTATTTTGATCGGGCAGTGACCGTTAAGTCTACACTTTTTTATTTCTAACTGCCAAGGACTTTTTAACATGATCGACACTGAACACAGGAGTCCGATCTCAATACCCAGAGATCATGAGAGTTTGAATCAGAAGATTCACGTGGAAAAATCCCGGTCTCCACTATGATTCTAACCCACGACCTCCGGCACCCGAAGCGGACACCCTACTTCGAGACCACTGAGTCCTCCTATTATTTTTTCACTCTCTATTCTGATGGAGGTTATAGGTTGTCTATCGTTTTTAGGTTTTCCTTGTATGGTCTTGTGTCTTTGTTAGATTATCCCTAGATCTTTAGTACACATAGCATCATATGTACCTGATCTTTGGTACACATGTCATCCTATGTACCTGATCTTTGGTACACATGGCATCCTATGTACATTGACCTATGGCTTCCTGAACTTGGTACATTTTCTGTTTGTATTTCTTGAGGTACAGATCGTATCGCTTTTAGCGCTAGTACAGTCTTTAATGTCATTATTGTTTGGGCAATATCTGCAGATTGTGTCATTAATTAGTTAGTTATTTAGCATCAAACACTTCTTTTCCCATGTCAATATTCTGCTCTCATGGGACATGGACCATGTTTGACACTGGTATCACAGAGTCGTCATAAATATATTGTACTTTTTATCTATCATTTGTCCGTGTAGATATGGTATCCGTTCTCAGTGTTAGTTAGTTAGCTAGTTAGTTGTTTAGTTAGCTAGTTAGTTGATTGGTTGGTTATTTAGTTGGTTGGTTGGTTGATTGGTTGGTTGGTTGGTTGGTTGGTAAGTTAGTTAGTTTTCTTTTCACTTATGCCATGAGAAGGATAAGTCGCATGCCCTGTCGCAAGTGCTTTGTGTTGGTCATAGTGACGCCGTGTCGTTGCACAATCACTCTAACGTCATTTATCCACTCGTCCCGCTAACGCCCTCTTGCCATAAAACCAACAAGCCGCCAGTAAGCCGTCGGTGGAAGTTGATAAGGGTACATTCTCATGAGATGACTGTACCTGCTAATTTTTTGCCTGGAAATGTACTCTGCACAACGCGTAGCGCCCATCATACTTCGAATATTTTCGTTTCGCAATTTGTCTTTCCCAGAGTTACATCGATGACCTTCAACAAACACTTCTTTTCCCACGTCGATATTCTGTTCCCATGTGACTTGGACCATGTTTGACACTGGTAGCACAGAGTCGTCATAAATATATTGTACTTTTTAATCTATCATTCGGCTGTGTAGATACGATATCCTCTCCCAGTGTTTGCCACATTTCTCTGATAACTTACTTAACTTCTTTAAACTGGTTTTCTACTCAATTTCATATAAAAATAGCTAAGTGTATATGATCTATTTTTAATGCATCAAATTACCCTGCCACCACACCTTTCATGAGGCAATGCATTCCAAGCATTCACCATTGTCTTACTAAATAAATAATTCCTAAAATATAATCTGGACCTTTCTTTAATTAAATATGTATCTGTGTCCACTTGTTCTTATAGCTGGCTGTACTTTGAAAAACTTGGCATTGTGTAATGTCTCCTTTTATGAATCATATCACACTGATTACAATAAAGATGGCAATACACTTTATTCAATTATGCGTAGAACTGGATGGTATACATTGTCCAGTGAACATGTATAACACACGGGATGTGGTCCTTGTACTGAGAAGTTTGAAGATCCCTGTATTTGAACACTAACTGGTGAAGATAATCCTATTACAACGACTGCCATGGAGAATTTTATTGTATGAATCTTTCGTAATTTGTTGTGTGTTTGTATTATTCTTGTAAGGCGTATGTGACCAGCTCCCTTTATCGCTGCGTCGTCTATCTAATATGTATCTCACGTTAACGTATTTGGCAGCCATTTTGTCAGGTGTGAGTCATGACCTGGACGGAAGTCTGGTCCTATTTATGTGACAGATAAACGTATCAACCGATATGGCATAGTCGCTTTCATTTTGGGACCTGTCAACCATTCAAATAATAGATAAGCAGACACATGAGTAGCCATGGATTGGGCATAGACAAAAAAAGAATTATATTATGTGTGGATGGTATGGCAGACTAACTGGTGTTTACACTTTTCTTTCCACTTATGTTTCGAGCTCCGCGGGTAGCTGAAGATATCAATCATATCACCCACAGCGGTACGCTCGGGATGTAAAGAAAGCTACTACACCCCAGCACTTATCGACCTTTTCAGGGCTCACAAAAGAGTAACCTTCTTGTTGTAGGCTTTCAACAACAACAACAACAACAGCTCCGCAGGTAGGGGAAGTTTAATTTTTGAACCAAATATATCGCGTTGTAGTGTCATATATCCTCATGTTCTTCATTGTGCCCTGTAACAAAATCGCATGTTATGTACGCGCAGTAGTAGTTTATAAGAGTTCATTCTCAATATATATATATATTTATATATATATATATATATATATATATATATATATATATAGATAGATAGATAGATAGATAGATAGATAGATAGATAGATAGATAGATAGATAGATAGATATATAGATAGATAGATAGATAGATAGATAGATAGATAGATAGATAGATAGATAGATAGATAGATAGATAGATAGATAGATAGATAGATATATAGATAGATAGATAGATAGATAGATAGATAGATAGATAGATAGATAGATAGATAGATAGATAGATAACCCATTCCTCTGAGGCGGTTACGCCGCTTTGGTTTCCAACTTCGTTTCTAATATTCCTTTTTTCGGACACAGTGGACCAGTGCGTGATACGTTTCCCTTCTGCACCACCGAGGATGTTGTTCTGAATTCGAAGGAGTCGGCTTAGCATATTGGTGGACTTCTCCGTTGTGGTTTTCTGTCTCGTGCGTACCAGACTGGTGTCATCTTTCTTTCTAACACGTGACAAGCCCAGGCATGTTGTAATCTTATCTTCATAGGTGACCCGATCCGTCACCAATGACAGGTGTCATAAGTCGGCCTTGTTAAGACTTCTCACTCGGTGGTTAAGGAGTGTGAGGCCGATCAGGCGTTACTCGAGGGAGACATGAGTCACTGAGTCTGGACTCCGTTTCCTTTGTATATGGCTTGGCTTCGTTCGTTCTCAATCTCCCGATACCAAACCCTGAAAGGGCTTAAGTAGCAGAATGTAGTCCAGAGAACGGAATGCATTGTGTAGTAGTTTACAGCTTGACTGCGATATTTGCACCTTTCGGTCCAACACATCCGACTTCAGCAAACATTTTTTTAGTACCAAGTTAGCATTCCTTCTTAGATCCTTTCTCCTTAGCCAGTCTGCTCCGCTGCAACAAGTTATCCAGGATCACCGCGTGGAGGTGTAGAAGGGTCTTGACAGCTCTGGTTCGCTGGCCCTGACGCTAGCAGTCAGCTATGGGTCGCTGACCACTGCAGCTCGTGCGCTCCTCATCATCTTGATCCCCTTTTGTACATGACCACGTTTCTGACGTAGCACATTTGCCAGAAGTATTGTTTGGTTGAAGATGGAGAAGCACAGGCTCTGGTCGTGTGCTTGGTCTAATACTGTCGTAATGGATGAGAAAGCCGCCCAGCCCGCGGGACATAGTTCTGCCAATTCTTGGTTTAGGCCGTTCTGCATGTTCAATTGGTGTCCCAGGTAAATGTACTCTTTAACGTCCTCATGTTTCTGCCATCGAGGATACCTGGGTCGCAGGTGGCGAAACTGTTACGCATAAATTTTGTCTTGTAGGCGTTTACCTCGAGACCCGCTCGCCTTCCCTTCTTTGAAGCATTGCTATCATTTAGTTGTATGCAAGTAATTAGGTCAAGTAGCTAGGAATTACAAAGGGTCGCACATTGTCCTACATGGAAGACTGTAAGGCGGTGAAACAAAATGTTAGCGCAAGAAATAACAAAATGCATAAGCTAACAAAAAGATAATGTGCATCGGTGTTGCGCACATCAGCCATCGTGCTGTGCATTTCTGCAACAGAATACGCCACGCCTGTTTACAACTAGTCAGTACTCACCAGTCACGTCAATGTGGCAGAAAATAAGGTATGTCGTTGTACCAGGGTACTTTAAACCAGCACCAATGGGAACAGATTACACTATCACTAACATCGCACTACCAGACATCAGGAGATGTGTTGCGTCAGAAGTCGAAAGTAAAAAGCAATCATTTCATCAGAAACTCCAGCTTTTTGGATATTTTCTATTTTAAAAAACTACTGAATAAGGAAAAAGTTTCTTTCAAACTGTACAGTTCACCATCCAGAAACCTGAGCAAAGCCGCACCAAAAAATGGCGTCATAGATATGGTGTGAAATGGATGGACATCAAATAACAACTTGCGACAGGACATAATATCCTACCCTGTGTAGAGAGCCCTGAACGTATTACCAACGGGAGTGTCCAGGTGTAGATCTAACTTGAAAAAAGTGTGTATATGCGGAGGATGATGTCGGCGAATGCGAAGGGATCCGAGACCCAGAATACCCGTGTAACTGCCCAAGAATGCGATAACTACGTACTTTGGTGGATCTCATGGCAGGAAATGAAAGAGCTTCCATGACAACTGATTCTGGTCCAATGCTTTCTGAGGTTGCCGGACACGGAAAGTAAGATCGAGTTCATTCTCATAAAATGACTTAAGCAATCAGATTTTTTGTCCTGCTGTGAATATCACGAGGAGTTTTCATAACCATTCTATTGTCAATATTTCTTATTCTGTCCTGATGTGTATGTTACAAGAAGTTGTTCCCATAACCATTCTATTGTCAATATTTCTTATTCTGTCCTGATGTGTATGTTACAAAAAGTTGTTCCCATAACCATTCTATTGTCAATATTTTTTATTCTGTCCTGATGTGTATGTTACAAGAAGTTGTTCCCATAACCATTCTATTGTCAATATTTCTTATTCTGTCCTGATGTGTATGTTACAAGAAGTTGTTCCCATAACCATTCTATTGTCAATATTTCTTATTCTGTCCTGATGTGTATGTTACAAGAAGTCGTTCCAATAACCATTCTATTGTCAATATTTCTTATTCTGTCCTGATGTGTATGTTAAAAGAAGTTTTTCCCATAACAATTGTGTTGTCAATATTTCGTATTCTGTCTGTCCGTCTGACATTGATGACATTATTTTATTCGTTTCAGTTCCAACCTTATTATCCCCCCCCCCTCCCCCCGCTTGAATAAGAATGAAGAGTGACACTGGTATAAAAGAGGTGGTACAGATAACTTGTATATCATTGGTGATTTATATACCAATCTGATCTTTGGGTGTTTTAGAAGTGATTACATCTGATATCTCATAGCGGATACTTTTTTTGCACGTACTGTCAATGTTTTTGGGTATCAATCATTAAATTTACTATTTCGTTTGTTCCGATCTCCTAGATACAGGTTTATCCCTGTGGTATCATACACGGTATATTGTTTCTAGAGCTGTCTATCAGATCCAAATTTTTTTTTTGTTTACCCATAAGTATGTAAGGCATGTATGGTCCATGCTTGAAGAAAAGAAGGTTATACAGTAACAAAGTCTATAAATGTGTCTGAATCGAACTCGGCCTATATTCCATAGTCTCAGTTGTTGAATGGCAGAAGACTAGTCCAATTGTTACACATTTTTCAGGGTGTTTAGCTGGTCTAGTACTTAAACTCATACCTCTCTTATGACATGGCAAGGCGCTTCCTTCACATGGAGGTCTGGTGTTTGAATTAGGGACTGCCTTTACTTCACTTTGTGTTCTAGTGTTCGTTACATATGTTAGCAGACTGTACATAGATACTTGTCTTGTGGTCGTTGTCTCGAACAAACCATCATACAGCAATCGTTTGGTATTAGCCATTAGCGAGAAACGCAAATACATGAGTTGAAAAGCCTTCTATTTTGAAAAGATTAGGAGAAGCGTGTGTCCAAGATGTGGGCTTAGTTAAGAAACCTAAAGTACCTGGTTCAAATTACACAATGTTCGATTTGGCCGACCTACTAATTCGTGGGTGTTTCCATGGCATGAGAGCTTCTCCCAGTCGATCCAGCTGTAAATGGGCTCCTGACTTCATCATGAGAAAATTCACAGTCGCTGAATGAGCTACGAAATTCGTGCTATGTCGTTGGCACTTTAAAAAATGAAAGGGTCTGAGCACAGAGGGACGCCTAAGTACAACTCAATCGTTTTTATTAGCCATATCCCGTATCCCCGTCTCGCGATATATCAGTTCAGCAGTGTTGTTTACTCGCCTTTCTACCACGTAGCGCTGCAAACAAGCAATGGGCGGTAAATTCCACTTAATAAGAGAAGTCAACAATACGGAAATTGCTTGCATTGAATTGAAGTGTTAAAACCAATATTACTTATTCATTTCAATGTGTTTTACGCATGAAACAAGTAACAAGTACTGCCCTTGTGTTATAAGCCATGGCTTGTGAAAATATGAGATCTTGATATGTCTGTTTTCTGCGCTGTACCATATTAAAAGATTGAGTTGAACAATTCGCATTCTTTCCGCCTCATAAATTGATTCCGTTATTATAATTTATTGATAACCAGATATTTTCAAATAGTAGTGTTGAAATTTTCCTTTAACGCCAGTTTGGTACTGAGAGGCGAGACCACAACAAGCACCCTTAACTATGTCTAGACAGAGCTCACGATTTGGAGGTGCGGTGTCCAGGTAAGGTTAAATTGAACCGTTTCTTTTTAAACTTCGTCTTCGTGTTCTTCTTTCTTCTTCTTCTTCTTCTTCTTCCTCTTCGTGCTCTTCTTCTTTTTTTCTACATCACTTTCTTGTTTCTATTAATAGGGTATTGTTCTTGCTGGACTTGTACTCTCTTTTTTCCTTCTCCTTGTTCTCATTGTTCATCTTTTTGCTCTTCGTCTTCATTTTCTTGTGATTACTTTTGTTCTCTTTGTTGTAATTTTTGTTCTACTTCATCCTGTTTATCTTGGTATAATTGTTATTCTTGTTTTTGTTCCTATAGCTCTTGTTCATCTTATTCACATGTTAATCTTGTTGTTCATATTGTTAACCTTGCTCTTATTCATCTTATTCACATGTTAATCTTGTTGTTCATATTATTAACCTTGCTCTTATTCATCTTATTCACATGTTAATCTTGTTGTTCATATTGTTAACCTTGCTCTTATTCATCTTATTCACATGTTAATCTTGTTGTTCATATTGTTAACCTTGCTCTTATTCATCTTATTCACATGTTAATCTTGTTGTTCATATTATTAACCTTGCTCTTATTCATCTTATTCACATGTTAATCTTGTTGTTCATATTGTTAACCTTGCTCTTATTCATCTTATTCACATGTTAATCTTGTTGTTCATATTGTTAACCTTGCTCTTATTCATCTTATTCACATGTTAATCTTGTTGTTCATATTATTAACCTTGCTCTTATTCATCTTATTCACATGTTAATCTTGTTGTTCATATTGTTAACCTTGCTCTTATTCATCTTATTCACATGTTAATCTTGTTGTTCATATTGTTAACCTTGCTCTTATTCATCTTATTCACATGTTAATCTTGTTGTTCATATTATTAACCTTGCTCTTATTCATCTTATTCACATGTTAATCTTGTTGTTCATATTGTTAACCTTGCTCTTATTCATCTTATTCACATGTTAATCTTGTTGTTCATATTGTTAACCTTGCTCTTATTCATCTTATTCACATGTTAATCTTGTTGTTCATATTGTTAACCTTGCTCTTATTCATCTTATTCACATGTTAATCTTGTTGTTCATATTATTAACCTTGCTCTTATTCATCTTATTCACATGTTAATCTTGTTGTTCATATTATTAACCTTGCTCTTATTCATCTTATTCACATGTTAATCTTGTTGTTCATATTGTTAACCTTGCTCTTATTCATCTTATTCACATGTTAATCTTGTTGTTCATATTGTTAACCTTGCTCTTACTCATCTTATTCACATGTTAATCGTGTTGTTCATATTGTTAACCTTGCTCTTATTCATCTTATTCACATGTTAATCTTGTTGTTCATATTGTTAACCTTGCTCTTACTCATCTTATTCACATGTTAATCGTGTTGTTCATATTGTTAATTTTGCTCATCTTGTTCATCGTGTTTATGTTCTTATTAATTTTATTAGTCATATTATTCAACTTGTTCATCTTCTTGTTCATCTTTCCGTCCATCTTGTTGTTCATCTTCTTGTTCATCTTTCCGTCCATCTTGTTGTTCATCTTCTTGTTCATCTTTCCGTCCATCTTCTTGTTCATCTTCTTGTTCATCTTTCCGTCCATCTTGTTGTTCATCTTCTTGTTCATCTTTCCGTCCATCTTCTTGTTCATCTTCTTGTTCATCTTTCCGTCCATCTTCTTGTTCATCTTCTTGCTCTTCTTAAAGCACTTGTCCAAATGTCTCTATACCTTATTCTGTCTTTATTAATGCTTTGTAGGTTTCGTTGTGAATTGCTTCATACCAGATTGTAATTTAGTTAATAATTCTTGACTGCTAGAACAAGTTAGCATCTTCCCTATAAATCATCTTGTTCCGTGAAGATCTTTATGTTAGATAAAGACAGGAATGCAGCATTTGCCACATGGATAGCGTATGCTAAGGGGCCATTGACAGGATGGTCTGACCCCACTAGGGAAATAGACCATATGAGAGTATGTGTGTGTGTGTGTGTTCATGTGAAAGAGCTAGAGGGAGAGAGAGAGTGAAATAGTGTCGAAATAGATCTACTGGTACACTCGGAGCAAGTAGTTAGAGGCAAATAACAGCTTAGAATTGAATACTTTCTATCTGGCCATTCACACAGTTAAAATCATATAGTCCGTCTTTTAATTTAATCACAAGGTCCGAAGCAATTTTCTATTAAACTGCAAGTCAAATTCAAATGATTTTTCGCATGCAGCCTTGGAATATCTGCTAAAAAATTGATAGTATGTAGTCCACAGATGTTAAGAATTTACACATCAGCGAATTCTTTGGATCTTTTAGGATCGTTGCAAAGAAATTGCATTAAATTTTAAGATTTTAAGTACGCAGCTTAATTTCTCGTCGTATTTTGTTCATACGCGTATCTCCTTAATGTTTTGAGAGATCAATTGATTGTTTGTCTTGTCCTTTATGTACAATCGTAAAAATGGCATAAACATGCAACAGTTAGTGCAGCTCTTCGATCAGCAGTAGACTCCAAGGTTGTATCACATGTACACTTCATTGTTTTGATAAACATTCGCTAATTCATCCAAGTTTGCTAATCAGAATATCCACAAAAGATGATATAAATAATTTCGAATCTGTCGATTCAAAGAGGTTGATAATTGTTACTGGCTGGTCAAATTGTAATCCATCTCGTTGTCACTACTGTTCTTCTTCCCGGAGCACATGTTGAACACACTTCATCCCCTAGCACATGTTGAACACACTTCATCCCTGAGCACATGTTGAACACACTTCTTTCAGAACTGAATGTCTGTTTTTGAAAGGTACTCACGTGTCAGCACTTCAACATCCCACATTTTAAATGTCCTGTTCTGTTCGACAGCTTGTCCTTCGACTTTAGCCCACGCAAGCTCTGTAGGGTCTAGATGCGCATGATATGCAGGTAGTCGCAGACAAGTGTGACCGTACTGTTCAATGATTCTGTCAATATGATACACATTTGTCTTATATGGCTTCCTCACAAGTTGCAACAACTTGGGCTTTAAATACGTGACGTCGAAATTATGTTTTCCTTATCCAGCCATGTCCTAATAAGAGCTTTTGTATTTCATGCAGTTGGTGCTTCGTCTTTCTCTCTGATACTGGATTGTGATAGGATGTATTATCCATTACTAGGCATGGCGGTCTATCCAGAATTAGAAGCAGATTATTCGTAATCCAGTGTCTAAAAATGTGTACATTCATTTCAGTGTGTTAGTCTCTACCATCGGTATTTATTGATTGCGAAATAGGTTCAGCGTCACGGACAAGTTATTTTTCACTCCTTCCGCCATAATGTCCTACTTGTGCTGCTTGGAATTTGTTTTGTCTGTTCATCGTCAACTGATTGCCATTCTTTACCATATATATGGTACGCATTGACTCAGGATTCGTACAAGTATACAATATCATAGCCTTGCCTACGCTATTCGCGTTTCTGGCTCAGGTATTTGCTTTCCGCAGCAATCAAATGTGGCTTTTCACATATAATATTCCTGCTACCTGAATTTTTCCTCAAAGTAAAGCCGGCGGCTCTTACAATTTTCCAACAAGTACTTTTGAAAATGTCAGTACTGCAGTCGGATTGCAATGTTAATGTTAGTTTCCGGAGAGTAACAAGTTGATTTTCCGTCAACAGTTTCAAAATCTCCACGGTAACCTATTTCTATCTCACAAAAGAAAACCAGTTTATGTTCCCATTTGTTAACGTTAACTTAACGCTTCATTGACCCCATAACGCAGAAAAACAACGTTCTTGAGAAACAAGACTCATTATATTATATTACATTTTCAGCTAAACTAAGAGAAGGAAAGTAGGAATAATAGCACACATTGTTAATTTGTTGTTCAAAGTTGGTTGTCTGGTACAATATTTTACATCAGAATGACATATCATTCCGATAGAGTGACATTTCTTATTATTGCTTGACAGCCAATATTTATGACACATGTTATTAACCATGCGATGCCGCAAACGGTCCTGACTTTCCATGCACACACCGTGGAATACGCTTCTCTGCTCGGATTGGTCTTTCAAGTCACATTCGTTACCGTCATGAACTGTACATACCTTTTTTCAAAGTACAATTACTATCGTCTGACAAGACGAAAAGATCCAATGATGATGATATTAACCATTTTCATGTGTGCATTGTGGCCTTCTGTGAAGGTATATAGGCACAGTCTCAAAATATTTCATAGGTCATGCGCTACTTCGGTGTCATGGCAAGATATACGTGTATAGAATATTTGGTGCTGTAGTGTTAACCACTCTGTTGTATGCCTGCGAAATATGGAATGTGTATATCGGACACCCCAGATTGTTAAATCATCTTCACTTGAGCTGCCTGTTTAGGCTTCTCGGGATCTGGTGACAGAACAAAGCACAGATCTATTACAATTTTGGCAAGTCAGCAATGTTCAACACCACATGCGCTTATGTGCAGATCAGATGGGCTGTGCACGTTGTCCACATGCCAGATGAGCGCCTCCACAGGCAGAGAAATATGGTGAGCTCAGAACAGGCAGACACACATCAGGTATGTATAAGAAACGCTACAGAGACTGTTTGAAATTTCTCTCAAAAACTTTAAAACTGGTGTCGCTTCCTTGGAGATGCTTCCCCAGAACCGTTCTACCTGGCGCGCTGGCATCACACGAGGTGCTCAGATCGCACATCGTGACTCCATCGCCGATGCTCAGAGAAATCGTGTCTAAATATCAGAACGCACAACGCTCCCACAGCCGACTCCACATACATGTGCCCCGGGTTTGTAATGCCTGACTGGGCTTTACATTGCAATAAGAATACACATCGCAGCACAAGTCTGACAGCCAGAAGGACTAAGTCAGCAGCTTAATTGAGAGAATATACAACACCGTTGAGTACTGACATTTTATTTTTCTATAGAAAATGTGCGTTCTACTAAGTAAATGTTACACATGACAATACGCTTCATTGTCGTACTCTTGTTTTTACAAGTTTTTTTCCCTTTCCATTTGAATTGACCGTTGTACGCGGGGGCTTACATTTCTCCCATTTCAACCAACTCCAGCATAACACAGAGAGCTGAAATTAAGTGTGTGTGTATATATGTGAATATATATATATATATAAACACACACACATTTGCAAAGACCTACCCAGGGGTGACAAATCAATCAGTCTACGAGAATCTACACACCCTCTTCAGTGATACAAGCTTGTAATCATTGGGGACTTCAATGCACAAGTCGGTTCTGACCATTAGTCCTGGGGAGAGGGAACCGGTGGCCGGGGTGGAGCCCTTGTGGCACATGTCACAGTAAAGGGCAACAGTAATAGCCAACTATTGTTGAGCCTGTGACTTCCATGACCTCTCTATCACTAACTCCATCGATCAGACCAGTGGCGTGTCATCAACTATGTTATCACTCGATGTGTGAAGGGGGGAATAGATGAGACGTGCGTTTGACACGCCGGGTGTGGAGCTGAATGCTGCACAGACCATAGGCGCACTGTCTCCAAGTTGAACAGTCATGTGGAACCCATGCGACGTCATCGGGAACAGCAGTCTGTAAAAATTATCAACATCTCGAAGCTACAAGGTGCATCACATGCACAGACCTTCGTCAGTGACCTTCTTCTTCTGCGTTCGTTCTCAATCTCCTGCTACCAAGTCCTGAACAGGGCTTTGCAAGTAGCAGGATGAAGTCCGGAGAACGGAATGCGTTGTGTCGCTAGTTTACAGTTTGACTGTGATATTTGCACCTTTCGGTCCGACACATCCGTCTTCGGCAGCGTCAGTGACCTGAGCGGTCGCTTGACGAAGAATTAACCACCCCCCCCCCCCACCTGAATACGGTGGAAGATAGATGGGCCTTGCTAGGTATATGAAATCAACGTTTCTTCAACGAAGTGTTTGGGACATTCCACACCTCAGAGTGATGACTAGCTTGACGAAAACGACGAAGGTAGCAAGATTCCGCTGGATGAAAAGCACAGTTTGTTTGGACTGTTCCAAAACGACCCCTCCTCGCCCTCTAGTAGGACTGCATTCTACAACACACGTACAGTTACGCAACACAAGATCAGACCCATTCAGGATGCCTGGTTTCACGGAAAGGCGCTGGAGATTCAAGGGTATGCTGATTCCGAAGACTCAGTGCCGTTTTACTGTGCCCTAAATAAGGTATGTAGCTCCCCGTCACGTCACTCATTTCCTGTCACTAGTAATGACGATACAGTTCTATTGGCTGACGAGGTCCAGGTATTTTTGGAGCGCTAGGCGATGCATTTTGATAATTTCTCAACTGTCTGACATAGCTCGCTTGCCTCAAGTTGCTGTCAAGCAAAGGCTTGACCTCGAGCCAAACGAGAATAGAGTCATGAACATTGTCAGATTGAAAACCATAGGTAAGACTCCATGGTCAGATTCCATACAGTGATTTACCAAGCTTGTGGAACTGTCCTTCTCTGAGGAGTGAATACACTCTTATGTTGTACATGAGAAGTCAAGAAAGTTTGACATGAGATAAAAGATGCCACTATTGTACACCTGTACAAGTACAAGGGAAATCATCTTTCCTGCGACAACCAGAGAGGCATCTTCTTGCCTCCAATTGCAGGAAAAATGTTGGCACGAGTCCGGCTCAGCCGCCTTACTGGTCACTGAATACGGTCTACTTCCAGAGAGTCAGTGTGGTTCTCGTGGGACGGTCGACATGATATGTGCAGCACGTCAACTGCAAGAGAAATGTTAAGAACAGCATTGCTACCTTTACATAGTTCTTTTAGACTTGATCAAGGCCTTAGGCACCGTCAATAGAGGAGGGCTCTGTCAAATCATGGCGAAGTTTGGCTTGCCCGGCAGATTCATTGATGGTATGATATCTCGAGTACTGCACGAAGGAGAACTATCTGTAGCCTAGTCATCAGCAGTGTCAAACAGGGTTGTGTGCTGGCATCGACACGCTTTAGCATCGTCTTTGCAGCAATGCTTTCTGAAATTGTACATGGCGCTACCACTGGGATGTATGTGCACAATTTGTTTTTCAGTCCGAGACCCCTGAAGTCTTCAACCTTAAACTGATGACTGCGCAATTAACACCTCTTCAGAACAAGATATGTAATCCGCCATGGCAAAGCAGCATGCGGTAACTTTGTTATCTCGATGAACACTAGAAAAACTGAGGTGATCTTCCAGCATGCACATGTTAAGCCGTAAAATGAACCAATTATTTACCGTACAAAACCAACGTCTCCGGGCAGTTGATAGCTTTTATCTACCTAGGTAGTAGCCTCACTGGAGAGGCGAATATGGACTTTGAGGTTAGCAGCAGAATTCCAAAGGCGAGCACCTGGTTTTGGAGACTACAAGCAGACGTCTGGGCTGAAAGGTTATCAATGTCGCCATAACGGTTAAAGTATCTGAAGACCAATATCGAAGGTATTCGGTCACCAATTCCAGTATGATCTTGATCTTGGCCTTGATGACTCGTTCCTCAGCCTAGCTGCGGGTAACAACTTCGTCTCCAGCGGACCCTGTCCTTGGCCACGGAAGTCCAGTGCAGGGTAAGCCATGGGTAAGCACTGCTTCAGCTCGGATATTGTTGTGTACAGCAAGGGAGTCTGACCAACACATTGGAGATCTTCCCCACGATCTCTTTTTACTTCATGGGTACCAGATTAATGTCGCCGAGTTCTTCTTCTTCTTCTTCGTTCGTTCTCAATCTTCCACTACCAAACCCTGAAAGGGCTTAAGTAGCAGAATGTGGTCCAGAGAACGGAATGCGTTGTGTCGTAGTTTACAGCTTGACTGCGATATTTGCACCTTTCGGTCCAACACATCCGACTTCAGCAAGCATTTGTTGAGTACCGGGTTAGTATTCCCTCTTCGATCCCTTCTCCTTAGCCAGTCTGCCCTGCTGCAGCCTGTTATCCAGGATCACCACGTGGAGGTGTAGAAGGGTCTTGGCAGCTCTGGTTCGCTTGCCCTGACGCTAGCAGTCAGCTATGGGTCGCTGACCACTGCAGCTCATGTGCTGCTCAGCATCTTGATCCCGTCGCCGAGTTCAATCCTGTATAATGACTCTCAGAAATATACAATATAACTCTTCACATAACACTGATTAACAATTGGTTTTTGAAAACGTATTATTCACGTAAACGATTCTTACAATAAGTAGATGAATGATTAATAGTAAAACTGCTGCTTTGAGTGGTCTATCTGCCTGTCTGCCTACCTACCTACCGGCAGGCCGTCCGGCCGGTCGGTCGGTCGATCAACGGCCGACCAACTGGACTGCCTGCCTACATACCTACCGATCTATCTATCTATCTATCTATCTATCTATCTATCTATCTATCTATCTATCTATCTATCTATCTATCTATCTATCTATCTATCTATCTATCTATCTATCTATCTATATATATATATATATATATATATATATATATATATATATATATATATATACATATCAATCTAAATGTCTTTATGTCTGTCTGTCCGTCTGT
Source organism: Ariolimax columbianus (assembly GCA_036924085.1). NCBI lineage: Eukaryota > Metazoa > Mollusca > Gastropoda > Stylommatophora > Arionidae > Ariolimax > Ariolimax columbianus. The sequence goes on from JAVGWX010000006.1 coordinate 36,527,888, forward strand.
CTCACCATCTGTCGGTCTGCATTTATGTGTCTCTTGGTCGATCTGTATGTCTATCTGTATATCTGCATGTCTGGCTGCCTATCTGTCGATCTGCTTGCCTAAAGGTGAGTCTGTATGTCATTCTCTCTGTCTGCCTATATATATATCTCCATTTCTCTCCATTTTATGCCCTCTTCCTTTCTTTCTTTCTATCTTCCTCCCTCAAGATAGAAAGAATACAACTGAAAACAGCACATTGAGAAAAACATGTCAAAACCTCAAAAAACAAAAACATCTCAAAACAAACAAAGGTCACTCGTACAGCAAAACTACTTTTGACGTCTAAGCAACTGAATGGCTAAATGGACCGATCGCTTCAATATACCTTCGATTATCTAACTGATCATCCACTAAATTAATACGATGTAATAAATAATACATGTACACATAAGTTGACAGATAGATGGACAGACATACAGACGGGTGGACGGACTGGCAGGAATACAGACGGGCGGCTGGACAAACAGACAAAAAGCAGGCAGACGGACGGGCCGATGAGCGTGCAGGTTGACGAATAGGCAGCCAGGAAGACAGTCAGACAGACAGATAGAGATAATAGATATATGTAGTTTTTTGTATCTCAACATTACTTCGCGGGTGAAACGTTTCAACACGTGAAACATGACCCCAATGTGTTTGCACCTGTGAACACGACTCCAGCTATGCACACCACAAGTGAGAAACACAGAATAGAACACACTTACAAGATTGAAAATGAACAAATACCTTCATTATTATTACTATTATCGCTCCAGCAGGAACAAAAGAGCGTTATGGTAGTTGCCATTCTTGGAGAAAGCAATCATTTATTCATAGGCTTTTTCCGTCTTGTCAGATGATTGTAATTGTGCTTTGAAAAAAGGCATGTAACTACAGTCCATGACGATAACGCATGTGACTCGAAAGACCAATCCGAGCAGAGAAGCGTCTTCCACAGTGAATGCAAGGAAAGTCAGGACCGTTTGCGGCATCGCATGGTGTAGTGTGTCTTCTCAAGATCTGAATCCTTAGCCCATCCGCAATCAGTATCTCCTTTGTCTGTATTTCATGCTTAATCCTTCCGCTCCAAGTATAACGATCGATGGCGTCTTGTTCTCACGATTCCAAATCTATGCCTGCATCATTCATATCCCTATTGCATACATCCTTGTACCGAAGTAGTGGCCAGCCCCGTGACCTTTCCATCAACTGCAATTCCCCATTGAGAAGATATTTGGGTATTCTGCCATCATCCATTCTCCGAGCGTGTCCCAGCCATCTGAGCCTTCGAAGACTAAGCAGGTAAAAGATTGTGACAGCGCATGTTCTCTCCAACATCTTTGCGTTAGTGATCTTGTCTTGCCACCCAACCGCCAGGATACCGTTCAGGCACCTCATGTGATAGCTGTTTAGCCGCCTCTCCAGGTACGTGTAGGTAGACCATGTTTCACTGCTATAAAGAATGGTGCTGAGGACAGAGGCCTGGTAAACAGGTGTTTTTATCTTAACAAAATCATTTATAACTTTACAATCATTTATATTTACAAAAGTGGATTCCCAAATAAAATCAGTTGTGATAGTGATGCTGATTATGGCGATGATGATGATGCTGATTATGGTGAAGCTTATGATTGTAACGATGAGGCTGGTGGTGATGATGGAGATGGTGAGGGTGATGATGATGGTGATGATGATGGTGAGGGTGATGATGATGGTGAGGGTGATGATGGTGATAATGATGATGATGGTGATGGTGAGGGTGATGATGGTGAGGATGATGATGGTGATGGTGAGGGTGATGATGGTGATGGTGAGGGTGATGATGATGAGAGTGATGATGGTGATGATGGTGATGATGGTGAAGATGGTGATGGTGAGGGTGATGATGGTGATGGTGAGAGTGATGATGGTGATGATGGTGAGGGTGATGATGGTGATGGTGAGGGTGATGATGGTGATGATGATGATGATGGTGATGATGATGATGATGGTGAGGGTGATGATGGTGAGGATGATGATGGGGATGGTGATGGTGATGGTGATGATGGTGAGGGTGATGATGGTGATGATGGTGAGAGTGATGATGATGGTGAGGGTGATGATGGTGATGATGGTGATGATGATGATGGTGAGGGTGAGGATGATGATGATGATGGTGAGAGTGATGATGATGGTGAGGGTGATGATGGTGATGATGATGATGGTGATGGTGATGATGGTGATGGTGATGATGATGATGGTGATGATGGTGATGGTGATGATGGTGATGATGGTGATGGTGATGGTGATGATGGTGATGGTGAGGGTGATGATGGTGGTGATGGTGATGGTGATGATGGTGATGATGGTGATGGTGATGATGATGATGGTGATGATGGTGATGATGATGGTGATGATGGTGATGATGGTGATGATGATGATGGTGGTGATGGTGATGGTGATGATGATGATGGTGATGATGGTGATGATGATGATGGTGATGGTGATGATGGTGATGTGATGGTGATTATGATGATGGTGATGCAATCCCTGGGATTTGGTAGCCATTGACAGCTAAATGTCCAGCTCACTGTAGATGTGGTCCTGTGGTTCACCTAGAACCGAAACCAAAATTCAATATTGTTATCAGCATTATAAATGTTAGTCGCTCGTTTCTAGACATGGGACATTGACAACCCTCCTCACCAGTTCAATCTTGAGCTGCCCTTCCTTTCTCAAGTGCAGGTCCAGTGACCAAAGTTCAGGATTCAGGGACCAAAGTTCATTTACGGTCTCTTCTCCAAGTGTTTCTACCTAGCTTCCTCTTCCCCTGTGGATTTCACGGCGGGGTCTGTCTGGCCACATATGATGGTGTTTTTTGAAGCAAGTGTCTTATCCAGCACCATTTCCTACATTTGATTTGTTACTTCACTGGTCGTTATTGGCTGTTTTCCCATAGGTCTTCGTTCCTCATCGTGTCTTCTCAGTCTATACGCATCATCCTCTGTAGACATTTATTTACGAACGACTTGAGTTCTCTGGAGTTACGTGGAATTTATTTTGTACTGCATTATGTTATCATCTGTAGCGATATCTTTATCTTCTATGTTTATCATTTACATTTTTCCCCCAGAATGGTTTTCAACACGGTATCACCTGTCTTTATGTGGCTAACAGTTGTTCAGTGCTATTCAGATGTCAACTTGAATGTATGTGAAGAACACTAGATGCTGTTGGATTCAGTATCAATGGGTCCTATGCTATATTTTTGTCATACATATTTTCTGTTTTACTTCTGCCGTTAGTGCCGCATTGAGCTTAACCCTTTACAGTCCAACCTAATTTACAACTTTTTTAAAATTATACCCTAGGCAAGAACAGTAATTCTATTTATATATTTTGTTATATAGTGAACACACACACACACACACCAAAGAAAAGGGGAATTAAAACTAAACTATTTATCTATCTGTTTATCTATTGTCTGATCCTGGTTTGCCTTTCGGCGTCAGATGTATAAGTGACATCTGGACAGCGCCTTAGTGTGCGCTTCGTAAAATGTGGAACTGACTGCCTCGGATATTCCGTCAATCCATCTTTTGCGGGGTCGGCCTTTAGCTCTGGTACCGCTGAGTTTAAGTGTTAGAGCCACCTGTTTGATGCTGCTGTGTTGTTGTCACAATATGTGGCCAAACTACTGCATTTGGTGTTTTCTAATGAAGTATAGCACAGGCTTAGTCCCTATCTATTTCTTGATCTTATCGTTTCTAATTATGTCCTATCTTGCTACATTTAGCATTCGTCTCAGGCATTTCGTTTCTGTTGTTTCTACTTTTCTCTTATCTGTTGCTGTCAGTGTCCAAGTTTCACACTGGAAGTACAGTGTAGGTTGACAATTGTGTTGAACAGGGCTCTCATAGCAAGAAATCGGATGTAGCAGGCCCTAACATCGCTGAAAGAGTGGGCGAACTCATGGCTGGTCAAAATAAACGAAGAGAAAATCACATGCACAATATTCTCGCTTTCAATCAAACCCCAAAATACCAAATTAAGTTTAAATGGCAAATTCCTGCAGCCAAACGACAAACGGCGCATGACATGGAAAAGTCAGATCGAGAGAAACCGAATGAGAGCCAGAGAAAGAATGGCAATCATGAGGAAACTTGCTGGCACAAGCTGGGGAGCAGACGAAAGCATACTAAAGAAACTGTACACTGGAAGAGTGAGACCAGTTCTCGAGTATGCCATTGCGGCATGGACAACAGCAGCAAAGGCGAACTTTGATAAAGTTAGCAAACTCCAAAACCAAGCCATGAGAGTTATAACAGGAGGCATGAAATCAACGCCAATTGTAGAACTTGAAAAGATTACAAAACTGCAATCCATGACCGATAGAAGAGACTGCAGAGCCCAGCTGCAGTCAGAGAAACTCCGAAGACTGACTGACCATCCAATGCACCAGAGACTAAACAATTTGGGAAATGGGAAACTAAAGCGGAGAAACTTTGCAGAAATAGCCAAAGCAAAGATGCACGAAGATCCCATAAACGCACTAACAACACCAAAACCCATCACTACTGTACGAAAACCTACCTGGGGGCAGGATATATTTCCAGAGGTGGTAGAAAATATACCAGGTATTGGAAACAAAAACTGCCAGACTGAAAAAGAAAGGAGAGATACTACCCTAAGCTTTATATCGGAAAACTACCCAAGCATGGACTGGACCCATGCATACACCGACGGTTCTGTAACAAACACTACACAGAACGGAGGGGCAGGAGCATTCCTGAACCTACCAAATGGCAGAAAAATGACACTGTCATTCGCTACTGGTAAGTACACAAGCAATTTCAGAGCGGAGGCAGAGGCACTGAGGGCGGCACTGGAAGAAATGGTAACACATAAAGAAAATGAAAGCCATATAGTCCTGCTTACAGATGCTCTGGCCGTAGTCACAGCGCTAAAAAGCCAGAAAAACACTGAGCTTAACGACTTAAGAGCAGCACTCTGCAAACTGTGCCAGCAGTCTGCACCAAAAAGGGTAGTGGTACAGTGGGTCCCATCACACTGCAACATCCAAGGCAACGAGGAGGCAGACAGACTGGCAAAAGAAGGTGCAAGACTACCACAAATAGATACTAGTATGACGTACGAAGAGTCAAAACGGCTTATCAAAGCCAGATACATGACCAAATAGCAAACCGAACATACTGGTTTCACCAAAAACGATGCCTATTACCAGTTGAACAGAAGAGAGCAGGTCGTGGTCTTCAGACTTCGCACTGGCCACAATAGACTGAGGTACCACCTATTCAACAAATTGAAGATAGGTGGTACCGACGAATGCCCATGCGGTACCGGTAAAATGACCGCTGAACATCTGCTGCAAAACTGCCCGACATACGAGGATCAGATAGAGCAGATGTGGCCATCACCAGTGGAACTGCAAAACAAGCTCTATGGCAGTGTCGACAGCCTCAGGATGACCGCCGCTTTTTTCGAAAAAATAAGGGTTACTGTCTGACTGCGTACGCAGAAGAAGAAGAATAAGAAGAACAGTTCTCTTTTTGAGCCAATCTTTACGTGCTTGTTCTTCAGTATTGTTGACATCTGGTCAATGATTAAGTTTGTTTTGGTGTGTCTGTGATTGATGTCTTCTTGCATTTTTACATTAGATGACACAGTGCTTCCTAAATATTTGAAATCCTTCACTGGTGTGAGTTGTTTCTGTTCTATGTAGATCTTAGCGCTTGTTTCTGTTCTATGTAGATCTTAGCGCTTGTTTCTGTTCTATGTAGATCTTAGCGCTTGTTTCTGTTCTATGTAGATCTTAGCGCTTGTTTCTGTTCTTGCTATTGTCATTGTTTCAGTTTTACTCACGTTGATTTTCATGTTGTGTCCTTCTGCAGTCAAGTTAAGGGTGTTTAAGCGTTGTTGCAGCTGTTATTCGGTGTTTCCAATGAGTGCTTGATCGTCTGCGAACTAATTGAACAAAAATTAACATTTTTAAATTTAAAGACAAATGAGTTATAAATAATCCGTTATCTATCAAATCTAGCTAAATAATGAAATTATGTTGCTTAGCGACAATAAACTGCATGGTGTTTAATGGGCGACGTAAGGCAAACCGGATTGTCAATTATGATACTCTGGTGGGCTGTAATCGAAAATGTCATACATTTTGAATACCTGGACTCTACGTTATCCAACGACGGAGATTGCTTAAAAGAAATTTGAAAACGTTTCGCCATGGCGATGCAGAAGCTAAATTTAACTTAACTAGACTCAAATTAAAGACAAAGGGGAGTCAATGGATGTTATTTATCTTGATTTTGCTAAGACCTTTGATAGAGTACCTCATCAAAGATTATTTAAAAAGTTAAAATCACATGAAATAGGTGGCTAAGTTGCCAAATGGTTTGACAATTAGTTAACCGGGAGAAGATAGAGAGTGGGCATAAATAAGGAGTACTCTGAGTGGTGTGAATTAAAGAGGGGAGTGCCACAGGGCTCCGTTTTTGGACCTCTATTGTTCTTGATAAGAAGTATATAAACGATTTGGACAGTGACATCGGATCCACGATTGCAAAATTCGCTGATGACACAAAACGATGCAGTAGTGTCTTATCTAAAGCAAGATGAAGTGAATATATTGAAGTCAAATATAGATCAAATTAGAGAATGGTCTGCGAGCTGGCAAATGGGTTTAATGTAGACAAAAGGAAAAGGCATCCACATGGTTAGATCAAATATGAAATATAATTACAGAATGAGCAAAACAAATATTTGAATTATAGAAAAGGAAAGAGAACTAAGGGATTATAATAAATCATACAAGTAAAGTGAGTGAGCAAGTCCAAGTATCAGTTAAAAAAGCAAATGCAATGTTAGGTATGATACAAAGACATATTAAATATCGGAGCAAGGATGTGATAGTCGAACTGTATAAAGCTTTAGTTAGACCTAGATTGGAGTACTGTGTACAGGTGTGGAGTCGTTATTGTAGATGGGATATAAACATGCTGGAAAAAACACAAATAAGAGTTACAAAGCTGATAGTGGGATTACAGTTATGAGGAACGAAGAACAGGCCTACCGTGTCAAGAAAAGATAGGAATTCGAGCGGACAATACAGGTGTATAAGGTAATCAAAGGGACGGATAAATTAGACTAACAAGTTGTTTTTCAAACTTCAACCACATACAAGAACAAGAGGGAATAGCTACAAATTAACTAAAGTTAGGTCCAGATTAGATATTAAGAAATATTTTTTTTAGTCCAAGAGTGGTGAATGCTTGGAATGCATTGCCACATGAAGTAGTGGAGACAAGGACAATTAGTGCACTTAAGAATAGATTGGATATACATAGCTTTTAGAGCAAGGAAATGTAAAAGAAACTGGTTGTTTACAGACTCTGGAGTCTTCTAAACCAGTATAAAAACGTTTAGTTGTAGTTTAAACAACATGTACAATATATCGCAAATTACTAACAATTAAATAAAACTGAAGAACCTGAGAACATGCATTTTCCATGTGATAATGTACCGGTGTGAGACATGGACTATGACTAAAGCAGCAAAGAAGAAAATTGGAGCGTTCAGAAAAAAAATGTTACAGAAAAATTCTTAAAATTCCTTGGATAAAGAAAGTGACAAATAAAACTATTCTAGAAGACCTGAATGTTGAAAAAAAAACTGGCTCATAAACAATGTTCTGTTTCGGAAATTTGAATTTTTTTCGGCCACGTCAAACGTCATGACGGACTGGAAAGAACTGTCATGAAGAGCATGGTACTTGGAAGGCAACGCATGCGTCGACCAGGGCGAAGGTGGATACAAGATATCAAGGATACTCTAAACATGAAAATGGAACTGGTGGGAAGATTGACTGCAGACCGAGATTCATATCGGCTGGCTGTGATGAGAGCGATGTTCTACAGGTGGGAAGATTGACTGCAGACCGAGATTCATATCGGCTGGCTGTGATGAGAGCGATGTTCTACAGGTGGGAAGATTGACTGCAGACCGAGATTCATATCGGCTGGCTGTGATGAGAGTGACGTTCTACAAAGGACACGCTACATGATGACGATGAACGGGTTAGGCTACCTTTCTTGGGACAAGTTTGTTGCGGCAGTATTTGGTAAACCCGTGTTGTTGAAGGATTTCTCTTACGTCATCTATACAACCTTCCTCGAGCTTTGTAGCCGCTTTATTTTCTTGTCTAGTAAGGGTACAGAGGCAGTGGATCAGGTTGCATTCTCATGTAATGATCAAAATGTTGTACTTTATGCTTTGAAATGCATTCAAAACTATTCCATGTGTTGTGTTATTTTCCTTTCCCGTGCCTTGGATGATGAATGACCACGTTTGACATTGGTAGCTCCAAGGCTATACAGAATATTGTTTTCAGTATATGCTCTGTTGTGAATCCGATTTTTTGTTTTTTATTTAAGCTGAAGAGGTGACTTAACTGTACTTAACGTCATTATACTGGTATAGAAGACTCTGCATTGTCTGTATCCAACCAGTTTGTGTCTTGTCTTTCCTGTAACCGCAAAAGGTCGAAATGACATCCCTCAACGAGGGAGTGATGTGACTTGGGTGTCTTGATACCGAGTAGGGTCCAGCTTCTCTCGGGTGATGTGTTTTAGTCCATTATTATCCCGTGTGTACATTTAACAGCCGGACTTATGGACAAAATCAATGGTTATACCGTTACATAAGTCTGAAAACCTAAAGCTGTGCCAAAATTACAGAACAATAAGCCTCATCAGCCACCCTAGCAAGGTCATGCTTAGATTAATCCTTGACCGATTGAAACCCCAAGCAGAGAACATCATTGCCGAGGTGCAAGCAGGGCTCAGACAGGGAAGAAGCACTACAGAACAGATATTTAATTTAAGGCTACTAAGCGAGAAATATCTAGAATAGCAGCAAAAACCGTATCATGTGTTTGTTGATTTTAAGAAGGCGGTTGATAGGGTATGGCATAAAGCGCTATGGGCAAACATGAGGATGTACAAAATCAACGGAAATATTATAATGGTCCTTGAACACCTGTATGACAAGGCGTCCTTGTGAATGGGAGGCGAGGGGGACTGGTTTCGCACATCAGTTAGAGTGAGACAGGGGTGTACATTCTATCCAACTCTTTTCAATATATTCCTTGAGAGAATTATGAGTGAGGCACTTGGAGGTCACGTTGGTACTGTCAAGATAGAGGGTCGAAGGATTACCAACCTTCGTTTTGCAGATGATATCGACGGGTTGGCGGGTTCAGAAGCAGAGCTCCAGGAATGGGTCAGAAGGCTCGATGAAACAGCTCTTGACTATGGTATGGAGATAAACGCTGGAAAAACCAAATTAATGGCCAGCAACACCGACGGCTTCAACAGCAGGATAAATGCTAACGGTCAGGAACTCGAAGAGGTTGACTGTTTTAAATATCTAGGGTCGATTGTCAGTGATGAGGGATCAAAATGTGAAGTGTTGGCCAGAATAGCACAGACAATAGCGGTGCTTGCACGGCTTAACAAAATCTGGCAAGATAAACGGTTAGCACTATGCACGAAAATCAGATTAATGCGTACACTGGTCCTGTCAATATTCATCTATGCTTGTGAGACATGGACAGTTACAGCTGACCTTCAGTGAAGGATACAGCCATTGGAGATGTGATGTTTCCGAAGACTTTTAAACGTCATGTACACAGGTCGAGTTACAAATAAGGAAATACGAGATAGAATTACAACAACAATAGGGCCTTTTGAAGACCTCCTGAAACTGTCAAAAGAAGGAAACTCGCTTGGTACGATCACATATCGATATCAAATGGTCTTGCAAATACGATCCTCCACGGAAATGTGCAAGTCAGACGACTAAGAGGCCGTTCCAAAAAGAGGTGGGAGGACAACATCAAAGAATGGATCAATCTCCGACCAGAAGAGTCACAAGCAACGGCCGATGACAGAGAAGGGTGGCGTGGTGTTGGGAGGATGTCTTCATGTGTGCCCCAACGACATTACCGGTTACGAGATGACCTAACCTGACCTGACTTGACATTTAACAGCCACACCAACACTGGCAATGTCTGCAAATATAGCAAATGACGTAAATCTTGTAAAGTTCAGCCGTGTGCACTAAACCGTGGAAATACGACACAGAGCGAACCGAAACACTATTACATATATCCATTCACCGTGCTATGATAATTGGAAGACGAAACAGAGCAGAATGAACTAATTCAAACTAACTAATTCAAATGGGAAAACAGCAAAAATGTCTCTGTGGACACAAGTCACAAGTCTCTGTAGAGGTTTTCTAATATCTAGTTTCAATTTTTCCCTCAAGCATTTTATCTTATGTAAATATACGTGTATGTAGCAGGTATTTGAACTGTTGGGCTTGCTTAACTTTGTTAATGTTAACATACATGTTGATCTGGTGCTTTGCTAATCTTCATTGTCTCTGACTTTGATATGCTGGTCATCATATCATATCTTTAACTAACTAACTAACATATCTTTATTCATTCAAAGACTGAATCAACTGCATTCAAACGGATTTGCAGTTATCTTTTTCCTTGTATATTATGATTTAGTCGTCTACAAAGAGTATTTCATGTATTGAATGGGTTCTTCGCTTCTTATGTTGAAATTCACTTCTGGTCTACAAAGAGTGTTTCATGTATTGAATTGGGTTCTTCGCTTCTTATCTTGAAATTCACTTCTGGTCTACAAAGAGTGTTTCATGTATTGAATTGGGTTCTTCGCTTCTTATCTTGAAATTCACTTCTGGTCTACAAAGAGTGTTTCATGTATTGAATTGAGTTCTTCGCTTCTTATGTTGAAATTCACTTCTGGTCTACAAAGAGTGTTTCATGTATTGAATTGGGTTCTTCGCTTCTTATCTTGAAATTCACTTCTGGTCTACAAAGAGTGTTTCGTGTATTGAATTGGGTTCTTCGCTTCTTATCTTGAAATTCACTTCTGGTCTACAAAGAGTGTTTCATGTTTTGAATTGGGTTCTTCGCTTCTTAAGTTGAAATTCACTTCTGGTCTACAAAGAGTATTTCATGTATTGAATTGGGTTCGTCGCTTCTTATGTTGAAATTCACTTCTGGTCTACAAAGAGTATTACATGTATTGATTTGGGTTCTTCGCTTCTTATGTTGAAATTCACTTCTGGTGTAACAATTTTGGTAGCTTATGTAGTTACTATGTTCATGTAAATGTTGGAGTGCAATGGTGAAAGCACTCGTCCTTGTAGCCCTCCTGCGTGCAATTCAAAAGGATTTGTGATTTTATAACGTTGCTTTTATTATGTCTATTCATATGGTACAATCCTCACACATTATCTAATAATTGTGCTTGTATTCAAGAGTTCTCTAATATTGTACACAGTTTATTTATATAAACTCTATCAAACGCTGCCTTTTTATTTATATGTCTATTCATATGGTACAATCCTCACACATTATCTAATAATTGTGCTTGTATTCAAGAGTTCTCTAATATTGTACACAGTTTTTTTATATAAACTCTATCAAACGCTGCCTTTTTATTTATATGTCTATTCATATGGTACAATCCTCACACATTATCTAATAATTGTGCTTGTATTCAAGAGTTCTCTAATATTGTACACAGTTTTTTTATATAAACTCTATCAAACGCTGCCTTTTTATTTATATGTCTATTCATATGGTACAATCCTCACACATTATCTAATAATTGTGCTTGTATTCAAGAGTTCTCTAATATTGTACACAGTTTATTTATATAAACTCTATCAAACGCTGTCTTCTTATTTACATATTTTATATTTTTAAATAATTGCAATATACTATGCTATTCTTTTGCTCAACTGTCTAAAGATCAAGAAGACATCAACATATCCCATTCCCTCACGGAATACAAACTTTGCTTTCTTCAGCTAAGTTAAACAATTGGTCTTTTTTTAAAAGCATTTATTAAATCTGACGTGACCTGACAATTTCTCCTATTTTATCCAGCATTCTCATAACCTAAAATTGGTTTTAAGTAAGTTGCATTTCCTTTCCAGAACGTCGTTTCTTACAACCGCCAACCTATTTGGCTCCTAAGTGTATTGGCAAGTGTGCAGTACGGTAGGTTGCCAGTACTTTCCGTACGTGGAGAAGTGAAAAAACCCATGTCTACCAAACTTCACACAAGCGTGATTCGAACCTGGTGCGTTGGGATTGTAAACCGGACGCTCCACCCCTAGGCCACACAGCCTCCTTCTTATAACCTAGAAAGTTGAAATTGTGTATATATCTTCTTCTAATACGAACTGTTCATCTATCAAAATTACACTTCTGTAGTCCCCCAAAACAAAAAGAGAACATGTCTTTGAATAAATAAAAGCGTGTACGGTAAAGTCTAGTTTTTTCTATATTTACTTTGGGTTGTTTTTTTCAAGTATTATAACAACATTTTCCACACATGACATACTAACTATATGACTTTCTATGTTTCACATTTACTTTTATCTCCCAAATTTGTATTATTGTAGCATGTTGTTAATCGCCTGGAACTCGTGGAGATTCCTTATGACTGTTTTGGTTGTTGTTGACTTTTTGGCCTAGGTATACATACATACGCATTGCCATTTTCCGCTTCCTGTACGGTGTGTCGTCATCATCAAAGCCCGCTGCTCTTTTCGGGGCATAAGCCATTGACAACCCTCCTCCAGCAAGTTCGTTCTTGAGCTGCCTGTTCACTCTCCAGCTGATTTAGAAAAGACCAAAGTTAATTTTCCCAGTCTCTTTTCCATGTGTCTCTTGGTCTACCTCTCTTCCTCTTTCCCTGTAGATTACATTTTAAGGCATGTCTGGCCACATTTAATGGTAATTTCCGTAGCGTGTGTCCTTTCCAATCCCATCTCATTAGTGTACTCTGCAAGGGAAGTAATCCTAGATAAGTGTTGCTTTTGCTGGACAGGATTCAAATAACAGGGATAAAGCTGAAAGTGGTATTCCAGAATTAGTTATGGGGAAAGACTTGGAAAAACTGGTCTACAGTGTCTAGAACAGAGAAGAATTCGAGGTGACAATACAGGTTTATTAGATGATCAGAGGAACGGATAAATTCGACTGCAACAAGTTTATTTCAAAATACAACCACCTATAATAACAAAATACAACCACCTATAATAACAAAATACAACCACCTATAATAACAAAATACAACCACCTATAATAACAGTTACATTTACATCACCTTGCTCTAAAAGATATGCGCATCCAATCTATTCTTAAATGCATTAACTGTCCCTGCCTCCACTACCTCCCCTGGCAATGCATTACAAGCAGACACCACTCTCTGACTATACAAATATTTCCTAATATCTAATCTGGACCTCTCTTTAGTCAGCTTGTAGCTATGCCCTCGTGTTATTGTGGGTGGCTGTATTTTAAAAAACTTGTTATAGTCTAATTTATCCATTCCTCGGATCATCTTATAAGCCTGTATTAAGTCACCACGAATTCTTCTCTCTTCTAGACACTTAAGGCCAGTTTTTCTGAGCCGTTCCTCATAACTGTAATTCTGGAATCCCACTATCATCTTTGTCGCTTTTTTTTGTATTCTTTCCAGCATGTTTATATCCCCTCTATGATAAGGACTCCCCACCTGTACACAATACTCCAATCTGGGTCTAACTAAAGCTTTATACACTTCCTTGCTCCTATGTTTAATATTTCTTTTTATCATACCTAACATTGCATTTGCCTTTTTCACTGCTACCTTAACTTGCTCACTCACCTTTCCTGTATGATCTATTATAACCCCTAGATCCCTTTCCTTATCTATCTTTCTAATATAGTTTTCGCCCATTCTGTAATTATGTTCCTTTTTGAATCTACCCATGTGGATGACTGTACATTTATCTACATTAAACTCCATTTGCCAGCTTACAGACCATTCTTACACTTCATCTCCAACGGAACATTTCCCATGTGTGTGTATAATATATATGTGATATATATATGTGATATATATGTGATATATATGTGATATATAAGTGATATATAAGTGTACTGTATATCGCATTAACTCGACATAAGTTTGTTGCTGTTATTACTGATCTGGATCCGTAATCATGGTTCTCGCCCTTCGATACTTACACGTCATTGTTAGTCGGTGTGTGGTACTATACAAAGTGTACATTTATCTGACCTCATAGGAAGAAGCATTTTCCTAACGCCGTTTATCGACAAGTACTCAAAGAGAGGATGATCAACTGTTTCATATGGGTGTGTACATGTGTTCATATGGGTGTGATGACTCAACCCACGGCATAGCTATTTGTACTGATGACTCAATCCACGGCATAGCTATTTGTACTGATGACTCAACCCACGACATACCTATGTGTACAGATGATTCAATCCATCCACGGTATACTTACTTGTACAGATGACTCAACCCACGGCATACCTATGTGTAAAGATGATTCAACCCACGACATACCTATTTGTACTGATGATTCAATCCATCCACGGTATACTTACTTGTACAGATGACTCAACCCACGGCATACCTATGTGTACAGATGATTCATTAACAAAGCTACATCATGGATGTGTAGGGGTCTATTACAGACTAAAGAACGGGGAAGAAAAAAAATGCGAGTTTTAACAACGAGAACATACTCCAGTAACTTCCGTGTCGAATTAGAGACACTAAAGGCCGCAGCCGAGCTTGTAAACCAAGCTGAAAATGTCCATCAAGAAAATATAGTTTTCGTGAGTGATGCCTAGTCAGTATTGACAGCGATAAAGCAACACAAAAATTAAGATACGAACAATTTCTCTACGCCCTGACCCAGCTCTCAGCAGAACATCAAATGTTAGTCACACAGTGGATCCCATCCCATTGCAATATTGAAGGAAATGAAGCAAACTAGCAAAGTGTGGGAGCTTCCCAGCGAACAGACATGAGCATCACGTATAATGAGCCCAAGACCACAGTTAAAGCCAACTTCAAGAAGTGATGCATTTATCAAGACTTCGACTTCCGAAAAGAAGACAGCTACTCTGAATTAACTAAAGAAGAGCAAGTGATCATCTTCAGACTGGGAACTTGGCATTACAGACTCACTTGTCATCTTTACAACGAAATGAGAATTGGAACACATGACATGTGCCTATGCGTAGAGCATACCATGACCGTGAAACGTTTCCTATAAAGCTGCGTGTTCACGCATCGAGAGGGAGAAAGACAGAGAGATAAAGAAAGAAAGAAAGAAAGAAGAGAGAGAGAGAGAGAGAGAGAGAGAGAGAGAGAGCAATACTACCTCGCGAGACAGATATGAGACAAAAATTGTATGGAAATAAAACACTCTTACAAACAACGATGTCCTTTGTAAGTGATAACAGGACCTTAATTTGAAGATGAACGAAAAAGAAATGCCTGAAGGACGGACACCGAGTACGTGAAAATAACAATGTTTTGGACCTTTGTAGGAAAGTCATTCAAAACTCTTTGACATGAAGAGATGGCCAACCAGTGTACACCCATCCGTAGCTACTGTTTGCGAAAAGCTTTTGAGATGCACTGGCAAAAGTTCACGTCCACCAAATATAAAGCTAAATTACACACCATTGACCTTCAGACATTTAAAAAGTTCTGAACATTAGGCTACAATGTTGCCAAGGGCCAGACACGCTTCGCTGAATATGATCGTCATTAAAAAGTGCTGTCCTGTATTTATTACTGTAATAACCAGTTTAATCTACAGATAGATGATATTTAAGCACACGTAAATGACTTTCAAACCAGAGGTATGGGTTTTAACTGCTACAGGCGTGTGTTATTCGTCCATCACGAGTGATTAGGACGTTTTCTTTTTTCTCTTAGCCAGTGTTTCCAGTCATGTATTCTGTCATTCCGGGTTGTGGATAGGTGCGGAGATGGTTGATGAGTCCGATTTGGGATCTGCATACTCGCAGACAGTGAAAGCATGGAAAGTTCGCTTCGCGAGGCGGTGATCAGAATTGTCAGCAAATCCATGAATCTCATCCGCTTTATTGATGAGCCAGGATTACCACAACTGACGCAGCTTTTTGACTGTAGTTTAGTTTGTCATTGGACTTACGCTTTACGCTTCCCCGCTCGCCCGTCGTCACAGGACTTGACTGTGTTAGTACTAGATAAATGAAAAGAGAATGACTACCGCGATGAATTTGATTTAAGTGATAGGGATGCGCAGTTCGTCGACCTCACTCTCTCGCCCGAGTCCAACCTTAACCAGTGGCAAGACAAGTCAGGACGACTGGACGTAGACTCGGGTGCAGTAGATGACCACGGCTGATCAAGTGCCTTGCCGTGTTGTGTGCGGTCCACATCGACCAGCACATTTGTTATCGTGGTAGCCTGATGACGAATTTCCTGCTTAGCTGGCTGGGCTTGAGTAGGGCAGGGCAAATCTAAAAAAGCTCTCCCTGTATTTGGCTTCCTACTTTTTCTTTCACCTCCTCTTCTGGCCCTTTTCTTTCCTGCTTCAGGCGCGCTTCAGTCGACCCTGCTGTATAGTGGTCATTTGTAAATGGGTACCTAACATACCTGCGATTAGTGAAAGAAAGCCAGCGATGAAGGGAACTGGTACCTCTCCTCACACAGGATGGGGCTTAGTAATGAAATCTCTAACACTTTATCCCCGACGACATGTTCTGCTATGGCACTTATTAAAAACAGGACAAGGAGCATCTGAGTAGCAGGGTAGTACTCGCTTCTCACAGCTACACTCCACGCTCCAGTCGACCCAACAGTAAATGGGTACTTGGTAGATAAGAAAAGGTAACGAGGAAGTGAATTGGTCACCACATTTCATAAAATTCTGAGACCGATTATAACCAGGACTTAAACTTACTGAATCACTGAAGGACGTGACCGCTAATGACTAATTCTATAGACCATGGGCATGGGCAGGGGAGTGCCTGGCCTTGCTAAGTGGCTTGCAACATGAAAGATTCTCAAAATGGAAGAATCAATGGTCAAACTTTAAGAAAAAAGACTAAACATATTAGAACAGGTTAAATCGAAATGCTTCCAAAAGAAAACGGAGGCCACATGGCCAATGGATAAAGCGTCCGTTTTACAATCCTAATGCCACCTAGTTCGAACCACACTATTGTCAAGTTTGGCAGACATTGTTTGTTTTTTTCGCTCCTCCACAAACGGAAATAAATGACAACCTATTGTACATTTCACTTGCCCAATAAACTTTTAACAGCCAAATAGGTTGGCAGTTGTGCGAAGCGAGGTTCTGCAAAGGACATGCTTACTCCAAAAAGAAGAGAAATTTGGATAAAAGGGAACGAAAAAATAAAGTGATAAAAATATCTAAACTAGATATGGGCACATACCGAGCCGAGACGAAAACATAAACGAAATTTAAAAGTGAAAACACGATTTGAAGGCTTGTCTTTCTGAACTTTCACGATCATCATCTTCAAGGTAGTCAGTCCGGAGACTGGTGTTGAGGTCTTCTGAATATATCACGCCACTGTCCTCTGTTAGTCCGGAGACTGGTGTTGAAGTCTTCTGATCATGTCACGCCACTGTCCTCTGTTTTTCAGTCCGGAAACTGGTGTTGAAGTCTTCTGATCTTATCACGCCACTGTCCTCTGTTAGTCAGTCCGGAGACTGGTGTTGAAGTCTTCTAATCATGTCACGCCACTGTCCTCTGTTAGTCAGTCCGGAGACTGGTGTTGAAGTCTCCAGAACATGTCACGCCACTGTCCTCTGTTCCCAGAAGATTTCTTCAGCTCAGAATATGTCAGCGTCTCTATGTTCTTGCAAGTCTGTGTAATGTATTTATTTCTTGGACGTCTCCTTTTTCTTCTACCCTGCGTTTTGCATTCTTGTATTTTCAATAATATGCCTCAATGCCACAATGGGGTACCAAAGGGGTACAAATAAAAGTGACCAAGTCATAAATTCCAAAAGGGCTTAATAAGGAAGTACTCTACCACAGTTTGAACATGCTCGATAGAATAACTTCAGAACCTGAACCGGACAAGAAAGATTCATTGTCTAAGCCATCACTCACAATATTCTTCTTCTTCTTTTTCTTCTTCTTCTTCTTCTTCTTCTTCTTCTTCTTCTTCTTCTTCATATCATCATTATTATTATTATTATTATTATTATTATTATTATTATTATTATTATTATTATTGACGCATTGTTTATATAGACGCTACGATATCTGCCCCTTTCGGCCCGATACATCCGATTTCATCATGGTAGTTTTGTACTAGGTTTGCCTTCCAATTGTTATCCGTATTCTCTTAATCAGACTACACAAGATAGTCTGTTTCCAGGGCTGTTACCTGTAGGCGGAATAGAGTATTAGTCAGTTATAGATCACTAACTCTTTTGCAAGTTTAGCCTACCCAGCAGAATATAACCTGCACTCCGCCTCTGACGGTGCCGATTACCGATAAGCTGCTATTTCACAAGATCTCGCTATTGGGACTTTCCCTCACACACGTCTGGATCAGGTCAAAACGGTCGATTAACCTCTGATTATGTTCTCAGTTCATTTTGTTTTCCTAAGCTACTCTTGCATTTCAGCCATTAGCCGCACTAAGTTTCAATGCAATGACTCGCACGTAATCGGTTAATGTGAGATTATTCAATGAAATGTGTATGGACACATATTCGATAAAAATCATTTGTAGGTATGATCCGGTTACCGCACCTGGACAGAAACAAAACGGTGTTTACCCTATGACCACGAAATATTCTCGGCCGCTCTCTGTCTAATATTTCATGCCATCCTGTGTATTGCATAAGCGAGTCCGTAAATAGGTCACAAATGGATATTTAGAAAATTAAGGAAATACGAATTTAAAATCCATTTATTATTTATTATTGCACCTACTTTGTGATCTTGTCAACTATACTCGTGTAGCCGACAGTTGTACTAGCAATGTGTATATGCATCCTGTTTTCTCATGAGAATGTTCTGCAGAATACCTTGTTCTGACTTTCCCATTATTCCAGTTTCAAAACTTATCCAAGGGTTAGCCGATTACAACTCAACAAGAGGGTAACGCTTGCAGGAGGAGCGGGGCAGCAGTCGTACAAAAGAAGTGAAACAAACGACCCTGCTAAAGCCTGGCTCGCTGATCAGAAAAGAGATGGCCCGTACCAACCCTAGAACCAACAGCTCATACACTTACAGCACCAGCTTGACCGTGCGGGGGTAACTTCAGGGGACATAAACAATCCAATCGTCCACTGGTCACTTTGTGGCAAAACTACACTACTGGAGACAGTGTTGGCACCCGCAGAAGATGAGCTACCTTGTTGAGGAACGGGTCGCTTTTGAATGATGATTATAACTTACGTTGACCTTTATCTCTCAAAATTTGTTCCACCAACATTGATACACTTATCCATCTCCACCAACATTGATACACGTATCCATCTCCACCAACATTGATACACTTATCCATCTCCACCAACATTGATACACTTATCCATCTCCACCAACATTGATACACGTATCCATATCCACCAACATTGATACACATATCCATCTCTACCATTGATACACTTATCCATCTCCACCAAAATTGATACACTTATCCATCTCCACCAACATTGATACACTTATCCATCTCCACCAACATTGATACACTTATCCATCTCCACCATTGATACACTTATCCATCTCCACCAACATTGATATACTTATCCATCTCCACCAACATTGATACACTTATCCATCTCCACCAACATTGATACACTTATCCATCTCCACCAACATTGATACACGTATCCATCTCCACCAACATTGATACACTTATCCCATCGCTTTATCAGTGCACCAAAACCTGCAGCATAGAAATCTTTGTTCTGTTCCTCAGGCGCATTCTCAATTCATGTTTAGCCTCTGTCATTCGCGAAACGTCTCAAGAAAATGTGGGGCTTTAATGCACCTTACACATGTAAACGATCGGAGGTGAGTCAGGGCTCTAAGCTAAATGTTCAAAAGTTGCACCCTAGCTGGGTTCGTATGAAGTCTGGCATTGTTGGGATAAGGCATCAATAGAGCTTCAGTGAACATGAACAATCAAATCCACAATTGGTCACTTTGTGACAAGACGACACTACTAGAGTTGGAACGCGCACGAACTACATTATCAAGGAACGGGTCGCGTATGAGTTATGATTATAACTTACACTGCACCTTTTTATCCTGGGTTAATAATGGCAAGATCGTGTCACTGACATTGAGGTTCTCTCGAGGGCTAACATGCCCAGCATCCATGCACTGCTAGAAAAAGCACGACTAGGATGGGTCTGACAACTCGTCCGTATGTCAGACGAGCGGCTCCCAAATAAGCTTCTCTACGGCGAGCTGAGAGAGGGATGGCGCAAGAGGGCGCCCAAAGAAACATTTTAAAGACGGTCTGAAGGACTCACTGAAAAGTTGCCAGATAGACATCGGCACCTGGGAATGTCTTGCGCAAAACAGATCTGACTGGAGAAGCGCAGTCAAATCGGGTGTAGCTACCGGCGAAGACGATCGTGTTGTGAAAGTCCAGAGCAGACGCGAGACTCGGAAATCCCGAACAGCGGGAACACCATCACCTTCTACGGACCTCGTGTGACCGATATGAAGCAGATGTTTTCGTGCTCGCATTGGCCTGTTCAGCCACATGCGCACCCACACCCAGCAGGGAAATCTGTGACAAGGAAGATGTCGGCGGTCCTCATCGACAACGATGGACAGCTATTATATTATTATTATTATTATAATGGGACGGTATGTGATTTGGCATTGTCGTGATAAGGCATCACCAGAACTTCACAGTGCGATTCAGAATTCACAAAATTATCTTTCTTCTGGGAATTCGTTAACAGCCCCTCTCCGTGAGAATTCAAAAACCACTGTAAACATAACCTTCCCTGCTTGTGACGTAAACTTGATTTTCTTGACCCATTGTTCGTCTTCACTAACAATCCTGTTCAGTATGTCTTACCGGCAGATGCTGCAAAGACAGGCCAAGTATGTTCATTCTGTATTCTTTAGTCAGTTGTTTGAGTACCCAACTTGAGCAAATTTTATTTAAAATAAGCCGTTATGCATAATGGTGTAGGCTAAACCATGCCACTGCTTCACTGTATATCGTTATTTGCATTTAGCTCCAATCATCTCCCTCATCCACCAAACAGATAATTATGTTTTAATCTGAACAGTTCGACTCGATCGGGCTTCATCAAAAATTGATGATAGTCATTGAAAATATTAATCGACCCAGACGTTCACCGCTAAGACGAGAAGCATTTCCTTGTGAATTTCATTTGCATATAGTCTTTTTGCCCAATACAAACACTCCACAAAACGTTGTTCTTTGAAGGTACACTCTGTGGGCACGGACGCCATTTTGTATCTCATCTGCGCATGTGCATGCGATACCACGCGCTTGCTACCTGCACTAATTACAAAAGTGGATGCTGTTTCCAAAACTTATGTTATAAACTACCAACTACATTTTTTCACCTATCTCATATCAGTTTGTGACTTAGTTACCGACCTACTTTTTTTTTCTTTTAAATTGTATGTGTTTGCCGCACTAGTTTGTACTGGCGGAGGCGCGCCTATTCCACGCTAGACTGTAGTCAATTGGGCGATATTAAGACGCATAAACCAGTGCTTGGATGTATGTGTGCGTCTGTATGTACCTAAGCTAGATTTGGACGCTCTCAGAAGCCAGCCCAACCAAAGTGCAATAGAAGGGCCTCACCCTGAAGGCGCGTGTGATAGTTGTGCAAGATTGTGATTGTAGGACAGAGTCAAATGAAACAAGAGTGTGATTGTTGGACAGAGTCAAATGAAACAAGAATGGGATTGTCGGACAGAGTCAAATGAAACAAGAATGTGATTGTTGGACAGAGTCAAATGAAACAAGAGTGTGATTGTTGGACAGAGTCAAATGAAACAAGAGTGTGATTGTTGGACAGAGTCAAATGAAACAAGAGTATGATTGTTGGACAGAGTCAAATGAAACAAGAATGGGATTGTCGGACAGAGTCAAATGAAACAAGAATGTGATTGTAGGACAGAGTCAAATGAAACAAGAATATGATTGTTGGACAGAGTCAAATGAAACAAGAATGGGATTGTCGGACAGAGTCAAATGAAACAAGAGTGTGATTGTTGGACAGAGTCAAATGAAACAAGAGTGTGTGGACAGAGTCAAATGAAACAAGAATGTGATTGTTGGACAGAGTCAAATGAAACAAGAGTGTGTGGACAGAGTCAAATGAAACAAGAGTGTGGGGACAGAGTCAAATGAAACAAGAATATGATTGTTGGACAGAGTCAAATGAAACAAGAGTGTGAAAAGGATAGGTCCAGTTACCGATCTATTACTTACTATCATGCTTTTATTGTCGATTTCAATGTCATTATTTTGTGCTTTGTAAGATGTTTTCCTTTGTATTTTTCCCTGACTAATGTCTTGTGACTGTAACGTAGGCTTTGTGTTGTCTCTGTCCAGATGAGGTAGCTGAGCCATACTTATATTTTAAAATAGACTTTTGACTCCTACTACCACCGCATTTTCAATTTATTTTTAAGTTGACAATTAAGCAAACAATTCTAATAATGGATGGCGAATGAAGAACAGTTGTACATCTAGGTTTTTTTTCACAGACGCCTTATCAGTACTGACATCCCTTAAAAACCAGCACTAAAATTAACTAGGCGCCCTCGGAGACTTAACCGAACGGATATTGGTTACACGAAGTCATCACGCAATGCGCAGATTAAATTGTTTACTGCTCGATAGAAATGCGCAGATTAAATTATTTACTGTTCGATAGAAATGCGCAGATTAAATTGTTTACTGCTCGATAGAAATTGTTTACTGCTCGATAGAAATGCGCAGATTAAATTGTTTACTCCTCGATAGAAATGCGCAGATTAAATTGTTTACTCTCCACCCCCCCCCCCCCCCCGATAGAAATGCGCAGATTAAATTGTTTACTCTCCACCCACCCCCCACCCCCCCCCCCCCACCCCCCGATAGAAATGCGCAGATTAAATTGTTTACTCCTCGATAGAAATGCGCAGATTAAATTGCTTCCTCCTCGATAGAAAAGATGACAAGATTTATAGGTTTTGTCTCATGTTTTGATCTTTGGTTTTGTCGTGGTTATAGCATTTGTCACTAGGTTTAGCCATGTTTTGAACATGTCTCCCCGCTGAACATTTGCTGCAAAACTGCCCGACATACGACGATCAGAGAGAGCAGATGTGGGCATCACCAGTGGCAACACTAGACAAGCTCTATGGCAGTGTCGACAGCCTCAGGATGGCCGCTGCTTTTTTTTTCGAAAAAATAAAGGTCGACGTCTGACAGCGTAAGAAGAAGAAGAAGAAGAAGAAGAAGAACATGTCTCCTAGGTCTTGTCATGTTTTCAGCCAGTGTCTCCCATGTCTTGCCATGTTTTAAGCCCGTGTCTCTTAAGTCTTGCCATATTTTGTAAGGTCTTATCCCTAGGTCTTGTCATGTTTTGAGAATGTCTCGAAGGTCTTGTTATGTTTTCAGCCAGTGTCCGCTCCATCTTGTCATTTTTTGAGCCGGCATCTCTTTAATCGAGTCACTGATCTCTAGGCCGTTCAGTCATCAGCTTCTACATTTTTTAAAAAAAACTACTGGTTAAATGTTAGTTCAGGATATAAAGTAATAGGGCGTATTTAAAATAATTAATAATTTTAATAATGAATGGACAAATAAGCAGAATATATAACTCTTTTACAGCGGTAGAGTAACAAGAACATGTCTCGAACAAAGTTCTTATCAAGTATATTAATTGCCGTTCGCTCCCTGTGAAGCATAAGACTACCACTACAGCTGGCCCCTTTACGAGCATTTGTATTGGCGGATTCATCTTCATCTTCTTCTGTGACCGTCATGAAAAGGGGGTTGTGACTTTATGTCGTAGTTTACATCAAGTCTGCGAATCCGAGTATTTCGCCACGACACAGCCGATTTGATCTGACCTTTTTGGTTACAGGGTTTTCTTTCTCACCGTGATCCTTATTATCTTAGCCAGGCTACACTAGTGCAGCCTGTTTCCAGGACCGTCGCTTGGGTGCGGACAAGGGTCTTCGTCAGCTATAGTTCGCTTACCCTGATGCAAACATCCAAATATGAGCCGCTGACTGCTGTCAGCTTATTTACTGTACTGCATCTTCGGCCCCGGTTGCTATTTCGATATGGAAATGTGCAAACAGTAGAATCAAGATTAGGGAGAACATGCTGGCCAGGTCGACGCCTCCCGTCCACGTCGGCTACCTGCAAACAGCCTTTGTCATAACAATTTTGAATCTTTATTTTTTTTTTTACCTCCACACGCTGTTTAGTTTAATGCCATTCTTACCTTTGCAAATCTGGTCTTTACATCTGCTACTACTCCTTGGGGTGCAATCGGGCTATAAAAATTGCCGTCGTACAGCTTTTCGTCTGTGAACCTTTCTCAAAAACAGCTAACAGGCACAGTAGAACAGTATCAACAGGCAGAACAGTAAACAGTTAACCACAATTTTCCGCCTTAGAAAAAGGTCATTACAAACGTAATACACGCATACATTCAATAACAGAAGCAACGCAAAGGCAAAGACCGCCGTCCATTGTAGACGATGGCATAATTAATTTGCTAGCGCTATTTTTAGTGAGAATTAACTGCCGTACTTTTAATCCTCACTCTGTCGTCTCATGCCGCCCGACCCCAGTGGCAAGTCAAGAACAAAAGGACTAGTGGGCGTCTAAGATATGCAGGGGACTCCGCATCAAGCACCCGTGAAAAAGACGGCAGAGTTTGGAGTCGAACCCACACCACCTGATCACGAGGCCGACGACTCAACCACTTCGCGACGGAATTCCACCAATAAAAGAAGCACATGTCAGAAAATATGCACTTGTCAGAAGGGACCCCACACACCAAAACAATCTAGAACACATGCCCACTGCATCAAAGCTCTCTAGAGACCACCTGATCCAAAGACAGAAGCGAGCGAAACAGACTGTGATAAACTACTAACTACCTACGTGTCACTTCATAAAGAAGTAAGAAGTTTCAAGTTCGGCCCTTATGGTGGTTTCAGTTTCAGACCACTGTAGAGCGTCACATGATCGCAAATGTAAATACTAAACAACCAGGTGTGTAACTTTGGTATAATACATTTATAAGGCGCATGCAATATTAAAGAAGTTTGACTACGTATAGCAAATAAGTTTTTTGTAACTTTAGTGTTTGCTATTTTTTTGTTGTATAAAATGGAATATAATAGTAAGTGACGTTAAGTTCTGAAAATTCCTCTTTAAATTATTTAAGAAAGTTTGCGTTTCAAATAGATTTACTTTATTTTGTTTAAGTAGAGGGATTTCAAAAGCAGACACGGATGTCAGTGATGAAGTGTTAGGGAATTGATTGTATTTAAATCGGCTCTCATCTTTGCTGCCTTTTCTGTCCCTAGCATTAAGATAGGTATCCTTTTGCATCTAGGTCGTCTGGAGCGTATCAGTAGTAAGGCATCACTCAACGTGTGGGTGATGTGTCTTGGACATGTTGGGGCATTACTCAGCGTGTGGGTGATGTGTCTTGGACATGTTGGGGCATTACTCAGCGTGTGGGTGATGTGTCTTGGACATGTTGGGGCATTACTCAACGTGTGGGTGATGTGTCTTGGACATGTTGGGGCGTCACTCAGCGTGTGGGTGATGTGTCTTGAGCATGTTTGGATATCACTCAGCGTGTGGATGATGTGTCAATACATTTTGGGGCATCACTTAGCGTGTAGGTGATGTTTCAAGGCATGGTGGTGTATCCCTCAGCGTGTTAGTGATGTGTCTTGAGGATGTTGAGGCATCACTCAGCGTGTGGGTGATGTGTCTTGGTCATGTTGGGGCATGTTAGGGCATCACCCAGCGTGTGGGTGTTGTGTCTTGAACATGTTGGCGCATGTTAGGGCATCACTCAGCATCTGGGTGATGTGTCTTGGACATGTTGAAGCATCACTCAGCGTGTGGGTGATGTGTCTTAGACATGTTGGGGCATCACTCAGCATGTGGGTGATGTGTCTTGTACATGTTGAGGCAGCATGTGGGTGATGTGTCTTGGACATGTTGGGGCATCAGTCAGCGTGTGGGTGATGTGTCTTGGGGATGTTGGGGCATCACTCAGCGTGTCGGTGATGTGTCTTGGACATGTTGAGGCATCACTCAGCGTGTCGGTGATGTGTCGTGTACATGTAGAGGCAGCATGTGGGTGATGTGTCTCGGACATGTTGAGGCAGCATGTGGGTGATGTGTCTTAGACATGTTGGGGCATCACTCAGCGTGTCGGTGATGTGTCTTGGACATGTTGAGGCATCACTCAGCGTGTCGGTGATGTGTCTTGGGGATGTCGGGGCATTACTCAGCGTGTGGGTGATGTGTCTTTGGCATGTTGCCAACCGGGCAAGGACCAATCGCTCGTGAACGATGTGTTAGCCGATTATTGGCCCGTCTGTACATTTACTAGAAACACTAAAACCAGCACTGTCAGTAAACATGGCGACATACGTCAATCTCACAAAGTTCAGACGTATGCGTAGGTACTGCAAGTCTTTCCCCTCTCTTAAGTAGTTATATGATCAAGGCAGACCTTTTTCACACATACGATTACCAATAGTCCCCCTCGGTTTTATCTACTTCAACCTATGTCCCTGTGTTAGTAGACAAATTGGGAAAGTATTTTTTTTTCTCATGTACCAGATGTGTTAGCAATGCTCCTGTCGTTCAGTATTTCTTCAGTATCTCACTATCCGCATCTATCCACCTTTTTCTTGGTCCATCATGCTTTGTAACCCTTTTGTCTGGTGTTGTATATCCCCAAAGCTGATAGATTTTGTTGTATTATTGACAGGTGTTGGAATCACTTCAATTTTTGCCTATGTATGCTATGCATGATGTTGAACCCACCTTCTGTTTGATTTCTTGGATTCGTACTCTGCCCAGTCGTGTGGCCCCGACAGCCATTCTCAAACACCTCACTTCACATACCATGATTTTTCTTCCTTGCGTCTTGGTGAGTCCATGTCTGACACTGGTAGCAGAGCGTTGGTATATAAATAATGTTCATCAACTGGGATCAAGATGCGGAGCAGCGCATGAGCTGCAGTGGTCAGCGACCCATAGCTGACTGCTAGCGTCAGGACCAACGAACCAGGGCTGCCAAGACCCTTCTACACCTACACGCGGTGATCCTAGATAACAGGTTGCAGCAGGGCAGACTGGCTAAGGAGAAGAGATCAAAGAGGGAATGCTAACCCGTTACTCAAAAAATGCTTGCTGAAATCGGATGTGTTGGAGCGAAAGGTGCAAATATCGCAGTCAAGCTGTAAACTACGACACAACGCATTCCGTTCTCTGGATTACATTCTGCTACTTAAGCCCTTTCAGGGTTTGGTAGCGGGAGATTGAGAACGAACGAAGAAGAAGAAGAAGACGATCCCTTCTCCTTATCCACTCTGCCCTGCTGCAGCCTGTTATCCAAGATCACCGCGTGGAGGTGTAGAAGGGTCTTTGCAGCTTTGGTTCGCTGGCCCTGACGCTAGCAGTCAGCTATGAGTCGCTGACAACTGCAGCTCATGCGCTGCTCAGCAACTTGATCCCGTCTATCTGTAAAGCATTGCCTTATGAGTAATAATATCTGGTATTTGTCACGTCACTTGTCGAATCATTTGGTTTGCTATCTCTTGATGAGGTATACCACTGGTGTTGTGTCTACTTGTCTCCTAATATCTTCGTTCCTGATTCTATCCATTCTTATTACATCAAACATTCTGTGCAAGCATTTCCTCTCTGTTGTAACGACGTTTCTTTTATCTTTGTTTGTTAATGTCCAATTCTAGCACTGATAACACAATGTAGGTAGGAATATCGTGTTGCGTAGCGTTCTTTTTGTATCCATTGCCTCGTGCTTAAATGGTAATTTCGGGGTCATTTTCCAAATCATTAGACTTGTTTGTTTTTCATCTATTTTGTATTTTGGTGTCGCCTTTTCGATCTGCTAATCTACTACCCAGATAGGTGAAATTTTTCACTTGTTTTACTAGTTAGTTTTGTATGAATATTGCTATTTCCATTTCATTTCTTGCAAATGTCATAATTTCGGTTTTCTCTGTATTGATTTTCATATTGTAACCCGTAAAGACCTGGCTTTGTTGCTGCAGTTGTTTTTCTAAGGTTGCTATTTGTGTTTGGTCATCAGCAAAGAGTTCATTTAAGTAATCGCTGAGATTGTTTCCCTCACTAATAATGGCTTTTTGTTACATATTGCGTCTATATATATGATAAACAGTAAAGGAGATAGTACACAACCTTGCGGTTCACCGGATCTTATATGAAATCGTTCTGAATACCCTGCGTTTGTTCTTACTGTACATTGGCTCTGTTTACATAAAGACTTTTACATAGGTAAATAAATGTTTAGTTAGCGAAATTTTAAATTACTCCATAACGTTCTAAATGTTGTCCATAGTTGAATCTATTCACTCGATGGATTACCGGCTCTTGGTCTACTGATCGTACTCAATTGTTTTCACAGCTAGTTGTTTGAGCGGGAAGATTACATTAGTACAACACCTGTTTATTCTAAATACCTTCTATGCTTCGTGTAGCAGCTGCAGTATGCAGAACTACCGTAGTAGATCGAACAAGGCATCTACACTAACTATATACTATCTGTCAATCAATTTCCAATGACATTAATTGAAATTAAAACACAACAATGAAACTTTCTTTCTACACGTTCACAGCTGACTCTCCAATCTTCACTCAAATGAAAACCTTTCTGACTGTGAGAAATATGATCTAAAACTAAAATAAACTTGATTACGAACTGTAATTTCTACTGTTTTGTGCACCATGAAAAGAATGTTAATTACGGGTTGTAGTAGCTTTTCTTACATCCCGAGCATGCTGATGAAGATGGACCGGGGTCCTCCAAGCAGTTGTGTTATTCTTTGCTTCATCTGCGTGTCGCTCAATACTACTGGGATCACGTCAATCCCTTCTTTTGTTAAACAGCCTGTTTCCAGGGACGGCTACGAGGAAGCCAAGATGACGGTCTTGTTCAGTATATTTTGCCTGACCCTGGCTAACATGTCTGATCAGTATATTTTACCTGATCAGACGTTCGTATTCCTCACCATGAACCCGTGTTAACTTTGTCAGAGGTCCGGATTCATTTCAGTTACCCAAGTGGACAGCGTGGCCTAGTGGTTAAGTGGTACGGCTCACAACCCGAAGGTGCTGGGTTCGATCCCCATCACGGCACCGGCCGTTACCTCGGGGAAGCAAACCCTTAGAAAATGCAGGAAGAAGCAGACCCTTACATAAAATGCATGCTGAAGTCGGATGCACTGGGCTGACAGGCGCAAAATAAAAACCACAGTGCAACGCACGCCTGTATCAGTGGGAACATGTGCAAGCTGCTATTAGAACTTGAAAATTTTTTCTGGATCCTTGGTGTTGGTCAAATTTATTCTCAAAATGGGTTTCTGCGTCGCTGTGAAGATTATCTAAGGTCTCAGCCTGACGTGGGCAACGACCAACATGTGAAGATTATCTAAGGTCTCAGGTTGACGTGGGCAACGACCAACATGTGAAGATTATCTAAGGTCTCAGGTTGACGTGGGTAACGACCAACATGTGAAGATTATCTAAGGTCTCAGGTTGACGTGGGCATTGACCAACATGTGAAGATTATCTAAGGTCTCAGCTTGACGCAGGCAACGACCAACATGTGGTCAGTATCACAGTCAGTACTGGCCCACGGAGACGAATATCTACAAAAAGTTTTTCAGAAATCTTGAAGAACTCTACACTACGGCAACCTTTATTCAGAGAACTGGACTTCACGTGCAGACGTAACGAGAAAAAGCATGGCAAACATGAAGAAGAAGAAGAAAAAGAAGAAGTAGAAGAAGAAGAAGAAAAATAAGAAGAAGAAGAAGAAGAGGAAGAAGAAGCAGAAGAAGAAGAAGCAGAAGATTAAGAAGACGAAAAAGAAGAAGAAGAATTCTTAGATTCTTAGTAGACCTGTACTTCTGTATGTCCCAGCTCTGGTATGAGCTGGATGTAGCCGAGAGAAGGATTTACTGCTTAGCGGGCTAGGTTCGAGCTGCTTAATACTCCACTCCGTTGGGACAATTGCTTACGGGGGGCGGTTAACCGATCTGAGAGCTCATCTCAATAGATTCAAACACTAGAGCAAAGTAGACCCACAGCTTGTTAGGTGCCACATATATGCTGCTCAAAACCAACCCCTAACAATGGCCGGTGTTATGCTATGTCACACAGTTAGTCCCCTCTTAAGACATGCTCTCTGTGAGGCAGTGGTGCTATTCTTGTCCTATTCATACATGACGACCCGTCAGACCAATCGGGAAGAAGAATGTTTTGCTCTAAATGCGCTGTTTTTACGTTTGGGGAGAGGAGACTAACGCCTGGTCAGGAAAAACATATAGATCGGACAATGTTAGTCAGGGTCAGGTAAAACATACAGATCAGACAATGTTAGTCAGAGTCAGGTAAAACATACTCATCAGACAATGTTAGTCAGGGCCAGGTACAACATACTGATCAGACATTGCTAGTCAGGGCCAGGTAAAACATATAGATCAGACAATGTTAGTCAGGGCCAGGTAAAACATACTGATCAGACAATGCTAGTCAGGGTCAGGTAAAACATACTCATCAGACAATACTAGTCAGGGTCAGGTAAAACATACTGATCAGACAATGTTAGTCAGAGACAGGTAAAACATACTCATCAGACAATGTTAGTCAGGGCCAGGTACAACATACTGATCAGACATTGCTAGTCAGGGCCAGGTAAAACATATAGATCAGACAATGTTAGTCAGGGCCAGGTAAAATATACTGATCAGACAATGTTAGACAGAGTCAGGAAAATCATACTGATCAGACAATGTTAGTCGGGGTCAGGTAAAACATACTGATCAGACAATGCTAGTCAGGGTCAGGTAAAACATACTCATCAGACAATGTTAGTCAGGGCCAGGTACAACATACTGATCAGACATTGCTAGTCAGGGCCAGGTAAAACATATAAATCAGACAATGTTAGTCAGGGCCATGTAAAACATACTGATCAGACAATGCTAGTCAGGGCCAGGTAAAACATACTGATCAGACAATGTTAGTCAGGGCCAGGTAAAACATACTGATCAGACAATGTTAGTCAGAGTCAGGAAAAACATACTGATCAGACAATGTTAGTCAGGGTCAGTTAAACATACTGATCAAACAATGCTAGTCAGAGTCAGGTAAAACATACTGATCAGACAATGCTAGTCAGGGTCAGGTAAAACATACTCATCAGACAATGTTAGTCAGAGTTAGGTAAAACATACTGATCAGACAATTTTAGTCAGGGCCAGGTAAAACATACTGATCAGACAATGCTAGTCAGGGTCAGGTAAACCATACTGATCAGACAATGTTAGTCAGAGTCAGGTAAACCATACTGTTCAGACAATGTTTGTCATGCCCAGACGAAATGTACTGACTAAGATCTCCACCTCACTTACACTTAGTACTTTCTCGAAACAGACTGTTTCATGGCAGTCTGACTAACAAGGTCGGGGATCGACCTGATGAAGCCAAGCATAGAGCAACCGCTTGGAGGACCTCGGTTTGCCTTTATCAGCGCGCTCGGAATGGGAGAAAACTACCGCAAACCGCAACCTAACTTCCTTTTCAAGGCACACACAAAAATTAAAGTTACTCATCGTGAATATGCAATAACAACAATAACAACAATATAATAAAAGGGAATATATGTTTTAAAGTTTGTTAGACCTTCTGGTTTTCTTTTCTTAGAGCTTCAACGAGTCTAAGTCTGGCACTGGTTTTGACCATGTGCTTCTACAAGACGTTATGCGCTCATTTTGGGACTAAGAACTTGGAAACAAAAACAGCTTCACGTCTTTATTTTTGCTTTTAATGTTTTTTAATGAAATAAAACATTATTTTACTAAATTATTTCTTCTATTTCTTAAATATTTTACTTCATTAAGATGGAGATGATTTCGTATGTTTCGTACACAATGTTTTTGTTCAGGACAAGATCACAATTAACATACATAACGAACAACAAAAAAGAAACTGAAGTAATAGATAGTCTATCAATTTGTCTGGATCGAGCTGGGCTTATATTCCATAATCGCAAGTGTTGAATGACGAAAGGCCCTAATGCCCCTCTCTCTCTCTCTCTCTCTCTCTCTCTCTCTCTCTCTCTCTCTCTCTCTCTCTCTCTCTCTCTCTCTCTCTCTTGTAGCAAGGCGCTTCAGTCATTTGGAGGTTCGGCTCTCGAATCCCGAGCTGTACATCACTTCACTTTTTTTGTGTTGTGCGTTGTGCGAAAACTGATTTGTTATGGCCACTTCTCGAGGTCCATGGGCCATATAAATACGATACTTTTGTTGTTGCTTAGATGTTTGCCTCACTAGTTTCTACTGGCGGAGGTGCGCTTTTTTCCACCCCATGCCGTAGTCCATTGGGCGATATCAGGACGCATTAACCAGTGCTTGGATGCATGTGTGTATCTGTATGTACCTAACCTAGTGTTTCAGTGATGCAAAAGTGTGTCATGCTATTTGTTGATCCTTTAGTTGACCCTTCTTGTCATTGTTAGGTGGTTTCCAATTTTTTTTCTTTCCTTTTTTCTTTCTCTCTTTTTTAAAAAAAAATGTTGGTACTCTATCCGGTTTTGGAGGCTCTGTTTTACTTTCCATTTCCAGGGATTGGGGTGCCAAAAATTGGGAATGGGTATTTTTATTAGTATGTCCACCACTTTTATCTCTTTTCTTTTTTTTCTCATAAAATAGATAGGGACCTTTTTTTTTCTTCTTTTTTTTTCTTTTTTGCGCAATACATGGCAACCGAAGGCGAGGAGGTCCGGGAAAACGATGGGAAGATAACATCCATGAATGGACTAACCTACGAGACGAGGAGGGTACAAAAAGTAATCGCAGTCATAGAGGGATGGCAGATGTTTGTGGAGGTGTCAGCAGGGGTGCCCCAACGACCTCAATAGGTCACAGGATGAACTGAACTGAACGTTATGTTACTCGGGTGCAGGTAAATACCTGTTTCGTGCTAGTTGTTACGAACATTCTGAGTTTACAACTCGTTGCCTCGAAGTGTCTACATATGATACACCCTTCCTTACCCCTCAAGTCTGTCTCATTCAACAATGGTACTCGCATACATCCTGCATCCCCACTGTCAATAACTAGAGTGACGATTTGTCACGGTCAGATACTGATCAAGATCCCCGCCTAACTTCCAGTTCCGTGCCCATAGAAATAGGCTGATATCGACACTATAATCCGTAAAGTGGTGAGCTTTCTTGACAGCTTCGTATTGCACTACAGCTAGAAGGATTACTGTTCACCTTCTCAAGTACACAACGTGATGCATGAAGAACCACTGTAACCAGCTGCCCCAGAAATGTCAGGCGTTAACTCGACTCAGTACTAGTAGCTTCCAATAATAACAATCAAATATACTACTTTTAACCAACATGCACAAATCAACAAAGCCCGCGCCAGTCAAGATCTGAAAGTTGACACACTGAATGATGGCACGAAATGATACATGACCCAGGGAAAAGGTTCAGCAGCAACCTGCCCCTGGACATCACTTATCCTACCCACTTTAGAATATAATAAATAGACTTCGAACTGGCGTATCACGATGTAGGGAGAACATGACAAAATGAAATCTCTCAGACGGCGTTATCTTTGACCGCAGGGCGTTGTACTTCTTCTTCGTACAGACAGTAACCATTTTTTTTCCAAAAAAGCGGCGGTCATCCTGAGGCTCTCGACACTGCCAAAGAGCTTGTCTTGCAGTTCCACTGGTGATGGCCACATCTGCTCTCTCTGACCCTCGTATGTCGGGCAGTTCTGCAGTAGATGTTCAGCGGTCATTTTACCGGTACCGCACGGGCATTCGTCGGTACCACCTATCTTTAATGTGTTGAATAGGTGGTACCTCAGTCTATTGTGGCCAGTGCGAAGTCTGAAGACAACGACCTGCTCTCTTCTGTTCAACTGGTAATAGGCAACGTTTTTGGTGTAACCAGTATGTTCGGTTTCCCATTTGGTCATGTATCTGGCTTTGATAAGCCGTTTTGACTCTTCGTACGTCATACTAGTATCTGTTTGTGGTAGTCGGGCGTTGTACGATCCAGGTCATCTGATGATTGGTCAAACCTTCCGGATACATTTGAGCGATATGCTGAAGACGAATGATATGGCAATTTAAGTCACTTAACACTGAATGAACGATTTCTGACCTGGTTAAAAATACACACACGAGCAGGATTATTATATAACCAATTGAATAAGACTGGTTTCTATTCCTCACCTCGACATGCTGAGGTTTATTTAGCAGAGCATGTGTTAGTTGTCCATCCCAATCGATAATGGCGACATTAGCAGGTGGTTTTTTATTTGTGTTGAAAATGTAACGCGTTGTATTTCGTTTATAGTGAGAAAGTACCTTCGCTGGTCATCATCTTTACTCTCTCGTCCCTAGCTACCTTGGACCAGTCATACGATGACCAATTAAGCCCACTAGGGGTAACTCAGGATGTAGGTACTCTGGTCTTACTTTCCTTGAGAGGGGAGGAAAGCTAACGTCTTGGTCAGGTAAAACATACTGATCAGGCATGTTAGTCAGGGCCAGGTAAAACATACTGGCCAAGACCCTCACCTCGACTAACTTGTAGCCATGCCTGAAAATGGGCTGTTTTAATTAGCAGCCTGGCTAGCGAGGTGACGGATTGACGTGATCCCTATAGTTGCTAGCGACACGCAAATGAAGCCAAGCATAACAAAACTGCATGTAAAACCACTGTCCACCTTGATCAGCACGCTCTGGATGTGAGTAGCAGTGAAAATCTTAGATCTGCTACAATGAATGCCCGAACAACTTTATCCTTGACGGTAGTGAAAATCTGAGGTAAGGTACAAGAATACGCGAGCAACTTTATCCTTGACGGCCGTTAACATTTGAGGTCTGCTACAA
Source organism: Ariolimax columbianus (assembly GCA_036924085.1). Lineage (NCBI taxonomy): Eukaryota > Metazoa > Mollusca > Gastropoda > Stylommatophora > Arionidae > Ariolimax > Ariolimax columbianus. The sequence goes on from JAVGWX010000006.1 coordinate 36,563,046, forward strand.
TGAATGTCTAACAACTTTATCCTTGACGGCAGTGAACATTTGAGGTCTGCTACAATGAATGTCTAACAACTTTATCCTTGACGGCAGTGAAAATCTGAGGTCTGCTACAATGAATGTCTAACAACTTTATCCTTGACGGCATGGAAAATCTGAGGTCAGCTATAATGAATGTCTAACAACTTTATGCATGACGGCAGTCTCACATGGGACTTTGTTTACTTTAGACAAACATTATTTTAAAGTTGTTCTTTATAAATACGAGTTTAATTACTCGCATTTTCATAACAGTATTCTTATTATTATTCGTACGCTGTCAGGCGTCAACTTGTATTTGTTCGAAGAAAGCAGCTGCCATCCTGAGGCTGTCGACACTGCCATAAAGCTTGTCTAGTGTTGCCACTGGTGATGACCACATGTGCTTTCTCTGGTCCTCGTATGTCGTGCAGTGTTGCAGCAGATGTTCAGCGGTCATTTTCCCTATACCACAAGTGCATTCCTCAGTGCCACCTATCTTCAATTTATTGAATAGGTAGTACCTCAGTCTGTTGTGACCTGTGCGGAGTCTGAAGACCACGACCTGCTCTCTTCTGTTCAACTGATAATAGGCATCATTTTTTGTGTAGCCAGTATGTTCTGTTTCCAATTTGGCCATGTATCTGGCCCTAATAAGCCTGTTGGACTCTTCGTAGGTCACACTAGAATCTGTTTGTAGTAGTCTTGCACCTTCTTTTGTCAGTCTGTCTGCCTCCTCGTTGCCTTGAATGTTACAGTGGGATGGAACCCACTGTACCACTACTCTTTTTGGTGCGGACTGCTGGCATAGTTGACAGAGTACTGCTCTTAAATCATTAAGTTCAGTATTTTTCTGGCTTTTTAGTGTTGTAACTACGGCCAGGGCATCTGTAAACAGAACTATCTGGCTTTCATTGCTTTCACCTGTCAGCATTGCTTTTACTGCAGCCTTCAGTGCCTCTGCCTCCGCTCTGAAATTGATAACAGTATTCAATAGAATCAATCACATGCAGGTACAAGAGAAATGCGACAGGATAAAAGACTAATAATCCATATCGGAAATCAATATCAATATGTACTAAACCAAACTACTTAAACTTAACACTATTAATAAAGAACAGTTACGCTGGAGAGAGAATAGTTGGAAGTGTGGCCTTGACCTATTTAACACGTTAAGCGGTACAACTGCAGATGTTAAAACCAGAATTAGAAAGGCAGCACAGGGGGATCCAGAGAAAACATAATTCACACAAAGGTTAGAAAATTCAACAACAGTGCCGAGTTGATGCTGTTGTATTGCATCTACAATGTGGAGAACGACCAATACACACCAAAGTTAACTGATTCCTGCGGAGGTTAATGGGCATACACAGGTAGGACATGGCGAGGAATTAAGACCTGTGGGAAAGGAGAGAACAACAGCCTCTGGAATAGGACCTTTGCACAAAGAGAATGTGAACGAGGACTACGATTAAATAGTTACACCTGTTGAGAGACAGAAACATTAGCCCAGCCAAATGTGATCATTGCTTGCCTATGTTACGCGAGCAGCGATGGATTCTGATTTATTTCGATATAATCAGTTGCCTTTTCGTTATTTCCATGCATTTTATTTTATGCATTTTAAAAGACACAGTATTCTGGGAAGGTATTCAAAGGATATGTTAGACTGCTGAAGGGTTCTATAGGATTTATGAGACTGTTGATTTGGCCCACAAGTTTTATTAGGGGTCCAGGACGTACAAAAATGTAAAACACCTCTGGATTATAACCACACAAAAATGGGGCACAAACAACACGCAATTAGTGATTGTTACTGATTCAGAACATGTAGAAAGAGAATCAAGAATAATGTTCAAAGAAAGGCCACAGAACAAAGTCGTGATCCAAGCACACATATAAACTTTCTAATATGCAAAGGAGAAAAGCGGCCTTTTTTTCCTTAGCCTTATAAATCTGCCTTGGGAACACAGCAATTTTAACAATCACCGAAATGATAGAAGAATGTTACAACTGGATTAAAATAGTCAGGCATTACCGAAATGATAGAAGTGATTCAACTGGATTAAAATAGTCAGGCATCACCGAAATGATAGAATAATGATACAGCTGGATTAAAATAGTCAGGCATTACTTATTTATTCCATTGAAAACCAGTACTTACTTCCTTTCCATGTCCAAGCTCCACGTCATTAAGAATGCATTCAGTATTCGACGACATGGATCGCCCTGTCATCTGCCGTCAGCATGTCGCACCTATTGCATGTTCCCTGGAGGTTGGGGTAGGTCATCAGGTGGTCTGGGTCCTGTATTGCGCAACGTTCACATGTATCCTCCTTTGTGTATCAGCATCTCTTCATGTTCATTTTGCGCCGTGATACACCAGTTTGGAGTATGTTTAGTGACTTCCATGTTGTGTATGGTAGATGATGTCTAGGGGCAGGTTCCTTCCGAAGTTCAATCTCTGGGGCTTGCATCAATTCGTGCTGTCTCTGGGGCATGCATCAATTCGTGCCGTCTCTGGGGCCTGCATCAATTTGTGCCATCTCTGGGGCGTGCATCAATTCGTGCCATCTCTGGGGCCTGCATCAATTCGTGCTGTCTCTTGGGCCTGCATCAATTCGTGCCGTCTCTGGGGCCTGCATCAGTTCGTGCCATCTCTGGGGCCTGCATCAATTCGTGCCGTCTCTGGGGCCTGCATTAATTCGTACCGTCTCTGGGGCCTGCATGAATCCGTGCCGTCTCTGAGGGCCTGCATCAATTCGTGCCGTCTCTGGGGCGTGCATCAATTCGTGCCGTCTCTCGATAAGGCTGATATAAGGCTTGTCTGTATCGGCTTTGTTTATTTTATGAAGCTATGCCTGGATTTGAGTCGTGTGCTCTGTACTTGATGTCCAAACATTGGTTGTCTTGGGTCGTGCTCCTATTTTTCTCGATCGATTTCTGCTGCGACGCTTCTTCTGATCTCGGGTGGGGCTATGCTAATTATGGGATGTATTCTATCGATTGGGATTGGAATGATGAGACTAACGTCTGGTCAGGCAAAACACACTGATCAGGCAATGTTAGTCAGGGTCAGGCAAAACACACTGATCAGGCAATGTTAGTCAGGGTCAGGCAAAACACACTGATAAGGCAATGTTAGTCAGGGTCAGGCAAAACACACTGATCAGGCAATGTTAGTCAGGGTCAGGCAAAACACACTGATCAGGCAATGTTAGTCAGGGTCAGGCAAAACCCACTGATCAGGCAATGTTAGTCAGGGTCAGGCAAAACACACTGATCAGGCAATGTTAGTCAGGGTCAGGCAAAACACACTGATCAGGCAATGTTAGCCAGGGTCAGGCAAAACACACTGATCAGGCAATGTTAGTCAGGGTCTGGCAAAACACACTGATCAGGCAATGTTAGTCAGGGTCAGGCAAAACACACTGATCAGGCAATGTAAGTCAGGGTCAGGCAAAACACACTGATCAGACAATGTTAGCCAGGTTCAGGAGAAATATACTGGCTAAGACCGTCACCTGACCTACTCGTTGGTTGTCCTGGAAATGGGCTTTTGTCGAGGACAACAGTCTGGCTAACAAGGTGAGGTTCGACGTGACCCCCTTAGTAGTGAGCGACACGCAAATGAAGCCTAGCATAGCACAACCGCCAGGAGGACTCCGGTCCATCTTTATCAGCACGCTCGCGATATGGGGAAAACTACAGCAACCCGCCACTTAACGTTCTTTTCAGGACGCACAAAAGAGTAACCTACTCATTATGGGCATTCGAACCAACAACATCATCATCATGCTGTGTGGGTGTTAGGCACCCTGATACTATCCGACATGCCTCATTTGTTGCTGAGTGGGTGTTAGGCACCCTGATACTATCCGACCCGCCTCATTTGTTGCTGTGTGGGTGTTAGGCACCCTGATACTATCCGACCCGCCTCATTTGTTGCTGTGTGGGTGTTAGGCACCCTGATACTATCCGACCCGCCTCATTTGTTGCTGTGTGGGTGTTAGGCACCCTGATACTATCCGACCCGCCTCATTTGTTGCTGTGTGGGTGTTAGGCACCCTGATACTATCCGACCCGCCTCATTTGTTGCTGTGTGGGTGTTAGGCACCCTGATACTATCCGACCCGCCTCATTTGTTGCTGTGTGGGTGTTAGGCACCCTGATACTATCCGACCCGCCTCATTTGTTGCTGTGTGGGTGTTAGGCACCCTGATACTATCCGACCCGCCTCATTTGTTGCTGTGTGGGTGTTAGGCACCCTGATACTATCCGACCCGCCTCATTTGTTGCTGTGTGGGTGTTAGGCACCCTGATACTATCCGACCCGCCTCATTTGTTGCTGTGTGGGTGTTAGGCACCCTGATACTATCCGACCCGCCTCATTTGTTGCTGTGTGGGTGTTAGGCACCCTGATACTATCCGACCCGCCTCATTTGTTGCTGTGTGGGTGTTAGGCACCCTGATACTATCCGACCCGCCTCATTTGTTGCTGTGTGGGTGTTAGGCACCCTGATACTATCCGACCCGCCTCATTTGTTGCTGTGTGGGTGTTAGGCATCCTGATACTATCCGACCCGCCTCATTTGTTGCTGTGTGGGTGTTAGGCACCCTGATACTATCCGACCCGCCTCATTTGTTGCTGTGTGGGTGTTAGGCACCCTGATACTATCCGACCCGCCTCATTTGTTGCTGTATGGGTGTTAGGCACCCTGATACTATCCGACCCGCCTCATTTGTTGCTGTGTGGGTGTTAGGCACCCTGATACTATCCGACCCGCCTCATTTGTTGCTGTGTGGGTTTTAGGCACCCTGATACTATCCGACCCGCCTCATTTGTTGCTGTGTCGACAAGTTTCGCATTTAATTTGTTCCAGACTGAATTTGAAATATAAGGCTGCAACAGTCACACAATTTTTTTCCATTTGGACGTCTTCATGAATTCGGTCCTCTAATGCGCCTTTATGTGACAACTGTATCATTAGTGTTCTTCATTGTGTGTTTCTTGAATAGCGATTCTTCGTAAAACGGAAAAAATACATCAATTGAAGATCAAAAGTCGATTTAAAAGAATAAAACTATGGTTCAGTGACCGCACGCAAAAATAAAATTAAACCCCAGGTTGCGGTAGGAATGACTTCATGAGGCACAAAGAACAAAAGATCACAAGAAATCACATCCAAATATGACTTGACCGATATACAATACGGTTTGCGATGGCAGCCGTTAGCAGGAAGTGGTTAGAAATGGCAACCGTGACTCACACTTTCTGTATATATACAGAATTGCCTAATATTCTATCAGGCTGATTATTGCTTGATGTATTGTAGCCTAACGCTATAATGTTGTTCTGCAATTTCATGTGGTCGACCTTTAGAATGTACTATTTCGTGTCTTCCCTCAGTTGGGACTCACATTTTACTATTAGTAGTAACTTTGTGGGTGGTTTCTTTCTTACGGCTTAGTGGGTCAACACAAGGTACATTCATAAGGATTATCCCTGTTCATATTTATCCTAAACAGCAGTACATAACATGCACTCTGCCTTTGGAGGCACTAGTCAACGTTATAAGGTCAATGATGCGACAGCGTGGGCTAGTGGTTAAGTGACACGGCTCACATCCCTAAGGTGCTGGATTCGATCCCCATGACAGCACAGGCCGTTACCTCGGGGAAGCAACCCTTAGAAAATACATGGGAAAGCAGACCCTTACATAAAATGCATGCCGAAGTCGAATGCACTGGGCCGATAGGCGCAAAAAATCAAAATCGAAGGGCAACGCACACCCGCCTTGGGGAATATGGAAATGTGGCCAACGCAAATAAAAAATAATTTTAAAATTTTAAAAAATATAGTCAATGCATGAGATTTAGCTACTGGGCTTTTCTCGTTAACACCTCTCAAACGGTACCTCCGTATCGGTGGTGATATTTATTATCATTTCCATTCCTGTGTCAAGATTAGACGTGTGCATACTTTTAATGCTCCACCTTTAGTCTCTCTGTATTTTTAACACGCTTTGTACCATATCATTGCGTCAGGGTCAGCGAACCAGAGCTGTACAAAACACGTTTCCACCTCCAAGTAGTGGTCCTGAAAACAAGCTGCACCCGAGTATGATGACCCAGAAAACATGGATCACATACCGATGACGAACTTGGCCCTAATTACATAACCTTTGGTAATCAAAACATTGCTTTAAAAAAAAGCACACGTTATCTCGCACCCGCCTACCGATAAGAATGACAACCAGTTGTCTCGATATAACATTACTGTCCCACCGAATTGGGTCTAATAAATACCGTGGTACACAGTCAACAAAACTTGCTATCTGGGATAACTAAGTCAACTCCTTAATCAAACTCCGTGATACACAACACCGTCACAAGCCAAATCATGCAACGTGCGAGAAGGACAGGATATCAGAATGTTTGTTCGTCTGTCATCTATTCACCCACGATGGATGTTCATCATATGTTCTGGAATGAGGTAAGTTAAAAAGTGTGCAGTTTTTGTTTGTTTTTGTTTGTTTGTCTTTTGGTGGGGGGGGGGGGGGGGGAGAGAAGAGGAAGGACGTATCATTGACTCGAGTGGCGTACATGACAAACCAAAATTACTCTCCTTCTGGAGGTCGTATCATTGACAAGAGTGGCGTACATGACAAACCAAAATGATTCTCCTTCTTCTTGGGGATGTATCATTGACACGAGTGACGTACATGACAAACCAAAATGATTCTCCTTCTGGAAGACGTATCATTGACAAGAGTGGCGTACATGACAAACCAAAATGTTTCTCCTTCTTCTTTGGGACGTATCATTGACACGAGTGGCGTACATAACAAACCAAAATGATTCTCCTTCTTCTGCGACTATTTCGCATTCAGACTTGGACTCCGGATCTTGATCTTGATATTGGTGGACCATTCCTCAGCGCAGATGTGGGTCCCAACTACCGTCTCCAGCAGACCCTGTCTTGGGCCACGCAAGACCAGTGCATGCTAAGCCATACACCAGAGGCAACTCTGATGTTATTGTGTACAGCAAGGGAGTCTGAAAAAGGCATTGCAGATCTTCCCCGCGGTCTTTGTTTGCGTCGAGTGTACCAGACTGCTGTCGTCGTGCGCTACTGACCATCGTATTGTCGCAACATGTGACCTGCCTCTTTATGGTTTGCCTTTCTCTACATAAATTTACCACATCTTTCATTAAGTACAATGGTTGTATGTCAGAGTTGTGGAACTTTTGTAATATTCTGCGGGCCGCACTACAGTCTGAATATTTTGCTTTCGCTTCTTACCGGAGACATTGATGCGTTCGATCGCATTGTATTATAAGAGGGGGCTTCAAATGAAAACCCTAAAAGTGGGATAGAAATTAGAAAAACCATGCCTTTTTATTGTAATTTGTTAATATGGTTGCTAAGGATGTCAAGAGTGTCCTATGCGTGCCATGGCGGTGCAGACAAACAGCATGACGTCATAATTGCAGTTAAAAGATGGCTACCTCACTATTGACATGTACCAAAGAAGAGCAGTGTTCTTTTATCTATTTTTTTTAGCAGTGAAGGAGTGAAACCTATAGAAATGCATCGGCGAATAAAGGTCCAATATGGTGACGCATGCCTTTCATTCCAGCAAGTGTATGAGTGGAGCAGGAGGTTTCAAAATTGCGTGAGTTCTGTGACAAACCGTTCACGGCCGGATTCAGGCACACTGAGAAGTGATCAAAGAGTCGATTGCAACCGTTGATCGCCTAACGCATTGTAAACGAGAATCGCCGATTGACTGTGAATGAAATGGGTGCATCACCGTACTGGACTTTCATTCACCAATGAATTTATATAAAGCTGTCAACCCTTAGCTTCTCAAAAAACGGACGACAGAACGATGTTTCTCTAAACTGTATGTCAATAGTGGGGCGGCCATCTTTTAACTGAAATTATAACGTCATGTTGTTCATCTGCATCGTAATAGCACGCGTAGAACAATCTTGTCATCCTTAGCAACCATATTAACAAGTTACAATACAAAGGCATAATTGTTCTCTTTTCTATCCGACTTTTAAGGTTTTCATTTGAAACCCCCTCGTACAAATCACACCAGGTCAACAACAAAACCAAACCCACGTTACGTCTGCAAAACACACCGCCATTATTAACAAGGAACAAGCGAAGACAACAATTCGCAACAGCAACAAACAAGTCTAAAAATAAGATAGATATACGATACGGTTTGAGTCGGCAGCCATTACCAGGAAGTGGTTAGAACTGGCATGCCGGAACTCTTTCCTGACCACCTTCTGGTAATGACCGTCAGCTCAAACCGCATTGAATACCTACCTATCTTACATGAAGTTGTTTAATTTTGTTGTTTGAGATTTGTTAAATTTGTAATTGGTTCATTGTCCATAATGTGTGCTTATATCTTTCTTGTAGCGACGTTGTTGTCCGAAGCTCATGGGGTGGAGTCTATCACTTTTTTGGCGTCCGTTCTTATTTCTCTGGTAGTGACTTGAAGTGACCCTTCATATGTCCCTGTACATACTGATGAAGGTAGCGTAATCTAGTGTGTGTAGTGCAATGCTAGGCTTATCAGCAGACTCATAATACGAGGAACGCCGACACGTCTGATGTAATACGACTTGTTTCTAGGTGCATGTCGTGGTGGGGACTTGGTCAGGATGTATCATATCAAAGTATCTACATACTGATTTGGCATAACGTCAGACATCATGTTTCCAATTTTCTGAACAATGGCTTCACATTTCAACTACGGATGTTTATGCTAAAAAAATGTTCAAAATGATCGATATTAAAAAGAAACGTTCGCAAGTTATTGTAAAGGATGACTTAATGGTTATCGATTAAAACACAGATTGCAATCTCATTGGTACATTTGAAACCTCGCTATACAGAGATAGTGCTTTAACATGTTTGATTCGTGCCAGGCAGTATCATGGCGTCTTATACTCGCCACGACTTCCTGTCACGTGCCATAATTTTCAACCTCAAACGGGCTGCGAGATCTGCAATGCAATTCTTCAAATGAAGGTGATGTTACAACACTTAAACGTAAATGAATAATAATTAATAAACTGTTTTTTAAGCATAAAACTCGCTTAGTATTTGCATAGTTTCCTCCGTGTGGTTACGAGGTATTTATAATAATTTAATTTCACTTACCATCATTATTCTGGGTTAGAAGCTTTGCAGAGTCTGTAGACTAACCAATTTTTGTCTTGTCTTTTTCGTAATTGAAAGAGGTCGTATGGGCATTACACAGCGTGTGAGTGATATGTCTTAACTTAACTTAACAACTTTATGCTGGTTTAAAAGACTCTGCAGATTCTGTATACAACAAGTTTCATTTACATTACCTTGCTCTAAAAGCTATGCGCATTCAATTTATTCTTAAATGCATTAATTGTCCCTGCCTCCACTACCTCTCATGGCAATGCATTCCAAGCATTCCCCAATCTCTGACTAAAAAACTATTTCCTAATATCTAATCTGGACCTATCTTTAGTTAATTTGTAGTTATGCCCTCTTGTCTTTGGCATCTTTCTGACCAGACAATATCTTATACTCTGTCCCGGGTGATGTGTTTTAAGCCACTATTGTCCCGTTTGTACATTTCACAGCCACGCCAAAAGCGACACTGTCTGCAAATAGAATGAATGACGTCAATCTCGTTACGTTTAGGAGTGTGCAATAGACTGGAAATCCGACACCGGATAACATAAATGGCTTGGCTTGGCTTCGTTCGTTCTCAATCTCCCACTACCAAACCATGAAAGGGCTTAATTAGCAGAATGTAGCCCAGAGAACGGAATGCGTTGTGTCGTAGTTTACAGCTTGACTGCGATATTTGTACCTTTCGGTCCAACACATCCGACTTCAGCAAGCATTTTTTTAGTACCGGGTTAGCATTCCCTCTTCGATCCCCTCTCCTTAGCCAGTCTGCTCTGATGCAGCCTGTTATCCAGGATCACCGTGTGGAGGTGTAGAAGGGTCTTGGCAGCTCTGGTTCGCTGGCCCTGACGCTAGCAGTCAGCTGTGGGTCACTACCATTGCAGCTCATGCGCTTGGATAACAGAAATGATATTGTTTATTGGCGATGACTATGCCAGGATAATCGGAGGAAAAAAAACGCAACAAAATAAACGAACTAACTAATCCAAATGGAAAAACAGCAAAACATTTCAGTCGACACAAGTGTAAGTCCTCGACTAGTTGTGAATCCCAGCCAAATCGGTAACTTGTAGGCATCCATAATGGACAAAAACACGAGAGCAAGGTTAGACCAGCTGCCTCTTTGGCACTGCTGCTCTACTAATTTATTTATCTGCGTGATGTCTATCAGCAGCACAGACACACGCGCACGTACAGAGAGAGAGAAAGAGAGAGAGAGAGAAAGAGAGGGGGAGTGAGTGAGAGGACTGAGTATACTTCCGTTTTTTACCAGTCAATAAACAAATGTAAATTGTTCAATAGCAAATACATCCTGAACTTCGAAAATGTATAATCATCCTGCACATAAATAAATGAAACGGCAATACCTAATGAGCGAGTTGGAAATGTTCTCGTCTGTTTGTTCTCGTGTAAAAGTAAATTGTAGCATTTATTGTTTCTTCAAACACAATTTGCGCGCAGTTTTATTACTGCTATTATTATTACTACTACTACTACTACTACTGCTACTACTACTACTACTACTACTGCTACTACTACTACTGCTACTACTACTACTACTACTACTACTACTACTACTACATCATCATCATCACCCCCATCGTTATGCTACACTTCCTGACGTACCTTCCATGTCCAGCAACGTCACAAAGTATTGGACCAGAAATTAGCCGCCATGAAATCGTTATCATTGGCCGTCAAGAGATCCGCAAAAGTACATGGTTCTTGCATCCTTGGACAGTTATAGTTTGTGGTCTTGGATGGCTCAGCATTCGCAGACATCGCCGTTTGCATTGACTCTTTCTACAAGTTCTATCCACACTTGGACACGCCAGTTGTTAACGTGTTTAGGGCGTGCAATTTATGTTCTGTGGCAAGTGCTTCTTTGATCTCTATCCATTACTCAATTTATCTTTGTCAACATTTTTTTGGTGCGGTTTTGCTAAAGTTTCTGGTCTGTAAACTGTATGCTTTGTTAGAAACGTGTCCTTGATTTCAGACGTCTTCCTTATTGGTTATATCCTGTTCTCTGTTCCTAGGCCTGCTGATTTTCCATTCGATTTATGGCGCGACACATCTCCTGATTTTTGGTGTTGACTTACGGTACCCTGTTTCAATACTACATTCCTTATTTACTGCCATATCGACTTGTCTTGTGTGCGCTGACTCGTTCCATACTAACACGATGTGTTCTGCTGCAGAGATAACAGATGCGCCTAATACCGTGGGTGATGTCTCCCACTCAGTGTTTTTCATCTTACACACTATGGTATTTCTTGAGCTAACTTTTTGTATCACCACCTAAATGTTTTCTTTGTAGGACAGTGTGTAGTCAATTATCATCCCTAATTAAGTAGGTGTATCATTATGTTAAAGTTTATGGCCCTGCCAATTCATGTTTTCGCTTTTCTATTCTCGTGATGGAACCAACAAAACTTGAGTTCTGTCTGTGTTAAATTTGAGATGATTGCCCTCTTAGTACTCAACCAATCTGTCAAGGGCTTCAGTGAGTTTTAGATCCACTTTATTGAAACACAGCCGTCGTGTCGTCTGCATAAATAAACTGTCTAGAGCCTGGACTGATCGGTTGACAATTTAGGTAAACATTGTACTGCGAAGGTGAGTTAACGCAAACTTAACACCACATCATTACTTGTTTGTTCCACCAGCGACTTTTTTTATTTTGCAATGTTACTTAACTTAACTTAACGTCTTTATACTGGTTTAGAAGACCCTGCAGAGTCTGTATACAACCAGTTACATTTACATGACCTTGCTCTAAAAGCTAAGCGCATCCAGTTTATTCTTAAATGCATTAACTGTCTCTGCCTCCACTACCTCCCCTGGCAATGCATTACAAGCAGACACCACTCTCTGACTAAAAAAATATTTCCTAATATCTAATCTGGACCTCTCTTTAGTCAGCTTGTAGCTATGCCCTCGTGTTATTGTAGGTGGCTGTATTTTAAAAAACTTGTTATAGTCTAATTTATCCATTCCTCTGATCATTTTATAAACCTGTATTAAGTCACCACGAATTCTTTTCTCTTCGAGACACTGTAGATCGGTTTTTCTGAGTCGTTCCTCATAACTGTAATTATGGAATCCCACTATCATCTTTGTCGCTCTTTTTTGTATTCTTTCTAGCATGTTTATGTCCCCTATATGATAAGGACCCCACACCTGTACGCAGTACTCCAAGCTAGGTCTAACTAAAGCTTTATACAGTTTGACGATCACTTCCTTGCTCCTATGTTTAATATTTCTTTTTATCATACCTAACATTGCATTTGCCTTTTTTACTGCTACCTTAACTTGCTCACTCACCTTTCCTGTATGATCTATTATAACCCCTAGGTCCCTTTCCTTATCTATCTTTCTAATATTGTTTTCTCCCATTGTGTAATTATGTTCCATATTGGATCTACCCATGTGGATGACTGTACATTTATCTACATTAAACTCCATTTGCCAGCTTACGGACCATTCTCGAATTTTATCTAAATCCGACATCAAATATCCATTTCCGCTTTAGATGAGACACTACTGCATAGTTTTGTGTCATCAGCAAATTTTGCAATCATGGATCCCATATCAATGTCCAAATCATTTATATATATCAAGAACAAAATTGGTCACAAAACCGAGCCCTGTGGCACACCACTTTTCACTTCACACCACTCAGAGTACTCCTTATTTATGCTCACCCTCTGCCTTCTTCCCGTTAACCAATTTTCAATCCATTTGGCAACTTCCCGACCTATTATATGTGATTTTAACTTTCGAAATAATCTTTGATGAGGTACTCTATCAAAGGTCTTTGCAAAGTCTAGATAAATAACGTCCACTGGCTCCCCTTGATCTATGATGTTAGTAACCTCCTCCATGAATTCTAATAGATTTGTTAAGCATGATCTCCCTCTAGTAAACCCATGCTTACTATTTCTAATTAGATTAAATTTGTCTAAATGCATTACAATGTTTTCTTTGATTATTGACTCTAACAATTTACAGACTATGCTCTTTAAACTCACCGGTCTATAATTTGCTGGATCTGATTTTTTGCCTTTTTTGAATAAGGGGATCACTCCTGCATCTTTCCAATCCCTTGGAACAATCCCTTTTGTAAGTGATTGAGAACATAATATAGCCAATGGTTTTGCTAGTTGGTCTCTAATTTCATACAGCAATTTTGGATGAATGCCATCTTGACCTGGACATTTATTCACTTTCAATACTTACGAAATATTGTATATTCTGCAGGAGACATTTATCTACCGGTGTCATGTGCCAACCATTTGTGATCTGTATATCTTTTATATGAGTAGGCGTGGAAGTATCGTGTCGTAAGCCGCTGTGGGGTCAATAATGTCATACCAGTCCTCAATATGTGGAGTTATCACTTGCACTTGGACTTGCACGCAACATTATTTTCCGGGCCTAAAATCTGTCTGTTCCGGGATTAGTTTATTTTCGATGATGGTTGATGTTCGACCCAGAATCAGTTTACAAACACTTTATAGAGGCGACATAATTATATAAAGTAAAGTAAAGTAAAACAACCCATATCAGTACTGCCGTAGGGGTGTGAGGTGTTAGCGATCTCACATTTCAAAGGCTCGGATATATGAGGACGGCAGCCATCTCCTCTCCCTCGCCGCTTTTACTTCCCGGACTGAACCGGTACCCATTTAAGGCTGGGTCGACCCGAGATCCATTGCGGTCTGAAAAAACATTACCGCCTCAACTGGGGAAAGAACCCAGGACCACTCAGATGCGAAACCAGAGCGCTATCCATTGCGCTACGCGGCTCCACGTATGATATAACAATGGTATAAGGCTGATATATTGGCATGACCAATTGTAATATACCTACATAACAGTTTCTGAGTACCTTGTTTTACTAAACTTACAAATGTACTTGTTCCTTTTAATGGCAGTTTTACCTTGCACATATACATGTCTCGGAAAATATTCAAGAAGGAATGCGATAATGTGGTCATGTCGTCTAGTTCAGACATGTGTTGGACCGAAAGATGCAAATATCGCAGTCAATCTGTAAACTACGACACAACGCATTCCGTTCTCTGGACTACTACTTAAGCCCTTTCAGAGTTTGGTAGCGGGAGATTGAGAACAACCGAAGTCAAGCCAAGCCAAAAGAAGGATGCAAACATTCGACAAAAGTTGGCCATAGAGAAAAACTGGTTCAGAAATGTTATCGAGAAAATATAATTGAAATAATTTGATCACATCAAGAGACACAGCGTCTTTAGAGAACGGTAATGGGAGGTATGGCGCCGGGCAAGAGAGACAGAGGCAGACCAAATAAGTGATGGCACCAATATGTCAAGGAATGTTTGAGTGTGACTCTGGGGCAGGCTTGGGATTTTGGACGGATCGAGTTTCTTTGAGACGGACTGTGATTGGAGCGACGCTCTGCAAAGTATATGCTACAAGATGATTAAAAGCATCCAAAATGCACAGACTCAGGGGACGATTGGGCAATTTTCTTTAAATTAGATTTTAGTGGGCAGTAAGAAAAATGTACCGTCACGGAAGTTATAAAAGTAGGTGCCAGGTTGAAGAACACTGGTCTAGATATTGTGAAAACAAAAAAACGTATAGGCTGGTCGACTCGACGAGTGAGACAAAATGCCAATGTTTACTTTTCAGATGCGCTAGGAAAAAAACGCCTGAAAGTGAAGTATTCAGTTACTACTTGGAGAATTTATGAAGTGTGTATCAGAGAAAAGATCTTGCCCTAAGTTATTGTGAAAACATGAAGCATCTACCATAATTAGAACAGATGTTACGCTGTTGTGAATTGTTGGATAAAATAATGATTTTATTATCTTCTTCTTCTTCTTCTTCTTCTTCTTCGTACGCTGTCAGACGTCAACCTGTATTTTTTGAAAAAAAGCAGCGGTCATCCTGAGGCTGTCGACACTGCGATAGAGCTTGTCTAGTGTTGCCACTGGTGATGGCCACATGTGCTTTCTCTGATCCTCGTATGTCGGGCAGTTTTGCAGCAAATATTCAGCGGTCATTTTCCCGGTACCACACGTGCATTCGTCAGTGCCACTTATCTTCAGTTTATTGAATAGGTGGTACCTCAGTCTATTGTGGCCTGTGCGGAGTCTGAATACCACGACCTGCTCTCTTCTGTTCAACTGGTAATAGGCATCGTTTTTTGTGTAGCCAGTACGTTCTGTTTTCCATTTGGTCATGTATCTGGCTCTAATAAGCCTTTTGGACTCTTCGTAGGGCACACTAGGATCTGGTTGTGGTAGTCTTGTACCTTCTTTTGCCAGTCTGGCTGCCTCCCCGTTGCCTTGGATGTTACAGTGGGATGGAACCCACTGTACCACTACTCTTTTTGGTGCGGACTGCTGGCATAGTTGACAGAGTACTGCTCTTAAATCATTAAGTTCTGTATTTTTCTGGCTTTTAAGTGATGTGGCTACGGCCAGGGCATCTGTAAACAGGACTATATGGCTTTCATTTCTTTTGCCTGTCACCATTTCTTCTACTGCACCCCTCAGTGCCTCTACCTCCGCTCTGAAATTGCTTGAGTATTTTCCAGTTGTTAATGTCTTCGCTAATCTTTGCTTTGGTTATTTCTGCAAAGTTTCCTCTCTTTTGTTTCCCATTTCTAAATCTATTTAGTCTCTGATGCTTTGGATGGTCTGTCATTCCTCTGAGTTTCTCTGCTTGCTACTGGGCTCTGCAGTCTCTTCTGTCAGTCATGGATTGCAGATTTGTAATCTTTTCAAGTTCTACAATTGGCGTTGACTTCATGTCTCCTGTTATAACTCTCATGACTTGGTATTGGAGTTTACTAATTTTATCAAAGTTCGCCTTTGCTGCTGTTGTCCATGCCACAATGCCATACTCGAGAACTGGTCTCACTCTTCCAGTGTACAGTTTCTTTAGTATACTTCCGTCTGCTCCCCAGCTTGTGCCAGCATGTTTCTTCATGATTGCCATTCTTTCTCTGGCTCTTATTCGGTTTCTCTCGATCTAACTTTTCCATGTCATGCGCCGATCAAATGTGACTCCCAGGTAGTTTGGGTTGTCGTTTGGCTGTAGATATTTGGCGTTAAGACTTATTTTGGTGTTTTGTGGTTTGTTTGAAAGCGAGAATATCGTACATGTTGTTTTTTCCTCATTTATTTTAACCAGCCATGAGTTCGCCCACTCCTCCAACGATGTTAGAGCCTGCTGTATCCGATTTCTTGCTATGGTGAGATTTTTTTCAGAGGTCCATATAGCCAGATCGTCTGCAAACATGAAGCTGTGGACTCTTCTTTGTATAGTCTCTGAGATGTTATTTATATACACCAGGAACAGTGTGGGTGACAGTACTCCCCCTTTGGGTACTCCCTGCTCAAGTGTCACCTTTTTGCTCATCTGCCCTTGTAATTGAACTCTGGCTGTTCTGTTTTCGAGGTAGTGGCTGATCCATCTGTACATTTTCCCACAAACTTCACTTTTTCGTAGCTTGACTTTAAGTCCCTCTTTCCAGACCTTGTCAAATGCCTTCTCTAAATCCACCCAAACCGCTACTGTGTGTTTTTTCTCCTGGTAAGCATCTTCTATTTCCTGGGCTATGAGAGTGATCTCGTCCTCAGTGGATCTGTGCTGTCTGAAGCCAGTTTGCTGTGGAATTAGTATGTGTTTTTCTTCCAGATGCCACATCAGTCTGGTGTTTATCATACGCTCCATCAGTTTTCCTACACAGCTCAGTAGACTGATAGGCCTGTTTCCAATTGGATCTACTCTATCTTTTTCTTTCTTTGGTACTGGTATAATTACAGCATCTTTCCATACCTGAGGTACAATTCCCCTTTTCCAGCTTTGGTTCCTGGACTGATAGTAACTTCCTCTTTGCTGTTTGGCCCAACCCCATCTGCATTTCGTTTGTTACGCCATCTTTTCCGGGCGATTTCTTGTTCTTTAGAGTTCTCATGGCCTCTTCCATTTCATTCATTGTTAGTTTTGCCATCATGTGCTCCTCTGGTGCCATATTGATGTTGTCGTGGCTCTTTTGTTCTTCATTAATGTCTGTAGGCCTATTTGTAGAGACATCAATGTGGTTTGCTCTGGCATAATGTTCTATAAAGGCGTTTGCAGCTTTTTTTTGTAGTGAGCATGTTGTCGCCCTGCTTGATGATAATTTGATTGTTTGATGGAGTTTCGTAATTCATTGCTCTGACTAACTTCCATAGTTTGTTCCCTTCTTTATCTGAATTGAGGCTTTCTGTTTTGTTTTTGCAACTGTCTCTTGTTATTTGGTTTAGTGTTCTTTTGTATTTCGCCGTGATCGCTTTGAGGACGATATTTGCCTCCATAGATTGTTCTCTCTCTGCCATGTTCTTATCATTTGAGACTTCGTCTTCCGCTTTCTGCATTTCATCATTCCAATATGGCTTGTAGTTTTTTCTTGCCCCTCTTGGGATGGTTTCGGTGGCTGCTTGCATTATTGCTTTGCTTAGGTTTCCACCATGGGTTTCATATTGTTATTCCGTGTGTTGATGGTTTCACACAGCCCATCTGTCAGGATTGCAAATCTGTCCCAGTCGGCTCGTTTATAATTCCAACGTGGGAGCGGTTTTATTTCCTGTGGGCCTACTTCCATATCAACTTCTAGCCTGATTGGTCTGTGGTCGCTACCTGCCAATTGGTTTAGCACCTGGCGGTCTATTTTGTGGTGAATATCCACCGTGGAAAAGGCCAAGTCTGGAGTAGAGGTAGTATGCCATGTTCTAGAATAGAAGCTAGGGCTGTCCTCCGACCTATTGATAAGATGGAGATTTGTGTCTATCTCCCAATCTTCCACTTCATCACCTCTGTTGTCTGTGTCCGAATATCCCCATCTCTCCGAGTGGCTGTTCAAGTCTCCAACTACTAGGCAGCTGGAATCCTCGATTTCCATACCCGTTACTCGATTACCATAGCTGTGATTGACAGCTACCGCGCTACTCGGTATGCAGTTACGTGTCAGTATCAGAACCCCTGCTTTGTGACCTTCTCTATCAAGATAGAAGGTCTAGTATCTTCTGATTGAGAATTTCTGGTTGTTGTTAAGGTGCGTTTCTTGGATACATGCCACGTCAATCTTACCTTCATGCAGGTGATGTGTTAGGGAAAGCTTTTAGTTAATGACTCCCTCTGCATTCCATTGTAATATTCTGAGGGTCTTGGGTTTTTGGTCAATAGTTTTTGCCCCATCACCTTGTGCCTTGACTCCACAGCACATGGTTGGGTGACTACCAGTAGCATTGGGTGGGCCCTAATGATTCAAAAGATATCTGGAGAACCTATCGTTATAAATCTATATTCTCTACAGATAATATACGTAAACATGACAAGAACAGAAAATGTGCATTTCTATTTTTTCAAGCGTTTTCTACTGTAAAGTAAATATCCTTGTTGTAATTTTGCACCTGATTCTGATTAGACACCATCAATGATATTGTTTTTGTTCCATGTCTGTAATGTTGCACTTCTCCGGTATTACAACAAAATTCCAATATTATATGATACGGGGAGTGGAGTGAACAATGACCACGGAATGAAAGATGAAGAGTGATGGCGTCACAGATTATTTGTGAGGTGAATCGCTAACGATCTTTGCTAACTGTGAGAGACAAAGTCATAACATGAGTTTTAGCACACAGTCGGACGATGTGTATGATTCGTTTTTCCTGCAAAAACTGCACCCAATTTATTTTCTTGCGTGTCAAGTGTGACAACTGCAAGAAATTCATCTTCCACGTACGGTGTTAGATCTGCGAATGACATGGACATAGGTTTACCACACGAATTGAAAAGTGTGGTGATTCGTGTGGCTACATTTGACCTATTATAATCCGTGGGTGAATTAGCGCACAAGTACCGTAAATCGTAATGAGCAAGCTTATTTACATATTTAAATTGAAAAAAGGAATGATTTTGGATAGCATTATACTCGAGCTCCAAACCGCTCTAATCGTACTACGATAATGAAAGACCAGCGTACTTTCCATATATATGCCCACTTTTGTTGTGTCATCGTCTTGCGCTTTTTTCCGAGCTGTGGGTGCCAGCTGCACTTGACATACTTTGGAGAAGCATTTTTCATCTTATTTTTCTTCAGTGTTCGTCGTTATGACACCGTATCATAATTTACAGCGAGACTTCAATATATGCACTTTACTGCCTGGTACACCTGATGGTCGGCACTACGTCTTGTGCCGAATACATTTCCAGGCAGAAAATAAGTTGGTTTGGAATGCATCCTCATCATCTTCCACTGGTGGCTTACAATGCTGGTAGATCTGGCTACAGGGCAAGGGGGCAGCAGCGAGGTAGGTGGATAGATGACATCAGAGTGATGGTGCAACGAGACAAAAGCTCACATTAATCAACGCAACGCACAGGATAGACGACTCAAGCTCCCCACTACGCTAAACGGCACAAGTGGAAAGAAAACTAACTAACTAACTAACACCTGATTTCAGCTGGGTTTTTTATGGGAGGACTGAGTTTGCCTTCCCACTACGATCATACTCTCTTAGCCAGACTCTGCTATGAATGCTTGTTTCCGGGGTCGCCATTTTGGAGTCAGAATACACTCTGTGTACAGCTGTGGTTCACCTACCCTAATTTAAGCAGCCAGTTATTAGTCGCTGGCTACTGCACGTTCATGCACTGTTGCACCTTCGGGCTTGGATATGCGTTTTCGTTTTACTCAAGTTTTTCAGGGCACTCCTTTATGAAGTAAATGCAGCCCCCTTTTTTTTAGCCAGTGTGTCGCTTTTTTCTTTTACTGCGACCAGTTTGAACTGTGAATGTCAACCCGATAAATCCCGCAGTGACTTAATTATATATATATATATATATATATATATATATATATATATATATATATATATATACACACACATATATATATATATACACATACACAGCCACATACATATCAGTGGCATGCCGTAAATGGACTAGTAGGAGTAGGCTAGTTCACATACATTTTAGTTCACCTACCTATTTTGAGTTAGATGTCCAACTGACATAAAACGCATCGAATATAAATATTGAATAAACATTATTAGTATTCCTCACTATCTGGATCTCAATTTGCATCACAATACTGAACTATATTCCCACTATTTGCGTCCTAAAATGACAGGTCCTCGGAAGCACTCGAGTCTTATCGGTTCTCTTCGGATACAGGAACAACCGAAGCCAAACTAGTTTCTCTGTACAATAAGATATATGATAGTCGCTTGGCGTTCAGTCATAAGTAAATATAATTTTCGTTGGATTCTTTTGAGTAGTAGTGTTGTGGTTATTATGCTAATGCATTTGTTCCCGTTAATGAAAAAGATTTTTGTGAAGTGTTAACGTGTTCGATTGTCAATATAGATTGACAGTGTTTCAAAAATTGAAATATGTAAGTTAACTCGGATTTAGAAACTGTTTCTTTACAAACAAAGCTTACCAGAGACAAGTTAGCATAAGTGGGTCAGCGGGATGTATCACGGTCACGTTAGGCAATGCTGTGTTCTCGATTCAAAGGTTTGTTTGGAGCCCTTAGTTTTGATGAAAAGCAGCAAGTAATAGCGAAAGGTAAACCAACTTCAAACATGTCTGTTAAAACGACAATGAAAAGTTAAACACGTCATCTCAGAACAGAGTATTCCTCTTTAGCCCAATAAGGAAAGGTGTCCTCGAACCCTAGTCCCCTTTGAGAAAAGTTACCGCACGCCACTTGTATATATTTGTATATATACATACATACACACACACAAGCATGCACGCAAGTGCGCGTGCACACACATACACGCATGCATACATACATACAAACATACACACACACAAATACACACATGCATACATACATACATACATACATACATACATACATACATACATACATACATACATACATACATACATACATACATACATACATACATACATATATACATACATACATACTTACATACATTTATATCTATAATAAGCTAACATGCTGTCATACGCACATCCTAGTCTTGAACTCTCTGCAATATTTCCAACAGTGATAGTCATCACACGACGTTTTCTGTCTTGGCAATCGGCCTCAGATGATCTTATGGAAACGGAGCTTAATAACGGTTTTACTGTCTAAAAGATGGATCCATTTCTAGAAAATAATAGAAGACATGGGTGATGTTTTGGAAAATAAAGAAAAAAATAGAATAACTAGGAATAAATATAAAAAAGTAAATATGTTCGTGGAAAGTGCTGTTTCCTCCCTATTTTCAATGTCATTTATATCACTATCAGTAATATTTGACGTAGAAACATCATTTAAATCGGAAACAATCGATATCTTAGTTACATAATTACTTTCAAATGAGCACAATTACAACACACCAAAAATTCAATATAATTCTCAAACTCGTGTGAAAACTTTCAAGGAGACTGCCATTTAAATGCTAGAATGCACAAGAAATTAAAGAGATCCTTTCATTGGCTGATACTATTTTTAGTTAGCCATACAGAAGCGTTCTTTTTCAGAGCAGATGGATCGGCCCGCTCGTCTTTTTCGGTAACGTAAGTTGAGCCGATCATCGGCCTGTGTCGACATCAAAAAGTTAAGAAAAATATTATCTCTCGACCAAAGCAAAATACCCACCCTATTTTACATATAAAATTGGATGGAGTGCATTTTATTAATTATTACAATTGCAATACAAATTTAAGATGACTGAAAAAATAACAATATGTATCAATAAATTTAGCACCGACCCGTTCTTCATTGGATAAATTTCTGCCTATACCGTCACACAGAAACGTTTGGGAATCATCTCCATACTGGACAAACCAATGGATTAAGCTTAGCCCAGTAAACAGGCCTGGACCAACTAAATAGACTTGAGTACCGCTAACTTGCTTCGCTTGAATGAATGCCTTACAACGACCAGACGCTGCCCTTCCAAAGTCAAGCTTGTTGCAGGTCATCGCGACCCTGGGTTGGTTTGACCTCATTCCGCTAATCTTCGGTAGGTTTCAGTAGAAGACTTAAAATCCTACTCGTCACCAGATGGTGTTCTTTCATACGTGTTTCATTGTTTCTGACTTTTCTATCAGCCGAGCAATTTTCTTTCTATCATTTGTAATGTCTTTCATTATTAATTTCTTAAATTTCACTTGTTCATTTTTTAATTTTTTTTTCTATTCGTCTGTTTCTGATTTGTGCTTTCTTCTATTTGTTTAATTTCTTCCATTGTTCCATTTTCGGGTTCTTTTCTTCCATTTGTTCTTTCGTCCATTTGTCTTTCTATCTGTCTTGCATTGTTTCATTTCTTATCTCCTATATCTTTCCTCTTCATCCTCTTCTGCTGCTCTATTTATCAATCAATCAGTCACTGTCTGCCTGTCTGTCTGTCTATATGCAGCCTTTCTGGTATATTGTCGAAGTCTATCAACCGCATCATGTAAAACAATTACTACACAAGATATTACTACAGAAAAAAACCACCTCTGCAAGTACTTGGATATTTTTTTGTTCCGTTCGCCTTATGTCTCTTTTCCCCAAGGCGGTGTGCGTTGCACTACTATTTTTATTTTGCGCCTATCGGCCCAGTGCATCCGACTTCGCGTGCATTTTATGTAAGGGTCTGCATTCTCCTGCATTTTCCAAGGGTTTGCTTCTCCATGGTAACGGTCGGTGCTGTAATGGGGAGCGAACCCAGCACCTTCGGATTATGAGCCGTGTCACTTAACCCCTATCCCACACCGTCCCTCGTTCTGTAAATTCACCACCTGATTGGCAAAACTACTGTACTGCAAAACTGCCATAGTGGAACAGACGCTGTATATTTCAATCATATGCACATACACACACACACTGTCCATAACGGTCACTCTACAAGCAATAACACCCACGCATCCTTGCAATGGTCAATACGTCCTGATATAACCTAAAAGACTACGATCAGGAATTGAAAGTCGCACGCCTTCTTCGCTAGTAAAATCCAGAAAGACAAACCTTTAACAAACCACAAAAAAGTTGTACTGGGTATTAGGCTTCACGGGTAGCTAAAAGTCAAAACGACGAATGACAGCATCGACTACATGCTACTAGTTGGTGCGGAAATATAGTAATCGATCCCAGTGACATTCTCCAGCAGGATGCCATTGGTGGTTTTAATTGAAGGATGGTGCTGTTATGGCCACCACAGCCCTCTTTTTTGCGACATATTCTCTGTGGGGCGAAAATCCCTAGAATAATTTGAATAGATTTTTAACATGAATTTTGCCCGAGCAACG
The DNA here is from genome assembly GCA_036924085.1 of Ariolimax columbianus. Taxonomy (NCBI): domain Eukaryota; kingdom Metazoa; phylum Mollusca; class Gastropoda; order Stylommatophora; family Arionidae; genus Ariolimax; species Ariolimax columbianus. Next base: position 36,586,564 of record JAVGWX010000006.1, read on the forward strand.
GCCGTTAGGCCTACTCTTTTCGACCTACTCTTTTCGATTTCCAACTGCTAAGGTATTTTGAACGTGCGCGTCACAGCACACGGGTGTTTGATCTCACTACTCGGAGATCAGAGAAAATATTTACCGGATGATCCACGTGAAAAAATCCCGGTGTCTCCACCCGAAGCGAACACCTTACCTCGAGACCACTGAGTTCCCCCTCAAGAGCCATTATTCCAACAAAATGAGGATTGGGTACAATGACAGGTGTTCATCAGGGAAGCACACAGTGACCGTGTAGACAGGAAGGTAGAGAACAATACTGGCCTCGGTAGACAGATGAGAGACAACACACAAATGTCAATAGCATGTCCTTCTCAGAATTATCTAGGGTACCAGATTGATATTGCCGTACTCCATCGACCAACGTACACTTGCCTTCTGGTTCTCCGTAGCTGAATACGCTGCACCAGTCTGGAAAAACTCTGCTCATGCGAAACTAGTTAATACAGCAATGAATGAGGCAGGTGGGATAGTATCAGGGTGCCTAAAACCCACCCCTTATGACAAATATACCCCCTAATTGGCATATTACCCCCGAAATCCGAAGAAGCGTCGCAGCAGAAATCGAACGAGAAAAACAGGAGCCCGACCCAAGGCACTCAATGTTTGGACATCAGGTACAAACCATAAGACTCTAATCCAGATATAGCTTTCTAAAAAAGAACAAACCACATACGTACACACCATGAAAATCACCGTATCGATAGGTGGCACGAATTGGTGCAAGCCCCAGAGATGGAACTTCGGGAGGAACCTGCTCCTGGACATCATCTACCATATACAAGATGGAAATCGCTGAACAGACTCCGAACAGATGAATCACGGTCCAAGAGGAATATGAAGCGATAGGGATACACAGATGATGACACACGTGATTGCGGCGCAATACAGAACCCAGACCACCAGATGACCTTCCCCAACCTCCAGGAAACATGCAATAGATGCGACATGTTAAAGACGAATGACAAGGTAATCCATGTCGCTGGATACTGGATGCAAGATTTATAACGTGGTGCTTGGACACGGAAAGTAAGTAAGTATCGACCAACGTTTCATCGAAACATGTGACGTGCCCATCTATGTTTTGCCTTGTCTGCACAGATTAGCACAACATTCACAAAGAACAACCGTTGTATGTCGGAATTGTTAAGATTTTCTATACGTTGGTTCCGGAGAGTGATTCCGACTACGCGTATCTCAGGAGGCCTGGGTCACTCTCAATTTGTCTACTAGTGATTTTGTTAGTGTTAATGTCTCAGCACCGTAGCACATCGCAGTGAACGCGGTGAAATATTTGAATGAGGCTGCTAAGTTCTGTTCTTGGCAACCGTCCAGGACCGTGTTAATGGGCGAGAAGGCTGCACAGCCCGTGTGCGGCGACGTTTTGTCAATTCCGGTTCCAGGTTATTCTTTATATTGAGGAGCCCAAAAAAGATAGACTCGTTGACATCGTGTAGTTTATAATGTATGAATTTCATACATTCGTAATAAATAGTTTCAGAAAAAAGTAGAGGGGTATTACTTTTTGAGCAGTTGTAGGGCCACTAGAACGACATACGTGAGTTATTGTATGCTTGACCCTTCTGTATTTTTCTAACAAACCAATTTCTGCCGTTTATAAAATGCCATTATCTTTCTGTAACATGTATACTACAGACAATTCAAAAGTATCAAATGGTAACACAATCTTACACATGTCTGCCACTCTGATAATGTGCATTAATGCCCTCCATTATCAATTGTCTCCCCCTGATTCTCAGAGTTATCTTTTCATAAAACCAAAAATGTTGAAATAAAATTATACTTTAGTTTTGTTTTGTTTTTTTTCATTCTTTGAAATTAATTTCTTCTGGTGATGTTCTTAAACGTTGCTTTACTTTCTCATTAGCTCCGCACAGTTTTGAGGTTCGTAAAGAATCATTAGGACAGGATCAAGATACTGAACAGTGCATGAGCTATAGCGGTCAATGACTCATAGCTGGCTGTTAGCTGTTTCAGCACCATACATTGCAATTGGCAATACATGAGTAGTGATTACTCGTTTCCTCAGTTATATCCTGATATTCTTTGAGGTTAGCAATTTATGTTTTTCTTGGAAGACCTTTTTTGACAATTCCAATCATTGTCCCAATTTCCGTCACATTCCGGACATCTTCTGTTATTGTTTTCCCGAAATATGTAAATTTCTGTACTTATTCGATTATTTCTCTAATGATGACTATGCTCGTTTGCCTATGTTGTTTGTCTCTTACTACAGTTGTTGCCCCATTTCAGTCATGTCTGACTATAGGTTGATGCGAGCTTGGAGTAGCAACTCTCTACTGAGTTTTTTTATTTTCCTTTTCCTTTCGGCGTTGTCTCTTCACTTCCCTTTGCTGCACAGCTTATTTTCGCCCAGCTTGAAGGGGCTCTTCAGATTACATCTCCATTTGGATCGGTCTGCAACTATGTGTTCCCAAGATGTCAGATCCATATCCAGAACCTTCATGTCCCGCTTACATGCGTCTGTAAACTGTAGCCGTGGTCGGCCAGCTGTTCCTTTACCTCACACCAGCTGCCCATAGAGAATATCTTCGTGGATGCGACCGTCTTCCATGCCATGAACATGACCAAGCCATCGCAGTCTTCGTTCACGAAGGAAGGTATACATACTCGTCCTTGGGAGGCCGGTGCGAGAATGCCCCTCCGCATTTACCACCCTGTATCTCCATAAGATGCAAAGGATGGATCACATGTTGTCCCCGTTTCGCTGTCATATAGAAGCGTATTGACAACACAGGCATTGAACACCATAGTCCTAGTTATGAGACGTTGTGAGACGTAATGAGACGTTGTGAGACGTTATGAGACGTTGTGAGACGTTATGAGACGTTTCAACGTCGCTTCCGAACCTCCCACTGTGACGTAATCATGGGCAAATGTGATGGCATCAATTTCTAAACCACTAACTTCGACACTCCTATTAAAACTAAAAAAAAACTGCTTACATTATCTTCTCAAAGTATGCGTTATAGCGGTTTAGTCAGAGCAATCAACCTCGTCGTATCCTTGTTTTAATGAAACTCGACCTGTAAGTCTTTCTACGATTTAAATAATCGCGTCTTTATTTTTATACAGCTTTTGAATTAAGATAATGATTGGTCTCTCTATATCTATATATTACGCTAGGTAGGAAAGTTTGTGTGGATTTTTCCAGCGAACTCGATCAAAGGCATTCTTGTAGTCAAGAAAGCAGATAAATAGTGGTCATCCTTGATGGATTATTCTTTCTACGAGAAGCTGCAATAATTCTGTGTACATCGAGCCTTGCGAAATACAAACTGGTTATCTTTTTACACCTCCTCTTATTTTGCCATCAATTATCTCTTTAATTGTCTTTAATATAATGTTAGATAAATTCAATATTTGGTTTATCGGGAGGGCGTGGGGTGGTATGTAAGATATATATGTGTTGTTGTTGTTGTTTCGAATGCCCACAATAAGTAAGTTTACTCTTTAGTGCGCCTTGAAAAAGTGGTGGGTTGCAGTAGCTTTCCTCACATCCCGAGCGTGCTGATGGAGGTGGAACGGTGCCCTCCAGGCGTTTGCGCTATGCTTGGCTTCATCTACGTGTCGCTCACTACTACGGGGATCACGTCGACACCTCACCTTGTTAGCCAGACTGTCATGAAAACAGCCCGTTTCCAAGATGCGCTACGAAAAAGTTAAGGTGTGGGTCTTGGCCAGTATGTTTTGCCTGGCCCTAAACTAACATGTCTGACCAGTACATTTTGCCTGACTCTAACATGTCTGACCAGTATATTTTGCATGATCCTAACATGTCTGATCAGTATATGTTGCCTGACTCTAACATGTCTGACCAGTATATTTTGCATGACCCTAACATGTCTGATCAGTATATTTTGCCTGACCCTAACTAACATGTGTGTTCAATATATTTTTGCTGAACAGATCCCGGTCTTCCTTCCCCATATATGTGGTAAATACGAATATAATATTTACCAAAATCAAATACTCTGGTTGCGACAATGGACCATACGAGGGTATCAAAGAAGATTTAATCTCATGAAAGACAGTAGATGGTAAGATTTTCAGTGCAATGAACAGAGACACGGCCACATATCGAGATCAAATGGTCTTGCAAATACGATCCTGCACGGAAAGGTGCAAGACAGACGACGAAAAGGCCTTCCCAAAAAGAGGTGAGAGGACAACATAAAAGAATCGACCAATCTCCGACCAGAAGAGGCACAGGCAGTGGTGTCTGGCAGCGAAAGGTGTCGTGGAGTTGTGAGGATGTTTTCATGGGTGCCCCAACGACCTCACCGGTTACAGGAATACCTTACCTTGCCTGACCTGAACAGAGGATTCTTCAGGTAATACCATTACATACATGCACCTGAAATACGGACGTAAGTCAGGGACAATGACCATAATCCAAAAAGCCAGATGAGGTACTTAAGAGAAGTGGCCCAAGTTATAAGCTCCGTTAGTTAGTTTGTTAGTTTAGTTAGTTAGTTAGTTAGTTAGTTGGTTGGTTGGTTAGTTGGTTGGTTGGCTGGTTGGTTGGTTGGTTGGTTGGTTTTCTTTCCACTTGTGCCGTTGAGCGTCGTATGGAACTTTAATCGTCTATCCTGCGGCAAGTGCGTTGCGTCGGTCAAGCTTGTAACCAGACCATATGTCAAGATCTTCAATCCAAATCTCTGCAGGTCCGAGTGGAGCAACATCTACTGTGGTGGTTTGGTCATGTCTGTAGAATGAGAGAAGACCGCATATCGCGGCATTTATGGGAGGCCAAGAGACAAAGAAGGAGACCGAAGACCATCCCAAAATATGATGGAGACACAATAAAGGACAGTCCCTAAGAGATAGATAGTGGAATGAAACCAGGACAGGCGAAATCCGTAGAGAGAACAGTCTCGCCATCTCTATGACAACCCTCTACACCTCAGTGTTGTTGTTGTCTGGTAGTCGTAGCTTTCCTCACATTTGAGCGTGGTGATGAAGATGGACCCAGGTCCTCCGGGCGGTTGTTCTATACTTAGCTTTATCTGCGTGTCGCTCACTATTACGGGGATCAAGTCGATCCGTCAGCTCGTTAGCCAGGCTGCCATAAAAACAGCCCGTTTCAAGGACCGGCTACGAGGAAGCCAAGGTGAGGGTCTTGGACAATATATTTTCCTGACCCCAACATGTCTGATCAGTATGTTGTGTCTGCCCAGGCGTTAGTATTCCTCCCCCAACCTCAGGGTAGAAAAGGTGTGACTAGGTAAGGTAGAAGACTTTACACCTCAGGGCAGAAAGGTGTGACTAAGTTAGAGGTAATAACGTAACAGGTCATAATATACCATACCCCGTGTGGAGATCCATAGACAGATTAATAACAGGAGTGCCAAGGTGTAGATGGAACTTCAAAATATTGGGTTATACGTACAACGATGTCTGCAAATGCGGAGCCATCCAAGAGCGCGACCATCTGTATAACTGCCTAAGAATGCCAGAACCATGCACTTTGGCGGATCGCATGTAAAGTAAAGTAAAGTAACCCATAGCATTACTGTCGTACGAGTGTGAGGTGTTAGCGATATCACATTTCAAAGGTTCGGCTATATGAGGGTGGTAGCCATCTCCTCTCCCTCACCGCTTTTACTTCCTGGACTGAACCGGTACCCATTTAAGGCTGGGTCAACCCGGGAGCCGTTGCGGTCTGAAAAAACATTTCCGCCATAGCTGGGGAATGAACCCAGGACCACTTAGATGCGAAGCCAGCGCGCTAATCACTGCGCTACTGCGCTCATGTAGGCAACTGTTTTCTGGTCCATTACTTTGTGAAGTTGACCGACACGCAAAGTAAGTACGAGGTGTGTTCAAATGAAACCGGACCTAACTGCACCAAAGGAACATACGTCCGATGCGCATGATGACGTGCCTTCTAGTGTATACAGTACATACCAACCGTCAAGTTTGCAACATTTCATTATCCTCCAATTCATAGTTTCCTCAGAAGACTGTTGAAAACATGGCGGGCGTGATGCGGAATCTGTCCAGAATTGATCAGCGAGCGGTATTTCTGTGTAAACAGCTGAAGGATGTCGACCAGTCGACATTCAATGCAGAATGCAGGCAGTGTGTAGTGACAAAAGTGTGCCGAAGACAAGTCTGAAGAACTGAAAAATGATGTTTAAAGAATGACGTGAGTTAACGAAAGATCTTTCGAGACTAGGTCAGGCGTATATTGTTGCGTCAGAAGATGCCATCTCTAAATTTGATGCAGCAATTCGGGTAGACCGCCGCCGGAGCTTACGTTCGCCACTCTTTTGTCATCATTCACTGCATGCATTCTGCAATGAATGTCAGCTGATCGGCATTCTTCAGCTGTTAGAAACCGAATTACCGCTCGCTGGTCAACTCTGGACGGATTCCGTATCACACCCACTATGTTTTCATCCGTGTGCTAAGGAAATTATGAGTCTGAGGATAATCAAATTGTGCAACCTTGACCGTTGGTATAAGCTGTTTACATCAGAAGTGACGTCATCATATACATCGTACGTATGTTCACTTGTTGCAGTTAGGTCCAGTTTCATCTGAACACTCCTCGTAGTATTCACAATATTTTATTGTTTCTATATTAGTGCATTTACTTGGATGATATGTGTAGCGTCTTACACAATTCATAGCAATAGAAAATATGTGTGGGTTTTAATGGTAAAGATAAATGTTAGTCTTGTAGCAACAGCTGCCGTCGGGGATGAAGAATATTTTCTTCATGTACTAAGTAGCATCCTATGTGAGGTGACGTGGCCAGGTCCCTTCCTTGCTGTTTTTAACCTTCTTTAACTCATACGTCAGGTACCTATTTACAGCTTAGTTGACTGAAGGACCGGTCGAATGAGGCACGAAACATGATCTGGATTTTTATATGTCCGTCCATGAACTCGAAGCCGTGGCAAGCTTCAATTTCAGGCTAGCAAGCCAGCTAGCTGTCGACTAGGCTACGCGAGCGTCGTATAGATTTTACGTACCATTCGGTTTCACAGAGCGAGCACGTCTTCGGTTTTTTTTCATTCTATGACAGCTTATTCTGTAAATAGGCACTTTATGATGTCACGAACAAAAAACTAAGCCTCAGTGTGCAGCCGTTAACACTTTCACCGATAGAAGGGGACTAGGCACAAATGGGGGCTCCAAGGTACAATGAATTAGGTTCTGTCAGCCATTTAAATTTGTTATCATATTGAAAATATGTCATTATTTTCTATATAGAAGGTGTACATTTATGTTTACTTGCATTACTTTTTATAGGGGTTTACATATTTAATTGCAATTGAAATGTTTATTGATTTGTAATAGCTTGAACAAAAACTATTGTTTATGTTCATAACTAATAAACGTTAAAAACAAAACAAAAAACAGACCTGAAGTTACTCTAGAAAATAAGAAAATCGACCTGAAGTTACTCTAGAAAATAAGAAAATCGAACATGTCATAAGTTTTAATATCTCGGCGTCATCATCAGCGACAAGGAAGACTGCCAAAAAAGAAATCAAGAGCAGAAAAGGCATGGAAATGCATTGGTTAAATAGCATGAAAAACGAATGGAAGAAAGCCTACAAAAGACAAAAACACATTTTCTGAGGAGACGCAGATTCTATGTGGCAACGTACGGATGAGAAACATTGAACATAACATAAACACTAAAGAAGAAAATTTAATCTTTCGACCTAAAATACTACACGGAAGTTACAAAAAGACCATAAACAACGAAAAAGACAAACAATGATGCCATAAAAAAAAAGCGTGGAACAAATTACAATTGCCTGGTAAGCAGCATTACGCTTAGGAAATTAAAATACTTTGACTACATCCGACGCCATGTTGTTCTGAAAAAAGAAAACCATACTGAAAGGTATGGTATCTGGAAAACGGGATCAAGATGCTGAGCACTGCTTACACACGTGCAGCGGTCAGCGACCCATAACTGACTGCTAGCGTCAAGACCAGCGAACCAGCGCTGCCAAACCCCTTCTACACCTACAAGCGGTGATCCAGGATATCAGGCTGCAACAGAGCAGACTGGCTAAGTGGCTGAGGAGAAAGGATCGAAGAAGGAAGGCTAACCAAGTACTCAAAAATGCCTGCTGAAGTCGTATATGTCGGACTGGGATCAAAACGCTGAGCAGCGCATGAGCTGCAGTGGTCAACGACCCATAGCTGACTGCTAGCGTCAGGGCCAGCGAACCAGAGCTGCCAAGACCCTTCTACACTTCCACGCGGAGATCTTGGTTAACAGGCTGCAGCAGACTAGACTGGCTAAGGAGAAAAGATCGAAGAGGGAATGCTAACCCGGTACTCAAAATATGCTTGCTGAAGTCGGATGTGTTGGACCGAAAGGTGCAAATATCACAGTCAAGCTGTAAACTACGACACAACGCATTCCGTTCTTTGGACTACATTCTGCTACTTAAGCCCTTTCGTGGTTTGGTAGCGGGAGATTCAAACGAACCAACGAAGAGGAAGAAGAAGAAGAAGTATATGTCTGACCGAAGGAAGCAAATATCGCAGTCAAGCTGTAAACTAGCGACACAGCGCATTCCGTTCTCTGAATAACATCCTGCTAATTCCAAACACGGTTTCAGGGCTTGGTAGCTGGAGATTGAGAACGAAAAAGAAGAAGAAGATTATCTAGCAGAACAAGAAGACGAACTAGAAGAAATACCTGGAGCATGAGGTAGAGATAGACCGAGGAGAAGATTGACAGACGACGTCATAGATGTTCTGAAAATGACCGCGACAGAGACGGGAGAATCGACCAAAAATCGATATTCATGTTCTTTAAAAGACGGGCCACGTGGTCAAGGATTAACAGAATGAACTGAATCATAATTGCCCTGTACAAAAACTAAAATGCCGCGTTCCCTCCTAGGGGAAATTCTCCCACTGGTTGAGATCCCCTGTGCTAGTGAGACTTACGTTCGTTTAAATTCTTCTTCTTCTTCTTCATACGCAGTCAGACATCAACCTTATTTTTTTCGAAAAAAGCAGCGGTCATCCTAAGGCTGTCGACACTGCCATAGAGCTTGTCTAGTGTTGTCACTGGTGATGGCCACATCTGCTCTCTCTGATCCTCGTATGTCGGGCAGTTTTGCAGAAAATGCTCAGCAGTCATTTCACCGGTACCACACGGGCATTCGTCAGTGCCACCTATCTTCAATTTGTTGAATAGGTGGTACCTCAGTCTATTGTGGCCAGTGCGAAATCTGAAGACCACGACCTGCTCTCTTCTGTTCAACTGGTAATAGGCATCGTTTTTGTGTGTTTTATGTTCGGTTTCCCATTTGGTCATGATCTAGCTCTAATAAGCCGTTTTGACTCTTCGTATGTCATACTAGTATCTGGTTGTGGTAGTCTTGCACCTTCTTTTGCCAGTCTGTCTGCCTCCTCGTTGCCTTGGAATAGACTGCAATAATGGAACAGGTTTAAATTCGATACGCGTAGCAATTTATAAGGATCATAATAACAATAAGCTGCTTACGGCAAAGGACTTTAAATGTCTTTTTTACTCAAGTCCTTTTTCCTTTCTTCGTTTTTGTAAATGTTCAAAAAATGCACAGAGAATTGGCTGAATATTCCACAATATATTTTGGATAATTGTTATTATTAGTATAATTACATTTACATTATATGGGGTTGCTGTAGACAAGAGGTCAAGGCACTCGCCTCTCACAGCGATGAACGGAAACGGGGCGCGATCGAATCCTGCAAGTGTCAAGCGACCTATGGTCTCACGGGAGGTAAGACCAGAGTGCCTGCATCTCGAGATACCTGCAGTCGTCTCGACCACAAGTCTTGCCACTGATACAAGGAAACTCGGGAAAAGAGTGAGATTGATGACCAGCCCAGCGTCTTACTCAGGTCAGGTCATCCCGTTACCGGTGACGTCGTTGGGGCACACATGAAGACATTCTTTTATGTTGTCCTCCCATCTCTTTTTGGGACGGCTTCTTCGTCGTCTGCCTTGCACCTTTCCGTGGAGTATTGTATTTGCAAGACCATTTGATCTCGATATGTGACCGCACCAAGCGAGTTTCCTTCTGTTGACAGTTGCCAAGAGGTCATCGAAAGGCCCTATTGGTGTAATTCTATTTCGTATTTTCTCATTTGTAACTCGATCTTTGTACGTGCCGTTTAAAAGTCTCCGGAAACATCGCATCTCCAAGGCCTGTATCCTTCGTTGAAGGTCAGCTGTAACTGTACATGTCTCACGAGCATAGAGGAATATTGATAAGACCAGTGTACGCATTAATCTTCCTCACTATAATCTAAATACAGCGCACATCACATTATTAAGACAAAACCGACTGATGCTGTGGCCATCATAGCTTGCGATGGGCAATAACTTTTTTGTTATATGGAAATTATTTTCTACTCACGGCAGGAAAGGTTCATAACTCTGTGATGTTGCTTAGATGTTTTCCTCACTAGTTTCTACTGGCGGAGGCGCGCCATTTTCCACCTAGACCGTAGTCCATTGGGCGATATCAGGACGCATAAACCAGTGCTTGGATGCGTGCGTGCATCTGTATGTACCTAACCTAGTGTTTTCCGTGTTGCAGGAGTGTTTTCATGTCATTTGTGGTTCTCTCTTTGAGTGACAGGCGGTTGGCAAATCCTATTTCCGTAATATAAATTGTTTTTTGTTTGTTTGTTTTTTTTTTGTTTTTTTTTCTCCATGAGTTGGAGGTACTGTCGTCCAGATTCGGAGGTTCTGTCTTACGTTCGATTTCCAGTGATTGTTGTACCAACAAGAGGGAATAGGTATATTTATTGTAAGTATCGCATCTCACGGTTTGTTTGTTTGTTGTTTGGGGAGGGGGGGGGGGGGGTTTGGTTTTTCAATAAAAGTGATAGGGACCTTTTTTTCTTTCTCTCTTGTTTTTTTGTTTGTTGTTGTTGTCAAATCATCATCATATATTTGCAAAAATAGTGAAGATGCAATGAGATGATATGTATAAAGGTGATCTATGGAATGAGATGATATGTATAAAGGTGATCTATGGAATGAGATGATATGTATAAAGGTGATCTATAGAATGAGATGATATGTATAAAGGTGATCTATGGAATGAGATGATATGTATAAAGGTGATCTATGGAATGAGGTGATATGTATAAAGGTGATCTATGGAATGAGATGATATGTATAAAGGTGATCTATGGAATGAGATGATATGTATAAAGGTGATCTATGGAATGAGATGATATGTATAAAGGTGATCTATGGAATGAGATGATATGTATAAAGGTGATCTATGGAATGAGATGATATGTATAAAGGTGATCTATGGAATGAGATGATATGTATAAAGGTGATCTATGGAATGAGATGATATGTATAAAGGTGATCTATGGAATGAGATGATATGTATAAAGGTGATCTATGGAATGAGATGATATGTATAAAGGTGATCTATGGAATGAGATGATATGTATAAAGGTGATCTATGGAATGAGATGATATGTATAAAGGTGATCTATGGAATGAGATGATATGTATAAAGGTGATCTATGGAATGAGATGATATGTATAAAGGTGATCTATGGAATGAGGTGATATGTATAAAGGTGATCTATGGAATGAGATGATATGTATAAAGGTGATCTATGGAATGAGATGATATGTATAAAGGTGATCTATGGAATGAGATGATATGTATAAAGGTGATCTATGGAATGAGATGATATGTATAAAGGTGATGTATGGAATGAGATGATATGTATAAAGGTGATCTATGGAATGAGGTGATATGTATAAAGGTGATCTATGGAATGAGATGATATGTATAAAGGTGATCTATGGAATGAGGTGATTATGAAGATGCCAAAAATATATAGAAAGGAAGGTAATTAAAATGAAGTATCGGATAATGAAAATAAATGATTCTTGGATTGGCTTGAGGATATCATCGATTTGTCGTCTCGTGATCTGCTAGGTGTATTTCTTCGTGTCCATCGTTCTATCTGTTTTTTTTTGGTTTTTTTTTGCTTAGATGTTTGCCTCACTAGTTTCTACTGGCGGAGGCGCGTCATTTTCTACCCCAGACCGTAGTCCATTGGGCGATATCAGGACGCATAAACCAGTGCTTGGATGCATGTGCATTAAACATGTTGTCATTGCTTAATAGTTACGATCGGCCAAGAAAGCAGTTTTACGTTGGACAGGCGATTCTCAAGTTTTCAAGTCTTCCGGCGTACTGTGTATATCTATACCACTTTCAAAAGAATAATATCTCATAGAAGAATGTTCCGTATATTCAATATTTTGGATAGGTTTATGTACAGTTTCTTCTTCTTCTTCTTCTTCTTTTACTTCTTCTTCTTCTTCTTCTTTTTCTTCGCTTTTTCTCAAACTCCCGCTACTATGCCCGGAAAAGGACTTTGCAAGTAGCAAGACGTCCGGAGAACGGAATGCGCTGTATCGTAGTTTCAGTTTGACTGCTATATTTGCACCTTTCGGTCCGACAGACCCGACATCAGCAAGAAATGTTGAGTACCGGGTTAGACTTCCCTCTTCGATCAATTCTCCTTAGCAAATCTGCCCTGTTGCAGTCCGTTATCCAGGATCACCGCGTGGAGACGTAGAAGGGTCTTTGCAGCTCTGGCCCTGACGCTAGCAGTCAGCTTTGGGCCGCTGACCGCTGCAGCTCATACACTTTCAGCATTTTGATCCTGGTGTCCAGCATTTCGCATTAAATTGGGGTGGGGGTGGGGGGGGGAGAAATTGGATTACGTTGCTATCCTGGGCATTCGCCTGACCGGATACATGAACGCCGACCTGGTACTGATTGAGCGACAATGGGCGAGAGTTGAGAAAAGAGCATAATTAGGAGGTGAATACATTTTTGGGAGAGTTGGGAACAAGAGCATAATTAGGAGGTGAATACATTTTTCGGAGAGTTGGGAACAAGAGCATAATTAGGAGGTGAATACATTTTTTAGAGAGTTTGAAACGAGAGCATAATTAGGAGGTGAATACATTTTTGGGAGAGTTGGGAACAAGAGCATAATTAGGAGGTGAATACATTTTTTAGAGAGTTTGAAACGAGAGCATAATTAGGAGGTGAATACATTTTTGGGAGAGTTGGGAACAAGAGCATAATTAGGAGGTGAATACATTTTTTAGAGAGTTTGAAACGAGAGCATAATTAGGAGGTGAATACATTTTTGGGAGAGTTGGGAAATGACCATATTTAGGAGGTGAATACATTTTTGGGAGAGTTGGGAAATGACCATATTTAGGAGGTGAATACATTTTTGGGAGAGTTGGAAACGAGAGCATAATTAGGAGGTGAATACATTTTTGGGAGAGTTGGGAAATGACCATATTTAGGAGGTGAATACATTTTTGGGAGAGTTGGGAAATGACCATATTTAGGAGGTGAATACATTTTTGGGAGAGTTGGAAACGAGAGCATAATTAGGAGGTGAATACATTTTTGGGAGAGTTGGAAACAAGAGCATAATTAGGAGGTGAATACATTTTTGGGAGAGTTGGAAACGAGAGCATAATTAGGAGGTGAATACATTTTTGGGAGAGTTGGAAACGAGAGCATAATTAGGAGGTGAATACATTTTTGGGAGAGTTGGAAACAAGAGCATAATTAGGAGGTGAATACATTTTTGGGAGAGTTGGAAACGAGAGCATAATTAGGAGGTGAATACATTTTTGGGAGAGTTGGAAACGAGAGCATAATTAGGAGGTGAATACATTTTTGGGAGAGTTGGGAACAAGAGCATAATTAGGAGGTGAATACATTTTTCGGAGAGTTGGGAACAAGAGCATAATTAGGAGGTGAATACATTTTTTAGAGAGTTTGAAACGAGAGCATAATTAGGAGGTGAATACATTTTTGGGAGAGTTGGAAACGAGAGCATAATTAGGAGGTGAATACATTTTTGGGAGAGTTGGGAACAAGAGCATAATTAGGAGGTGAATACATTTTTGGGAGAGTTGGGAACAAGAGCATAATTAGGAGGTGAATACATTTTTCGGAGAGTTGGGAACAAGAGCATAATTAGGAGGTGAATACGTTTTTGGGAGAGTTGGGAACAAGAGCATAATTAGGAGGTGAATACATTTTTGGGAGAGTTGGGAACAAGAGCATAATTAGGAGGTGAATACATTTTTGGGAGAGTTGGGAACAAGAGCATAATTAGGAGGTGAATACATTTTTGGGAGAGTTGGGAACAAGAGCATAATTAGGAGGTGAATACATTTTTCGGAGAGTTGGGAACAAGAGCATAATTAGGAGGTGAATACATTTTTGGGAGAGTTGGGAACAAGAGCATAATTAGGAGGTGAATACATTTTTCGGAGAGTTGGGAACAAGAGCATAATTAGGAGGTGAATACATTTTTGGGAGAGTTGGGAACAAGAGCATAATTAGGAGGTGAATACATTTTTGGGAGAGTTGGGAACAAGAGCATAATTAGGAGGTGAATACGTTTTTGGGAGAGTTGGGAACAAGAGCATAATTAGGAGGTGAATACATTTTTTAGAGAGTTGGAAACGAGAGCATAATTAGGAGGTGAATACATTTTTGGGAGAGTTGGGAACAAGAGCATAATTAGGAGGTGAATACATTTTTGGGAGAGTTGGGAACAAGAGCATAATTAGGAGGTGAATACGTTTTTGGGAGAGTTGGGAACAAGAGCATAATTAGGAGGTGAATACATTTTTGGGAGAGTTGGGAACAAGAGCATAATTAGGAGGTGAATACATTTTTGGGAGAGTTGGGAACAAGAGCATAATTAGGAGGTGAATACATTTTTTGGGAGAGTTGGGAACAAGAGCATAATTAGGAGGTGAATACATTTTTGGGAGAGTTGGGAACAAGAGCATAATTAGGAGGTGAATACATTTTTTGGGAGAGTTGGGAACAAGAGCATAATTAGGAGGTGAATACATTTTTGGGAGAGTTGGGAACAAGAGCATAATAATTTCGTTTTGCACATTTGGAGAGAGAGCGCCCCCCCCCTCCCCCAATCAGATGGAACATAATAATACATAGTATGCCACTCTTTCTCTTTCTGTTAGACTAAGACCAGAGGAACGTTCTGCTTGTAAGCCGAGGTATGTGGGATCCAAATGCTGAGCAGTGCACTAGTATTTTGCTTCTCTGACGATAGTCATCGATTCGCCTTTGAGAATAAACTCATCTCCAGCACGAGTTGTCTCCAACCATATGGCATTAATATCTTCCATACTTTTTCTTTAAACCTCATATTGACCCCCATCTATTTGTCTTCCTTTGCTCCCCCACCCCCCATTTATTCTATCAGTTCTCGCCCCCCCCCCCCTCTATATTAATCTCATCTCCTCTCGGCTTATATCACCTTCTTTTTATTCTACCACTTGGGTCACTATTTGGCTTATCCGGCGCATTGCCCCTCACTTTTTACGCTCTCCTGGCCACCTTATTTGACCGTCACTTTCATATTCAGTCAAACATTTGATCCAACCGGTCGCTTAGACAGATTGGACATGGTAGTGGTTGATCGACACAACGGGCACTAGATGCCTAGGCGAACATTATTATTATTATTATTATTTTTATTCTGCGTGCGCGTGCGTGCGGGTGTGTGTGTGAGTGGGTTGGGGGTCTGGGTGGGTGTTGGTGGGTGTGTGTGTTGATGTGTGTTTGTCTGTTTATGTATGTGTGTTTATGTTTATTTGTGCGTGTTTGTGTAATGTTCGGTATGTTTGCGTGTGTGTTTTTCTGTGTTTGTTTATATGTATGCTTGTAGTACAATATTTTCCCTCGTAATTTCTTCTCCTATTAATGAAATTCAATTTCAGACTGCCCACGCAATGTAAAACATCAGCTGTTCTCACCATTCGACGATTAACCTAGCAAAATCAATATTGACTTAGTATATAACTACTTAATATTCCCTTTTTCTAAAACATTAATTATTAGTGCAGTCTTTTACAAATTGAAAGAACTCAACTGTTACGAATCAACACCATCAACAGATAGCGAATCGGCCTCAAATGTCGCCTGTATAAATCCGCTTTTCATAACATCGATGTTGATTTGTTTGCGAGACGCCGGCTTTTAATTAGAACCAAATTAGAACAGGAAAGCCATGACCAAAAAAATGCCAGGTTTATCTTATCATCTCACTGAAAGTAAAGCCGATTATCAGTTTGATTTTTTAACTAAAGAATGCTTCATATTTCAGTTTAACACTAATAATAATATTCGTCACCCCCTCAATACTATGCCACACAGATAATCGCCCCAAAAGTATGGCATAACGACAGAGGATCTCAAAGCCTGCGGACTACCAGGCTCAGCGCTACACAGCCTACGATACCGACAGCCTGGTGCAGTTCAAAAACGATCCTCCTTACACATAAAACTAGGAAGACCTCGGCAACTACTGGTCAATCACGCTCCTCTCGGTCTCCGACAAAATATTCATGAAATGTATCTTTGATAGAATCCACCAAACCTTAGACGAGGAGCAACCGATCGAACAGGACTGGGAATCAAGATGCTGAGCAGCGCATGAGCTGCAATGGTCAGTGACCCATAGCTGACTGCTAGCGTCAGGGCCGGCGAACCATAGCTGCCAAGACCCTTCTACACCTCCACGCGGTGATCCTGGATAACAGGCTGCAGCAGGGCAGACTGGCTAAGGAGAAGGGATCGAAGAGAAAATGCTAACCCGGTACTCAAAAAATGCTTGCTGAAGTCATATGTGTTGAACCGAAAGGTGCAAATTTCGCAGCCAATCTGTAAACTACGACACAACGCATTCCGTTCTCTGGACTACATTCTGCTACTTAAGCCCTTTCAGGGCTTGGTAGTGGGAAATTGAGAACGAAGAAGAAGAAGAAGAAGAAGAACAGGACTGCATATAGCACCCTGGATCATATTTCAACCTGCTGCAGACTGATCGAAACAGCCCCAGAGTACCAGACCCCACTAATATATACCGTCATCGACTACAAGAAAGCGTTTGACTCGGTAGAACCAAAATTCGTCTGGCAATCTCTAAAAGATCAAGGGAACTACCCGGGATACACAAGTATCCTTGCTGACTGCTACACCGATTGCACGACTACCTTCCAAACCTTCCAAAGGCCGGTAGTAGTACCCATGCAAAGAGGAGTACGTCAAGGAGACCCCATCTCACCCATCCTTTTCTCCGTCATGCCTGGAATCCATAATCAGCTAGTGTGACTGGGATACATTAGGCATCAATATAAATGGCAGGCTGCTAAATCACCGTCGCTTTGCAGATGATCTAGTACTCATCACGGAGGCAGCCACAGACAGATGATCTAGTACTCATCACGGAGGCAGCCACAGACAGATGATCTAGTACTCATCACGAAGGCAGCCACAGACAGATGATCTAGTACTCATCACGAAGGCAGCCACAGACAGATGATCTAGTACTCATCACGGAGGCAGCCACAGATAGATGATCTAGTACTCATCACGGAGGCAGCCACAGACATATGATCTAGTACTCATCACGGAGGCAGCCACAGACAGATGATCTAGTGCTCATCACGGAGGCAGCCACAGACAGATGATCTAGTACTCATCACGGAGGCATCCACAGACAGATGATCTAGTACTCATCATGGAGGCAGCCACAGACACCAGTGAAATGCTAACATCGCTCCACCGAAAGGGGAAGAAAGCGGGAATCGAAATGAACCCGCCCAAGACGAAAGTCATGCGTAATCGTTTCGCTTCCCGTGATATAGTCTTCCTGGATGGACAGAGACTGGACGACGTGGACTAGTACATCTACCTTGGACGCCTACTCAACATGCAGAACAATCTAAGCCCAGAGTTGACAAGATGGCGTCGCGCAGTTTGGGCGGTTTTCTCTTCGATAAAGCCGGTACTGGACAACATCCACGACCAGAGCCTGCGCATCTATCTATTCAACTCCACAGTACTACCTGCAATATTATATGAGGCAGAAACACGCACGAAGGGGATGGAGTCCAAACTCAGAGTGACCCAAACTTCCCAAGAGAAACGCATGGTCGGCTTCACGCTTCATGATCCGCGCACAAAAAAGTCTTCATAACTCAGACATATGTCCACGGTCTCTTGATGAAGATGCAGTTATTTATGCAGACAAGATGAAACATTGCTGGGAGGCGGGAGAGGGGCACTTACTACGACGAACGGTCGATCGATGGATCACAGCGACAGTAGCATTGTACCGCATAGACAAGAAAGGAGTTAACTTAACTTAACGTTTGTATACTGGTTTAGAAGACTCTACAGGGTATGTATTCAAACAGTTTCTTGGAGGGTGGTTTTTACCAATGTGCGAGTCCATCATAATAGACTTAAAAACTAGAGCTATGTAGACCCGCAGCCAGTTAGGCGCCATCTATAGCTGCTCCTGACAAACCATCTGGGGAAAGGTTCAAACAACTTGGGTAGATTTTAAATTGAATTTTCAGTTACTGTTCAGAATACAGTCATCCGCAAACATCAGTTGACCTATCGTACCACGAGTATGTGTTGTGTCGGTCTATATGTATATATATTGGGGGTCGCTGTAGTAAAGAGGTTAAGGCACTCGTCTCTCACAGTGATGAACGGAAACGGTGAGCGATCGAGTCCGGTGGTTTCAAGCGACCCCTGGTCTCTCGGAAGGTAAGACCAGAGTGCTTGCATCCCGTTACCTCCGGTTGTCTCGACAATAGTCGTGCCACTGATCCAAGGTAACTCAGGATAAGAGTGAGATTGATGACCCGCGCATTTACTCCCTCACTATCCAAATACTGCGCACATCACATTATTAAGACAAAACCGTCTGATGTTGTGGCCATCGTCCCTTGTGATGAGCAATAACTTATATATATATATGTATATATCACAATCCCAACCCATCCATGGGGTTCGAATCATTCCGTGTCCAGCTTGGCAGACACTGTACCTTCACGGCACAATCGCTCCTACTCGTACAAAAAGTAATGACAACCTACTGTACTGCATACCTGCCAAGAAACGTATGCCAAATAGTTTGGAAGTTGTAATAAGCTACGTTCCACAAAGGATACATACTTCTTACTTGTATATATGTATATAAAAAACAATCGCACGACTTTATTCTCATTGCTGGAGTAGTCGAGTGGTTTTTAGGCCGAGGACTATATGCCGCCTCGCCACTGCTGTCGCCACGTCTATGTTTATTTCACCTTCGACAGAAACACAACGTATGCCTTATAGGGCATTCTATCCGCTGCTCCTCTTGATAATAGAGAGACATCTCAAATTAAAATTGATATCAATTTCATAATTGGAGTCTCAGTTTCAATAGATCATGCGCGCGGCGCCCTATGAGTTTTGTCCGTCTCTGTCTCCTGTATTTCGACACTGCTATGGCTGTAAAGGCCGATCCGCGAGTGACAGTCCCTCTCACAGATCGTACAACCATGCTTGAGAAGGCTGGCTTGCCTGGCTGTTCCTTGATCTTTTTCATTCTTTTTCATTCTTTATAAATATATAGCTGAGATGGGCTGGCACCTTGTGCACATGCCAGACACAAGAATGCCGAACAGATGTCTGTAAAGTGAGCTTAGGGTAGGCTGTAGAAAAGGAGGTCACCCAAAACAGCGATTTGGCTTGACTTGGCTTCTTTCGTTCTCAATTTCCCACTTCCAAGCCCTGAAAGGGCTTAAATAGCAGAATGTAGTCCAGAGAACGGAATGCGTTGTGTCGTAGTTTACAGTTTGACTGCGATATTTGCACCTTTCGGTCCAACACATCCGACTTCAGCTAGCATTTTTTGAGCACCGGGTTAGAATTCCCTCTTCGATCCCTTCTCCTTAGCCACTCTGCCCTGCTGCATCCTGTTATCCAGGATCACCACGTGGAGGTGTAGAAGGGTCTTGGCAGCTCTGTTCGCTGGCCCTGACGATAGCAGTCAGCTATGGGTCGCTGACCACTGCAGCTCATGCGCTGCTCAGCATCTTGACCCCACAGCGATTTTAGGACAGCCTGAAGGAAACTCTGAGATGATGTCACATAGATGAAGACAACTGGGAGAGCATTGCGGAAAAGAGATCGGTCTTGAGAAATGCAGTAGACGCGGGCGTTGCTGAAGGAGAAAGTCGCCACTTGCAGACGGCGCAAACCAAACGCCTGATCCGGAAGGAAGAAGCAGCGAAACCACCCTCACCGGCAGCAGAAGACAGTGTGCAAACCAGCCGGACATTCCGTGCCCGGATTGGATTGATAAGCCACGTGAGGTCCAGCAAACACTACACCAAAACATGTCAAATAGTGCAGAAACAAAACAAAACAGATCACATACAACAAGAATAATGTCGGTGGTCATCATCGACAACGATGGACAGTTTATCTTGTATATATCTATATTTGACCATTTTAAGTGTAGTGTTTTTTAGCGATGCATAAAAGTTGTAAGCCTGGATGCTGAATATTGTGTAATTTCTCACTCTTTTTGTAATGACAGAAATGACTATCTGTTGTTGAAAGGGAGCTACTTCGCCCAAATAAGTAAGTTTTTTTTTTTCCAACTATGAAGTTAAACAGAGAGGAGAAAGCACACAAGACTGCCTCGCGCAGGTAGCAATTTCAAAATATATGTGATGCCATCAGTCGTTCTGACGACGTTTATACTCGAACGATACAGTGCTCTGACATTACCAAGAAGATGGCTGCACCATAATCATCCAAAGTTTAATCATGTTTACCCTATAAAACGCTTTTTTTTTAAAATCAATTAAAGCTATGTATAGATTTTCGTTGTACCCTATTGATCCTTCACTTAATTGTGTTAAGATGATCCATACGCCGGCGAAATTCAAATTGAGCTCAGGACAGTTGAGGTTCAACAACAAGTCTTATTATCTGTTCTATGATCTTCGCATACATTTTATCAGCATTTCGAAGTAGCGATACGCCTCTGCACGTGTAATAAATTCGTGTGTTGCCATTTTTCTTCTAAATCGGCACGATCATAGCTTGTTGCCAGTCGTCTGGTACGTGTCTGTCTTTCCACGACTTTGCAAAGAGTAGCTAGACGAACCATGTTTCTCTACATGAATCGTCTGCGTTGTTATGCCGCCCATGCATATTGACTTATTCTTTGAACAATTCTTAATAACTTTCTCTCTCTCTCTCTCTTTCTCTCTCTTTCTCTCTCTCTCTCTCTCTCTCTCTTTCTCTCTCTCTCTCTCTCTCTCTCTCTATTTCATGAATCATTATGTCAGGTTCTATTTGATATTTGTTGCGTGGTAGAAAAATTGAATTCTCCGTGGATGTAACAGGGTTGACAAGTTTTTGGAAGTATTCCTTCCACCGATCTCTTCTGCTGAGCTCATTAAATATAGAAGAGCCATACTTGTCACTGATGACTGAGGTAGGATTGAAGAACTCGTCTCTATATCGCATCGCCTTGATAATTTTGAAAATGTCTCTAAGGCGATTTTGGCACATGGAAGTGAGTTGCTCTCCATAATTTTTCAACATTCTTCTCAGGCGTATTTTATTATCCTTTTAGCGTTTCGTCTTGCTGTCTGCTAGGCGATGAACTCATCTTGCTGTCTGCTAGGCGATGAACTCATCTTGCTGTCTGCTAGGCGATGAACTCATCTTGCTGTCTGCTAGGCGATAAACTCATCTTGCTGTCTGCTAGGCGATGAACTCATCTTGCTGTCTGCTAGGCGATGAACTCATCTTGCTGTCTGCTAGGCGATGAACTCATCTTGCTGTCTGCTAGGCGATGAACTCATCTTGCTGTCTGCTAGGCGATGAACTCATCTTGCTGTCTGCTAGGCGATGAACTCATCTTGCTGTCTGCTAGGCGATGAACTCATCTTGCTGTCTGCTAGGCGATGAACTCATCTTGCTGTCTGCTAGGCGATGAACTCATCTTGCTTTTTGGACGTCAACCAACCATTGGATGCTTCCTTTTTAGACCCCTACCAAGCTGTTTGTTTCTGATCTTGTTCGTGTCGTAAGTTCTTTGTTCCAAAGTACTTATGTAGAGCATCCGCCAAAGTAGCTTTAACGATAGCCCATTCGCTATTTATGTCCCTAGGTTCTTATGTAAGTGACATAAAGACATTTGTAACTTTTCGACATACACTATTCCAATCAGCTTCCTCCTCCAGCTTTTGAAGGTTTGTTACCAAAACTGATTTCACCGTCATTGGACTCGTCCTGTGTGGAAGTACTTGTGTCAGGACGACTGATCGATGGCCAGTAACCGTACAGATGTTAGGAATAACCCTTGAATCTGTTATGTTTCTTCCCTGTATGTGTCTGATGAGAATGACATGGCTTTGAGGCACTACATCTTTGTTGTTCTAGAATTAATCCAAGCATAGCACAGCCGTCTGGAGAACCACTGTCTACCTTTATCAGCACGCTCGGGATGTGAGGAAAGCCACTACAACCCGCCACGCACCGCCCTTTTCATAACCCACAAAAGAGTTAACAAACTCGCTGTGGGCATTCTTCTTCTTCTTCCTCTTCGTTCGTCTTCAGGCCTCAACTTCAATTACTCTAACAAAGGCAGAGGTAGACTCAAGGCTCTATATGCTTCCGTACATCTTCTCGTGGACGGACACTGGCTGTTGCCAAATGCTACTTCTTTTGTCGGTATACAGTGGACAGGACTGCAAAATATGTTCTGCCTTCATGGGGGCTGTGCCGCAGGCTTGTCAAAGGTCTGTAGTACCAATCTTGAACCTGTTGTACAGATGGCATCTTAGTCTGTTGTGACCTGTGCGTAGCCGGAGAATTATCACCTGGTCACCCTGTGGGCATTCAGAATCAACAACCACATTCCGACATGACGGCGCCGCCTCAAGAAAATGCTATTTCCTATTATTAGCCCCTGCTCATTACATTGGTTAATAAGTTCCTATCCATAGCTGTTCCGTTCTAAAAAAAAGTGACACTGTGAAACCAAAGGCAGCATTCACAAAATGATCTTTTTATTTCCCTAACAAAGAACAATAGAAAGTGCAGCAGCTTCTACAATTTTTTTAAAAATTGTACGTGTTTGTTTCACTAGTTTCTACTGGCGGAATAACGCCTATTCCACCCCAGACCGTAGGCAATTAGAGGATATTAAGACGCGTAAATCAGTGGTTGGACCCTTACCTTTTTATTGACAGATATCTGCGCCTTTGTTTCTCCAGTCTCCATCTGGTTTCCGGTCTAATTCAATTCAGTCCTCCACACCAGGACGGGGGGACGAAAACGCCTGTTTGATTATTTCCCCGCGTAACTCGCCAAAGTGACAGGGCTTGGCCACGCCTTGTACCTCACATGAGATTAGTTCAGTGACGTTCACTTGTTGACGCTTCAGTCAGTCCTAGAGTTGAGCGAGCTCATTGTGATCTGGCGTTATATGGTTTCCTGTCAAGATTCTATCAATTAGAAGGCTGAAAATGTGAGTCGGGATGCTTTTTATTTTGTAACTTGTTCACTTCTGATTTGTACTTCTTGACCCATTGACTTTTGAAATGTGAATCTTCCGGTAGCAAATATTAGATATTATGTGTTAAATATTAGGAAATTCATTTTTAGTTAGAGAGTAGGGAATTTTTTTATTTTTTTTTGCGTTCGCCTTTTTTCTCTTATCCTCAAGGCGGTGTGCGTTGCACTGTGGTTTTTATTTTGCGCCTGTCGGCCCAGTGCATCCGACTTCAGCATGGATTTTATATAAGGGTCTGCTTCCTCCTGCATTTTCTCAGGGTTTGCTTCCCGGGGTACGGCCGGTGCTGTGATGGGGATCGAACCCAGCACCTTCCGGTTGTGAGCCGTGCCACTTAACCACTAAACCACGCCGTCAATGCTTGGAATGCATTGCCACAGGAAGTAGTGGAGGCAGGGACAATTAATGCATTTACGAATAGATTGGATTAGCATAGTTTTTAGAGCAAGGAAATGTAAATAGAAATGTTAGTCTTCTAAACCAGTATAACAACGTTAAGTTAAGGTAAGTTAAATGTAGGTATATTTATAAATTTAGGAAAAGCTGTTATTGAGAAACGTTAATATATATGTGGTCGATAGGTAAGGCAGTCGCCCGTCGGAGCGATTAACGGAAACGCCGTGCGTTCAAGCTTCGCAGATTTCGAGCAACCCCTGTTCGTAAAGAGGTGGGACCAGACTGCCTGCATCCTAAAATACCTCCAATCGTCTTGCTACTGGTCCATGATAGTTCGGGACTAGAGAGTGAGGTTGATGACCAGCGCAGCCTCTTTCACGCTATAATCCAAAAACAGCGCAAGTTACATCATCAAGACAAAAACTGACTGATGATGTTCCCATCGTCGCTTGTGATGAGCAACTAACTATATAAGTAAGGCAATAGTTCAAGCCAAAATATCGTCTCTGGTGCATTTTAAGAGTGTTTACTGGCAAAGAAGTCGGCTCTACGGAGATAACAATATTATCATTTTAGGCTCCCAGAAAAGGGAGTTAAGTGGTAGGTTGCAGTAGCTTTCGTCACATCATGAGCATGCTGATGAAGATGGACAGGGGTCCTGCAGGCGATTGTGCTGTGCCTGACTTCGTCTGCGTGTCGCTCACTACAACGGGGATCACGTTGATCACCCCCCCCCCGCCATTTTGTCAGTCTGCCGTGAAAAAAGCCCGTTTCCGGGGAGACCAACGTAGAAGTGATGCGGGGATCTTGGCCAGTTTATTTTATCTGATCCTGACTAACATGTCCAATAATTTTATTTTACCTGATCCTGACTAACATGTCCAATAATTTCATTTTACCTGATCCTGACTAACATGTCCAATAATTTTATTTTACCTGATCCTGAATAACATGTCCAATAATTTTATTTTACCTGATCCTGACTAACATGTCCAATAATTTTATTTTACCTGATCCTGGCTAATATGTCCAATAATTTTATTTTACTTGATTATGGCTAACATGCCCGAAAAGACTATTTTACCTGGCCCTAGCCTATCATTTGTACATGCAGACGCACACACTCATCCAACAAGCACTGTTTAATACGTCCTGATATCGGCTAAAGCACTGCGGTCCAGGGTGGAAAATGGTCTGTCCTCGCCAGTAGAATAAAGTAGAGACAAACCTCAAACCTTTAACGGGATAAAAAGATGTGACCATGAGAAAGTACAAATGATATGGTATTTATTTTTGTTCTTGGTAGAATACCATAGTTATGTCATGTTTTTTTTTTAAAGAAGGGTATACAAACACGTGAAAGTGTTCCTCGGGTTACCGGGCTAGAACAACAACTAAAACGAAACAGTTGTGTTTTTTGTTTTTCTTTAAACATGGTATCTGAATTGTTGGTCGTTGAGGATTTATCTTTCATGCAATTTCACTCATTTAGGATAGATTAGGACGTATTTCCTATTGTGTGGATGGATGTGTTTTGATGCGTGTGTGTGTGCGTGTGTGTGTGTCTGTCTGTCTGTGTGTCTTTCTGTCTGTCTGTATGTGTGCCTGTCTGTGTGTCTGTCTCTGACTGGGTCTGTGTCTCTGACTGAGGCTGTGTCTGTGCTGCTTTGTAGTGCCTCCATTGAATAACTCAAGCCGGTAAGATCCAACTGGCAAGGCCTAAAAATTCCCCTACAAGTTACCACTGTCCATTTAGCACAGCCGTTTATTCCCATGAGGACGACCCTCTTTTGTTTCTTTCAAAAAGGGGGAAGGGGCGGAAGTGGACTTGAGGTAAGGTGTCTGCCTCAGGTACCGGGGGTCGCGGGTTCGAATCACGGTGGAGACCTGATATTTGTTCACTTGAATCTTCTGGTAAAAATTCCTCTGATCTCTGGGTAATGAGTTCGGACTACCGTGTTCAGTGTAGAGCACGTTAAAAATTAATTGGTAGTTGGCAATCGAAAAGAGTAGGCTTAATGGCCGCTGCCCGGAACAAATTTAAATAATTCTTGCTAAAAATATATTCAAAAATTATTTGTACCTTCCAACAGAGCATATAGATGGCGCCTAACTGGCTGCGGGTCCACTTAGGTCTAGTGTTTGAGTCTATAAAGATTGACACGCACATCGATTTACCATCCGCCACGGCACTTGTCCCAACGCAAAGAAGTAAAAAGCTGCTCGAGCCTAGTACGCTAAGCAGGCAATCCTTTTCCGGATACACCCAGCTCACGCCAGAGCTGGGACCTGCACAGGGGCGTCCGCGTCTGTTGAAGTACAGGTCGATTAAAACTAACGTGCGATTATTTGAGAGCGGACGACGATGGCGAAGAAGACGAAGAATTAGAGGATGAAGAAGAAGGGGAGGAAGAAGGTTAAATGAGGAAGGACGATGGAAGAAAATAGGATGAAGACAGAAAGAAAGAAAGCGGAGAAGAAGATCATGTTGCGTCAGAAGAGGCCATCACGAAAATTGATGCAGCAATTTGGGTCACCATTCACTGCCTGCATTCTGCGATGAATGTCAACTGGTCGACATCCTTCAGCTGTTAAAAACCGAATCCCTGCTTGCTGATGAACTCTGGACGAATTCCTAATCACATCCAACATGTTCTAAACCATTTGCTGAGGAAACTATGAGTCGGAGGGTAATGACATTTTGCAAATTTGACGGTTGGTATGTGCTGCTTACAACAGAAGTGACATCATCATGTACATCGTACGTATATTAACTTGATGCAGTTAGGTCCGGTTTCATTTGAACACGTCTCGCATATCTTGTCATTGCTGTAAAAAATTGTTTGATGGGAAACTATAAGAGCGCACTTCAGTAGCGTCGTACAGACGCAGATTTCTGAACCGGTCTTCTGTCCAGCCCTAGGGTTCCACGAAAGTTCTCAAGGACAGTGGTTAAAAACGTGGTGTACATTTATCTTCACATGTACAGTTGCACTTCTCAAGAGGTAAATAATGGTCAGAGGGTCGGTGTTATTGGTCAGCATAATTCATCATTATGTAGCATGTTTTTGCAGAACGTCGCTCAATTGATCTGCAAATCTAAAAGAATCTTGATCTTTGACCAACTCACTCGCCTCTGTTACTGTCAAAATGAAAACCCATAGCTGACTGCTAGCGTCAGGGCCAGCGAACCAGAGCTGCCAAGACCCTTCTACACCTCCACGCTGTGATCTTGGATAACAGACTGCAGCAGGGCAGACTGACTAAGAAGAAGGGATAGAAGAGGGAATGCTAACCCGGTACTCAAAAAATGCTTGCTGAAGTCGGATGTATTGGACCGAAAGGTGCAAATATCGCAGCCAAGCTGTAAACTACGACACAACGCATTCCGTTCTCTGGACTACATTCTGCTACTTAAGCCCTTTCAGGTTTTGGTAGTGGGAGATTGAGAACGAACGAAGAAGAAGAAAACCTTTTTATCGCCCCGTGCAATTCCATTCCTAAGCCTGTCTCTGTCTCGCTTGCTGGGTACCAAACTCTCCAATATCGCTGTGTTTTTTTGTCTAGACTATTTTGTCGATTGGTGTGGTCAAAGCATTTTATTTCCCTGGACAATGCAATACCTCCGGATCTCCACGTGTGTCATTTTAATAGTGTTCTGTCAAATGTTCATCTTAATTAGTCTCTGCAATGACTTGGCAATAATTCTTCTTAATTCATCCTGGCAGAGTGAGCTGCGTAATAGCATTAGGGGTACAGGGCAACTTATCAGAATTCCCAGAGGGTACATGGGCACAAAAAGGTTGAGAGCCTTGCTGAATGGGCTCCGTGAGTCGTTAAAAAAAAAATTAAAATGATCTTAAATAATATATTGGGGGACGGCGTGGTCTAGTGGTTAAGTGGCATGGCTCACAACAAGAAGGTGCTGGGTTCGATACCCATCGCAGCACCGGCTGTTACCCCGGGGAAGCAAACCCTTACAAAAGGCAGGAGGAAGCAGACCCTTACATAAAATGCATGCTGAAGTCGGATGCACTGGGCCGACAGGCGCAAAATAAAAACAACAGTGCAACGCACACCGCCTTGGGGATTAAAGAAATAAGGCGAACGAAAAAGAAAAAAAATTATATATTGTGCACAGAACCGTGCGTCTCAGTGTGCAAATAAATAGGCTAGATTTTCTATGCATATCGATTTTACTATTTGTATTGTTAAGTATCTTTATAATTCAAAATTGTCAACAAGTTATTATGCTTGGTATTCTGCTAGTTCATTTTCACTGCAGTCAGCATATTTCACTCCAGCTGTTATATAGCTCACCTAGGACTCCTCCCTCCAACTACAATGCACCTCTTCCTTATTAAGCATGCATCAAAGCTCGCTGTGTGTTTTTTTTGTGACGGTAGTTTCTGTAACTGTTTGTTTTACATACACGATGAAGTAACTAGCCCCATGCACAACTCTAGCCCCATGCACAGCTCTATTCATTCGCCTGTTATTACATGCATGGATGTTATATTCTTTGCTCCTTAGTAACTGGTCCGTTGATCATGTATACAGAACAAATTGGGTTAAAGATGAAGCTCAACGAATCAGCTGACAGCAGCCAGGGACTTATAGCTGGCTACTTGCAGCAGGTTAAGCGATCCTCAGCTGACCAAAACTATATTCCGCCTCTTAGCGGCGGCCCTGGGAACAGACCTGGAATAGCACAGCCTGGCTAAGATACGGTGATCGTACTGTGAAGGTATACCCGGTACCCAATAAAAACCAGCTGACACCGGATGTATCGGACCAAAGAAGCAGATCTCGCTGTGAGCTACGATACGCCGTCATTTTTTGGTCGGCGGTCGAAGAAAAAGATAAAGATGAACAAGAAGAAGATGGAGAAGAAGAAAATACAAGCAGCCAATGGAGCTTAGACATTTATTACTCGGTTAATATAAGTGGGTCTGAGTGGCAGGGTTCTCACTTTTCCCAGCTAGCGTACTAGGGTCGATACCGGTTATCTGAACGCTCGATACAGCTGAACATTGGTACCTGGTTTATCGTTGGTGAAGGAGAAGCAGCGACTGACATATCTGCTATTCACTGTCACGTGTATGCAGAAAAGTGCTTATCACTACATCACGATACACTTTTACCTTAGTGGCGACATTGATGTCTTGTCGGTTTCAAACATGCGCCATCCGCTTGAAGTCTCCCAAACGCAGAACTTGTCTTTGGAGTCCTGTTGTTGATCTCAAGAGTCGATATTCCTTTCTCTTGTGAGAGTACTTTCTAGGTAAGGGAAGCAGTCGATGGCCTAGATACATTGGTTGTGTACAATGATGTTTGGTTCCTGTACGGCTTCCTGGGAGTAGGCTCGAAGAGTTCCTCAGCTTTTCTAGTGTCTATCGACTGAGAAACCAACACATCCCACTTAACAAGCACCTGAACAGAATCCAACCACAACACACTCATGAGTGCCAGCTGTGTACACACTCATATGAAACCGCTGATCATCATCTCTTTGAGTGCTCATCGCTCAACGATTTTGGCAAAATGCTTCTTCTTCCCCGATTAGATACATGAAACACTTTGTATGGCACTAGACAACAGCTGATAAACACATGCAAATACAATTACGTGGCATTGGGCCGAAGAGCGAGAGCCTGGATGCTGCTGGATCCGTAACAACAACAGCAACTAGTGTCGAAAGGTCGACCAAAAGTAGTGCAGGCCGCGGAAAACTTCTTTAAGATGGACTGAATATCTTGTTCTGAGAAGATGTTATGGGCGCAGTCGTCAGCGAAGAGAAGCTCCAAAATAGCGTCTTCCTTCACCCTGGTGTAATACTTAAAGTGTTTCGGATTGAATAGCTGACCTTGCGCCATGTACCAGATATGCATGCGGTAGCAGGGCAATGCATAACATTAGAAAGGGAAGCTGCAAATATCATACTAAAGAGTGTCGGTGTTAGTGTACATCACTGTTTGATATTGTTCGCAACTTAAACGACTGAAGACAATTCTCCTTCATGTAGAACTCAAATTTTCATGAAACTGTCGGACAACTCTAATGAATTTACTGAGACCAGCTCATTTTTTCTTGATTGCCCAGAGCCCTTCTCTGTTGACAATGTCAAAAGTATTGTTCATTTCAACAAAAACTGTATTCAGGTCACGACGCTGTTCGGGACATTTCTACAGGAGTTAACCTGCTAATCTTGTAGACCGTAACGTACTTCGTGTATCATGTCGACCGCCAAATGACCCGCCCAAAAACCATTATAACTTTTACAATGAAATATAAACCATTTTGTCATCGGTCACTAAGCTTGGGACTTCCAAGCTTCAGTACGTGTCACGTTTCAGCGCGTGAAACGACTAATGGAATAAAGGTACAGGTGGTTCCCATGGCAACAATTGCCGTCGGGGATAAAGATAACTCTTCATGGACTAAGCCGCAGCATATGTGAAGTGGGCTGTATATACATACACCAGTTACCCATTTACAGCTGGGTTGACGGGAGGAGCGGTCGTACGAGGAACGAACCACGCCCAGATTTGTTTCTGTCCGTCCGTGATTCCGTACCCTTGCACAGTGTAATCCCAGACTTAGCAAGCCTGTTCACTGTCGACTAGACTTCTCGATCCACTAATGCAATATACAAATGTAAATAGTATCCGAAACACAGTGCTTTTCAGACAGTACTTTTTGAACAGTGCTTTTCAGACAGTACTTTTCAGACACAGTGCTTTTCAGACAGTACTTTTCAGACAGTACTTTTCAAACAGTGCTTTCAGACAGTACTTTTTCAAACACAGGGCTTTTCAAACAGTGCTATTCTTCTTCTTCGTTCGTTCTCAATCTCCCACTACCAAACCCTGAAATGGTTAATAGCAGAATGTAGTCCAGAAAACGGAATGCGTTGTGTTGTAGTTTACAACTTGGCTGCGATATTTGCACCTTCCGGTCCAACCCATCCGACTTCAGCAAGCATTTTTTTAGTACCGGGCTAGCATTCCCTCTTCGATCCCTTCTCCTTAGCCAGTCTGCCCTGCTGCAGCCTGTTATCCAGGATCACCGCGTGGAGGTGTAAAAGGGTCTTGGCGGCTCTGGTTCGCTGGCCCTGACGCTAGCAGTCGGCTATGGGTCGATGACCACTGCAGCTCATGCGCTGCTCAGCATCTTGATCCATAAACAGTGCTATTCAAACACAGTGCTTTTCAAACAGTGCTTTCCTAGTTTGTTTTTATTTTTTGTGTGACGGACCAACACGAATTGATTTATTACAGCAGCGAAAGTGCCCATTTGACTCATTATAGTTCTTTTTCTATTTTATTCAATTTGCACTTAAATTTGTCTTAAAGCATGGTTAATCGATATATGACTCTTTTACTATAAATTCATCAAACCTGAAATACCACGTTGAGATAGTGGGGACAGACCTAGTTAGGGCACGTTGAGATAGTGGGGACAGACCTAGTTAGGGCACGTTGAGATAGTGGGGACGGACCTAGTTAGAGCACGTTGAGATAGTGGGGACAGACCTAGTTAGGGCACGTTGAGATAGTGGAGACAGACCTAGTTAGGGCACGTTGAGATAGTGGGGACAGACCTAGTTAGGGCACGTTGAGATAGTGGGGACAGACCTAGTTAGGGCACGTTGAGATAGTGGGGACAGACCTAGTTAGGGCACGTTGAGATAGTGGGGACAGACCTAGTTAGGGCACGTTGAGATAGTGGGGACATACCTAGTTAGGGCACGTTGAGATAGTGGGGACAGACCTAGTTAGGGCACGTTGAGATAGTGGGGACAGACCTAGTTAGGGCACGTTGAGATAGTGGGGACAGACCTAGTTAGGGCACGTTGAGATAGTGGGGACAGACCTAGTTAGGGCACGTTGAGATAGTGGGGACAGATCTAGTTAGGGCACGTTGAGATAGTGGGGACAGATCTAGTTAGGGCACGTTGAGATAGTGGGGACAGATCTAGTTAGGGCAAAGTCTTTCCATTCGTGGACACGACTGATTGGCGCGACGGATCATCGTTACCTAGGCGGATAACTACTACAGTCACTATTCCAAGAAGTAGCAGAGAAGCGTCTAAAAGCGAGCAGCTCTGGTAACTGATTCTAGTCATACTTCCTATGTCCCGTTGGCAAGTATTTTTTTCTGTACTCGGAAAATAACAGAAGAAAGTGAAATGATAGGCAGCTCGTATGGTCTTCAATCATGCACGTTATGCCTGCTGCCAGGTAGCCGAAGCTATCCATGGTACGTTCTTCTTCGATTGTACTTTCTACGGCTCATTAGGCCTGGAGGAAGGAGGGTAGATGATCTATTGGTAGAACATTTTATTTTTTTCTAAATTCTTTGCGATTAACGTGCTTCTTTTTTTCTTTGTTCATCTTAAAGAGTCCCTTTATTTTCATAGCCTGTTCACGGCACGTTCGTCAATCTCCGATATGACTAGACGGTGGTCTAACCTAGACCAGGAGACGCTTGAAACATAAGGGATTCGAAACCCACCGTTTTCCGCCTTCGTTCGTTCGCTTCTTGAGAGGCGGTCAGCTTGATTCTCAAGTGTAGCGATACGTGGAAATAATAATAGTTGTCCATCGCAAGTGAAAGTGATGACAGCATCTGACTGTGCTGCGAGATGTGATTCCCATATGACTTAAAACTTAAGTCCTGGCATTGCAGATTCTGCCACCCTCGAACATGCGCAGGTATACAACCCCTAACGGAGTTGTCAGAATACGGATGAAACCACCTTAGACTGAAACCACCTTAGAAACTACCGAAATCTTTCTTTCCTTTTGCTGGGCTGAGCGACGGTTCTTGACAGGAAAGTTAGAAAGTAGTTGTCTATAAGTATCTCTTCGTTGAACTAGTTTTATATTCCATAGTCGCAATTTATGACTGGCAAAGGTTTTGGCCAGTTGGGACACTTGTTTGAGAGTAACAGGCTGGCTTAATCACTAAACTCATATCTCTCATATATATGGTACATCTCACTGCAACATCCAAGGCAACGAGGAGGCAGACAGACTGGCAAAACAAGGTGCAAAACTACCACAACCAGATACTAGTATGACATACGAAGAATCAAAACGGCTTATTAGAGCTAAATACATAACCAAATCGGAAACCGAACATACTGGCTACACCAAAAACGATGCCTATTACCAGTTGAACAGAAGAGTGCAGGTCGTGGTCTTCAGACTTCGCACTGGCCACAATAGACTGAGGTACCACCTATTCAACAAATTGAAGATAGGTGGCACCGACGAATGCCCGTGTCGTACCGGGAAAATGACCGCTGAGCATTTGCTGCAAAACTGCCCGACATACGAGGACCAGAGAGAGCAGATGTGGCCATCACCAGTGGCAACACTAGACAAGCTCTATGGCAGTGTCGACAGCCTCAGGATGACGGCTGCTTTTTTCGAAAAAATAAATGTTACTGTCTGACTGCGTACGATGAAGAAGAAGAAGATATATATGGTACAGTGTAGAGCAGACATGCCCTACAGCTTAATGGTTTTCATTTGAGCTGTCTCCGTAGGCTGCTTGTGGTCTGGTGGCAGGACAATTGGGCCTAGCTCTGAAACTCTTAGCAATACTAACATGTTGAGCATCCATACACTTTTGAAATTGGCTCAGCTACGAAGGAGGAAATACGGTGTACGCATACTAGAGGAGCCCATCCCCAAACAGCTGAGCTCAAAACGGGCAGACGCTCACCAGGAGGGCACACGCTTGCCAGAGGGGAAGACGTTCGCCAGGAGGGCAGACGCTTGCCAGGATGGAAGACGCTTGCCAGGAGAGCAGACGCTTGCCAGGATGGAAGACGCTTGCCAGGATGGAAGACGCTTGCCAGGATGGAAGACGCTTGCCAACAGGGCAGAATGGGAAAAAGACATGAAAACAAATTTGTAAAAGTTGATTAAGGTTGAGTTTGATCAACATTTTTTAATGGGTATGGTCAGATACCGCACTGAGACAAGAACACAAACAAAACCTACGTTACAACCAATAGGCCTTCATCAGGGCCAACAATACTGAACTAACAAATCAACATATAAGAAAAAATGTCAACTTATCTACATCAGATAGTAGACCCAGTCTGTCTAAGCGACCGGTTGGGCCAGATGCTGACTGATAATGAATCGAAGTTGTCAGACACAAGGTGGCCAGGAGAACGTAAGAAATGTGGGGGAATGCGCCGGATAAGCCAATGGTGGCCAAAAAGGTGAAACGGCCAAATAGTGCTCCAGATGGTAGAACAAAGAGAAGGTGATATAAGAGGGGGGAGGGCGTGAAATTAATATAGAAGGGGAGGGGGGGGTTGAGAACTGATATAAGAAATGAGGGTAGGGGAGCAAAGGAGGACGAATAGATGAGGGGGGGGGCAGTATGAGGTTTAAAGAAAACGTATGGAAGATATTGATGACATGCGGTTGGAGACAACCTATGTTAGAGATAAGTCTGTTCTCGAGGACGAATCGATGACGATCGTCAGAGAAGCAAGAAACTAGACCTGTGACACTAACGTCAGCCGTACACCCCGGTGCTCAGACCATTGAATTGGCTGACAATTGGGGAACCAGTGCGGTTGCGGATGTCGATGAGGTGTTGGCGGAAACGCTCCCGCAGTTCCATACCAGTTTCCCCAATGTATGTCATACCACACTGGCGGCAGATGATAGAATAGATGAGGTTACGAGAATTGCATGTGAATCCCTCTTTGATAAAGAATTCTGCTTTAGGAAAGGTAATGGAACGAGAAAGGATGACATGAGGGCAGGTAAAACAGTCACGTGTGTTTTTGCCCGGCCTGGTGCCTGGAAGGCTATGAGGGCTGGTGTGTAGGCGACTACTGACCAGCAAGTCCCTCAGGTTTCTGTCCCGTTTGTATGCGACAAGGGGAGGATCGGGAAAAAATATACGAGTGGCAGGTTCAGAGTGAAGAATAGGGAGATGGCGGAATAGGATATCCCGGACAGGGACGCAATGAGGGTTATAAGTGAGAACAAGTTTCACACGGTCAGAGGGAGGACGGTGAGTGGGAGTGAGGGAGTCTTGAAGGGAGATAGGAAGAACCCACTGAAGGGCGGAGGACAGTGTGGTCTCAGGGTAGAGTCGCTTGCGGAAGAAGTCAAGCATCTCGTGGGCCCTGAGAAGGAAGTCGTCGTTATCCTGACATAGGCGTCGAAGGCGAAGGAGTTGGAAGAAAGGAAGCGAATGGCGGAAGGATTGAGGATGGGAGGAAGTGTAGAGGAGGTAGTTGTGGGCGTCAGTAGGGCAGAAGAAACGCTACAGAGATTTTTTTGAAAGTTTCTCTGAAATGCTTCAAAATTAATGTCATTTTCTGGGAGATGCTTGCACAAGACCGTACTACCTGGCGAGCTAGTATCACCAAAGTGCTCATATCTCAGAGAGTACAGCCATCGCGGAAGTCCCGCGAAAGCGTTCTGCCTGAAAAATACAATTCTCACAACGATTCCACAGCCGGCTCCACGCATGTGTGCCCCAAATGTGGCAGAGTGTTCCGTTCCAGGATTGGTCTTTACAGTCATCAGAGAACACATTTCGCAGCAATAGTCTGGTGTTGTCGCCATCATCACTTGCGATGGGAAACTATTTTTATTACAATTGTTATCTCTCATATGGTAAAGCGCTTTCGCCACATTGAGGTCGTAGTTCAAATTCGGTCCTGACTGTTCATGAACTCATGTGATTATCAGTTGTTCGTTATATATTTTTCGAGTGCAGACAAATATGTCTATCATGATCGTTTAAAACAAAAACAACTGTCGTACGACTTCATTTCCATTGCTGGGGGTAGTCGGTGGTTTTTAGGCTGAGGACTGCATAACGCCTCATCACTGCTGGGATTAGTCGGTGGTTTTTAGGCTGAGGACTGCATAACGCCTCGTCACTGCTGGGATTAGTCGGTGGGTTTTTAGGCTGAGGACTGCATAACGCCTCGTCACTGCTGGGATTAGTCGGTGGGTTTTTAGGCTGAGGACTGCATAACGCCTCATCACTGCTGGGGGTAGTCGATTGGTTTTTAGGCTGAGGACTGCATAACGCCTCGTCACTGCTGCGGGTAGTCGGTGGGTTTTTAGGCGGAGGACTGCAGGCTGCCTCGTCACTGCTGCGGGTAGTCGGTGGGTTTTTAGGCTGAGGACTGCATAACGCCTCATCACTGCTGGGATTAGTCGGTGGTTTTTAGGCTGAGGACTGCATAACGCCTCGTCACTGCTGCGGGTAGTCGGTGGGTTTTTAGGCGGAGGACTGCAGGCTGCCTCGTCACTGCTGCGGGTAGTCGGTGGGTTTTTAGGCTGAGGACTGCATAACGCCTCATCACTGCTGAGATTAGTCGGTGGTTTTTAGGCTGAGGACTGCATAACGCCTCGTCACTGCTGCGGGTAGTCGGTGGGTTTTTAGGCGGAGGGCTGCAGGCTGCCTCGTCACTGCTGGGGGTAGTCGAAGGATTTTTGGGCTGAGGACTGCAGGCCGCCTCGTCACAGCTGTCACCATGTCGTTTGTAGGCTATATCTATTTCATCCCTAACAGAAAAACAAAATATGCATTACCGGGGATTCGATCCTCTGCCTTCCTTGTCCACAGACAGGCATCGAAACCATTCGGCCACGCGCTCCTCGCCGTGACTTTTGCCACTTTTGTATACTTTTACAACCACTGCCTTGAAGTGTAACCCGTTTCTCTTCTTTACCACGTTTCTTAGTTTGTAACATCACTGTTCATTTTGTATCTACCTGCAACATAATCATTAAGGTATGTATCGTCTGCTTAGTGATACCATAGTTAAGACGTCATTGAGTCTATAAATATGTCTGAATCGAACTCGACCTATTTTCCATAGTCGCAAATGAGGAATGACAAAAGACGAGCATTTGAAACTTTTTTTGGGAGGTGTCAGTCCTGCCTAATTATTTATTTCATATATCTCTTGAGGTAAACAACTTTCGTGAACCATGGTTCGAATCCAGGCTGTTCATTACTTCACTTTCATTTTTGTTGTTCGATATATATTTTTCAAGTGCAGAACAATGTATTTCTATGATCATTGTCACTAACAGGGATCAAGATGCTGAGCAGCGCTTGAGCTGCAGCGGTCAGCGACCCATAACTGACTGCTAGCGTCAGGGCCAGCGAACCACAGCTGCCAAGACCCTTCTACACCTCCACGCGGTGATCCTGGATAACAGGCTGCAGCATGGCAGACTGGCTAAGGAGAAGGGATCGAAGAGGGAATGCTAACCCAGTACTAAAAAAATGTATTGGACCGAAAGGTGCAAATATCGCAGCCAAGCTGTAAACTACGACACAACGCATTCCGTTCTCTGGAACTACATTCTGCAACGTAAGCCATTTCATGGTTTAGTAGCGGGAGATTGAGAACGAACGAAGCCAAGCCAAGCCAAGTCATTGTCACTCACATAGTTTGTTTATATCGCACTGCCTCGAAGTTTACCCTTTTTCTTTATATCCTTGGGAGTATCGTTTGAGGTAAGCCTGTCCTCCTCGCTGTAGTGTAATGCACGTCATCTCACTATGTTCACAGCTACGGGAATCGCAGTATCGAACGCCATTGTTCCGGCTACTTTCACGCAGTATGTTTTTAGGTGAACGGCTGGCACGTGAGATCCAGGCCTTGGTCTATATTTTGCACCTGTTCCCCTCTATCAGTCAAAGTGTAGCCATTTTTTGAGCCACAGTAACGTAGACCCATACCTTTATTTAATAATGTTTACCGTTACATTACTTTCATCAAAAAACGTAATTACAAATCGACGCTACAAGATTTCGATTTCGTCTAGTAAATTCAATATAGGTCATATAGATCGGGTTTATTGTTAAATAGATGTCAGTAGAGCCTGAACGAAGGTCGGGATAAGGTAAATATAATTAAACAACATCCACGTGTGAACTGGGCGTAAATATTATGTATTCAAAATATGAGTATCTTATTTCCACTCAAACGCCGATTTGCGCTCCATTACCACTCATCTATTTATATATATAATATAATATATCTACGCACACAAACATGTATATCTGCACCATATGTTACAATATGTATTTCACAAATACTGACAGTTCTGTATTTATGAAAATCCAATTTGATATCAGTTGTGTATCATTGACGCAGGTCTCAATTGGATTAATGCAATCAAAGCCATTCGACATTTTCACATTCAGTGTATATGAACTTATTATATACTTACTGGGATGAAGATTCTGAGCAGTGCATCAGCTGTAGCCGTCAGTGACGCAAATTTGACTGCTAGGGTCAGGGCCAGCGAACTAGAGCTGCCAAGACCCTTCTACACCTCCACGCCGTGATCTTGGGTACCAGGCTACAACAGAGCAGACTGGCAAAGTAGAAGCTATCAAACAGGGAAGGATAACCCGAATCCCAAAAAAGACTGCTGAAGTCAGATGTGTCGGACCGAAAGGTCAAAATTTCGCAATCAAACTGTAAACTACGACAACGCATTTCGTTCTCCGGACATCACTTCCATTTGTTAAACCCTTTGCAGGGCTTGATATGGGGAGTTTGAGAACGACCGATGAAAACGAAGAAGAAAAAGAAGAAGAACAAGAACTTACTTATTGACCCTTTCCTCAATGGCGATGACACCACAACGGGTACCAACTTCGTATCTAACCATCTCTGTCCTGGACTATGGAAGTGCTATAGGTAATAAACTTGTTTTCTGATTTATCGTGGATGCTGTATTAAAGTGCACATGAGTTTGATCAAATGTTGTTTTGCGACAGACTGGTCAATAAGGTGGGGAATCGACATGATCTCTGTAGTGGTGAGAGACACGCCAATGAAACCACGTAAGTCCGAAGAATGGATAGGATATTACCATTGCAAAAAAGAAAACTATATTAATTAACAAAGTTTACTCAGAATTTACTCTACAGGTTAAAAAATAGACTGTTCAATAATGGAACAGGTAAAAATAGACTGTTCAATAATGGAACAGGTAAAGATAGATTGTTCAATAATGGAACACGTAAAGAGCTTCTCATATCTTAGTCTTCTTAGTCTAAGTTGACCTGTACTTCTGCAGGGGAGGATGCCCCTGTGCAGGTCCCAGCGTTGTCGTCGTGAGCTGGATGTAGCCGGGATGAGGATTTCCTGCTTAGCGGGCTAGGCTCGAGCAGGATATTACTACATTGTGTTAGGACAAGTTCCGCAGAGGGTGGTTAACCGATATGCAAGTCCATCTTAATAGACTCAAACACTAGAGCAAAGTAGACCCACAGCCGGTTAGGCACCATTTATGCTGCTTTTAACAAACCACCTAACTGGCAAAAGATGGCAGCAAAAAGGCACAATTTAATCATCGAGTACCAAACAGAGAAATCAAGAACATCATCAGAAATCAGTATATAAACCAATGGAGAGAAGACAGAAACATAAGCAGTACACCAGACCCAATTCACCAACTCAAAATAAATCAACAAACTACCTTATTTCGTATGAGAAATGGACACTGCAGACTACTAGAACATCTATACCGACTGAAGATCTCACACACCGATGAGTGCCCATGTGGAACAGGAGGCCAGAATCATTAGCATATTCTACAAGAATGCCCAATCTATAGAGAAATTAGATTCCAGACCTTCCCAGATTGTGCACAGCTGAGTCAAAAGCTGTGGGGCAGCCGCTCCGACCTGGTGAAGACTACAGACTTCATCATGGCAACTGGTCTGCAGATATAGCTTGACCAAAAGATCCTGAACGCAAAGAAGAAAAAAGTCGTCGTCTCTTACGATATGATCTCTGTGGGGCAGTGGTGCTATTCTTGTCTGTATCATACACAAAGACCCCGACAGATAACTCTCATTCGAAATATAATAACGGGAAATGGCAGACACGAATTGGAAACCAAAACGATAACATTGATAGCTAAATTTGTTTTCACAAACAAGAGTCATATATTGATATCCAAGCAAGTCACACAGTTAAGTCGCATGTCCTTTTACAGAATGTAGCTTCTTACAACCGCCACCTATTTGGCTGTCATAAGTTTCTTGGCAAGTGTGAAGTACGTTAGGTTTCCATTACTTTCCGTACGTGGTATTGTATACTCGTCTTCACTGTGTGGCGTAGAAACAATGGAATATTAGAAAAGTAAGTAGCATGTCCAGGTGCAGAAGTTCGCCTCTTTCAACTGCCAACCTATTTGACTGTTATCAATTTCTTGGCAGGTGTGCATTACAATGGTCGCCATTACTTTCCGTACTCGTAGGAGTGTTCGCACAGAACCCAAAATAAATCCGTGTCTGTCAACATGAACACGGCGGAATTTGAAACCGAGTGCATGTCCATTGTGAAACGGGTGACGCGGCGTGACCTTGACCGTTCAGTCCCTTTCACAAGTCACAGAGCACCCGATTCGAATTCCGTCGTGTCCAGTTTGGCAGAAACTGTGTTTTTCCCCCAGTGCGATCGCTCGTCCGCGTACAGAAAGTAATGGCAACCTACCGTACCACACACCTGCCAAGATAATTATAACATGCAAATAGGTTGTCGGTTTTAAGATGCGACGTTATGTAAAGGACATGCAGCACTAAAAAGCCAGAAAAATACTGAACTCAATGATTTAAGAGCAGTACTCTGTCAACTATGTCAGCAGTCCGCACCAAAAATGGTCGTGGTGCAGTGGGTTCCATCCCACTGCAACATCCAAGGCAAAGGGGAGGCAGACAGACTGGCAAAAGAAGGTGCAAAACTACCACAACCAGATACTAGTATGACATACGAAGAGTCAAAACGGCTTATTAGAGCTAGATACATGACCAAATGGGAAACCGAACATACTGGCTACACAAAAAACGATGCCTATTACCAGTTGAACAGAAGAGAGCAGGTCGTGGTCTTCAGAATTCGCACTGGCCACAATAGACTGAGGTACCACCTATTCAACAAATTGAAGATAGGCGGCACTGACGAATGCCCGTGTGGTACCGGGAAAATGACCGCTGAGCATTTGCTGCAAAACTGCCCGACATACGAGGATCAGAGAGAGCAGATGTGGCCATCACCAGTGGCAACACTAGACAAGCTCTATGGCAGTGTCGACAGCCTCAGGATGACCGCTGCTTTTTTCGAACAAATAATGGTTGCTGTCTGACAGCGTACGATGAAGAAGAAGTAAAGGACATGTTACTTACTTGTACTTACTTATTGAAGAGGGAAATTGATGCCTTTGTAATGTTTATATATAGAAAATGGAACACATCTTCTGGAAAGAAGAGAAAAAAACACAATAAGGTCTTAGAGAAATTAGGGGTGCAAAAAAGAATTGATAAACGAAAATAGAGTCCGACAGATATGATATTTTGGACACATTGAACAAAAATACCTTGCTGAAAGTAATGCTGGATGGAAGGGTGGAGGGCAAAGGTACCAGAGATAAACAACGCTGTATGTGGGGGCATATGTGGGAGCATAATATCAACATATGGAAAGAGAAAAGTCTGACAGAGATAGGGGACGTTGGAGAAATATTTGCAGACGCCCGTCGATGTAGAGATGACAAATGAACTGCTGTCATACAAACTGTTAAACTAACTGTTGCACAAAACTGTTATACAAACTGTTATACAAACTGTTTTATA
The DNA here is from genome assembly GCA_036924085.1 of Ariolimax columbianus. NCBI lineage: Eukaryota > Metazoa > Mollusca > Gastropoda > Stylommatophora > Arionidae > Ariolimax > Ariolimax columbianus. The sequence goes on from JAVGWX010000006.1 coordinate 36,628,192, forward strand.
AGCTTTTACACAAACGTTTTTAAACAAACTTATTTAAATTGTTCCACAAACTGTTACACAAACTATTTTATAAACTGTTGTACAAACTTATATAAATTGCTGCACAAACTGTCATACAAAATGTTATACAAACTGTTATACAAATTGTTGCTTATTATTTGTTGTTTTCGAAGCTGAGCTTTATAATCTTGACTAATTTTCTCTGGTAACTTCTCTTTGGTAACTTCTCTGTGGTAACTTCTCTGAAAACTCTTCTCTGGTAACTTCTCTGTGGAAATTCTCTGGTAAATTCAATGGTAAGTTCTCTGCGGTAACTTCTCTGGTAACTTCTCTCTGGTAACTTCTCTCTGGTAACTTCTCAGGTAACTTCCCTGTGGTAACTTCTCTGGTAACTTTTCTGTGGTAACTTCTCTGGTAACTTCTATGTGGTAACTTCTCTGGTATCTTCTCTCTGGTAACTTCTCTGGTATCTTCTCTCTGGTAACTTCTCTGGTAACTTATCTGGTAATGGCTTGCATTGCCAGCGCGTACTGAATTAGTAGAACCTGAGTCCATCTTCGTTGTATTGAAATATAAAATGTCTCAGTAGCCTCACCACTACGCGGATCCCAGTGTCAGTCCCCAACTTCGTTGGCCAAAATGATGTAACATAATGTTTCCAGCTGGGCAGTGAGAACGCAAGATGTTGATACATGTATTTCCCTTAACACAAACCACGTTGCACCGAACAAATTAATATATAAACTGCCATTGCAAAAACGTCATTCGAGCTGAGGTATGGGATCTATGTGAACGTTTAATGAATTTAGTGGATCTGAACTTCAGAAAGAGAGAAAACGTAACAAGAAGAAGATTTGTTTCGTTGCAGCGATATGCGATGTCAGTTTTCATGAATTCATCTTTTTGTTTTGTGTCTTTGTTCTTGATTTCTTTTTCTTCTTCTTCATCGTACGCTGTTTACAGCGATATTTACGTTGCACTGTTTTATTTTGTTAAGCCTGTGGCTCAGTGCATCCGATTTCAACAGGCGTTTATGTAGGGATGCCCTCCTTAGCCTTTGGCTGTTCCCAGCCTATCTGCAAGGCAGCAGTTGTTTTTGGTCAGAGTTGTCTCTCTTAGGGAAGTTGTCTTGCAGGACTAACGAGTCTTCCCCACTTGTGTCTATAGGGTTTGGCAATGATATGATATGATGGACTATGTACTAGTTTGTACTATCCCAGAAGAGAGGCAGTACAGTGTGACTGTGTCCCAGGATCGTCACGTCCTGCCAGAAACGTAGCATATGCATGGGAGTGAGGTATCTCTTTGCTCCCTTTATTTTCTCGGCTCATCTGCAGTGATGGCACGCCTAGCATTCCCCGCCACCTGGGACGTTGTCACAATAGGGCAGGGGTGCAATGTCCGCTGGACTGCATCTCTTCTGCGTCCATTGGGAAGGCTGATAGCAGACAGAGGTAAAGAGCGAGGCAGGAGTGCATTTGGCCAGGTGCATTTCTGCGGCTCGACCGGGCCGGGCTGAGACGCGAGCCCCAGGTCCCAACCATATCGTGGCCTCCCATCACAGCAGTGCTGAGATTTAGGGCGGTATTCTGGCTTAGAGGCGTTCGGCCGTAGTCCCTCAGGTGGTAGCTTCGCACCATTGGCTAATCAGCCAAGCACGTGGACCAAATGTCAGCGACCTGTGATTCCTCTCGAAGGAGTGCATTTAACCAGGGGACAAGACTGGTAATGGCACGGAGATGTTGTTCGCCTGGTGTGCGGACATATCTCATGATCAAGGGTTGCGTCTCAACAGTTCGCAGTGAGGTGGCTGCTCTACAGCTTACAACACCCCGACCGAGAACTAAGTCTTCTACTAGTGTGTTCTCGATGTGACTTGGCTTGGCTTTGTTCGTTCTCAATCTCCCGCTACCAAACCCTAAAAGGGTTTAAGTAGCAGAATGTAGTCTAGAGACCGGAATGCGTTGTATCGTAGTTTACAGCTTGGCTGCGATATATTCACTTTTCGGTCCAACACATCCGACTTCAGCAAGCATTTTTGTAGTACCGGGTTAGCATTCCCTCTTCGAACCCTTCTCCTTTGCCAGTCTGCTCTGTTGCATCCTGTTATCTAGGATGACCGCATGGAGGTGTGGAAGGGTCTTCGCAGCTGTAGTTCGCTGGTTCTGACGCTTGCAGTCAGCTATGGGTCGCTGACCCCTGCAGCTCGTGCGCTGCTCAGCGTCTTGATCGATCAAATGTGTGATGTTCATAAAAACTAAAAATATTTGCCACTGATGGTAATTTCCATGGTCATCTGTAACTACAGTAAAGCGTTCGTCTATCAAGGGTGGGGCTATAGTAGAGGTGTAAAGCGTTCGTCTATCAAGGGTGGGGCTACAGTAGAGGTGTAAAGCGTTCGTCTATCAAGGGTGGGGTTACAGTGGAGATGTAAGGCACTCGTCTTTGATGGGTTGAGCTATAGAAGAGATGTAAGACATCGTCCTTAAAGGATTTCGCTATATTAAAGAGGTAAGGCTCTCGTCTGAATCGTTTATGTATATCAAGAACAAAATTGGTCCCAAAATTGGTCAGTGCGGCACTCCACTTTTTAACCCACACTACTCAACAGTTCTCCTTATCTATGCCCAATTTCTTCCTTCTGTCCGTTAACTAATTTTCAATCCATTTGGTATAGGGCACGGCGTGGGCTAGTGGTTAGATGACACGGCTCACAACCACAAGATGCTGGGTTCGATCCCCATCACAGCACCGGCCGTTACCACGGGGAAGCAAACCCTTCGAAAATGCAGGAGGAAGCAGACTCTTACATAAAATGTATGATGAAGTCGGATGCACTGGGCCGACAGGAACCCAATAAAAACCACAGTGCAACGCACACCGCCTTGGGGAATAGAGAAATAAGGCGAACGCAAAAAAATAAAAATCCCTTTGGCAACTTTGCCACCCATTCCATGTGATTTGTAACCTCCTAAACAATCATTGATAAAATTTTCTATCAAAAGCTTTAACAAAATCGAGGTAAATTACACCCACTGGCTCTCTTGCATACCATATTAGTAACCTCCTCCATGGAAAGGAAGAAGAGGCAGCAGAGAGAGGAAATATGAGAGATCTCTACTCATTAACAAAGAAATTGGCAAATAAATATTTCAGGTCAGGTCACCCCGTAACCAGTGATGTCGTTGGGGCACACATGAAGACATTCTCACTACAACCCCATGCCACCCTTCTCTGTTAGCGGACGCTGCCTGTGCCTCTTCTGGTCGGAGATTGGACCATTCTTTTATGTTGTCCTCCCACCTCTTTTTGGGACGGCCTCTTCGTCGTCTGTCTTGTACCTTTCCGTGCAGGGTCGTATTTGCAAGACCATTTGATCTCGATATGTGACCGTTCCAAGCGAGTTTCCTTCTTTTGACAGATGCCAAGAGGTATTTAAAAGGCCCTATTACTCTTGTAATTCTATCTCGTATTCCCTCATTTGTAACTCGATCTTTGTACGTAACGTATAATATATATATACACAGACAGACAAACCAATCAAATATAGAGAAGACAGTAAATTGACATCATCGGAGGAACAGCAGAAACGATGACTTGAGTATTTCAAAGAAAGTCTAAACATCCTCTACCACAAGAAACACTAAACATACTACCAGCAGATGAGACCCTGAACTTGGACGGCAACCCATCAAATAACATATAAATCCAAAGATCCATATCCAAACTCAAGAAAGGGAAAGCGGTTGGACCAGATGGAATAGTAGCAGAAGCCATACTGACAGATAGATAAGGCCACTGATACATTGCAAGGATTATTCAAGAAGATATGGGAAGAGGAGAGAGTGCCAACAGAATGGGAAGAGGAGAGAGTGCCAACAGAATGGGAAGAGGAGAGAGTGCCAACAGAATGGAAAGAAGGAGATCTGATTAAACTGCCTAAGAAGGAGGAGCTGGCGGATTGCAGCAATTATAGGGGATTACATTTCTGTCGGTGCCAAGCAAGATATTCAACAGACTCATCTTGGACAGATTAAAAACTGAAGTAGACACAAAGCTAAGAGAGTAACATGCAGGATTTCGCCAGGGAAGATCATGCACAGATCATATAGCTACGCTACGCATCATAGTAGGACGACGCACTGAATGTAAATCATTCCTATACGCAAATGTTATTGACTATGAAAAAGCCTTTGACAGTGTGGATCGAAGTACTCTATGGCAACTGTTGGGAAACTATGGGATATAAGAGAAGTACACATCTCTCATCCAGAATATGTACAAAGACACAGTTGGTAGAGTGGTACATGGAGGAATACTGACTACATCTTCGGGGTGCAAACAGGGGGATGCCTGGTCTCACCTTTCCTGTTCTTGTTGGTTATAGATTGGATAATGAAGACATCAATCGAAGGTACAAAAACGGGTATTAAGTGGACACTATAGTCACTTTTGGAGTACCTGGACTACGCAGATAATATGGTACTTTTGTCACACAGTATAAATCCAAGAGAAACTTGATAGGGTGAAAGAACAATCGACCACACTGGGACTGAATATCAACATGAAGAAAACCAAGCTTCTTAAACTCAACACTAACAGCAAAGAACCAATCATGCTGGAGGGAGAGCAGTTGGAGGAAGTGGATACAGTTACTTATTTAGACAGCACAATAGACACATCAGGAGGTCCAGATGGAGATGTAAGGATCAGAATTGGAAAGCCACAAGGGGCATTCCTGGCATTAAACAATATATAGAGATCCAGAGATATCAAGATTCACACCAAAACTAGAATATTCAATGCAAGTGTCAACTCGATGTTGCTGTCTGAAGCGGAGACATTGAGAACGACATGGGCACACAACAAAGACTCCAGGCCTTCGTAGAATGATGCCTACTATGTATAATGGGCTTAAAGTGGCAGGAGATGGTGAGGAATGAAGACTTGTAGGAAATGAGCCAACAACGGCCATTGGAACAACAAATTAAGCAAAGAAAATTGGGCTGGATAGGACATACGCTACGGAAGGCTCAGTCTAACATAGTCAAACATGCTCTTACACGGGATCCTCCGGGAAAAAGAGAGAGAGGGGCAGATCCAAAAATACGTGGAGAAGCAGCTAAAATTAAATAATTACACTTGGAGAGAGGGAGGAAGTGCGTCCTAGGGTTGCGAGTTGTCGTATCTTGAGAGGCACGCGTCTTTACCTCAGAGCTAAAGTGAAAGTGGAGTTGAGAACAACCCGACTTTAAAACAATAATTTTCTAAAAATAAGTCGACTACAACAGAGGAGCAGAGTGAGAGCATGGTCATTTGTCAACAGGAAGATTGGGTAAGCTTATTCGTGACGTGAAAAGAATGAGCCAGTCTGCGATTTACGACTTTTTTAGCATCGAAACTGACCAGCCACTTGGTCGACTGACCAGACACTTGGTCGTGTCACATCTCTAGTTCACACATATGTGAACGACTGACCAGACACTTGGTCTAGTCACATCTCCAGTTCACACATACATGCACGACTGACCAGGCCCATTGTCCAGTCACATCTCCAGTTCACACATATGTGAACGACTGACCGGCCACTTGATCGACTGACCAGACGCTTGGTCGAGTCACATCTCCATTTCCCACATACATGCACAGGTTCCTAATAGTTGTCGAGCTATGGTAGGCAAAACAGTGAGAAATGGATCACTGCACCGGGGCCATTCCGTGTGACTAGCATCTACGAGCTTTCCCAGTATATCATATTCACACAATATCTACAGCATATATCGTTGCCCATATCAAAGTATTGACAATATTGCAAACCATTGTTTATATCCTCCATGTCCTACCCCCACCCCCCCCCTCTTTTCCCACTCGGTCCTGTATGCACCGTCTTGAAATATTGAACGACATGCTTATCATTCTGTTCCCATGAATAATGGCGAGGGAAGTGTCTGACTGACAATACAGACAATTCGATAGTCGGAAGTCAAGCAAGATTTGTTATCACGCAGATTTGTTCGCCGTAGTATAGTGTCACCTTGTTTGATTGTACTTTGTTTGATATAGGACCCTTCTTTTGTTCAGGTCTCTCCACAGTTTGACACTCTCTCAAATTTGAAAGCTTATGTGGTTTGTGTTAGTCTATGATCGTCTTTTTCCTTGATTTAATATTTTTTGTATGTTGTAATTATTGTTGTGAGAGTTTTGATTGCTTCTTTTATCTGATCCTTTCCTGCTATAATAACGGCATTTGTTACTCCTTTTTATTTCCATTTTCGATAAGCCTATTCACAATTTGTGATTTTCCTAATCTATGGCTTTTTTTGAAGTACATAAGACTATCTCGCACTCAGAATGCATTTCGCCTGTAATACGATCGGCGAAATTTGACACCTGACATGACACCTAGGGGGTCTTGTTTACCTCCTCGAGCGTATGTACTTAATTCAGGGCGACCTACCCTCTCTTCCAAATAAATAAAAATGAAATTGTAAGTCCTTTGAAACATGTCCCGTAGCTTAGAAGCAAAAAATGAGTTGTTCACAATTACTTCATGTTTGTTTGTGAATATTTGATCAAAACTATACCAAAGTTTCAGTGTTTTATATAAAACTATTAATACACTTTCTTTATTTTAGGTGTAGTTTTTTGGGGGGTCACTCTGTACATACTTGTCTCGCATGGAGAAGATTATGTAGTTGTTTGCACTGTAGCCTTATTAAGGCTGCGAACAATTTATTTTCATACAGATGTCATGTCAATTGATATTCGCGCAAACAATGTATGTAGCATTGCAAATATATCGCCGAATTCGGATCAAATGGAATAACAAAACTGACCAATAGACTTATGGATGTTAGGCGTCATCAGTTCTGCTCGTAACAAACCACCTAACCATGGTCGGTGATGCCATGTCACACAGTTGCTTGCCTCTTACGACATGCTGTCTGTGGGGAAATGGTACTATTCTTGTTCTTGGCATACACAAAGACCCCAACAGACCGCTCGGGATCAAGGATAGGTGCGAGAACAGAGCCCTTCCTTCTGCCATTGTCGTACTGTGATAGAAGCAGACAACTCTCCCTCTTTCTAGACCAGTGTCGCCATCACGGAATTGATAATGATAATGACAAGTACCATCTCCGCGTTGAAGGTTGACTGCAAAGGATTCTCCCAAATTGTATCTTGTCTTGATAGTGCACTCCGTCAGACTTGTCAAGTCATCTCTTGATGTTGTGTTACCACTTTCTTTCTCTTCTCTGCCTTCCGTCCACCTTTCACTCTAGTATTGTTTTAAGTATTGTGCCGTGCCTCTTTATATGTCCGAAATATTTTATTTGTGTAATTTGCATCCCTTCAATATTTCTCTTCCCATTCCCAATTTCTCCGTTACCACCCCATTCCCAATTTCTCCGTTACCACGTCATTCCCAATCTCTCCGTTACAACCCCATTCGTTCGCTTTTTGTCCCACGAGATACGGCTCATAATTCTGTATGTCCACATTTCAAAGGTTTCAGCTTTATCCACAATCTGATTGTTCATCACCGGACAATTGTAAAAGATGTCGCTGGTCAGTCAAATTCGGCCATATGTACATAACGCTTGCCATTGACTTCACATTTTAGGACCAGCAAGATAACGAGTTTTCACTCAATACAATTCAAATGCCATCTCCACAACAAAGATTGGCTGCAATCAGGCTCCAATATCCTGTTTCTTTTCTTGATGGCACACTGTGTAAGACTCTGCCGATGAATGCATCTTTTGATGTTGCTCTCCCACTTATACCGCTGCCCGCCTCTTGTCCGCCGACCTTCAATCTTCATGTTCAGTATTCTTTTCAATTATGTATCCTGTCCTTTTACATGGCCAAAGTATTTGGCTTGTATTTTAATTTTTTATTTTTTGTCCGTTCGCCTTATCTCTCTAATCCCCAAGGGGGTGTGCGTTGCACTGTGGCTTTTAATTTGCGCCTGTCAGCCCAGTGCATCCGACTTCAGCAATCATTTTATGTAAAGGTCTGCTTCCTCCTGCATTTTCTAAGGGTTTGCTTTCCCGGGGTAACGGCCGGTGCTGTGATGGGGATCGAACCCAGCACCTTCCGGTTGTGAGCCGTGCCACATGACCACTAAGCGTCGCCGTCCCCATTTGGTTTGAATAATTTTAATGTAAGTCTGCTCAAAACGTCCTCATTTATTTGTTTCTCATTCCACGAAGAGCGACATATTCTGGAATAAATAACCACATTTCTTAACTTAACTTAACGTCTTTATACTGGTTTAGAAAACTCTGTAGAGTCTGTATACAACCAGTTTCATTCACATTACCTTGCTCTAAAAGCTATACGCATCTAATTTCGAGGTGTCTGTTTTGTGTTTCAACTGTTTGTTCATAGTCTATGTTTCTGCACCGAATAAAAATGTTGAATATGTATAACACCTGATGAGTCTCACTAGTTAGTTTTAATTAATCTTTTCCTTTTGTCAGGAAGTGGTATATACACGTTCTCTGCAGTTTTTTCATGTTTCCATACATGGTGTTGATTAAGGAGGAAACAGAGGTGGAGTTGGCTGTAATTGTTGCATCCGTAGTGGTTGTGCAATTCAGAATGTGGGACATACAACTAACATCATTATGTACACAAATTATAACAGCAAGTACCATTCCGAGAGCTCACACAGTGTTTTGGTGCAGGCTACTTAACGACCCACCTAAAGTGCCCGTATGTAAGGCGCAGAATGTTGTCAAAGCAAGAAAATAATTGTTTCAAACCGCTTTTCTGTACCAACTCTTGAAATATCTGTCCAGGGTCCGTAAAAATATGATAGATTAATAACAGTTTATACCAGTAAAGCTTGCGTATACAATTTTAGCTGTCTAAGTTAATGGGAATTTGGTTAACATTAGAGAGGTAGAATTCCATGAAGCGGTCATGTCAAGTTAATTAAAAGCTTGTAACAAGACACGACAAGATCCTAATCGATTTCTCAGGAACATAGTGTCCTTAAATCTAACCGCTGCGTTAATCATATGTTATGAATCCAACAACAATATTGACACTAACAATTCGCATAGTCTGAATGTGTGCTTATAGGTGTCAGGAAAGATATTCACGTACACTGATAGAGTGAATGATAGGCTGGGTTGTTCATCTTTTCTATTGGTATATTTTCTCTATTGATACATATTTTATATGGTGTTGCTGTTTTTGTTGTTGTTGTTGCTGTTAAATTAACTTAACGTCTTTATACTGGTTTAGAAGACGCAGAGTAGGTCTCCAACAAGTTACATTTACATTGTCTTGTTGTAAAAGCTATGTGCATCCAATCTATTCTTAAATGTATTAGTTTTTCCTCTGCTATCTATGAGAAGGCCTATTTTGTCGTTCGTTCTTTGTTTATTTCTAACATAAGACAATAAGCTTTTACTGTCAGTCTTGACCTTTTGAGCAATTTTTTTTCTCGAAGTTTTTGCTGCTTAATTCACTTTCTGTGCTATCTTTTATTTGTACCAATATTTTAAATATGTTTATTTTGATTTAGCTGCCTCTATAAATGTTTTCCATGCTTTATTTTTAGCTCTTCTACATTTAACTACACTTTTTGTTCAGGAGGGTTCTGTGTCTGATAAAGACGAGAATAGCACCACTGACTACACTGAGAAAATGTGAAAGTAGACTATAAGTGTGGGCTAACCCCTTTAATGAGATGTTTCTGTAACTTCTATTTCCGCAACACACATTAGGGAGTCTCTGTGGCGAAGTGGTCAAGCCTTTTCCCTCGTTTTCAGACGATCGGGGTTTGATTTCGAGCTGATGTCCATGATGTCAATTTTTTTCTGGAGATCCCTGGGTCCATCGCTGGAGCTACGGAGTTCGTGCTTTGTGCGATGCTCTCGACCGAGCTAAAATGGGGCGCGCCCCCGCTTAAAGTTTTTTTTTTTTTTTTTTTTTTTAAACACGCATTCAAATGCGAAGTCCAATAGCTTGTTGAGAGTTTAGGAGGTATTTTCTGGGTTTAAAACAGCTCTAGAAACAACTTCCTATATATAATATATCAGAATATCGGATAATGAAGTGGATAAGTACGAGGCATGATCAAATGAAACCGGAAATAACTGTACCAAGTGAATATACGTACGATGTGTATGATGACGTCACTTCTAATGTAAACAGCACATACCAACCGTTACGTTTGCAAAATGTCATTATTCTTCGACATAGTTTCCTCAGCAGACCGTTGTAAACATGGCGGGTGGGATAAGGAATTCGTCTAGAGTTGATCAGCGAGCGATGATTTGGTTTCTAACAGCTGAAGGACGTCAGCCAAGGTGACATTAATCGCAGAATGCAAGCAGTGTATGGTGACAACGGTGTGGCGAATGTAAGCTCCGGGCCACCCAAGTTGCTGCATCAATTTTGGCGATGACATCTTCTTGCGCAACAATATGCGCTTGACCTGGTCTCGGAAGATCTTTCGTTAACTCACGTCCTTCTTTAAACATCGTCCAGTTCTTCACTGTTGTCTTCGACACACTTTAGTCCCCATACACTGCCTGTATTCTGCGATGAATGTCAACTGGTCGACATTCTTCATCTGTTAGAAACCGAATCACCGCTCTCTGATCAACTTTGGACGGATTACGTATCACACCCGCCATGTTTTCAACCGTCTGTTGAGGAAACTATAAGTCGGAAGATAATGAACTTTTGCAAAATTATTTACAAGTTTGATATGTGCTGTTTACATTAGAAGTGACGTCATCATGTGCATCGTACGTATGTTTACTTGGTGCAGTTACGTCGGGTTTCATTTTAACACGCCTCGTAGTTGGGACGGGAATCGACAGAAGTTGATTATATAACACTACGTAGGCGCGACAATCGTTATTTGATGATCAGACATGTTAGTCAGGTTTAGACAAAACATACTCACCAGAGATGATAGTCAGGGTCAGGCAAAATATGCTGATCAGACATGTTAGTCAGGGTCAGACAAAACATACTCACCAGACATGATAGTTAGGGTCAGGCAAAACATACTGATCAGACATGTTAGTCAGGGTCAGGCAAAACATACTGATCAGACATGTTAGTCAGGGTCAGACAAAACATACTCACCAGAGATGATAGTCAGGGTCAGGCAAAATATACTGATCAGACATGTTAGTCAGGGTCAGGCAAAACATACTAACCAAAACCCTCATCCTCGACTAACCCGGAGTCCTCCATGGAGACGGGCTGTTTATATGGCAGCCTGGCTAACGAGGTGAAGGATCGACGTGATCCCCGTAGTAGTGAGCGACACGCAGAGGAAGCCAGAATTAGTACAACAACCTGGATGACCTCATTCCACCTTTATCAGCACGCTCAGGAAATGAGGAAAGCTACAACGTCCTTTTCATGACTTAAAAGAGTAAATGTACTCATTGTGGGTATTCAAAAACAACATGTATAGAAGACTCCTTATTTCTAACCTCCTACTGCCTTTTGGGTAGACTGTAGACTGCTGAAAGCTAAGCAGAGGTAATCCACCCATCAATATATACATTTAACATTTAATTTGCTGACAACAGGTCCACGATGCTGAAAACAGATCGCAATGTTAAAAACAGGTGCGCAATACTGAAAACAGGTGTGTAATGCTGAAAACAGGTGCGCAATGCTGAAAACAGGTGTGCAATGCTGAAAACATGTACATAATGCTGAAAACAGGTGCACAATCCTGAAAATAGGTCACGATGCTGAAAAAATGTGCGCAGTGCTGAAAACAGGGGCCCGATGCTAAAAACAGGTGTGCAATGCTGAAAACAGGTGCACAATGCTGAAAACAGGTGCGCAATACTGAAAACAGGTAAAATGGGTTGAGAGAATATGAAAAGGTGTTGATCACCAAAGAATGTAGGAATTTAACCAGCGTTTTCTTTTTTTTCTGATACATTTTCTCTCTACTTTCTCTTCCAGTACGGTTTTCAATCAAATATATCCTTTATATCTCCTCAGATCACTGCTTCGGTCAGCCATGACACGGTCCTTTCTTCGACAGTACAACGTCTGTCGATTCTTTGGTCTGACACTCATCGTAGCATCCATAACATACATGGGGCTTCTCACTGTCCAGAGAAATCAGTGCACAGAAATTGTACTACCTGACAGCCTTATTAAATCACTACACGGAGCAAATAAGCTCAGCCTTGAGCAAAGGTTATCAGATACGCATCGTTTTCAAACCAACTATTCTTATAGAACAGATGTGCGAAATGCAGACGACTCTAACAGTGACGCTAAATCGTCGGTCTCAGTGTATTCATCTTATTGGTTCCGCAACATGACATCGCTAAATATCGATACAGCAAAAAGCAGTTATTTATTCTTTTCTCACGAATTATTAGTACAAAATATTAGCAAATTTGAACAGGATTGGTTTCATGTTATTGAAGACGAGAATTATCTTCAGAACAACACAGATCTCTTTACCCAGAACAAGAACGTGAAGAATAATTTGGACAATAATTTCATTATAAAAGGTGATAAAATATGTGCCGAGGACGGGCCTTTTTTGCTCATAATTATTCCTTCTGTTGCCAGCAACACTGCCATAAGAGATACCATTAGATGGACGTGGTTGCGGGCGGCTGAGACTAACTCCTGGCCTCGAACTTTTATTAAAGAGAAAATCAAACACATTTTCGTATTCGGTTTAACGGAGAATCACAAGACTGAAAATTACAAAGAACTCATTGATGAATCGAACATTTTTGGAGATATTGTGATAGCAAACTTTGTGGACACTTACAGAAACCTGACCAGAAAAGTTCTTGCTGGACTTAACTGGGCACGTCTATATTGTAAAAATGCACAGTTTGTTCTTAAAGCTGACGAAGATACATTTATTAACGTTCCTCTCATGATCAAAGTCCTGTATCATGTATCTGAGAGGGAGACAAATGGTACATTTGTAATGGGGCTACAACATACTGCTGATCAGCCCCGAGTAGTGCGAGACGGTAGATGGGCAGTAAGCATGCAGGAATACCCATTAGATAGCTACCCTCAATATGTGTACGGACATACATATGTTATAAGCAGAAAAGCTGTAGTTTATCTTACAGATGCAGCTTATCACGTGCCTTTGATATCACCAGAGGATGCTTTTATAACAGGAATATTGCCGAAGGTTGCCAAGGTCAAACGAATAACGGCGGCAAGTTTTACTGTCTGCTGTAGGTATATATACGACTGTGAGGTTGTTTGGAACCAGAGAGTGGCTCTACCTGAAGTGAAAAGTTCAAAAAGTCTTGTGACGTTGTGGTCTAACGTAATCACTCACTCGTGCAATAATACTTTAGAGTTCCTATAACTGAAAGATCTGGCTCAACCACTGTCATAAATCAACTTGATCTTGTATCTCTGTATGCACTACACAATCACCGCAAGTGCCACCATTACAATTGTCGCTGCCTGTTTTCTTGAACAGGACTTATAAATGATCTATGATTAATTTAACTATTATATTGTTCATGCTTAGATATGTCTTTCATTACAGTCGAGTTTCTTCATACTTTAGAGATTTCGCCAACCCTAAGTACATTGGACAGAAGAAGGTGGGACAAAGCACAACAGCCGTAGAGCAAGAGCTCAAGGGCAAGAGGCTAAGGTCAAGATCGAAAGAGTCAATGGTCAAGAGGTGGAAGCGCTGAAAGGCAAAATAAAAAAGGCAAAAACCCAAGAATGGCTTGGCTTGACTTGGCTTCGTTCATTCTCAATCTCCCACTACCAAACACTGAAAGGGCTTTAAGTAGCAGAATGTAGTCCAGAGAACGGAATGCGTTGTCTCGTAGTTTACAGCTTGACTGCGATATTTGCACCTTTCGGTCCAACACATCCGACTTCAGCAAGCATTTTTTGAGTACCGGGTTAGCATTCCCTCTTTGATCCCTTCTCCTTAGCCAGTCTGCTCTGCTGCAGCCTGTTATCCAGAATTACCGCGTGGAGGTGTAGAAGGGTTTTGCCAGCTCTGGTTCGCTGGCCATGACACTAGCAGTCAGCTGTGAGTCGCTAACCACTGCAGCTCATGCGCTGCTCAACATCTTGATCCCAAAAACCCAAGAATGAAAGTCAAGAAGAACAGATCCCTACGTGATCAGTCTATTTCAGCGGTCGACAAATGATATCTGCTCTGACGGTACTTTAAACGCTCTGATTATACACACTCCTATTTCATTCCCCACAGACGTCAATCTCTACTGTGGTCTGTGTATGATTGATTCTTCTCATGCTCGTTCTTCCTTAGACGGACGTTATGTGAAGTTTTCTTAACCGGGATGATACGGATTCAAACCGCGGTAATGTCGCTTTTTAAAATTCCATTCAGAGTAATATAAGAACTTACCTGCACACTGAGTGGTGACTGCTGCAACAAGCTGTCCTAATTCCTCAGCGGGATTAGCACCAATCATCCTCTAGAGCCCTTGAGAATGGAACAAACGATTGGACTGAAGATGCAGCACATTGAATGAGCTGACAGAAGCCATTGACTCATAGATGGCTACTTGCATCAGGGTCTGCGATCCAGAGATGACTAAGACCCTATAGCCCCTTAAGGTGGCACCCTGGGCACAAGTGTAGTCTGGGTAAGATAATATGGATAGCAGTGGGAAGACAAACCGTGCAGCTAAAAATACCATCGGAAACCGGATGTGTGGGTCTGACAGGCGCAGATGTCTCAACCTGACTGTAAACTGAGAAACATAGTCATTTTAAACACCAATAAGAAGAAGAAGAGGAACAACAACAACAACAACAACAACAAGAACAACAACAAGAACAACAACAAGAAGAACAAGAAGAAACGCTGTAACGATATTTATTACAATTCACAAGTGTCCTTTTCTGTTATCATATTGTTATTGTTTCTGACAAATGCAAATGTTTAATTTAAAAATAATAAAAAAGTATGTTTTTTAAATCAGATTTCTTCCAAATGTCAATTTCTTCTGTGTGTACTTCATGGTCTCTTGCAAATCGTGGATTCGTCTGTCATACTTAGATGAAACATAGAAATCTATTTGTAACATTGCATCATACATGTGCATAGTAAAAATGGTTATATTTGGTTTTTTTAAATAAGTTGTAGCTGCGGCGGCCATCATCATTGTCATCATCATGTAGCCGTCTGTTCCCCTTGGAGCATTGGGCAACAACAGATCATCTCCAGTTGATCATATTCTGTGACGTCTTCGTGAGTTCCTCGCACGAGAACCCGATTGAACTGACTTCCTCTTTGATCGTGCGCTGTCAGGTGTTTTGGCCTTTCCGCTGTTCTCTTTCCCCGTCGGTTCCATTCCAGCGCATGTCTGGTTATGCTGTCAGCCACTTTCTGAGATTGTATTTTATCCATTCTCACTTTCGATCCTGAATTTACTACTGCATTCGTTATTGCCGTGTTTTTACCAGAGATCTGTGTTTTCCATTACTTCGAGTCATCTAACACAAAAATCGTGCGGCGGTATTGATGGTAAATAGTTGATAAAGGCATCAACCGATACAGCTCAGTAAATATAAATTTGTTTACATTTTGTTTACTGATTCACTACTTCCTTAATATATTGTTTACATTTTGTTTACTGATTCACTACTTCATTAATATAGTGTTTACATTTTGTTTACAGATTCACTACTTCATTAATATCTTTACATTTTGTATACAGATTCACTACTTCATTAATACATTGTTTGCATTTCGTTTACAGATTCACTACTTCATTAATATACTGTTACATTTATTATACTCGCTTGTCATGGCATAGGTACAGAGTACAAGTTCCAATATTGGACACTCAAGGCGACCCAGCTGAAAATGTGAACCCGATATACAACTTTCCGTGAGGAAAGGAACTACCCACCCCTATCTATTTACACGCTTTTGCTTAGTATACTCAAATCTTTAACAACTTCATTCCCCGATAGGAGTAGAGATACTGTGAGACAACCCTTTACTTGCTTCATGTTCATATGTCTCCCGACTGGTTCACACGCCTCCTGAGTGGTTCACTTGTCTTCCAAGTGGTTCATAAGAATGTTCACTTGTCACCCGAGTTATTTATGTTTCCCGAGTGGTTCATAAGAATGTTCACTTGTCACCCGAGTTGTTTATGTTACCCGAGTGGTTCATAAGAATATTCACTTGTCACCCGAGTTGTTTATGTAACTCGAGTGGTTCATAAGGCTCCCGAGTTGTTCCCATGCCTCCGGTGTTCTTCACATCTCTCTCGAGTGGTTCACATGCCTCACGAGTGGTTCACATGCCTCCTGAGTGGTTCACTTGTCTCTCAGAGGGGGGGGGCGTTGGGGGGGGGATCATACGCCTCCTGAATGGTTCACATCTCTCCCGAGTGGTTCACATTTCTCTCGAATGGTTCACATGTCTCTCGAGTGGTTCACACGCCTCACGACTGGTTCACGTATCTCCCTAGTTGCACGTATCTCCCTAGTTGTTCACATGCCTCCCAAGTTGTTCACATACCTCCCTAGTTGTTCACGTGTCTCTCTAGTTGTTCACATGTTTCCCTAGTTGTTCACATGTCTCTCTAGTTGTTCACATGTTTCCCTAGTTGTTTACATGTCTCCCTAGTTGTTCACATGTCTCCCTTGTTGTTCACATGTCTCTCTAGTTGTTCATACGTTGCCAAAGTTGTTCACATGTTTCCCTAGTTATTCACATGTCTCCCTAGTTGTTCATATGTTTCCATAGTTATTCACATGTCAACCGAGTTGTTCACATGTCTCCCAAGTTGTTCACGTGTCAGCCGAGTTGTTCGCGTGTCTCCCTAGTTGTTCCCATTTCAACCGAGTTGTTTACGTCACCCTAGTGGTTCACATGTCTTCTGTGCGGCTCATGACTTTCGATCGACTCATATCTCTTCCGAGTGGATCACATGTCCCCGAAGTTTTCACATGTCACTCAACTGGTTCACATGTCAAACTAGTGGTTGATCTGTCTTCTGAGTGGTTTACATGTCTCCCAATTTTTTCATATGACACTCAACTAGTCTCCATGCCACCCGAGTGGTTCACATATCATCCAAGTTGTTTATATGTCTCCAAAGTTTTTCACATGTCACTGAACTGGTTCACATGTTACCCGAGTGATCGACATGGACATGTCACCCTAGTGGTTCACATGTCTACCGAGTGGTTCACATGTCTCCCGAACTGTTTACATGTCTCCCGAGTGGTTCACATATCTCCCGAATGGTTCAGATGTCACCCGAGTACCTCCTAATATTGAAAATAATAGAACCACTGTAACCTTCTAAGCATGTCGCAAAGGGCGACTGAAGAGAGTTGCACATGGAGCTAGCAATCCCATAATGTAAAAACATTGCTATTAAAACAGCCATTACACTTCAAATGCTTGCGATAACTGAGACAAATTTCGTTATGTTTGTATCCACTATTAATGTTGTCCTCGTCCGATCAGCCACGTTGTGTTCCTCGAACCGTCTAATTGTCTGCCTCATTATGCATTCAGCTTTAATAACGTTACTAATGTATTCAGAAATGCCCCTGTTTGAACACTTTGTTGCGTGTGTAGGCGTGCGTTTGTGTTTAAATATATACATGCATATATACGCATACAAATGCATACATACATAAGCACATACACAAGTGCATACACAAGTACATACATAAGCACATACATAAGCACATATACAAGTACATTCACAAGTACATACACAAGCACATATACAAGCACATACACAAGTACATACACGCATATAGATTAGTCAAAAGGTAACCTTAATCTTTTGTTAATGAATAGAACATGTTCAAACAAGAATGAAAGAGCTTAATGCATGTTCAACACAGTCCTGACCATGTTCGGCGCTTCACCATTGCCTGGATTCCCCAAAACAAAACTACTGTTCTGAGTCACAACTAAGTCACTTTTGAGTCACAACTGAATCACTTCTGAGTCACAGCTAAGTCACTTCTGAGTCACAACTTAGTCACAACTAAGTCACTTCTAAGTAAAAACTAAGTCACTTCTGAGTAAAAACTATGTCACTTCTGAGTCACTACTGTCACTTCTGAGTCACTACTGTCACTTCTGAGTCACAACTAAGTCATTTCTGCGTGATAACTAAGTCACTTCTGAATCACAACTAAGTCCCTTCTGAGTCACTGCTGAGTCACAACTAAATCACTTCTGAGTCACAATTAAGTCTCTTCTGAGTCGCAACTAACTCACTTCTGAGTCAGAACTAAGTCACTTGTGAGTTCAACTAAGTCACTTCTCAGTCACAACTAAGTCACTTCTGAGACACCACTAAGTCACTTCTGAGTCACAACTAAGTCACTTTTGCTACGCTACTTTCGCTTCATCGTATTTGCTGAACTTCTTGCAACTCCTGGCGTTGGTGTGAGGAAGGGGAGGGGAGGGGGAAATGGTGGTTCAAACGTATGATAATGACTGCGTGAAATGGTGGTTCAAACGTATGATAATCACTATGTGAAATGGTGGTTCAAACGTATGATAATTACTGCGTGAAATGGTGGTTCAAATGTATGATAATGACTGCGTGAAATGGTGGTTCAAACGTATGATGACTGCGTGAAATGGTGGTTCAAACGTATGATAATCACTATGTGAAATGGTGGTTCAAACGTATGATAATTACTGACTGAAATGGTGGTTCAAACGTATGATAATGACTGCTTCAAATGGTGGTTCAAACGTATGATAATGACTGCTTCAAATGGTGGTTAAAACGTATGATAATCACTATGTGAAATGGTTGTTCAAACGTATGATAATGCCTGCGGGAAATGTCAGATGAATACACGGGACGTGTAAGACACTCCAAACTGGGGCGTGATATTGTCACTACTATCGTAAGGGCTCGGTGTGATCGTGCATTGACATGTTGAAACAACACTTCAGTTCAGCTCAGCTCATCCCGTAACCCATCAGGTCGTTGGGGCACACATGAAGACATGAAAATCCCTCGGTATGAAAGAATTCGTTTTTGTCCTCATGTATGACTCTTAGGCTTGAAAACACCTGGCGGCGCCCATCTCCTCTCCAAGCTGCGGTGGGCCAACATCTGCATTTAACCTGAAGGAGCCCGTCCCCCAAGGCGAGCCATTGCCTCGTTAGCCTAGAGCCTCACGGTTCTAGATGCCCAGTGTGTACCCCGAGGAGGTGAGGTTGGCTTGTGAGCTCACTTTAATTGGCAGGCTACTAATTTCACTTTTCACTCTTCCAGGGAAGAGCTAGAAGACCTCAGCGCCACTGGAATGCGGCGCCAAGCATGAGCACACCTTACACACCAAACAACACTTCAGAACATGATAATTCGCGAGTTGATTGCCGTTTTGAAGCGGTTCTGGAGAAAATCGTGGTACAATTCGCTGTTGATAACGAATATCCTGGGCATGTTATATTCTAAGAATTGGTCTTTACAGTCACAGAAGACCGTGATCATCAACTAGACGGCCGATCATCGGAGCTTCTTCGGTTTCAACGATGAGGAAAGCTGATTGGCTGAAGGTTGTGGACCCATCATTCGCAGCCAGTGAATATATTGTTCTATATCTTTCAGCGTCATAACACTTCATGAGCATCGACACGACGTTATTTCAGTTCTGGAGGGGAGGGGATGGCAGTTGTTTTCGTGTTGTTAGTCCAGCGTAATCGATGAGGACCACTTTGACAATATTCGCTTTTCGCATGAGTTTTGTAAATGGCTAAACATTTTTTACGACTTTATTCTCTTCGTTAGAGTATTTGAGAGGTTTTTAGGCTGAAGACTACAGGCCGCTTCGCCACTGCTGTCGCAACGTCGTGTGCTGGCTATGCTTGATTATTTCACCCCCAACAGAAAAATAGTATATGCTTTACAGGGTATTCTATCCGCTGCCATCGTAGTTGGCAGGCAGACATCGAAGCTGTTCGGCCACACGCTTTACCGAAGAAAGATGGCAAAATACGTCAATCTGATTCCTGAATTGTCTGCTGAACTTAGTACATAGAAATAGGACACCCACTCGCACTAGCAATGGAAAATGTTTTGAAAACGATCCAGGAGGGTGCGAATGTTCTATGCTTCAAAAATCAAAGGTAGTCTTTTAGTGCTTTTCATAGTAGACAGGGGTGTAATGAACAGGACATTAAAATAAAGTGACTTGCGCATTAATTGGGTTATAGTAAAGAAGAGTTGCGCACAGTAGCCTCACACTCTCGTCCTCAACTTCAACGATTCAGTGGCAAGACATGATCAAGACGATTGAGGGCAAAAGGGGAAGCGGATTTTTCTCAGTGTTTTCTCCCGAAACCATTCCAGCGATCAGATATCCCACAATCCAGTAGGGGCAAAAATGGAGCCGCTAATGTCACAAGCTTCTACTCAATTCTATCATACATACATAATTCGACATACCTGAAGCTCGCAGATGGGGTATTCCAACCAAATTGTCATCATGTACGCCAATCAAAGACACAGTTAGAAGCAGCTTTGTCTATTGCAACGTACTAGACATAAACAATTCGGGATCAAAGTTATTTGGTAGCCACCTGGCGGAAACAATGTGGTACTGCAGGAAGTCCGGAATGATGCCGAGCTATGACTGATCTACAACCACGTTGTTGATTGTAACCCGCTGGTTTTTTAGTATCTCTCGTTCTACAACAGCGTCCAAGGGTAGATGCAGTGTGAGGTCCATCAATATATAGCATGTCCTTTGTAGAACTTTGTTGCTATTACAGCCCGTCTGAAAGAAACTCGATCTCTTGCCAAAGCTCCAGAGGTATGCCGAAGCAGTCCTTGACATCTTTGTGCCCTCGCCTTCTTGGTCTGCCTCTGCCTCTGTTGCCCGACACCATACCTTCCAATACCGTTCTCCCAAGACCGTTGTGTCTTTGGGTGTGGCAAAGTATTTCAATGTTATGTTCCTGCTAAAATTATTAACCAGTTGTACCCCGTACCTTTGCCACAAAAAGCGAGGGCTCTACCACAAAACTAATCACATTTGTCATATGCCATTCCTTTAACTACGAAAACAACATACAAATGTCCCCATATTAGCCCTCCACCCTCCGTTGAATATCTGCTGGTTTCCAGGTAAAAGATACTTCACAAGTTCGTTCCTCAGCGCAAAAGGTCTTCCCTCAACCGGCTGGATGCGTGGAGCCGTCGTTTTCGCACATATAGCTCCACCAGATAGGAACCTCCACCTCCCCTCTGGGCGAGGCCTGGAACCACGCCTCAGCAGTATGTCATAGATGTGATCGACCGTGGCAAAGGGCCTCAGACGCCTTAGCGAACATTATTATTATTATCGTGGACGATGCGATTGACCAGTGCCGTTGTAGACTCTGTGCTTGCGTTCCTAGAGATGAAGGACTTATCGAACATATGTTGCATTCTTGGCTGCTCTGTGTTAGTTCCATTATAATATTAGATATTGTACATGATAATATACAATGGAAGACGTTTAATTTGGGACGCGGTGTTCACATAAATTCTATAACGTCATTCTAAATTATATGTTGTTATTATAAGCCTTAGTTTCTTTTCTGTGAGTTATATTGTTGTAACTGGTGAATACAATGTTTATTAATTCTGCTGACAAATAAGTGCATATTGAGACTGTTCTTATACTTTATTAAATGTTATATTTTGCTGAGGATTATGATGCAACGTTAAACATGTTAGGAGCTGTGCTCCAGTTTATCCAAATGTAAATGCGTACCTGTGTACTGCCAGGAAAGGCAATGAAGCGATGAAGAGTATTGGTCGATACTTACAACAATAAAACGCTGAGACCTCGTACAAGGAAGCATCTAACACGTCATCCCCGACAGCATTTTCTCGTATTGGATTACCTTTATCCTCTTACAATGTTAATTAAAATAGGAACGCCAGAGTGGTTAGAGTTTTTAATCTTTCTAGGCTAAGTTTCAAGGTTTGCTTTTCAGAGCTAAGGGTCGGGGTTTGCCTTTAAAGTTAAAGGGTTCCGATTTCCTATTCAGGACCAAGAGTCAATGTTTGTCTTTCAAGGCGGAAGGTCACGATCTGCTTTTCGTGGTTAAAGGTCGTGGTTTGTCTTTCAAGGCGGAAGGTCACGGTCTGCTTTTTGTGGTTAAAGGTCGCGGTTTGTCTTACAAAGCGGAAGGTCATGGTGTGCTTTTCGTGGTTTAAGGTCGCTGTTTGTATTTCAAGGCGGAAGGTCACGGTCTGCTTTTCATGGTTAAAGGTCGTGGTTTGTCTTTCAAGACAGAAGGTCACGGTCTGCTTTTCGTGGTTAAAGGTCGTGGTTTGCCATTCAATGCAATAGGCCATGTTTTGCGTTCTCGTTGCGGCAATGTACACTGTTAATAAAGCGAGCGTCAGTGCTGGGCAGCTGTTAGAGCTTTTGCTCTCACACCCAAGTTTCAGGATGTTTTACAAAATTGCTGCGCGATTCAGTCTACCCAACTTCAATTGGCTACCTAACTTCAAGTTAAGGAATACAAGACAGCGAGGAAGGGAACTGGTTAGATTATCCTGAAACATTCTATAATGCAGACAATACTTTATCCCACAACGGATATAAGACTAGATCTTCTCTCTCCTTTTCTTGGCCTTCAGTACCACAACTACTGTTGGCCTCCTTTAGGAAGCTTGTGCCAAATCATTTTGTGTCGCATCTGTAGCTTCTTCTTCATCTTCTGCGTTCAGGTAAATTGTCATGCTAGATCTGCAGCCCCATCGCCAGAAGGAAGTTCAGTGTTTCCCAGGTCAGGATGGCAGCCCCAAAGCGTCTGCCTCAGCTCCGCTACCTCTGGCCAGATTTGGCATCGCATATCTTTTGTGGGACATGTTCAGGGGTATGGATTCAGGTTCCACATGAACACTTGAAACGGGACCTAATAAACTATAGTGTCCTGTTCTCATGCTAAAAAGGGCAGTTTGTTGGTATCTTTAAGGTTGCTGAATTGAGTCAGGACTTTCGTTTACATCCAAATCTCTCGTCCATATGTTGCTGAAATGGCTGTGAACGAAAGTATTCGTCTTTCGGTATGGCTCTGTTTTGAAGAATTGCTTTATTTCGCTACCAGCTCTAGATAGGACATCGGCTATCGCCTTCCTTGTAATCGCAGTGGGAGGGTTTCTTTAGCAATGTATTTTACATGATGAGGTTGCTAATGTCATGCACAACCATCTTTACTGACCTTTTACGATATGCATAGAGGTGCAGCGGTGCTATTATTTCCCTTCCAGAGATGGATCCATTCGGTAAAGACCTACCTGACTATTTTTAAAAATCTAGTTTTTTTTTAATCCTTCGTCTGGGTAACTTTACAAAAGTAACCATTATTACGACGCTTAGTTCCATTGCTGAGGGTCACGTGGAGCTCAGAAATAAAGGCTGATTGGTCCTACAGTCGCCACGAACTGTAAAGAATATATCTTTATTTCACATTCGATAGGGAAAAAAACTATGTCCTTTATTGCATGCTCTGGGGAGGAAGAATAACACCTGGTCATGCAATAATACTGATCAGACATGTTAGTCAGGGTCAGGCAAAACATACTGGCCAAGACCCTCACCTCGACTTCCCTGTAGTTCTTCCTGGAAACTGGCTGCTTTCATGACAGCCTGGCTAACAAGGTGAGGGATCGACATGATCATCGTAGTAGTGAGCGACAAGCAGATGCTTCCAAGAGTTGCACAACCGCCTGGGAGACCACGGTCCACCTTCATTGGCACGCTGTGGGTATGAGGAAAGCTTCAACAAACACTCACTTAACGTCCTTTTCAGGGCTTACAAAAGAGTAGATGTACTGATTGTAGGCATTCAACACCAACATTTACATGCTCCAGTCGATACATTCTGTAAATTGGTACCTGACTCCCTGTTGGGGACGAAAGTCAGCTAGGAAGGGAACTACTTCCCTACCTCATAGAAAGCTGAGACCTAGTACATGACATCACTTACATGTCACCCCTTGTAGTAGGTTATGCTATTGAAATAGGTTAAACTTTCCTCTAGAAAGTGCTTTCCAAACGAGAAGCATCTGGTTAAACAGTTTGAATGTCGGTCTTTGACTACGAGGACATGGGATCAAATCATCGGTACAGCAAAGCTTTTGTTCTATCGGAGATCAAATAAACACCTGCAGACTGAATGGTCTCGAAGTAAGACATCGGCCTCGGGTGCTGGAGGACGCGGGTTCAACTCACTGTGGAGGCCGGGATTTTTTCACGTGGACTTTCTGATATTTCCTCAGATCTCTAGGTAGTAGAGATCGGACGCCCTTGTGCAGTGTCGCGCAAGATAAAAATCCCTTGACAGTTCAAAATCGAAAAGAGTAGTCCCGGACGAAATTAAATATTCTGTTAAAAGGCTATCCAATCAATTACGGGATCCACGCGAGTGCTACTGATTTCATGTGTTGTGCTGAGATTCTCCACAAATATGGAGAATAACAGAATACTTATGGGTTAAACCGTGTGTAACGACTTTGATTCTTCGACTAAACTAAACTAAACTAAACACCTGGTCTGTATAATGTGTATCGACCGCAGGGGAAAACGGCATTTAATCTTCAGTCATCTATATCCTTCTTTCAGATATCAGAAACGGGGTCAATACCGTACTGATAGCTAGCCCGATTCTCAAACGTTTCAGTATGGCGGACCAGCAGGGATTTATAAACGACAGACAGCGGCCGGGGCCTAATTTAGTGGCCACTGATCCTTTCCGGGGATTCCATGGCGAAGTGGTTAAGCCATCGGCCTCGTGATCAGGTGGTGTGGGTTCGACTCCGGACTCCGCCGTCTTTTTCAGTGGTGCTTGATGTGGGGTCTCCTGCATCTCGTAGTCGTCCCCTAGTCGTCTTGTCCTTGACTTGCCATTGGGTTCGGGCGGCTCGAGACGAGAGAGTAGCGCAGTTAATCATTACTAAAATTAGCGCTAGAAAAATTAGGCCATCATCGTCTACGAAGAACCGCGACCTTTGCCTTGTTCCTTTCCGGTCATCTTTAATTTGTATTGAAATCTGTTTAAGTGCAAGCTTACTCATTTGTATTACTATTATCATTTAATGATGTCAGTAATCAGAGGTTTTGTTTACAACTGCTAAAACATTGTAATAGTTTTTTTGGCTGTTGATGCTTTTTGCGGCCTATTGGCGACAGATGGCTCGCGGATCGATATTGTTAATTTGGGAGGCATTGATTTAGGATAGTAATTATCTTACCCACAAAATAATGCTTCAGTGTAAGATATCTTCTTCTTCTTCTTCGTACGCTGTCAGACGTCAACTTGTATTTGTTCGAAGAAAGCAGCTGTCATCGTGAGGCTGTCGACACTGCCATAGAGCTTGTCTAGTGTTGCCACTGGTGATGGCCACCAGTGTAAGATATAATTGCTTGAAACTGGCTACTTAATAACATTTAAAGTAAATGAGCTGCTTCTATCGTATATAGAGAAGAATACATTGATTCATATCGTCTTCTACTTATGTCGTTTAAACTGCACTGCATGGGTAGATGCAATTTTCTTTCTTATCTGCATTCGGATAACTTATATAACGAACAGAGGTCGGTGTGGTCGAGAGGTAAGGCACTTGCCTCTTAAAGCGATGAACGGAGACGACGTGGGTTCGAGTCCTACATGTTTCAAACGACCCGTGGTTTCAAATGAGGTGGGACCAGAATGCCTGCTTCCTGAATTATATCCAGTCGTCTTCACTTATGTCTTGCCACTGGCTCAAGGTAGTGCGGTACCAGAGAGTGAAGTTGATGACCAGCGCAGCCTCTTCCTACTATAATGCAAATACAGCGCAAGTTACATCATTAAGACTCAAACTGTCTGATGGTGTCGCCATCATTGCTTGCGAAGGGAAACTAATAGAGAAAGACAACAAATAATAACGGACAACAAAGAAGAAATGAAAGTAATGGGCAACCAGAATATCGAACATCGGACCTCTAGATGACGGAAGCACTTTGCCACAAGAGGGAGAGTGGAAGGCAGGAGAAAGAGAGAGAGAGAGAGAGAGTTATAGAAAGAGAGGGAGAGAGAGTAGTGAATTGAGATATTAGACCAGCGAGACACCAAAAAACAGGTGTAACAAATGGCCTATTCATTCTTCATTTAACACTTGCGACTATGGAACTCGGTACCTCGAACTTTTCCCATATTCCATTCCTTACCATGTTTCTTAATTGAAACTACCACTGTTCATTGTTTCTCTTTCAGCGACACAGGCATTTAAGGCCTGTGTGGTCTAAAAAATGGAAACATCCCATCATGCCTTGCGCAGCATATGAAATATGGTGTTAGACCAATATTATTTTGTAACCCACGGCACTTAGTGGATGATGTGGTCATCATCACGCCTGCTGCCTTTACTTTCCGGACTGAACCGGTACGTTTTTAAGGCTGGGTAGACCCAGAGGCTGAAAAAACATTTCTGCATAAACTGTTGAATGAACGCGGGGCCACTAAACATGTTACAGTCTAATTTATGCTTTCTGTTGATTATCTTATAAACCTTTATTGTCACCTCGAATTCTGCTCTTTTCTAGACACCGTAGGCTGGTTTTTCTTGAGTCTTTCCTCGTAGCTGTAATTCTGGAATCCCACTATCAGCTTTGTTGTATCCTTCCCAGCATATTAATATCCTCTCTACGATAAGGACTCCACACCTGTACACAGTACTCCAATCTAGGTCTAATGCTTTATACAGTTTGACTATCACTTCCTTGCTCCTATGTTTAATATTTCTTTTTATCATACCTAACATTGCATTTGCCTTTTTCACTTAAACCTGGACTTGCTCACTCACTTTACCTGTATTATCTATTATAACCCATAAGTCCTTTTCTTTTTCTATCATTCTAATATTGTTCTCGTCCATTCTATAATTATGTTCCATATTTGATCTACCCATGTGTGGGTCTGTAAATTTATCTACGTTAAACTCCATCTGCCAGCTCGCAGACTATTCTAGAGTTTTATCTAAATCCTACCTCAATATATTCACTTCTGCTTTAGATGAGACACTTCTGCATAGTTTTGTGTCCTCCGTGAAGTCCACATCGTTTATATATATCAAGAATAAAATTGGTCTCAAAACCGAGCCCTGTAGACACTGCACTTGTTATCTCACACCACCGAGAGTTCAAACATTAAACGTAACCTAGTTGAAGAAATCGACAAAAACGATTATCCTTATCAAAGTGGACAATGAATGGCTGACCAACTCGATCTCTTTAACTTCATTACAAGAAATGGACGTTATCAAGTGATGCAGGGCACCCATGAACGCATCAAAATTTTCAAATACAACTAAATTACCAATGCATAAAAAAATTTACAAATCGCCAATACACCAGTTCACCACGGAAACAACACAATAGAACCATTGTTTGTAAATCGTCAAAACATCAATTCACCAGAGAAATAACAAAATTAATATTTTTTAATCGCCATTTTGCAACAGAAACATTTTTTTTAAATATCCACTCATGACGTTACAAAAATTAACACCATATCTTAGAATCAATAAAATTTTGTACCAAATATGAAATTTAAAAAAAATATTTATTTATTTATTCTATTTGCAAGTGTTCTCAAATTGGCGTTGTGTCGTAAGTTACAGAGAGGGTGAAATCTGCGCGTTTCGGTTTGATAAATTATATTTCCTCACAGCATTTTTAGGACCTAGTTTCCGTTCCTTCTTCGATCCCTGTTCTCTTAGCTAGACTGCACGAGTGTAGCCTGTTTCCAGGGCCGCATTTAGGGGTGGGAAATGGTCTTGGTCAGAGCTATGATTGACTGGCTCTGACGCAAGCAGCCAGCTATGATTTACTGTCAGTTGATTCACTGTTGTTGTTTGCCCTATGTTTTTACATGATGAAGTTGCTAGTCACGTGCAAGGCTTTCTTAAATTCTCTTTAACGACACATGTGTGAGGCCAGTGACCCTATTATATCCAACTCGAAGACCATGTCAGGTCAGGTCGTCCCGTAGCCAGTGAGTTCGTTGGGGCACATATGAAGACATCCTCACAACTCCGCGCCACCCTTCTCTGTCAGCGGCCGCTGCCTATGCCTCTTCTAGTCGGAGATTGGTCCATTCTTTTATGTTGTCCTCCCACCTCTTTTAGGGACGGCCTCTTCGTCGTCTGTCTTGTACCTTGTGCTGGGTCGTATTTGCAAGACCATTTGATCTCGATATGTGACCGTTCCAAGCGAGTTTCCTTCTTTCGACAGATGCCAAGAGGTATTTAAAAGGCCATATTACTCTTGTAATTCTATCTCGTATCCCCTCATTTGTAACTCGATCTGTGTACGTGACGTTTAAAAGTCTTCGGAAACATCTCATCTCCAAGGTCTATATCCTTCGCTGAAGGTCAGCTGTAACTGTCCATGTCTCACAAGCATAGAGGAATATCGACAGGACCAATGTACGCATTAATCTGATTTTCGTGCATAGCGCTAACCGTTTATCTTGCCATATTTTGTTAAGCCGTGCAAGCGCTGTGCTATTCTGGCCAACACCTCACATTTTGATCCTTCATCACTGACAATCGAACCCAGATATTTCCAACGGCCAACTCTAGGACCACTAGTGTGTAATTATGAATTATTATTACAATACAAAATGGTTGTGGTTATTGTAAAAGAATTGTGCAATAATGATGTGTATTCGGGAATTATTGATAATGAATTAAAATTAATTCATGAAAAAGTAGTGTGTTCTTGCTTAATGCTGTGCATATTTACACATATGTGTATGTCATTGACTTATTACTATCAATGTGTGCTCACGATTAACGTTACATAGAGACATCAGCAAGAACTCAAAATGCGAAGGCACCATTTATGTACCATTTATCATAATTACTAAAATACCCAAACATTCGAATGGAGATACACAGATGACTGTTGGACAATATTCTTCTTCTTCTCTCTCTTCTTCTTCTTAACGTATCTTCTTCTTACCTTCTCATTTTTCGTCTCATCTTATCTTCCCTTTATCTTCTTCATCGCTTCTTCTTTGGCGTCCGTACTGAAATTGACGTTTTGTCATAGTTTAACGAGAGACTGCGATATCTGCGCCTTTCGACCCGATACAACCGAATTCAGCACAGCATTTTTGGGACCGTATTTGCCTTACTTCTTTGATCTCATAGCCATTCTGCATAGTTGCAGTCTGTTTTCAGGGTCGTCACTTGGAGGCTGAATAGGGTCGGTCAGTTATGGGTCACTGACGCCCTGATTCAAGTAGCCAACTGTGTGGGGCTGACGGCTGTGAGCTCATTCACTGCTGGATCTTCGACCTCAATATTATACTCACCATACCATATCTCTGTTTTCAGTGTTAGACACGAATCCTGGCAAAAAGTTGGAGAATCGAAGATTGGTACATAGGAAATGAGATGGTGCCAGAACTCGGTCCTGGCAAAAAGTTGGAGAATCGAAGATTGGTACATAGGAAATGAGATGGTGCCAGAACTCGGTCCTGCCAAAAAGTTGGAGAATCGAAGATTTGTACATAGGAAATGAGATGGTGCTAGAACTCGGTCCTGCCAAATTGTTGGAGAATCGAAGATTGGTACATAGGAAATGAGATGGTGCCAGAACTCGGTCCTGCCAAAAAGTTGGAGAATCGAAGATTTGTACATAGGAAATGAGATGGTGCTAGAACTCGGTCCTGCCAAATTGTTGGAGAATCGAAGATTGGTACATAGGAAATGAGATGGTGCCAGAACTCGGTCCTGCCAAAAAGTTGGAGAATCGAAGATTTGTACATAGGAAATGAGATGGTGCTAGAACTCGGTCCTGCCAAATTGTTGGAGAATCGAAGATTTGTACATAGGAAATGAGATGGTGCTAGAACTCGGTCCTGCCAAATTGTTGGAGAATCGAAGATTGGTACATAGGAAATGAGATGGTGCCAGAACTCGGTCCTGCCAAAAAGTTGGAGAATCGAAGATTGGTACATAGGAAATGAGATGGTGCCAGAACTCGGTCCTGCCAAATTGTTGGAGAATCGAAGATTGGTACATAGGAAATGAGATGGTGCCAGAACTCGGTCCTGCCAAAATGTTGGAGAATCGAAGATTGGTACATAGGAAATGAGATGGTGCCAGAACTCGGTCCTGCCAAATTGTTGGAGAATCGAAGATTGGTACATAGGAAATGAGAAGCGGTCCTTACAAAAAGCTCCATAATCGAAGATTGCTGTATGGGAAATAAAATGATATCAGACATCGACCCAGACAAAAAGTATTAGCTAGAGGTCATCCGTCACGTTCGTGATGTTGTGTGGCGCAAACAGCCGGACACGTGGACAACGGGAACTTGGCAGCTCTATCATAGCAACGCACCCAGATAGCCATCTCAGAGCTGAGACCACTGCTTCCATCTCCATTCTCAAGTCCGGCACGATGTCCGCTCTTGTCTCAGAAAACCATTTCAGAGCTGAGGCTAATGCCTCCATCTCCATTCTCATACTGGAGGTTGTTGTTATGTATACGTCACTCCGTTCAGACACAACCTGCCTCTCCATCTAAAAGAAATGTCTCAACCTGATATTTCAGTGCATAGCCTGATCCATCAGAGTATAAATCTGAAATGTAACGAGAGAAACAGGAAAACGATCCTAGACGTTCAATGTTTGGACAACAGGTGCAGATCACACGACTCAAATCCACGCGTAGTCAACAAAGCCCATGCAGTCGTCGCGTTGAATTATGGCACGAAATGGTACAGGACCCAGGCATCGAGATTCATGAGGAACCTGCCCTTGGACATCACTTACCCTACTCATTTTGGAAGACAATAAATATACTTTGAACTGGCGTATCACGATGAAGGAGGAACATGAAGAAATAGGTCTCTCTGACGGATACACATGTAATTGCGGTGCGGTACAAGATTCAGGTCATCTGATGATTTGGCCCAACCAAATGTGACGAGAGCGACATGATAAAGGTGAAGGACAGGACAATTCAAGTCGCTGAACATTAGATATGTGACGTGGTACTTGGACAATGGAAGTAAGTAAGCATCAGAGTTTTCTAATTGCATGCTGACCCATTCCTCAGCAGGGGTTGTACTGCTGCGGCTCCAACTCAAGTCTTCAACGATCTCTATCATGGATAACCGGATTTTCTTTTAACGTATCATGGATGTTGTAGTCTAGTACAAGGGAGTCTGACCAACGTAATGAAGGTTTACTGCATAGCCTCTATTCGCCTAGAAGGTAAAGACTGCTGTCGTTGTGCTCAAACGTGCGTCCTGCCTTCTGAGCATGTGGCATGTCCATCGATGTTTTGCCTTGTGCG
Source organism: Ariolimax columbianus (assembly GCA_036924085.1). Taxonomy (NCBI): domain Eukaryota; kingdom Metazoa; phylum Mollusca; class Gastropoda; order Stylommatophora; family Arionidae; genus Ariolimax; species Ariolimax columbianus. The sequence continues at coordinate 36,659,541 of JAVGWX010000006.1, forward strand.
CGTTAACAACTGCATCGCTCACCAATCTTCTTCTTTGCGTTCAGGATCTTTTGGTCATGCTATATCTGCAGGCCAGTCTCGATGATTAATTCTGTAGTCTTCACCAGGTCGGAGCGGCTGCCCCACAGCTTTTTTTCTCAGCTCCGCACCCTCTGGTCAGATCTGGTATCTCCTTTCCCCATAGAGTGGGCAATAATAACTGCTGTAGGTCGGAATTGTTGAGGTTTTGCATGTTCTGGTTGCGGAGAGTAAAGTCAACCCTATGTGTGTCAAGAGAGGCCTGGGTCAAGCTATTATTTATGTAAGTGTCCATGTTTTAGTAGCATGGCACATTGTAGGGAGCACTGCGGAGTTGCAGAGAGAAGCACATAGGGCCCCATTCTGGCAACCTTCCAGAGCTGCCTGGATGGACGAGAAGGCCGTTTAACCCCGCACGGTGATGCCTTGATAGTTCTCAGTTCAGTTCATCCCATGACCTCTTGAGATCACCGAGCACCCTGCTGACACCTCAACAATCCTGCGCCAACCCCTCTCTGTCTGCTGTTGCTTGTTGTGCCTTCTCGGGTCGTAGGCTAGTCCATTCATGGATGTTGTCTTCCCATCGTTTTCCCGGACACCCCAACCTGCGCTTGTCGTGTCCTGTGTCCTGCAGTATCGTATTTGCAAGGCTCGTGGACTTGAAGACGTACCCATAGCAAGTCAGCTTTCGGCTTTTGACCACTGCCAGGAGGTCTTCGTAAAGTTAGTTCTGGATCTAAATTATTATGAATCATTGCATATATCTGTATCACTATCCTGAGTATAACCTGAAGTACAATATCCATATAATACAAGCAAATACATCATTAAAAAACACTTTTAATAGGCCGTGCATGTTTATTTGATATGTAAATCCTTCAATCTATTTCCCTGTCATGGCTTTAATGTGCTCACTAAATAACAGCTCTATTCTGATCTAATTAAAATGACGACAGTTAATTTTTGACTAGAAAATCAAATAAATGTACAAAATTGAGACCAATTGAGCATGTTACAAACATATTCACATTTATAACCTAACAAACAATCAAAATATAAACATACACATTCTACCAAATAAAATATTACTATTATATATATTTAAATGTTTAATTTCATTTTTAAAGAATGTGTGTGTGGGAGTGAAAGTTGCATCTCCCTGTACTTAGAAATGATGGGTATACTTCCTGTTTCACATCTTTGAGACATCCTGTTATTTGTGTTAAAACTATCATTATAATGCATTTCCTATTGCCCTAGACAACAGGTAAAAGTTTTATTGAAAGATATCAGAGTTAATAACAATACGAGCTCTTACTAAAATATAGAATATTTCATGGCGTGTATATAAAATACCTTGTCTATTTATGTTTTGTATGAATGAATGTTTACTTGGATGAGAGTTTGGATGAATGAATGTTTACGTGAATGAGTGTTTGGATGAGTGAGTGTTTTGATGAGTGAGTGTTTGTATGAATGATTGTTTGGATGAATGAATGTATATGTGAATGAGTGTTTGGATGAATGAGTGTTTGGATGAATGAATGTAAACGTGAATGAGTGTTTATATGAATGAATGTATACGTGCATGAGTGTTTGGAAGAATGAGTGTTTCTTCTTCTTCTTCTGCGTACACAGTCAGACAGTAACCATTATTTTTTCGAAAAAAGCGGCGGTCATCCTGAGACTCTCGCCACTACCATAGAGCTTGTCTTGCAGTTCCACTGGCAATGGCCACATCTGCTCTCTCTGATCCCCGTATGTCTGGCAGTTCTGCAGCAGATGTTCAGTGGTCATTTTACCAGTACCGCACGGGCATTCGTCGGTACACCCTATCTTCAATTTGTTGAATAGGTGGTACCTCAGTCTATTGTGGCCAGTGCGAAGTCTGAAGACAACGACCTGCTCTCTTCGGTTCAACTGGTAATAGGCATCGTTTTTGGTGTAACCAGTATGTTCGGTTTCCCATTTGGTAATGTACCCGGCTTTGATAAGCCGTTTTGACTCTTCGTACGTCATACTGGTATCTGTTTGTGGTAGCCTTGCACCTTCTTTTGCCAGTCTGTCTGCCTCCTCGTTGCCTTGGATGTTGCAGTGTGACGGAACCCACTGTACCACTACCCTTTTTGGTGCGGACAGCTGGCACAGTTTGCAGAGTGCTGCTCTTAAGTCATTAAGCTCAGTGTTTTTCTGGCTTTTTAGCGCTGTGACTACGGCGAGAGCATCTGTCAGCAAGACTATGTGGCTCTCATTTTCACTGTGTGTTGCCATTTCTTCCACTGCCGCCCTCAGTGCCTCTGCCTCCGCTCTGAAATTGCTTGTGTACTTACCAGTAGCGAATGACAGTGTTATTTTTCTGCCATTTGGTAGGTTCAGGAATGCTCCTGCCCCTCCGTTCTGTGTAGTGTTTGTTACAGAACCGTCGGTGTATGCATGGGTCCAGTCCATGCTTGGGTAGCTTTTCGTTATGAAGCTTAGGGTAGTGTCTCTCCTTTCTTTTTCGGTCTGGCAGTTTTTGTTTGCAATACCTGGTATATTTTCTACCACCTCTGGAAATATATCCTGCCTCCAAGTAGGTTTTCGTACAGTAGTGATGGGTTTTGGTGTTGTTAGTGCGTTTATGGGATCTTCGTGCATCTTTGCTTTGGCTATTTCTGCAAAGTTTCTCCGCTTTAGTTTCCCAGTTCCCAAATTGTTTAGCCTCTGGTACATTGGATGGTCCGTCAGTCTTCGGAGTTTCTCTGACTGCAGCTGGGCTCTGCAGTCTCTTCTGTCGGTCATGGATTGCAGTTTTGTAATCTTTTCAAGTTCTGAATGAGTGTTTAAATGACAGTGTTTGAATAGATGAGTGTTTAGATGGATGAGTGTTTGGATGACTAAGTGTTTAGATGAATGAACATTTGCATGAATTAATGTTTGAATGACTGAGTGTTTGAATGAATGAACATTTGAATGAATGAACATTTGCATGAATGAGTGTTTGGGGAATGAGTGTGGATGAATAAGTGTGTGGATGAATGAATGTTTGAATGAGTGTTTGGATGAATGAACAGTTGCATGAATGAACAATTGCATCATTGAAAATTTGCATGAATTAGTGTTTGAATGAATGAGAACTTGCATGAATAAACATTTGTATGAATAAGTGTTTGAATCTATAGAGGCAAATATCGCCCTCAAAGCCATCACAGCGAAATACAAAAGAACACTAAACCAAATAACAAAAGACAGTTGGAAAAACAAAACAGAAAGTCTCAATTTAGATAACGAAGGGAACAAACTATGGAAGTTAGTCATAGTCATGAATGACGAAACTCCATCAAACAAACAAATTACCATCAAGCAGGGTGACAACATGCTCACTGGAAAAAAAGCTGCAAACGCGTTTATAAAACATTATGCCAGAGCAAACCACATTGATGTTCCTACAAATAGGCATACAGACATTAACGAAGAACAAAAGAGCCACGACAACATCAATATGGCACCAGAGGAGCACATGATGGCAAAACTAACAATGAATGAAATGGAAGAGGCCATGAGAACTCTAAGGAAAAAGAAATCGCCCGGAAAAGATAGCGTAACAAACGAAATGCTGATGGGGCTGGGCCAAACAGCAAAGAGGAAGTTACTATCAGTCCTGAACCAAAGCTGGAAATAGGGAAATGTACCTCAGGCATGGAAAGATGCTGTAATTATACCAGTACCAAAGAAAGAAAAAGATAGAGCAGATCCAAATGGACAGGCCTATCAGTCTGCTGAACTGTGTAGGTAAACTGATGGAGCGTATGATAAACACCAGACCGATGTGGCATCTGGAAGAAAAACACATACTAATTCCACAGCAAGGAGGCTTTAGACAGCACAGATCCACTGAGGATCAGATCACTCTCATAGCCCAAGAAATAGATGATGTTTACCAGGAGAAAAAACACACAGTAGCGGTTTGGGTGGATTTAGACAAGGCATTTGACAAGGTCTGGAAAGAGGGACTTAAAGTCAAGCTATGAAGAAGTGAAGTTTGTGGGAAAATTTACAAACAGAACAGCCACCAGAGTTCAAGTAAAAGGGCAGATGAGCAAAAAGGTGACACTTGAGCAGGGAGTACCCCAAGGTGGAGTACTGTCACCCACACTCTTCCTGGTGTATATGAATAACATCACAGAGAATATATCAAGAAGAGTCCACAGCTCCATGTTTGCAGACGATCTGGCTATGTGGACCTCTGAAAATAATCTCACCATAGCAAGTAATCGGATGCAGCAGGCCCTAACATCGTTGGAGGAGTGGGCGAACTCATGGCTGGTCAAAATAAATGAGGAAAAAACAACATGTACGATATTCTCGCTTTCAAACAAACCCCAAAATACCAAAATAAGTCTTAACGGCAAATACCAGCGGCCAAACGACAACCCAAACTACCTGGGAGTCACATTTGATCGGCGCATGACATGGAAAAGTCAGATCGAGAGAAATCGAATGAGAGCCAGAGAAAGAATGGTAATCATGAGGAAACTTGCTGGCACAAGCTGGGGAGCAGACGAAAGTATTCTAAAGAAACTGTACACTGGAAGAATGAGACCAGTTCTCGAGTATGACATTGCGGCATGGACAACAGCAGCAAAGGCGAACTTTGACAAAATTTGCAAACTCCAAAACCAAGCCATGAGAGTTATAACAGGAGGCATGAAGTCAACGCCAATTGTGGAACTTGAAAAGATTACAAATCTGCAATCCATGACCGACAGAAGAGACTGACAGACCATCCAATGCATCAGAGACTAAACAATTTTGGAAATGGGAAACTAAAGCGAAGAAACTTTGCAGAAATAGCCAAAGCAAAGATGAACGAAGACCCTATGAACGTATTAACAACACCAAAGCCCATCCCTACTGTACGAAAACCTACCTGGAGGCAGCATATATTTCCAGAGGTGGTAGAAAATATACCAGGTATTGGAAACAAGAACAGCCCGACTGAAAAAGAAAGAAGAGACATAACCCTGAGGTACATAACGAAAAACTACCCAAGCATGGACTGGACCCATGCATACACCGACGGTTCTGTAACAAACACAACAGTGAACGGAGGGGCAGGGGTATTCCTGAGCCTACTAAATGGTAGAAAAATAACACTGTCAGTGGCAACTGGAAAATACTCATGCAATTTCAGAGCGGAGGCAGAGGCACTGAGGGCTGAGAGTAGAAGAAATGGTGACAGGCAAAATAAATGAAAGCCATATAGTCCTATTTTGGCCGTAGTCACAGCACTAAAACGCCAGAAAAATTCTGAACTTAATGATTTAAGAGCAGTACTCTGTCAACTATGCCAGCAGTCCGCTCCAAAAAGAGTAGTAGTACAGTGGGTTCCATCCCACTGTAACATCCAAGGCAACGAGGAGGCAGACAGACTGGCAAAAGAAGGTGCAAGACTACCACAACCAGACCCTAGTGTGACATACGAAGAGTCAAAAAGGCTTATTAGAGCCAGATACATGACCAAAGGGAAACAACATACTGGCTACACAAAAAGCGATGCCTATTACCAGTTGAACAGAAGAGAGCAGGTCGTGGTCTTCAAACTTCGCACTGGCCACAATAGACTGAGGTACCACCTATTCAATAAATTGAAGATAGGTGGCACTGACGAATGCTCGTGCGGTACCGGGAAAATGACCGCTGAACATTTGCTGCAAAACTGCCCGACATATGAGGATCAGAGAAAGCAGATGTGGCCATCACCAGTGACAACACTAGACAAGTTCTTTGGCAGTGTCGACAGCCTCAGGATGACCGCTGCTTTTGTAGAAAAAATAGAGGTTGACGTCTGACTGCGTAAGAAGAAGAAGAAGAAGTCGAAGGATCAACGTCGTTGCGCACGGTTTAACCCATAAGTGCTCTGTTCTTCTCCATATTTTTGGGGGAGAATCTCAGCACAATTCACGAGCTACGCAGCAACGGCGAAGATCCCGTAATAGATTGGGTTGTTGTTTCGAATGTCGACAATGAGTAGGTTTACTCTTTCGTGTGTGCTGAAAAGGACGTTAAGTGGCGAGTTGCAGTAGCTTTCTTCACATCCTGAGCGTGCTGATGAGCGGGTTGCAGTAGCTTTCTTCACATCCTGAGCGAGCTGATGAAATACATTGGGTAGATTTTTAACCTAATTCTGTATTTTGCCCGCTGCAGTTAAGCCTACTGTCAACGATTTCCAACTGCAGAGGGATTTTTAACGTGCGCAACATTGAACACGGGCGTCCAATCTCTACTACCCGGGGAAATGCCAGAAAGGCTACGTGAAAAAATCCTGTTCTCCACCGTGATTTGAACCCGCGACCTCCAGCACCTAAGGCCAACGTCTTACCATAACACCACTCAGTCCCCCGAAATGAAATGATCAGTGATAATACCAGATTAACAAGAGTGAAGAGGAAGGTGAGGAGAGGTGCTAACACATACTAATAAAACCAGCTGACAGTGTTACACAACAGCCTCTATTTTGAAATCCACCAGTGTAGGAGATACAATGTGAGACAAAGAAACATCAAATGGATAAAAATGGTGCAGACTTAGTTGAACAACGTATTTATACTGGTTTAGAAGACTCTGTAGAATCTGTATTCAACCAGTTTAATTTACATTTCCAAAATCTCAAAACTATGTGCACCCAATATATTCTTGAATGCATTAATTGTCTCTGCCTCAACTACTTCATGTGCCAATGCATTCCAAGCATTCACCACTCTCTGACCCAAAAAAATATTTTCTAATATCTAATATGGACCTTTCTTTAGTTCATTTGTAGCTATGCCCTCTTGTTCTTGCAGGTGGTTGTATTTTGAAAAAAACTTGTTATAGTTTAATGTATCCTTTCCACCAAAATAAGTCTAAACAGCAAATATCTGCGACCAAATAACAACCCAAACTACTTGGGCGTCACATTTAATCGGCGCATGACATGGAAAAGTCAGATCGAGAGAAACCGAATTAGAGCCAGACAAAGAATGGCAATCATGAGGAAACTTGCTAGCACACGCTGGGGGAGCAGACGAAAGAATACTGAAGAAACTGTACACTGGAAGAGTGAGACCAGTTCTCGAGTATGGCATTGCGGCATGGGCAACAGCAGCAAAGGCGAACTTTGATAAAATTAGCAAACTTCAAAACCAAGCCATGAGAGTTATAACAGGAGGCATGAAGTCAACGCCAATTGTAGAACTTGGAAAGATTACAAATCTGTAATTCATGACCAATGCATCAGAGACTAAATAGCTTTGGAAAAGGGAAACTAAAGCGGAGGAACTTTGCAGAAATAGCAAAAGCAAAGATGAGCGAATGAACACCGTAACAACACAAAAGCCCGTCCCTACTGTACGCAAACCCACACGGAAGCAGCATATCATTCCGGAGGTGGTAAAAAATATACCAGGTATTGGAAACAAGAACAGCCAGACTAAAAAAGAAAGAAGAGACATAACACTAGAAAATTCTCAAGCAATTTCAGAGCAGAGACAGAGGCACTGAAGGCTGCAGTAAAAGCAATGCTAACAGGTGAAAGAAATGAAAGCCAGATAGTCCTGTTTACTGATGCCCTGGCCGTGGTTACAGCACTAAAAAGCCAGAAAAATACTGAACTTAATGATTTAAGAGCAGTACTCTGTCAACTATGCCAGCAGTCCGCACCAAAAAGAGTAGTGGTACAGTGGGTTCCATCTCACTGTAACATCCAAGGCAACGAGGAGGCAGTCAGACTGGCAAAAGAAGGTGCAAGACTACCACAACCAGATTCTAGTGTGTCCTACGAAGAGTCCAAAAGATTTATTAGGGCCAAATACATGGCCAAATGGGAAACAGGACATACTGGCTACACAAAAAATGATGCCTACTACCAGTTGAACAGAAGAGAGCAGGTCGTGGTCTTCAAACTCCGCACAGGCCACAATAGACTGAGGTACCATCTATTCAATAAACTGAAGATAGGTGGCACTGACGAATGCACCTATGGTACAGAGAAAATGACCGCTGAACATCTGCTGCAAAATTGCCCAACATACGAGTACCAGAGAAAGGACATGTGGCCATCACCAGTGGCAACACTAGACAAGCTCTAAGGCAGTGTCGACAGCCTCGGGATGACAGCTGCTTTCTTCAAACAAATTCAAGTTGACGTCTGACAGCGTACGAAGAGGAAGAAGAATTTATCCGTTCCATTGATTATCTTATAAACCTGTATTAAGCCACCTCGAATTCTTCTCTTTTCTACACACGGGTAGGCTGGTTCTTTCTGAGTCTTCCCTCATAACTGTAATTCTGGAATCCCGTATCCGCTTTGTCGCTCTTTTTTGTATCCTTTCCAGCATGTTTATATCCACTCTACGATAAGGACTCCAAACCTGTACACAGTACTCCAATCCAGGACTAACTAATGTTTTATACAGTTTGACTATCACTTCCTTGCTCCTTTGTTTAATATTTCTTTTTATCATACCTAACATTGCATTTGCCTTTTTTTACTGCCACCTGGAGTTGCTCATTCACCTTGCCTGTATAATCTATTATGTCCCTTTCCTTATATATCATTCTAATATTGTTATCCATTCCGTAATTATATTCCATATTTGATCTACCCGTGTGGTCTTGGGATTTGGTCTTGGACACAGGAACGAAAGAGGAGAAAAACTAGTTGAGTTCTGTATGGAGAATAACCTCACTATTGTCAACAGCCTATTTAAGCATCATCCGAGGCAATTATACACATGGACCTCCCCCGATGGCAAACACGGAAATCAGATTGGTTACATCCTAGTTAAGCACAGATGGCAGTCCAGTGTGTTATCAACAAAGACTCTTCCAGGAGCGGACTATGACACGGATCATGAATTGCTGGTTGATGTACTTACGATAAGACTATGAAGGGTGAACACAGGTGCACGACCATACGTTATGATGTACAAGCAATACCATATGAATATAACGTCGAAATACAAAACAAGTTTGAGGAACTAATGGCAATGCATAAAAACATGTCTACTGAAGAACTGGTGTCTCATGTGAGAAAAGCACTCATCTCAACAAACACAAGACATTATTCCTAAGAAAGTGTATAAGAAACAGAACTATTTTACACAGGAGACACTGCGACTCGTAGAGGCAAGAAGGAAACTGAGACAGGCAGGAACAGAACGAAACACCGACTAATACAGAAATTGTACAAAAGAAATCGGGAGAAAGATTAGGCAAGACATGAGACAGCACGTAATAGAAACATGTAACAAAATGGAGGAACTCCAGGGGCAGGGGAATGAACGTGAAGCATTCAAGGAGATTAGATCTCTGACTTGGGGACGGTGTGGCCTAGTGGTTAAGTGGCACGGCTCACAAGCCGAAGGTGCTGGGTTCGATCCCCATCACAGCACCGGCCGTTACCCCGGGGAAGCAAACCCTTAGAAAATGCAGGAGGAAGCAGACCCTTACATAAAATGCATACTGAAGTCGAATGCACTGGGCCAACAGGCGCAAAATAAAAGCCACAGTGCAACGCACACCGCCTTGTGGATTAGATAAAATAAGGCGAACGAAAAAAAGAAAAAAAAGATCTCTGACTGGAGAATTCCAGTCTTCTTTACAGCCAACAAATGACAGAAACGGATCAACTATGACAGAAAGCAATGACTTTCTAGAAAGATGGTTGTAATATTGCGGAGAAATGTAAACTAACAAGCAATGAAGAGGAGGAACCCACATTGAACGACATTCGAGCAGCGATTAAGGAGCTGAAAAAGGGAAAACTCCAGGCTGCGATGATATACCCGCTGAATTGATACTAGCGGGAGGAGAGGCAAGCATCCATATATACTATGCAGTCTGTAATAAGATCTGGCGCAACACATAATGGCCCAAAGCATGGAAACGATCTATGTATATCCCCATATCAAAGAAATGTAATCTTATGTACAAACTATCGCACTATCACCTTGATAAGCCACGCCGGCAAGGTCTTATTGCGTATCATCATGAAAAAAATTGAAAGAAAGAAAGTTAGACTATGAAATAAAGGAAACGCAAGCAGGGTTCAAGCTAGGAAGATGCACGACAGACCATATCTTCAACATGAGAAACATCGAGAAAAGCAGAGAATTTAACATGGACCTGAATGACTGTTTTATAGACCACACCAAGGCCTTTGACTACGTAAAAAATCTGCAAATGTGGAACATGAAAGATATGGGCTTCCCAACACATCCTGTTCAACTAATAGAAATCCTCTACAGGGGCAGCAAGCAGCATTCAGAATAGATGGTGAAACCTCAGATTGGTTTGAGATATAAAAGGGGGTCAGACAGGTCCACGTTCTTTAACCATACCTGTTCAATATATATGCAGAAAACATTATCAGGAATGTAAAAGCAGATCCAATTTCAACAGACTTCGATCCTTTCACAATAGGAGGAAAGGAGATACCGGAAATACGATATGCAGACGACACAGTATTGCCCTCGAATAGCGCCAAGGGCCTAGAACAAATAATTACATCAGTCCAGAAACATAGTGAAGCCCAGAATCTCTACCTGAATACAAAGAAAACAAAGATAATGACAACTGATAAGAGAGAACGTCAACCTAAAATCTAGATAGCTGGCAAAGAAATTGAAAATGTAGCACATTTTTAATATCTAGGATCAATACTGAACAACAATAGAGACGGTACAAAAAAAGTAAGAAGACGACTATGGCAATGCAGAGGATAAAGAGTATGTAGAACCTATGGTATAATACAAACAAAGAACTAAAACTGAAGATCCTTGTCACATACATTTTTCATGGAGGTAAAGGCAACCTATGGATGTGAAACATGGACATTTACAAAATCAATAAGAGCGAAGATGGGTGCTTTTAAAACACAGTGGACAAAGAAAGAAAGAAACAAATCAATCCGGCAAGACCTGGATGTAGAGGAGAATTGGCTCATTAATGACCCGAAAACTTAGGTTTTTTTTAACACGTCTCGACACAACGTACTGGAGAGAGTGGTTATAGGAGGCATGGTCACTGGGAAAAGAGGCAGGGGCCGACCGAGAAGAGGATGTAACCAGGACATCAATGAGACACCGGATTTGACCTTGGAGAAGGCCGGAAGACAGGCTGTCATGAGAGCGACGTTTTGCATAGGACATGCTACATGATGATGTAGTTGACTGTACATTTATCTACATTAAACTCCATTTGCCAGCTCACAGACCATTCTCGAATTTGATCTAAAGCCGACCTAAATATATCCACTTCTGCTTTAGATGAGACACTACTGCATAGTTTTGTGTCATCAGTGAATTTTGCAATCATGGATCCGATATCAATGTCCAAATCATTTATATATATCAAGAACAAAATTGGTCCCAAAACTGAGCACTCCCCTCTTTAATTCACACCACTCAGAGTACTCCTTACTTATGCCCACTCTATGTCTTCTTCTGGATAACCAATTTTTAATCCATTTGACCTCTTCTCCATCTATTCCATCTGAATTAAGCTTTCTAAATAATCTTTGATGATGTACTCTATCAAAGGCCTTAGAAAAATCAAGATAAATAACATCCAGTGGCTCCCCTTTATCTATAATTTTAGTAACCTCCTCCATGAATTCTAATAGGTTTGTTAAGCACGTTCTACCTCAATAAAATCTATGCTGACTATTTCTGATTAGATTGTTGTTTGCGAATGCCCACAATGAGTAGGTTACTCTTTTGTGGGTCCCTAAAAAGGGTGTTAAGTGGCGGGTTGTCGTAGCTTTCATCACATTTCAAGCGTGCTGATGAAGGTGGACTGGGGTCCTCCAGGTGGTTGTGCTATGCTTGACTTCATCTGCGTGTCGCTAACTACTACGGGGATCACGTCAAACCTCACCTTGTTAGTCGAACTGTTGTTCTCGACAGCACGTTTCCAGGACGACCAACAAGGTCAGGTGGGGGTTTTGACAAGTATATGTCACCTGATCCTGACTAACATTGTCTGATCAGTGTAGTTTACCTGACCAGATGTTAGCCTCATCGTCCCTTTGATTAGATTAAATTTGTCTAAATGCATTACAATGTTTTCTTTGATTATTGACTAACAATTTACAGACTGTGTCACAGGTCTATAATTTGCTGAATATGATTTGTTGCCCTTTTTGAATAAGGGGATCACTCTTACATCTTTCCAATCCCCTGGAACAATCCCTTTTGCAAGTGATTGAGAACATAATATAGTACATGCTTTTGCTAGTTGGTCTCTAATTTCAAACAGCAATTTTGGATGGATACCATCTTGCCCTGGACATTTATTCACTTTCAACCCCTCCAATTTTTACAAAACCATTTCCTCTGTATCCATGTCTCATTGGAAAATATATACTATAGGCCTTGGGATATTGGAGCAGTCTTCTATTATGTAGACTGTGCTAAATTACTGATTGAGTTGATTAGCTGCCTCCCTGTTCTTACTTATAATTTTTTCTGTGCTTTCTGTGAGAGGGCCTACTTTGTCTTTTGTTCTTTGTTTATTTCTAACATAAGAAAAGAAGCTTTTACTTTCAGTTTTGATCCTATGAGCAAGTTTTTTTTTCGAAGTCTATTTTTTTTTATAGTGTCTAATTTGTAGTCATGGTAATTTGTAGCTATGTTCTCTTGTTCTTGTAGGTGGTTGTATTTTGAAAAACTTGTTATAGTCTAATTTATAATTTATCCTTTCCTTTGATTATCTTGTAAATCTGTATTAAGTTACCTCGAATTCTCAACACTGCATTCACTCTGGTCATATCGAATATCACATTATCAATTTTAGGAATAAAAAGATGCCATATTTAATATTCTGCTAAAATAAATTTATGAGAAACCAATATTAATATAGCCATTGTGCTTTCAAACATATCGTTGGGGTAAATATGGGGCAGTGATGCGCAAAACAAGACCCATATGTCGCAAAGTCTCTCCTACCCAAGTCTACCTCACTTACACATTGATGGATGCTGATTATAAATGAAATTAATGTATAACATTATAAATCATCGTTGTTCAACTTACTGATATAACTTTCAGCAGACTGTTATGACTCTTGACATGACCAAAATATTGTATTGAACCACGAAGAAGATGGATAGATCGTGTCAGTGAAGAAACACAGAATGACAACAACATCGACGAGAAAGATGGCACACAACAGAAAACCACACCTCCCCCTATGAGATCTAATGAAACAAGTGGATAGAAGATGATGAAAGAAATATGTTTTTGCATTAGCAAACGACCACAAAAAATATTTTTCTGGTCACATTTGGCCCAAGAAATTGCAGTTGATTGTAATGGAAATTGAACATAGTACAATTGTTGTGAAAAGCGAATACTCTACTGCTGTGCTGATCAAATGCTCAATTAAACATTGAGCAAAGAAACATATGTTGCATTAAATAACAACCACACAAACCTTTCGCTGGTCACATTTGGCTCAAAGAATTGTAGTTTGGCTTTGCTCTTATAAATATATAACCTGGAAGATCAATACTGGGAAGTCAGAGGTTTTCAATAAACAAAAGTGCATTGATTACAAGGAATGAGAAAAAGAACATAGAAGAAAATATGTTGAATGAAATGTGTTTGTAAATTAGAAGAAAAAGAGACATAAAATGGGGAGTTACAATTAACAGCAATTTTAATAAATAACATATCAAAATTAGAATTCAATTGTAAATATATGTACAGAAATGCCTTGCTTTATTGTGCTTTGCAGATATTGAGTTTTTATCCAATTATTCATCTTTATTGATTAATATGTGTCCTTTTTGGATAAGAATTTATTGAAAACATCAAATCAAGCGAGTTCATCTGCATAATTTTACTTACTGTATTTTCACCTTCATGTCTCTGTGTTTAATTATGGTAATTATCAAAATTAAACTTTTCTAATAGCCCGAATGATTGCGCTTAGCGAGAAATGCTCAGATAGGCTAAAAGTTAGGCTTCTTGCATCAAATAGTTAGCCAAGTTATGGATGCAAAGAAGAAAATTATGATTTGACAATATTTTTACTTATACATTACATTATTTTGTTAATGCCTAGTGCTATTTTGCACTTAACAGACATTGTGCAAACATGATTTCAGGCTGCTACATGAACTTAGAAGCCCAAAAATGGGTTGACCAGCTTTATTGCAATATTCTTTTTATTGCGGTGGTAAGGAGACAAGCCTGTAATATTTCAGAGATATGCTTGTACATGACCTATCTATTATTATTATTCTTTTGTCCTACTGCCCTTGCCACGAGGTGTTGCAGAGAGGTGAGACGCATAGATTTCTTGTTACTGATAGGGAGGCTTGTGCTGTCATTAATGGAACATTCACATATTATATGCTCTCCCTGTAGGCTAGTCATAATGCATTCTGACTAAATAACCAAACCACTTGATTTGTTGAGTGTCAATGTAGGCACTAACTGTGTTTGTTCCCATTATCTGTCTCAGTGTGGTGTTGCGGATTTGATCATGGATTATCTCTTTCCTGCTGCAATACTCACACAGCACATAACACAGCTCTCACTCGTACTCGTATGTGTTTCTAGTAAGCACAAAGATTAGCATTGGTAACACAATGTAGAAATGAACAGTGTATTTATCAGCCTCCTCTTAGTTAAAAGAAGCACTCTGGTGTTTATCTTAGAAAATTGAGGGGGATCAAGATGCTGAGCAGCGCATGAGCTGCAGTGGTCAGCGACCCATAGGTGACTGCTAGCATCAGGGCCAGCGAACCATAGCGGCCAAGACCCTTCTACACCTCCACGCGGTGATCCTGGATAACAATCTGCAGCAGAGCAGACTGGCTAAGGAGAAGGGATCGAAGAGGGAATGCTAACCCGGTACTCAACAAATGCTTGCTGAAGTCGGATGTGTTGACCGAAAGGTGCAAATATCGCAGCCAAGCTGTGAACTACGACACAACGCATTCCGTTCTCGGGACTACATTCTGCTACTTAAGCCCTTTCAGGGTTTGGCAGCGGGAGATTGAGAACGAAAGAAGAAGAAGAAGAATAAGAAGATAATTGAGGTAGGACAGGAGTGTGAAAGGGACAGTACCTCAAGGTGAGAGGCAGTCACTTCCTAGCAGAAAAGGAAGGGCTGGATCCTACTTGGTTTCTTCACTCCTGTCTAACTCACATTGTGCTCAAAGTGCCACTCCCAGGCAATAGCTTTGATTGACCGTGAACAAACACGGAGGAGCAAACAGAGAAAAACCAGGGTGAAATCCTGCCAAAGAGGAGCAAGACAGAAAAATGTCTGGTATGAGGCTTAGGGAGCACCAGGGACCAAAGATGGTTAGCGCCAGAACCGATCAGAAAGCATTGGCAAAATGACAATCATATAGTGCCAAGAAAGTCATGATGGTCACAAATATTAAATCTCAAAGGTCAGATGGCAAGGCTCCCAGGCCAGGCAGATTGACTGCACAAACTGAGGAAGAGCACAAAAATGTAGCAAGTACTAGTCATAGTGATGAAGGCCTTAATACCATTATTAAGGAAGAAAGACCTGCGTTTGGGCTAGAGGAACAATTAAAATTAGGCACATTGAATATTGGGAGTTTATACTAGGGAAACCTCCCAATGATCATTAAAGAGTGGAATAAACAATGACAGACATATTAGGAATCCCAGAGTATAGATGGAAAGGTCAAGGCCATCTCATGAAGCAAATAGGAGACATGTTCATATATTTTGGAAAGGAAAATGGTGGAAAAGGGAGAGCAGAGAAAACTTCTAGAGCACTGCTCGTACATAGCAGGGTCAGTGATAGACTTCTCCTGAATTGGCTAAACAGAAACAAAAGGAACATCATAGTTATACAAGCATATCCGCCAACAACTGCTGCAGAAGATGGTGAAATAGAAGAATTCTATAATAGTCTACAAGTGATATTGGAAAAAGTATAGAATATAAATATTGTAGTAATAACTAGTAACTTCACTGCAAAGGACATGGTACGTGATGATGAATTGACATTAATGATTTCTGTATTTTACTTAATTTGACAGATAGCATGTTGTGAATATTAATTTTGGGTCACATTAAATACCCAATGAAAGCTAAACAGATTTAATACAAGAAATGGACAGTGATGCTTTACTCACTACTTCTAGAAAACCCAGAGGACATGGAATCAAACAAATCTGATTTGTACAACTACAATTTCTTTCAAAAAGCTAGAAGCTTGAGGGACATTCTTCAACCCCCAAAATGTACTTAGCCCACAGTTGTCGACTTTTATATGTCATGCATTGAAGTCAACGCCAATATTAGAACTGGAAAAGATTACAAATCTGCAATCCATGACCGACAGAAGAGACTGCAAAGCCCAGCAGCAAGCAGAGAAACTCAGAAAACTGACAGACCATCCTATGCATAAGAGACGAAATAATTTTGGAAATGGGAAATTAAAGCAGAGAAACTTTACAGAAATAGCCAAAGCAAAAATGAACGAAGACCCTATGAACACATTAACAACACCAAAGCCCATCCCTACTGTACGCAAACCTACCTGGAGGCAGCATATATTTCCAGAGGTGGTAGAAAATATACCAGGTATTGGAAACAAAAACTGCCAGACTGAAAAAGAAAGAAGAAACATAACCCTGAGGTACATAACGAAAAACTACCCAAGCATAGACTGGACCCATGCATACACCGACCGTTCTGTAACAAACAACACAGAACGGAGGGGCAGGGGTATTTCTGAGCCTAGCAAATGGTAGAAAAATAACATTGTCAGTGGCAACTGGAAAATACTCAAGCAATTTCAGAGCAGAGACAGAGGCACTGAGGGCTGCAGTAGAAGTAGTGCTCACAGGCAAAAGAAATGAAAGCCATATAGTCCTGTTTACAGTTGCCCTGGCCGTAGTCACAGCACTAAAAATCCAGAAAAATACTGAACTTAATGACTTAAGAGCAGTACTCTGTCAACTTTGCCAGCAATCCACACTAAAAAGAGTAGTGATACAGTGGGTTCCATTCCACTGCAACATCCAAGGCAATGAGGAGGCAGACAGACTGGCAAAAGAAGGGGCAAGACTACCACAACCAGATCCTAGTGTGACATACGAAAAGTCAAAAAGGCTTATTAGAGCTAGATACATGACCAAATGGGAAACAGAACATACTGGCTACACAAAAAACGATGCCTATTACCAGTTGATCAGAAGAGAGCAGGTCCTGGTCTTCAGACTTCAATTAACAGATTTCTGACAGTGATCACAAATAGTTCTACCAGTCACTTTATTATCAACAACAAGTATTTTTGTAAACAAAGACAGTTTTTATAACTCACTCTAGTTGCACATTTTAAAAAAAACACTTTTCATTGCTGATGTTTTGTTTACATTTTTTTCACTTGTAAGGATTTTAGTTTCCTGTTGAATGGGGTTTCATTGACTAGATTGACATGTATGTTGACTTTTATAAAAAAAAATTTGTATATGAGGAAGCTAAGGTTTTGTGGAAGAATACAAAGTGATTTAAACAAATACAATTATTTCACTATAATGTGCTCAGCTTTATGCTCTAATAACATTTTTTAATCAGCGTAAGCTTGTCTTATCCTTTGCTAACATAACGTGTGACAAGGTACACGCCTCCAGCCACAAATCCAAGTCCTACGCTGTAGTATACAACTGTTTTGATTTTGCATCCAGATTGTTTTATTATTTGTCTGTCAAAGAGACTGTTTCTTTCATACTGGGACATGTCATGTTTGATGGTAGAAATTTCTGCTTCTGAAAGGGCTGCGGATCTCAGTCTAAACAGAACCTCCAGGGCACTTCTCTCCCCGGCCTGTACTGCCCCACTCATGTAGCCAGACCAAGATGTGGCAGTCTCAGTTCCAGCAAAATGAATCCTGGAGGAGAAAAACATTCAAGTTAAAATTTGTACAATATAGCATTCAATACTAGCAGTAGCGAACCATGATGATATTGTAGGGTAAGCTGAGTCATGAAAATAAAGGAGCACACTTAACTATGTCAAAGAAATGTTGAAAAGTAATTTGTGTTTTGCTGAAAGAGGTCGTTGAAACCCATGCTGTCGAAGTACTTCTGCACAGCCGTCTACGTTTTCTTGTAAATCAGTTCTAAGCGTCGTTTCATTTCTGGAAAAAAATATCTATAACCCTCTCCTTCAACATGTGATCAATTCGCCAAAAAAAAACTAAACAAAACTGAACTGAAATACCATTTAAAATTCACTTTGAGAGCTTGGAATGTAACCCACTCAGTCAGGCGAGGCCAGCCTAATTTGTGGCTTGTTGGCTGTGAGGAAAAAGTAGCGCAATAATGACCATCTCATAGCAACCAATTCACCTGATTCCTATGCTGTGTTAGGCTGGAAGCAGTCAGCTTACCTTTCCAATAGTAACTGCTAAATTCACTTTGCCGCTTCATACGGTTGCCTACATGTCACTCAACTTAAACCAAAACATGACCATTTACAATTTCAATTTCTAATTAGCCTGTCTAGCTTCATTCGTTCTCAATCTGCCACAACCAAACCCTGAAAAGGGCTTAATTAGCAAAATGTAGTCCAGAGAACCAAATGCGTTGTGTCATAGTTTACAGCTTGACTGCGATATTTGCACCTTTTGGCCTGACACATCTGACTACAGAAGGGAATTTCTAATTAATTTCACATCTGTTTTATGCAAAGGTATGTCTTCTCAAATTCTTAAAAACCATTTGGGACAGCTCAGCTTATCCTGTCTATTCTAAAACTTCCCTACTGGATAGTAGTAAGGTTACTTAGTGACAAAGTCCAAGATGAAATTCATACAATGAAGCACTATTACATGGCTCAATACCAGTGAAGTCAACGATGACAAAGTTTTAATGAAAATGGACCCAATAAAGCACTCTTAAGTACAGTACATCAATAACAGTATTGTTGGTAGTGACAAAATTCAAGAGACAATTGGTACAATAAAACACCATTACACGACTCTTCTTTTTTGTTCATCCTGAAAAAGGCGTTTGTGTCGTGTGGTAGTTTATTTAGCTTGCAACCAGTGTCTTTCAGTTCAAAATATGATTTCAGCATGGCTTGGGCTGGGGGTGGGGGCGGCTTGGTTTGCCTTTACTCTTTAATCCCAAATCTCTTGGTCAAGCTGCATGTTTGCAGTCTGTTTTCAAGCCTGCCACTTGGAGGTGGAAAAAGGTCTTGGTCAGTTATGAGCCTGATGGAAGCAGCCAGCCATGAGTCACTGACCCTGATGGAAGCAGCCAGCCATGAGTCACTGACCCTGATGGAAGTAGCCAGCTATGAGTCACTGACCCTGATGGAAGCAGCCAGCTATGAGTCACTGACCCTGATGGAAGCGGCCAGCTATGAGTCACTGATTCTCATATAAGCAGCCAGCTATGAGTCACTGACCCTCATATAAGCAGCCAGCTATGAGTCACTGACCCTCATGTAAGTGGCCAGCTATGAGTCACTGACCCTGATGGAAGCAGCCAGCTATGAGTCACTAACCCTGATGTAAGCGGCCAGCTATGAGTCACTGACCCTCATGTAAGTGGCCAGCTATGAGTCACTGACCCTGATGGAAGCAGCCAGCTATGAGTCACTAACCCTGATGTAAGCGGCCAGCTATGAGTCACTGACCCTCATGTAAGCAGCCAGCTATGAGTCACTGATCCTGATGGAAGTAGCCAGCTATGAGTCACTGACCCTGATGGAAGCAGCCAGCTATGAGTCACTGACCCTGATGGAAGCGGCCAGCTATGAGTCACTGATTCTCATATAAGCAGCCAGCTATGAGTCACTGACCCTCATATAAGCAGCCAGCTATGAGTCACTGACCCTCATGTAAGTGGCCAGCTATGAGTCACTGACCCTGATGGAAGCAGCCAGCTATGAGTCACTAACCCTGATGTAAGCGGCCAGCTATGAGTCACTGACCCTCATGTAAGCAGCCAGCTATGAGTCACTGATCCTGATGGAAGTAGCCAGCTATGAGTCACTGACCCTGATGGAAGCAGCCAGCTATGAGTCACTGACCCTGATGTAAGCGGCCAGCTATGAGTCACTGACCCTCATATAAGCAGCCAGCTTTGAGTCACTGACCCTCACGTAAGCGGCCAGCTATGAGTCACTGACCCTGATGGAAGCAGCCAGCTATGAGTCACTAACCCTGATGTAAGCGGCCAGCTATGAGTCACTGACCCTCATGTAAGCGGCCAGTTATGAGTCACTGCATCTTGGGACCCTATTACATGACTCAATACCAGTGAAGTCATTTAGTGACGGTTCATAAGACAATGGACAGAATTACTAATTCTCTTTATGTCCTGTGCCACATAGACTTCCACAAGGACCTTCCATCCCATTCTGTCTTGGAAAACCTTTCCCCCTAGTGCCCCATGCCAAAGATGCGCAACACAGCTCATCTTTGACCGTGCGTCTCCAAGTTGTTCTTGGCCTACCATTCTTTCTTTTACCCTAAGGTGTCCATATAAGTGCTGTTTTTGCTGGCATTTTCTGACTCATTCGTATGACATGCACCAGCCCTCACCATTTAATCTCTTTTATAATGCTATCCACATCTTCTTGGTTGGTGTCCTGTAAGAGTTTGTCATTTGATATTTTGTCTGGCCAAAACATTATAATTCTACGAAGGCATGTATGATAAAAGATTTTCAATCTGTGGGTGGTATAGTTCTTTGTCATACATCAACATTTCAAACCTTATCAAAACACCGGGTAAGACACTACTATTATATGGTCTAAGTTGAGTTTTCCTTATTCTAAGCCAGTATAAAATAGTTAAGTTGAGTTATCCTCTATGTCAAGCCTTTCCCCTGATGACCAGTTCAGCTTTGCATGAACTGACAGAAACATGAGCCATCTGAAGTCTTCCTATCATGAGCCATCTGAAGTCTTCCTATCATGAGCCATCTGGTCTTCCTATCATGAGCCATCTGAAGTCTTCCTATCAAGAGCCATCTGAAGTCTTCCTATCATGAGCCATCTGAGCCAATTCTGTCCAGGTCATATTTGCTGCCTTTACATTTGCTTCCAGTTCCCTCTTCCATAGTGTCTCGGTCTTTCTCTACTTTTCTTGCCCTGTGGAATCCTGAACAGAGCTTGTCTGATAATGCTATCCACTGGTTTCCATAATGTGTAGCCTATCCATCGCCATCTCCGTCTCCCATGCTCCACTGGTATTTGTCCCGTTTTTCCCATCAGTTCCACGTTGGTGATCTTGTCCTACCATTTCCACCGTTGTATTCTCCGCAGGCAACCATTTACAAAAGTCTTTTCATAAGTACTTGTGCTGTCATTCATGTTTCAGTAGAAGTCATATAGATTGAAAATCAGATATCCTTTACTTTATACTTTTATAATGTGAGAACAAGCAAGAGACATAAGCAAATCATATGTTATACATTATATATACACAAATCATATATGCTATACATTATATATACACAAATTATGTATGCTATACATTATATTTACACAAATTATGTATGCTGTACGCTATACTTTCATTATGTGTGATGAAGTAGAAGACAAACATATATACAAATCATGTATGCCCCACTTTAAACTGTGCGACGGGAGTAGAATACATAAGTTCGCTTAGGCGTCTGAGGCCTGTTGCGTCGGTCAGCCACATCCATGACCCACTGCTGCGGCGTGGTTCCAGGCCTCGTCCAGAGCAAAGGTGTAAGCTGCTATCTGCTGGAGTCATACTGTGTGAGGAAGCCCTCTTCTGTGCCTCCAGCCGATTGGGGGAAGACTTTTGGCACTGAGGAACACTGAAGTATCTTGTAGGCCAGGATTTCCTGGTCGAACCATATGACATGACCGGCCATAGAAACTTGGTGAAGACATACAGGCACATAAATCATGTATGTCCCACTTTAAACTGTCATAATATGTGGGTGATAGGAAAACATACACATAATCAAAAATAATATATGCCACACTTTATACTGTCATGTGTGGCAAGCGGAAAGAAGACGTACAGATACACAAATCATGTATGCTAAACCTTAAACTATGAATGCTACAGTTTAAACTATGTATGTTATTCTATAAAAGCTCTTCCACTTTTCAAAATTTTCATATAATTTACTAGTAACTAAAATCCATGAAGAGTTATCTTCCTCCTCTATAGCAATTATTGCCATTGGACTCACATTGACTTAACATCTTTATACTGGTTTAGAAGACGCTGCAGAATCTGTATACAACCAGTTTCATTTACATTTTCTTGCTCTAAAAGCTATGTGCATCCAATCTATTCATAAATTAACTAATTGTCCCTGCCTCCACTACTTCCTGTGGCAATGCATTCCAAGCATCCACCACTCTCTGACTAAAAAATATCTCCTAATATCTAATCTGGACCTTTCTTTAATTCTTCTTATTCTTCTTCTTCGTACACAGTTAGACAGTAACCATTATTTTTTTTTAAAAAGCAGCCGTCATCCTGAGGCTGTCGACACTGCCATAGAGCTTGTCTTGTAGTTCCACTGGTGATGGCCACATCTGCTCTCTCTGATCCTCGTATGTCGGGCAGTTCTGCAGCAGATGTTCAGCGGTCATTTTTCCGGTACCACACGGGCATTCGTCGGTTCCACCTATCTTCAATTTGTTGAATAGGTGGTACCTCAGTCTATTGTGGGTAGTGCGAAGTCTGAAGACAACGACCTGCTCTCTTCTGTTCAACTGGTAATAGGCATCGTTTTTGGTGTAACCAGTATGTTCGGTTTCCCATTTGGTCATGTATCTGGCTTTAGTAAGCCGTTTTGACTCTTCGTACGTCATACTAGTATCTGTTTGTGGTAGTCTTGCACCTTCTTTTGCCAGTCTGTCTGCCTCCTCGTTGCCTTGGATGTTGCAGTGTGATGGGACCCACTGTACCACTACCCTTTTTGGTGCGGACTGCTGGCATAGTTGACAGAGTACTGCTCTTAAGTCATTAAGCTCAGTGTTTTTCTGGCTTTTTAGCGCTGTGACTACGGCGAGAGCATCTGTAAGCAGGACTGTATGGCTTTCATTTTCTTTATGTGTGTCACCATTTCTTCCACTGCCGCCCTCAGTGCCTCTGCCTCCGCTCTGAAATTGCTTGTGTACTTACCAGTAGCGAATGACAGTGTCATTTTTCTGCCATTTGGTAGGTTCAGGAATGCTGCTGCCCATCCGTTCTGTGTAGTGTTTGTTACAGAACCGTCGGTGTATGCATGGGTCCAGTCCATGCTTGGGTAGTTTTTCGATATAAAGCTTAGGGTAGTATCTCTCCTTTCTTTTTCAGTCTGGCAGTTTTTGTTTCCAATACCTGGTATATTTTCTACCACCTCTGGAAATATACCCTGCCTCCAGGTAGGTTTTCGTACAGTAGTGATGGGCTTTGGTGTTGTTAGTGTGTTTATGGGATCTTCGTGCATCTTTGCTTTGGCTATTTCTGCAAAGTTTCTCCGCTTTAGCTTCCCATTTCCCAAATTGTTTAGTTTCTCTGACTGCAGCTGGGCTCTGCAGTCTCTTCTATCGGTCATGGATTGCAGTTTTGTAATCTTTTCAAGTTCTACAATTGGCGTTGACTTCATGCCTCCTGTTATAACTCTCATGGCTTGGTTTTGAAGTTTGCTAACTTTATCGAAGTTCGCCTTTGCTGCTGTTGTCCATGCCGCAATGCCATACTCGAGAACTGGTCTCACTCTTCCAGTGTACAGTTTCTTTAGTATGCTTTCGTCTGCTTCCCAGCTTGTGCCAGCAAGTTTCCTCATGATTGCCATTCTTTCTCTGGCTCTCATTCGGTTTCTCTCGATCTGACTTTTCCATGTCATGCGCCGATCAAATTTGACTCCCAGATAGTTTGGGTTGTCGTTTGGCTGCAGGAATTTGCCATTTAAACTTAATTTGGTATTTTGGGGTTTGATTGAAAGCGAAAATATTGTACATGTGGTTTTCTCCTCGTTTATTTTGACCAGCCATGAGTTCGCCCACTCTTCCAGCGATGTTAGGGCCTGCTGCATCCGATTTCTTGCTATGGTGAGATTCTTTTCAGAGGTCCACATAGCCAGATTGTCTGCAAACATTGAGCTATGGACTCTTCTTGGTATATTCTCTGTAATATCGTTTATATACACCAGGAAGAGCGTGGGTGACAGTACTTTCCCTTGGGGTACTCATTGCTCGAGTGTCACCTTTTTGCTCATCTGCCCTTGTACTTGGACTCTGGCCGTTCTTTTTTGGAGGTAGTGGTTGATCCACTTGTACATTCTCCCACAAACTTCACTTCTCCTTAGCTTGACTCTAAGTCCATCTTTCCAGACTTTGTCAAATGCCTTTTCCAGGTCCACCCAAACCGCTACTGTGTGTTTCTGTGGCATCTTCTATTTCCTGGGCTATGAGGATGACCTGGTCCTCAGTGGATCTGTGCTGTCTAAAGCCTGCTTGCTGTGGAATTAGTATTCGTTTTTCTTCCAGATACCACATCAGTCTGGTGTTTATCATACGTTCCATCAGTTTGCCGACACAGCTCAGTAGGCTGATAGGCCTGTATCCATTTGGATCTGTTTTGTCCTTTCCTTTCTTTGGTACTGGTACCAGTACTGCGTCTTTCCATGCCTGTGGTACAATACCCCTTTTCCAGCTTTGGTTCAGGACTGATAGCAGTTTCCTCTTCGCTGTTTGGCCCAGCCCCATCAGCATTTCGTTTGTTATCCCGTCTTTTCCGGGAGATTTCCTTTTCTTTAATGTTCTCATGGCCTCTTCCATTTCACTCATTGTTAATTTGGCCATCATATGCTCTTCTGGTGCCGTATTGATGTTCTTTCTTTAATTAATATGTAGATGTGCCCTCTTGTTCTTGTAGACAGTTGTTATAGTCTAATTTATTCATTTCTTTGATTATCTTATAAACCTGTATTGTCACCTCATTCTTATCTTTTCTATACACTGTAATTCTGGAATCCCACTATCAGCTTTGTAGCTCTTTTTTGTATCCTTTCCAGCATGTTTATATCTCCTCTGCGATAAAGACACCACACCTGTACACAGTACTCCAATCTAGGTCTAACTAATGCTTTATACAGTTTGGCTTTCACTTCCTTGTTCCTATGTTTAATATTTATATTCATCATACCTAACATTGCATTGCCTTTTTCACTGCTACCTGGACTTGCTGTCACTTTACCTGTATGATCTATTATAACCCCTAGGTCTCTGTCCTTTTCTATCATTCTAATATTGTTCTAATATTACCTTTTAACTAAAATTTTCATAAAATTCTTCAATAACTAAAACGTGATCAAGATGCTGAGCAGCGCATGAGCTGCAGTGGTCAGCGACCCATAGCTGACTGCTAGCATCAGGGCCAGCGAACCAGAGCTGCCAAGACCCTTCTACACCTCCACGCTGTGATCTTGGATAACAGACTGCAGCAGAGCAGACTGGCTAAGGAGAAGGGATCGAAGAGGGAATGCTAACCCGGTACTCAAAAATGCTTGCTGAAGTCGGATGTGTTGGACCGAAAGGTGCAAATATCGCAGTCAAGCTGTAAACTACAACACAACACATTCCGTTCTCTGAACTACATTCTGCTACTTAAGCCCTTTCAGGGTTTGTTAGCGGGAGATTGAGAACGAACGAAGCCAAGCCAAGCCAATAACTAAAACGTTCACAAATTTTTTTCAATCAAAAAAATCTTCATAAAACTGTACAGTAACTGAAAGTTTTATAAAATTGTCACCAACCAAAACATTTATAATATGACACAGAAACCAAAACATTCACAAAATTCTTCAGTAACCAAAACATGCATAAAATTCTGATAAAGTTTTTCATAAACTAAAACCTTCATGTCCTCCTTCAGCTAATCTTAACTTTCATCCTCTTCTGCAATGAAAGTGTTTAAAATCCATTTGAAATTAGAGCAATATTTAAAGTTTCAATCCCACCTAAACTTTATTCTTCTTCTTCTTTGTCGTCTCTGGCATAACTTTGATCCTATACCAATATTTATTTAGGCCAATTGATTATTTCTTTTTTGTGCCCTTTTTGTTATGTTCTTTATAAACCTATTTCTGCATGTTAATTTCTGTGTCCTATACTGAAAAGGCAAGAATGAAACCTCACGGTTGTTGTTTGCGAATACCCACAATGAGTAGGTTACTCTTTTGTGCGCCCTGAAAAGGATGTTTAGTGGCAGGTTGCAGTAACTTTCCACACATCCAGAGCATGCTGATGAATGTGGACCGAGGTTGTCCAGGCTGTTGTGCTATGCTTGGCTTCATCTGAGGCTACTTACTCACTCACTACTATGGGAACCACGTCAATCACTCACTTTGTTA
This sequence comes from Ariolimax columbianus, assembly GCA_036924085.1. Classification (NCBI taxonomy): domain Eukaryota; kingdom Metazoa; phylum Mollusca; class Gastropoda; order Stylommatophora; family Arionidae; genus Ariolimax; species Ariolimax columbianus. The sequence continues at coordinate 36,685,924 of JAVGWX010000006.1, forward strand.
GCCAGGATGCCATGAAAACACCCCGATTCCAGGGAGGACTACTAGGAAGAAGAGGTGAGGGTCTTGGCCAGTATAACTAACATGCCTGACCAGTATTTTTGCCTGACCAGATGTCAATCTTCCTAACCCATGGTTGTTGTTAAATGTAACTAAAGAGGGTTGTGCATGCGGTTAACAACCTCAACCTGTAAAATATATTGCTACAGAAACCCCCACTGCATGAACACACACAGCTCCATTTTTCTTTTAGTTATCTTTGCTGATAAGAATCAGAGTTGGCTACCGAGTTCTAAATTGGGTGAAAAGAATTCTAAATTGGGTGAAAAGAATTCTAAATTGGGTGAAAAGAATTCTAAATTGGGTGAAAAGAATTCTAAATTGGGTGAAAAGAATTCACAGCAACTATGTTGAACCATACGCCTCTGCAAAGAGCACAGAAAAGATGGACAGGATATGTTCTGCAAGGCCCAATAAGTGTTTCTCAAAGCAAATGCTGTACGTTGAGCTAAAAATCGGTATATGCTTGACAGGAAGACATAAGAAATGCTACAGAGACTCCATTAAAATGTCTCTGAGGAGCTTAAACATTTATGACACCTCCTGAAAGACAGTTTGCACAGAACTATCCGCTTGGCACACTAACATCACACAGTGTGCTCAAATCACCAAACGGAATGTCATCACTCAGTTCCCAAAAGAACAGAACAACCCTGTGGTCAACTCGTTACATGTGTGTTTTGGTCTTACTGTAAACACCAAGAAAATATTGTTCTTCACTGTTGTCGACACACTTTTGTCACTATACACTGCCTGTATTCTGCGATGAATATCAACTGGTTGACATCCTTCGGATGTTAGAAACCGAATCACCACTCGCTGATCAACTCTAAATGGATTCTGTATCACCCCCGCCATGTTTTCAACAATCTGCTGAGAAAACTTTGAGTCGGAGGATAATGAAAAATTTTGCAAACTTGACGGTTGGTATGTGCTATTTACATCAGAAGTGACGTCATCATGCGCATCGTACATATGTTGACTTGTTGCAGTTTGGTCCAGTTTCATTTGAACACACCTCGTATTTGGTAACACTTTTTCAACGTTACCTTTGAATACATATCTTTAGAAGCATACATTGACACATTCCTTCACCAATTAAAAATTGTAATCAAACTCGTCACCGATATAAACTTCTACAAAGTTATTTAGCAAACTGATGTGAAAATATGTCCACAATCTTCAACCTCATAATTTTTCCAACAACTTTAGATTTTCATAAACTTCTTTAGTCACATAATTTTTTTATAACTTTTAATTTTCATAAACTTCTTCAGTCATAATTGTTTTATTTACATTTTCATAAACATCTTCATTCACATAATTTTTCCAATAGCTTTAAATTTTCATAAATTTCTTCAGTCACATAATTTTTCAACAACTTTAAATTTTCATAAACTTCTTCAGTCACATAATTTTTCAACAACTTTAAACTCTCAAACTTCAGAAATTAAATACTTTTCAACAAATTTAATTTTTATAAACGTCAAACATCTTTATCCAGCAACTTAAAACTTCCATAAACTCCATTAAAGACATTTTTATCCCCTTTTTTTTAGCAACTTTACAGTTACATAAAATTTATCAGCAACTTTTTAACTTCCATAAACTTTTTCAATAATGTAAACATTTTCAGCAACTTTAAATTTTCATAAACTTCTTTGTCAAGTACATAAACTTTTTTTCAACTTTAAAATAAAATTCTTTCATAGAAAAAACAAAATGTAAAGCATTAAACAGCAACATAAAAATAGTAGAAAGCAACAAAGCTTTCAAAGATAAAATAATTACAACGATCACTCACGGTAGTCACCTGAATAATTTATTTTTATCATGCTGAGAACAATTTCCAGCAGTTCTGGACATATGCTGGTGAAAATGCATTTTGGATATTGGTGTCAAGTTATTGGAAACAAAGGTGTGCAATTGTTCATTTCTTTCTCAAGATGAAGAGATTAAAGGAGGTGGATAGGACATGCATTCAAAAAGAAACCAATCCATATAATCAGACAAACACTGTATTGTTTTCAACATGGGAAAAGACAAGTGTGGATGCCAAAAGCACATCTGCTGAAGACTGATGGAAGAGATAAGTGTGGTGGTGAAGAGTGATGGAAGAGACAACTACATCTGCCAATAGTACATCTAGTGAAGAGTGATGGAGGAGACAAGTGTGGTAATAAAGAGTGATGGAAAAGACAAGTGTGGATGCCAAAAGCATATCCAGTGAAGAGCAATAGAAGAGACAGTCAGCTTTATCCATGCCTGGTAATATTGCTGTGAATTAGTTCATCCGCACACAAAGAAAATCATTTTGTAGAGCACAAATTGTTAGTTCCACACTTATATGTTACAGGAACCCAAAAGGGAAACAACTGTGTCACTGTAACCTGCCAGACGTTTTCTCTTAGCCAGACTACATTACAGCAGTCTGTTTCTAAAGTCGCTTCATGGAGACGGAATAGCGTCTTGGTCAGCTATGGTTTACTGACCCTGATACAAACAGCCAGAAATGAGTCACTGGCTGCTGTCGGCTCATTCACTGTGCTGCATATTCAATCCCTTTTGTGGGCATTGAACCCTGTACCCTTGCCGTGAAAAGCAAGTGCTCTACCACTACACAAATCAGACATTAAAATTATTATAGAACCCCTATAGAAGTATTTTCATTATTTGCCAACTACAGAAAGTTGGGAAAGGTTTAGCCAACATCAATATTGTACATGGGGCGATAATCATGTACACGATCCACAAATCCTTATAAGGAACACTGATATCTGGATAGTAAACAAAACAACGCTGATTCTGTTCGAAGATACTCATGAGGGAAGTTGACTCTTGGTGACATTTCTTTAGGAGTGGGTTATAGTTGCTCTTCTTGCATCCCTGGGGTGTACTTGAGAGGGCCAACATGGTGCACCTGATTGTAGAGCAATGAGAAGTAGCTCAGTAAGTTTATACATGTGGAAATGTTGATCCCCTCTTTGTTGGCCAGACTGCTGTGTGAATCGGCCTGTTACCAGAGCACGAATGAGGACATGAAGTCAGGTCTTCATCAAGGGACGACGTGGCTTAGTGGTTACGTGGCACGGCTCACAAACTGAAGGTGCTGGGTTCGATCCCCATCACAACACCGACCATTACCCCGATGAAGCAATCCCTTATAAAATGCAGGAGGAAGCAGACCCTTACATAAAATGCATGCTGAAATCGGATGCATTAGGCAGACAGGTGCAAAATAAAAACCACAGTGCAATGCACACCGCCTTGGGGATTAGAGAAATAAGGCGAAAGCAACAACAACAAAACACAAAGGTCTTCACTTCATCAGTATGTTTCACCTGACCCTGATTGCTCTTCTCTCCCACCTTCATCAGTTTGTTTCACCTGACCCTGATTGCTCTTCACTTCAATACAGAATAATACAGCTATCATTACAGCGGAGGGTGCATGTATTTTTTACCTGAGAATAAATGTTGCTTGTTTCAACAACCATTGAACAGTGTGCAGGTTAGGTTTATCTCATTCCAGAAGGAAAAGAAACAAACTAGAACTTATTGGGGATCGAACACGTGTCTCCAGATTGAGATATCAGTATCCTAACAATTTGGTCACTTGCTCACCATTTTAGTAGCATTTATCACTAATTAAAATGATTTAAAAGTTCACTCTTCATTCACTGTACCTTCCATCAGGTCGTCTAATTGCCCTGGCAAAATTCTCCACACCTCCTGATGTTATGTATGACACAGGTCCACCCCAGCTGTAAGGTTCATCATTCCAGTTCTTCTCTATGTAGTCTAGAAATGAATAAATCTCTGATCCAAAGAAGTGTTCAAAATGATCTAGAACTGCCTTCTTCCTGACACTGGCCTGCAAGCAAAATCCAGAAACCATATATTTAAACCAACATATCTTCTTCTTCTTCGGTGTTCATGGTATAAGAAGGACGTAACATTTATCATAATTTACAGCAAGGCTGCAATATCTGCACCTTTACGACCTGAAATCTGATTTCAGTTGGCTTTTTTTTTGGTACCGAGATGTCTTTTCACTGTGACTCCTATTCTCTTAGCCAGACTATACACTAGTTCAGCCTGTCTCTATGGCCACCACTTGTAGGCAGGATAGGGTCTTAACCAGCTCTGGCTCACTGATGCAAGCAGCCAGCTATGAGTCACTGGCTGCCGTCAGCTCATTCACTGTGCTGCATCTTCGGCCCTAAATCAACATATAATATCAGATGTAGATCAAGAACAGAAAAGTCCCTGAGCATCTTTAGGCATGCTTTTGTACAACACAGGTCCTGTGTAGAGCTAATCTCAAATCTCAATCTCGCAGAACTAAGTTACCTTACCCCAGGCCAAGTAAGCGCAGTAGGTTTAAAATCCCTACTACGGATAATCGATAGCCTTCGGCTACCTGCCAACAGACATTAACATGGCTGTTTGAATACCAGGATTCCAAGTTACACTGAGAATAATAATTGAACAAAGTGTGGAATCTTATTAATCAGCTTCCCTGGGCAATTAGCTCTTGGGGATTCTAGATAACAGTGCTGGGGGTCTCGTGGCTTTCCTTCCTACCTCAGACAGACACCAGAAATGTACCTGGCTCTTTCCCAACCATAGAGGGGAGCAAGAAAGTGTGCAATAGAACTCACCATTTTATACTTGATTCGTAGATTATTAAAATACATTTCTTCTTCTACTCAATGCTTTCTCAATCTCCCGCTACGAAGGCCCTGAAAAGGTCTTTACAAGTAGAGGGATTTTGTCTGGAGAACAGAATGTGTTGTAGTATACAGCTTGACTGCATTATTTGTACCTTTCAACAGACATTTTTGAGTACTGGGTTAGCTTTCCCTCTTCAATCCCTTCTCCTTAACAAGTCTGCTCTGTTGCAGCCTGTTATCCAGGATCACCACATGGAGGTGTAGAAGGGTCTTTGTAGCTCGGTTCGCTAACCCCGACACTAGCAGTCAGCTATGGGTCGTTGACTGCTGCAGTTCATGCACTGCTCAGCATTTTGATCCCATAAAACCATTTGACAACTTTGATAGATAATTCCTTTGGAGTGCCCCTGAAGTTCATTAACATAATTAAATAACATATGAAATGTAGAGTTCTATACGTGGGTCAGCCTCCTGGGCCCTTTGTGGCAAGAACATGTACAACAAGGGTGTCTCTTATCACCATTTCTCTTTCTGCTGGCTATTAACCGGATTATGACAAAAACATCAACTAATAAAGATGGACTTCAATGGAACTTGCTGATGATTTGGATCTTCTATTTCATAACTACAATTAGATGCAAAATAAAATAAGTCTCAGATCAATGTATAGAAATAGGAGAAATACTGTTTTAACACCAAGTGAACTCACAAATTGGTTTGCAGTTAAGACCGAGACAAGACAAGCATGTGTACTATCACCACTATGGTTCATTGTACACATTGACAATAATAACAAGCAAACCAGAAACCACCTTAACGAACGAGCTTTTTTTTTGCACATGATCAGAGTACCTTTTATTCAGATAAAGATAACCTACAAGCACATATGATTGCCCCTGACAATGCCGGAGTTAGAAATAATATAAAGATTAAAACAGCAACGACAGAGACAATGAAAAGCAACAGAAGAATAGAGGCACTCTGGGATTACCCTAAATATTACGTCTTACCGTTTGTCTGGCCCAGCTGACAGCCACATTTCCGCCTATAAATCCAACAAGCGCTGGGCATCCACTGTACGATGTGGCATCATATGTAATGCACAAAGGAGCAGTTGTACAAACATTACATCCAGACACAGTTACTTTCCCACCATCAGACACTATTTGCCCTGACGAATGTGTGGCTTTCCAAAATGCCTGAAAAAACAATAGGCAAAAATATTGTCAATGACGGTTACTTTTATCATTCATTCATTTCCTCTTTTTTGATCCCTGTGAAGCATAGGACCATCAATACATCTGACCTCTTTAGAGGAAGCCTGTACCCGAGAATGTGTAGCAACAGTTTCAAAAGTTATGGTGGTTGTCTTTTGAGCAGCTGTCCGAGTTGGAAATATGTTTCCTGATCAGGGGATAGATTCAAAACCTTGATCGACATATTTTATTTCAATCTATCAAGGTAAAAAAGAAACTGTTTGCACGCTATGTAGTGGCTGCAGGGGCAAGTGGCCTTTATTCCTAGGCCCTATAAACCCCCAAGTGGATACAAACAATGGTGGGAAACACAATATTTTCTTCCTGTAATTACATCTTTGATGTTAACAACATCAGACGAGTTCCAACCAACAAACAAACAAACAACAACAAAAATGTTAATAAGACTTTTTCCAATTGCTGGGGTAGTCGAGAGGTTTTTTAGGCTGAGAACTACAGGCCACTTCGACACTGCTGTCATCATGTCATGTGCTGGCTATGTTTGTTTATTTCACTACAACAGAAAAACAACAGATGCCATACTGGCATTCGAACCGCTACCCTCCTGTTCGGCAGGCAGGACTCGAAACCATTCAGCCATGCGCTCCTCTCCACGAATTCTCACAATGGACTCAAACAATGTATGTAGCTCCTCTTTGGCTGAGTACAGTTTAAAGTTTAGTGTTGAAATGTTGTGCCAGAGTATCGTCTTTAACTGGTCAATCAAAGAAGTCTTGTAATACCTGCTCAACAGTTTGTTCATTTAGTCCACATGAACACAGTGGTGAAGCAGACAGTTAAAGCTTGTACATGTGTTTGTTCAGTATGTTGTGCTCTTTCATGAGGCAAAGAATTTGTCCCCACTGGTCTAGAGTGAGGAACTGAGACGTGAAACTTGCAGAAAAGGATGATGAAATATGGAGAAGAGGCTAAAGTAACTTAGAGAAGAGGCTGAAGTAACTTGCAGAAGAAAAGGATGAAACAGAGAAGATGATGAAACTTGGAGAAAAGAAGAATGAAACTTGGAGAAGAGGCTGATGAAACATGGAGAAGAGGCTGATGAAACTTGGAGAAGAGGCTGATGAAACTTGGAGAAGAGGCTGATGAAACTTGGAGAAGAGGCTGATGAAACTTGGAGAAGAGGCTGATGAAACTTGGAGAAGAGGCTGATGAAACTTGGAGAAGAGGCTGATGAAACTTGGAGAAGAGGCTGATGAAACTTGGAGAAGAGGCTGATGAAACTTGAAGAGGCTGATGAAACTTGGAGAAGAGGCTGATGAAAACTAAAGGAACCAAGTACACAGAAAGATTGAAGAATGTCACGGTCCTCCAAACAAACAAAGGAGACCGATATTCTGAAGAATGTCACAGTCCTCTAAATGAACAAAGGAGACCGATAGACTGAAGAATGTCACGGCCCTCCAAACAAACAAAGGAGACCGATAGACTGAAGAATGTCACAGTCCTCCATCAAACAAAGGAGACTGATAGATTGAAAAATGTATGTGACGTCATTACGATGTAAACTTTCCAGTCTCACCTTCTCATATGTTATAATGACTTTGATCATGTTTCCCATTGGCATGTGTTTTGTGAAATGTACTCTGTCTTCGGACAAGCGAGGCAGAAATGCAATGTGTTCTGGAAAAGATGAAAACATTGAAATAAGTCCAAAAAGCAAAAATCTTCTGTAGTTTTTTTATACCCTTAAGATTTTCCAAATGTTATCTGCTCAGCAGGTCTTCTATTCTTTCTCGTTCCCAGGACTTTTCACTGAGTATATTGTTGGACATTCCATTTGATCTTATCACATGACTGCAACTAAGAGTTTGCATGATTGAACTGGTGATAAGTTTTTATATGGACCTTCTTTGTCTGTGTTTGTCCTAAGTCTCCTATTACCAAGCCCTGAACAGGGCTTTGCAAGTAGCAGGATGTAGTCCATAGAACAAATTGCGTTGTGTCGCTAGTTTACAGTTTGACTGCGATATTTGCAACTTTTGGTCCGACGCATTCGTCTTCAACAGCAGGCATTTTTTGGGTACCGGGTTAGTCTTCCCTCTTTGATCCCTTCTCCTTAGTCAGTCTGCCTTCCCTTCTCCTTAGTCAGTCTGCCCTCCCTTCTCCTTAGTCAGTCTGCCCTCCCTTCTCCTTAGTCAGTCTGCCCTCCCTTCTCCTTAGTCAGTCTGCCCTCCCTTCTCCTTAGTCAGTCTGCCCTCCCTTCTCCTTATCAGTCTGCTCTGTTGCAGTCTGTTATCCCAGGATAAGGGTCCTGACACTAGCAGTCAGCTATAGGTTGCTGACTGCTGCAACTCATATGCTGCTCAGCGTCTTGATCCGAATTTTTACAGATCAATATTGAGTCAGATTGTATTTCATAAGTTGACATTTCTTCTTCATCTTCTTCATTCTCAATCTCCCACTACCAAACCCTGAACAGGGCTTTGCAAGTAGCAGGATGTAGTCCGGAGAACAAACTGCATTGTGTCGCTAATTTACAGTTTGACTGAGATATTTGCACCTTTCAGTCGAAAACATCTGACTTCAACAGGCATTTTACAGTGCCGGGTTAGCCTTCCCTCTTCAATCCCTTCTCCTGAGCCAGTCTGCTCTGTTGCAGCCTGTTATCCAGGATGTGGAGAAGGGTCTTGGCAGCTCTGGTTTGCTGGCCTTGATGCTAGCAGTCAGCTTTGGGTCACAGACCACTGCAGCTTATACACTGCTCAGCATATTGACATTTGACATATTTTAATAATTCAAGAGGCTGTCTGACTATATATATCAGACATAGTCTGATATAAATAGGTTTTTATATGGTCCAATATTGAGTCAGATTGTATATCGTAATTGACAATTGATTCAAGAGCCTGTCTATCGTTGTTTAAATATTTTGTTTCAATTCTGCTTGAAATATTAAAATTTCACATGCATATGGACAAACAGAGATAGTCAATATTTGCATTTATATGGTCTTAGTTAGTGACACAGCTCCCAAAATATGTTCCGATTCAGCTAGGTACTGCCCCTACTACTGGATGACCCGTCCTTCAACAGCGGTTACACCGCTGCAGGCACCAACTTCTCTTCCAACAGTCTCTTTCTTGGGCCACAGTAGACCAGTGGATAATGAGTCACTTCTATTGCATCATGAATGTTGTTGTGGAATGCAAGGGAGTAAGTTGGTCGTCATTCCTATTGTCACTTCTTGTCTCTGAGGTACCATATTGTTGTCACGGTTTGCTGTACTCCATTGATCGTCCGTTCTTCGCTGTAAGTGGGCAGTGTTTGATCTTTTCTTCATAAATAACCGCATCTTCCACCTGGAACAATTGACGTATGTTCGAGTTATGTAGATCTAATGTGCGCTGGCTATAAAACATGAGGCCGACAATGTGTCTCTCGAGAAAGACTTTAGTCCCCTAGTTTGGACTCTTTATCTCCTTCGTGACTGACCATAGCATATTACAGGTAGCAATGTGGAGTTGAAGAGAGTAGTGCCCTATGGGATGTAAAACTATTACAAAATATGTGCTGAAATAAGAAAACAAACATTTTTGTACCTATTGCTTTTGGTGGCATAGCCAGAACAACAAAAGATGCCCTTCCTGTCCAGCCTGTTGCTGTTGAGACCACTACTTCAGACTCTGTCTGCAAGAGAATAACATTAAATGAAGACCTGCTTTTTTACCAGTAAAACTAATAAATGGTAATGAAGTTTATGTTAATAATAATAATAATTAGTCTACGTCCATTGATGAGGACCACCAACATCATCCCATGTCTTACTGCATCCTTGAGTATGTGGGTGCGCTCATGACTGATCAAGCCAAGTTCTATGAAATGACTGGCAAACATAGTCCACAGCTGCCACTGGTATTCTCTCTGCTCTAGACTTCATGACTGCGGGTCTATCCTGAACTGCCTGAACACGATGACCTTCGTTGAATTCAACACCATTTGTGACTGCACTCTTCCAGGTTGAATGATTTTGAGCCAGGTTTCCCCAGTAGATCACTAATAAGATAACAATATACAATATACAATAAATAAGAGGATGAACATCCACTGGATGTGTAATGATGTCATATTCCGTCACACCAGGAATTTAATTTTTGACCTTATATTTTCCAGCTATCTCATCTTAGATATGATTATTATTATGATGATGATTATGTTTAATGCCCACAATGAGTAAGATTACCCTTTTGTGTGTCCTGAAAAGCGTATTAAGTAACACGTTGCAATAGTTTTCCTCATCCCGAGCGTGCTGATGAAGGTTGAACAGTGTCCTCCAGGCGGTTGTGCTTTGCTTGGCTTAATCTACATGTAACTCACAACTACGGGGATCCCATCAATTCCCCACCTCGTTAGTCAGGCTGCCATGGAGACAGTTCATTTTCAGGGAGAACTACGAGGAAGTCAAAGTGGGAGTCTTGGCCAGTATATTTTTTCCTGACCCTGACTAACATGTCTGATCAGCATGTTTTGCCTGAACAGACATTACACTAGTCTCTTCTTCCTATCTTGGAACTGTAAATTAATATTCAATTTAAGAGGACGGCGTGGGCTAGTAGTTAAGAGACACGGCTCACAAGCCGAAGGTGCTGGGTGCCCCATGACAGCACCGGCCATTACCCCGGGGAAGCAAACCCTTAAAAAATGCAGGGGGAAGCAGACCATGACATAAAATACATGCCAAAGTCGGATGCACTGGACCAACAAGTGCAAAATAAAAACAGTGCAACACACACCGCCTTGGCGGAAAAGAGAAATAAGACGAACTCAACCAAAACAACAACAAAAATCAATTTTTTTTTAGGTAGGGTGGGGATGAAACAATTAGTAGAGATGTGCAGGTTTTACCAAGCAGCTGTAATTCTAACTGGGCATTACAGACACATTTCTTTCAATATCTGCAAGTAACACGTCTCAAAACAACCACGACAAGCCCGGTCTGTCAAATCAAGTGTGATGAGATTTGAACCTGGCACATTGAGATCATAAACCAAGTTCCCAACCCCCTAGGCCACCTGATTCCCAATTAAAAAGCTAAATAACCAGAAATACAAAACAATGGATTAAAAAAATATGACACCCAGATCAGTTTACCTGCTGTATAGACGCAACAGGATCCCCAAGAAGCACGTTATCTTCTCCAACATGCTCTACCAACTTCTGGGATATCTGCTGAGCTCCACCCTAAACAAAATAATGGCATAAATTAGGCAGTTAGATCACAGTGAATGATCAAGAACATTAGCCAGCACAGTGACTATCAAGAATGTTAGCCAGCACAGTGAATGATCAAGAATCGTAGCCGGCACAGTGAATGATCAAGAATTGTAGCCGGCACAGTGAATGATCAAGAATCTTAGCCGGCACAGTGAATGATCAAGAATCTTAGCCGGTCAATGATGTAGTTAAGTCGATAAAAACGCACATAGATAATGGCATAGTAGACTGGAATTACAGCGTGCCAGGGTTTTAAATCTCAGACGGACAGACACAAAAACCAGGACTGTGGCTCGTGCGTGGTACAACCACTTCTCCAGTCAATCCAGCTGTAAATGAGTACCTGACATTTGAGTTAGGGAAGGTAAAAACGGCAAGAAAGGGAACTGGCCACCCCACCTCACATAGACTGCGGCTTTGTAGATGAAGAGTTATCTTCATTCCCGGTAATTGTTGACTTTACCTTTTAGTGACTGCATCAGGTCAAAAACAAAATGGTACCTACACAACAAGGCCTTGGTCAAGAACAAAAAACAAACAAAAACAACTAACAAATCAAAACAAAAAAGACATGATGTAAAACGAGCTGTTAAAAGTTCACCCCCATTACAGAATGTGCCAAGATAGTGTGAGACACCAAATGCCAGTTATGAAAGTAAGTGGGACAAACAAGAAATGGTCAATTTAACTGTGCATTCCAAGCAATCACCACTCTCTGGCTAACAAAATATTTCCTGGCATCTAACATTACTTTTATTAAGTTAGCTAAATACATAACACGTCACCTGTATTTTCCATTCCTGTGCAGTAAAATCAGTAGCTTCTACAATATTCTTTATTCCACCAGCCATACTGACATACAAAATATAGTAGAGAAAAGAAATCTGGCTAGGTTCACATCCCAGGATACATCTGACTGCAGCTACAATGGCTGCTCGAGCACCTGAAATATATAGGTAGTACCAAAGATAATATTATCACAGATGATAAACTACTGCTACTGATTTCTTGGTCAACAACAGCCACAAATTTGGCTTGGCTTTGTTCGTTCTCAATCTCCAGCTACCAAACCCTGAAAAGGGCTTAAGTAGCAGAATGTAGTCCAGAGAACGGAATGTGTTGTCGTAGTTTACAGCTTGACTGCGATATTTGCACCTTTCAATCCAACACATCTGACTTCAGCAAGCATTTTTTGAGTACCGGGTTAGTATTCCCTCTTCGATCCCTTCTCCTTAGCCAGTCTGCCCTGCTGCAGCCTGTTATCCAGGATCACCACATGGAGGTGTAGAAGGGTCTTGGCAGCTCTGGTTCGCTGGCCCTGATGCTAGCAGTCAGCTATGGGTCGCTGACCACTGCAGCTCATGCACTGCTCAGCATCTTGATCCCAGCAACAAATTTGACAAGGACATCTCACACAGGAAAGAGGTGGTTGGCTCAGCTTTAATTGCATTGAACCGATACGCCAGTAGATCACTAGCGTCAAGGTCAGGACTCATACCTTCAACAGCATGGTCATCCCAGCAATGGTATATGGACATGATGTTTGGAGTCTATGCAGATCAGACGCAGAGAGGCTCTGTGCTACCAAAAGAGCAATTGAGTGAAGTCATAAATATCTCCTTGAGAGAAAACTTCCAAAATGCCGACATCCACCACTAGAGTTCTGGGATGTCATCGACTCAGCATCAATGTGAAAGTACTAATGGACCTGCCATGTGGTCCGCATAAATCACAATAGATGGATGAGGAGGGTGTTTTTCTGGTGGCCATACAACGACTTGCGCTGCCGCTTTTCAGCAAAATGGAGATATGTTCTGTACCACGTCCTTGGACCATCAAGGCACCCATGGGTGAAGGACAGACACGGATTCAAGTCGGATAAACCATTAAAAACTGCATTATACAAGGCATCAGCTTTTGTGAGTTGAGGTAGCCTGCTCCCTTTCTCTATAGCAGATGCTACAGAAGAGGATGAAGTGTTAGAGGGATGAAGTGTTAGAGAGTGTTGAAGAGTTATTAGTATTTGTCAGATGCAGTCACCAGATTTAGCCCTTGCACTACCCACTTACGCATTGCATTAACAAACTCCAATAAAAGCAATGTACCCATTTACAGAAGGCTGAACTGGCTTTGACGATCTAGACTTTGCTAATGATTGATTCTTCTGTCTCACAACCACAACCAAATGTAAAACTAAACAAATTATTTTACTGCATGGTGACTGAAATTAGGTCTGAGGGTACACAAAGAAAAGAAACACAGATTCTGAGAAAAAAAAGGACCTACTGACAAACAGATTGTACTGAGAGACATTGTATTACAAAAGGTAGATACATTCATATATTATGGTGGCAATATCTCTCTCTCTCATGTAGCATGTCCTTTGTAAAACGTCGCTCCCATCACAGTCTGTCTGAAAGAAACTCGTTCCCTTGCCAAAACTCCAGCTTCCGCCACTGTCATACTCAGGCACTCCTGGATATCTTGGTGCCATCGTCTTCTTGGTCTACCCCTTCCTCTTTTGTCTGGCACCATACCTTCCATCACCGTCCTCTCAAGACCGTTGTGTCTCTTGATGTGACCAAAGTATTTGCATTTTCTAGCCAAAATGGAATTGATAAACCAGTTTTCCTCTATGCTCAACTCTTGCCGAATGTCTACATTTGTTCTTTTCTCTGTCCAGGGTATTCTGAGGATCTTTCTGTAACATTTTGACTCGAAGGATTCGATTCTTTGTCTAGAAGTTTTGGTAATCATCCATGCTTCACAGCCATAAGCTGCCACAGGAAAAACACAGGCTCTCAAGACTTTTACTTTTATCGTTTTGTTGGTGCCCTGCCATAATTTCTTCAGGCTGTTCAGTCTCTGCATTGCCATAGCTAGTCGTCTTCTGATTTCTTTCGAGCAGTCACCATTTTTGTCGATTCTGGAGCCCAGATATTCAAAATGTGTAACCTGATCTATTTCCTCACCACCCACTGTAAATTTATGCTGACATTGTGTTTTATCGGTGGTCATTATCTTTGTTTTGTTTATGTTTATGAACAGATTTTGATCTTTACTATGTCCATTAACGGCTGAAAGTAGCTGCTCTAGCCCTTCCGCACTTCTTGATAGTATCACTGTGTCCTCTGCATATCGTAACTCTGGAATCTCGTACCCCCCAATCGTAAATGGGTCGAAACTTTCAATGTTCTCATCTTCTCGCACATTTCTCATTATACATTCCGCATATATGTTGTACAGATAAGGTGAGAGTATACATCCCTGTCGGACTCCCTTTTGTACTGCAAACCAATCTGATGTTTGCCCAGATACTCGGACAGCGGCTTGTTGATCTTGGTATAATGTTTCAATGAGATGGACTATATGCAAAGGAAACCCCAATTCCTTCATGATTCTCCACAGATTTTGATGTTTTACCGTGTCGAAGGCCTTAGTGTAATCAATGAAACATGTGTACAGGTCTACATTAAACTCTCTACATTTTTCATAGATATTCCTTAAATTGAATATGTGGTCCCGGGTCCCTCTGTCTTTCCTAAAACCTGCCTGGACTACGTGAATTTCAGATTCAAACCTTTTCTCTATCCTTCTTAATAGGATTCGCAAGAGTATCTTGCTAGTATGGCTGATCAGTGCGATAGTTCGGTAGTTCGTGCACAGCTTCAGGTTGCCTTTTTTGGAGAGGGGAATATAAATTGATTTCTTCCATGCTTCTGGCCACTCTGCACTGTGCCATATCTGTTTACACAGCATGTGGTAGACTCGAGCACATGCCTCTCCTCCTGCTTGTATTAGCTCTGCTGGGATATCATCGCATCCTGGGGACTTTCCCTTTTTCAGGCTTTTAATTGCAGAGCGTACTTCTTCCAATGTTGGTTCAGGTTCTTTCTCATCCTTTGGTAGGATTGTAACTGAGCGCTTTGTGCTATCTCCATACATGGTTCTGCAGTACTCTCTCCATCTATTCAGTATGTCTTTGGTTTCTGTTAGTGTGTTATCCTCTTCGTCATTTATGACATGTGGAACCAGACGGAATTCCCTTGTCAGTGTTCTTATTGCCTTGAATGCATCTCTTTCTTTGCCTTGTTGTTGTAGGTTTTCTATATCCTTACATGTTTCTACTATGTATCTTCTTTTATCTTTTCTTATTTCTCTTCTAATTTTTCTTGCGCAGTTTTTATATGCTGTGTTGGTCCCCTTACTTCCCATTTGTTTTAATTGTTGCCTTTCTGCAATGAGTTTCTGTGTTTCGTCTGTTATATAGCTCTGTGTCTTGTGCAATATCTTTGGAATCATTTCTTTTGCTGTCGAGATCAAAATCTTCCTTGCGTACGATGTCAACTCCTCAGATGTCATCTTTTCCTGTATAGCAAGCAACGCCTCAAATTTGTTTTCTACTTTGATGTTGTATTCAGTAGGTATCGCTGATACATCGAAGCGTATTCGCTGGCAACCTTTGTAGATCCTGCGTAGTCTTGTTTGGTGGCAATATAGACAAGATCAAAGGTACTAATTGTGTGTTGTGTTCTTGTTTGCTCATACTAATTGTGTGTGTGTTCTTGTTTGCTCATACTAATTGTGTGTGTGTTCTTCTTTCCTCAAACTGATTGTGTGTGTGTTCATGTTTGCTCATTCTGTGTGTGTGTGTTCATGTTTGCTCATTCTGACTGTGTGTGTGTTCATGTTTGCTCATTCTGACTGTGTGTGTGTGTTCATGTTTGCTCATTCTGTGTGTTTGTGTTCATGTTTGCTCATTATGTTTGTGTTCATGTTTGCTCATTCTGTGTGTGTTCATGTTTGCTCATTCTGTGTGTGTTCATGTTTGCTCATTCTGTGTGTGTTCATGTTGGCTCATTCTGTGTGTGTTCATGTTTGCTCATTCTGACTGTGTGTGTGTGTGTGTTCCTGTTTGCTCATTCTGACTGTGTGTGTGTGTGTTCATGTTTGCTCATTCTGACTGTGTGTGTGTTCATGTTTGCTCATTCTGTGTGTGTTGCTGTTTTCTCATTCTGGCTGTGTGTGTGTTCATGTTTGCTCATTCTGGTTGTGTGTTCATGTTTGCTCATTCTGACTGTGTGTGTATTCATTTTTGCTCATTCTGTGTGTGTTCATGTTTGCTCATTCTGTGTATGTTCATGTTTTCTCATTCTGTGTGTGTGTCTTCATGTTTGCTCATTCTGACTGTGTCTGTGTTTATGTTCGCTCATTCTGTGTGTGTTCATGTTTGCTCATTCTGTGCGTATTCATGTTTGCTCATTCTGACTGTGTGTGTGTTCATGTTTGCTCATTCTGTGTGTGTTCATGTTTGCTCATTCTGACTGTGTGTGTCTTCATGTTTGCTCATTCTGACTGTGTGTGTGTTCATGTTTGCTCATTCTGTGTGTTCATATTTGCTCATTCTGTGTGTGTTCATGGTCGCTCATTCTGTGTGTGTTCATGTTTGCTCATTCTGTGCGTATTCATGTTTGCTCATTCTGTGTGTGTTCATGTTTGCTCATTCTGTGTGTGTTCATATTTGCTCATTCTGTGCGTATTCATGTTTGCTCATTCTGACTGTGTGTGTGTTCATGTTTGTTCATTCTGTGTGTGTTCATGTTGCTCATTCTGACTGTGTGTATCTTCATGTTTGCTCATTCTGACTGTGTGTGTCTTCATGTTTGCTCATTCTGACTGTGTGTGTGTTCATGTTCGCTCATTCTGTGTGTGTTCATGTTTGCTCATTCTGTGCGTATTCATGTTTGCTCATTCTGTGTGTTCATGTTTGCTCATTCTGTGTGTGTTCATGTTTGCTCATTCTGTGTGTGTTCATATTTGCTCCTTCTGTGCGTATTCATGTTTGCTCATTCTGACTGTGTGTGTGTTCATGTTTGTTCATTCTGTGTGTGTTGCTGTTTTCTCATTCTGACTGTGTGTGTTCATGTTGCTCATTCTGGTTGTGTGTTCATGTTGCTCATTCTGGTTGTGTGTTCATGTTTGCTCATTCTGTGTGTGTTCATGTTTGCTCATTCTGTGTGTTCATGTTTGCTCATTCTGTGCATATTCATGTTTGCTCATTCTGACTGTGTGTGTGTTCATGTTTGTTCATTCTGTGTGTGTTGTTATTTTCTCATTCTGACTGTGTGTGTTCATGGTGCTCATTCTGGTTGTGTGTTCATGTTGCTCATTCTGGTTGTGTGTTCATGTTTGTTCATTCTGTGTGTGTTCATGTTTGCTCATTCTGTGTGTGTTCATGTTTGCTCATTCTGTGTGTGTTCATGTTTGCTAATTCTGTGTGTGTTCATGTTTGCTCATTCTGTGTGTGTTCATGTTTGCTCATTCTGACTGTGTGTGTGTTCATGTTTGCTTATTCTGACTGTGTGTGTGTTCATGTTTGCTTATTCTGACTGTGTGTGTGTTCATGTTTGTTCATTCTGTGTGTGTTCATGTTTGTTCATTCTGTGTGTGTTCATGTTTGCTCATTCTGTGTGTGTTCATGTTTGTTTATTCTATGTTTGTTCATTCTGTGTGTGTTCATGTTTGGTCATTCTGTGTGTTCACGTTTGTTCATTCTGTGTGTGTTCATATTTGGTCATTCTGTGTGTGTTCATGTTTGGTCATTCTGTGTGTGTTCATGTTTGCTCATTCTGACTGTGTGTGTGTGTGTATGTTTGCTCATTCTGACTGTGTGTGTGTGTGTGTTCATGTTTGCTCATTCTGACTGTGTGTGTGTTCATGTTTGCTCATTTTGACTGTGTGTGTGTGTTCATGTTTGCTCATTCTGACTGTGTGTGTGTTCATGTTTGCTCATTCTGTGTGTGTTCATGTTCGCTCATTCTGTGTGTGTTTATGTTTGCTCATTCTGACTGTGTGTGTGTTCATGTTTACTCATTCTGTGTGTGTTTATGTTTGCTCATTCTGACTGTGTGTGTGTTCATGTTTGCTCATTTTGACTGTGTGTGTGTGTTCATGTTTGCTCATTCTGACTGTGTGTGTGTTCATGTTTGCTCATTCTGTGTGTGTTCATGTTTGCTCATTATGTGTGTGTTCATGTTTGCTCATTCTGTGTGTGTTCGTTTGCTCATTCTGTGTGTTCATGTTTGCTCATTCTGTGTGTGTTCATGTTTGCTCATTCTGACTGTGTGTTCATGTTTGCTCATTCTGACTGTGTGTGTGTGTGTTCCTGTTTGCTCATTCTGACTGTGTGTGTGTGTTCATGTTTGCTCATTCTGACTGTGTGTGTGTTCATGTTTTCTCATTCTAGCTGTGTGTATGTTCATGTTTGTTCATTATGTGTGTGTTCATGTTTGCTCATTCTGGTTGTGTGTTCATGTTTGCTCATTCTGTGTGTGTTCATGTTTGCTCATTCTGTGTGTTCATGTTTGCTCATTCTGTGTGTGTTCATGTTTTCTCATTCTGACTGTGTCTGTGTTCATGTTTACTCATTCTGTGTGTTCATGTTTGCTCATTCTGTGTGTGTTCATGTTCGCTCATTCTGTGTGTGTTCATGTTTGCTCATTGTGCGTATTCATGTTTGCTCATTCTGTGCGTATTCATGTTTGCTCATTCTGACTGTGTGTGTGTTCATGTTTGCTCATTCTGTGTGTGTCTTCATGTTTGCTCATTCTGACTGTGTGTGTGTGTTCATGTTTGCTCATTCTGTGTGTGTTCATGTTTGCTCATTCTGTGTGTGTTCATGTTTGCTCATTCTGTGTGTGTTCATGTTTGCTCATTCTGTGTGTGTTCATGTTTGCTCATTCTGTGTGTGTTCATGTTTGCTCATTCTGACTGTGTGTGTGTGTGTGTGTTCCTGTTTGCTCATTCTGACTGTGTGTGTGTGTGTTCATGTTTGCTCATTCTGACTGTGTGTGTGTTCATGTTTGCTCATTCTGTGTGTGTTGCTGTTTTCTCATTCTGGCTGTGTGTGTGTTCATGTTTGCTCATTCTGGTTGTGTGTTCATGTTTGCTCATTCTGACTGTGTGTGTATTCATTTTTGCTCATTCTGTGTATGTTCATGTTTTCTCATTCTGTGTGTGTCTCTTCATGTTTGCTCATTCTGACTGTGTCTGTGTTCATGTTCGCTCATTCTGTGTGTGTTCATGTTTGCTCATTCTGTGCGTATTCATGTTTGCTCATTCTGACTGTGTGTGTGTTCATGTTTGCTCATTCTGTGTGTGTTCATGTTTGCTCATTCTGACTGTGTGTGTCTTCATGTTTGCTCATTCTGACTGTGTGTGTATTCATGTTTGCTCATTCTGTGTGTTCATGTTTGCTCATTCTGTGTGTGTTCATGGTCGCTCATTCTGTGTGTGTTCATGTTTGCTCATTCTGTGCGTATTCATGTTTGCTCATTCTGTGTGTGTTCATGTTTGCTCATTCTGTGTGTGTTCATATTTGCTCATTCTGTGCGTATTCATGTTTGCTCATTCTGACTGTGTGTGTGTTCATGTTTGTTCATTCTGTGTGTGTTCATGTTGCTCATTCTGGTTGTGTGTTCATGTTTGCTCATTCTGTGCGTGTTCATGTTTGCTCATTCTGACTGTGTGTATCTTCATGTTTGCTCATTCTGACTGTGTGTGTCTTCATGTTTGCTCATTCTGACTGTGTGTGTGTTCATGTTCGCTCATTCTGTGTGTGTTCATGTTTGCTCATTCTGTGCGTATTCATGTTTGCTCATTCTGTGTGTTCATGTTTGCTCATTCTGTGTGTGTTCATGTTTGCTCATTCTGTGTGTGTTCATATTTGCTCCTTCTGTGCGTATTCATGTTCGCTCATTCTGACTGTGTGTGTGTTCATGTTTGTTCATTCTGTGTGTGTTGCTGTTTTCTCATTCTGACTGTGTGTGTTCATGTTGCTCATTCTGGTTGTGTGTTCATGTTTGCTCATTCTGTGTGTGTTCATGGTTGCTCATTCTGTGTGTGTTCATGGTTGCTCATTCTGTGTGTGTTCATGTTTGCTCATTCTGTGCATATTCATGTTTGCTCATTCTGACTGTGTGTGTGTTCATGTTTGTTCATTCTGTGTGTGTTGCTGTTTTCTCATTCTGACTGTGTGTGTTCATGTTGCTCATTCTGGTTGTGTGTTCATGTTGCTCATTCTGGTTGTGTGTTCATGTTTGTTCATTCTGTGTGTGTTCATGTTTGCTCATTCTGTGTGTGTTCATGTTTGCTCATTCTGTGTGTGTTCATGTTTGCTCATTCTGTGTGTGTTCATGTTTGCTCATTCTGTGTGTGTTCATGTTTGCTCATTCTGTGTGTGTTCATGTTTGCTCATTCTGTGTGTGTTCATGTTTGCTCATTCTGTGTGTGTTCATGTTTGCTCATTCTGTGTGTGTTCATGTTTGCTCATTCTGACTGTGTGTGTGTTCATGTTTGCTTATTCTGACTGTGTGTGTGTTCATGTTTGCTTATTCTGACTGTGTGTGTGTTCATGTTTGCTTATTCTGACTGTGTGTGTGTTCATGTTTGTTCATTCTGTGTGTGTTCATGTTTGTTCATTCTGTGTGTGTTCATGTTTGCTCATTCTGTGTGTGTTCATGTTTGCTCATTCTGTGTGTGTTCATGTTTGTTTATTCTGTGTGTGTTCATGTTTGTTCATTCTGTGTGTGTTCATGTTTGGTCATTCTGTGTGTTCACGTTTGTTCATTCTGTGTGTGTTCATATTTGGTCATTCTGTGTGTGTTCATGTTTGCTCATTCTGACTGTGTGTGTGTGTATGTTTGCTCATTCTGACTGTGTGTGTTCATGTTTGCTCATTCTGACTGTGTGTGTGTTCATGTTTGCTCATTTTGACTGTGTGTGTGTGTTCATGTTTGCTCATTCTGTGTGTGTTCATGTTCGCTCATTCTGTGTGTGTTTATGTTTGCTCATTCTGACTGTGTGTGTGTTCATGTTTACTCATTCTGTGTGTGTTTATGTTTGTTCATTATATGTGTGTTCATGTTTGTTCATTCTGTGTGTGTTCATGTTTGCTCATTCTGTGTGTGTTCATGTTTGCTCATTATGTGTGTGTTCATGTTTGCTCATTCTGTGTGTGTTCGTTTGCTCATTCTGTGTGTTCATGTTTGCTCATTCTGTGTGTGTTCATGTTTGCTCATTCTGTGTGTGTTCATGTTTGCTCATTCTGACTGTGTGTGTGTGTTCCTGTTTGCTCATTCTGACTGTGTGTGTGTGTTCATGTTTGCTCATTCTGACTGTGTGTGTGTTCATGTTTTCTCATTCTAGCTGTGTGTATGTTCATGTTTGTTCATTATGTGTGTGTTCATGTTTGCTCATTCTGGTTGTGTGTTCATGTTTGCTCATTCTGTGTGTGTTCATGTTTGCTCATTCTGTGTGTTCATTCTGTGTGTGTTCATGTTTTCTCATTCTGACTGTGTCTGTGTTCATGTTTGCTCATTCTGTGTGTTCATGTTTGCTCATTCTGTGTGTGTTCATGTTCGCTCATTCTGTGTGTGTTCATGTTTGCTCATTGTGCGTATTCATGTTTGCTCATTCTGTGCGTATTCATGTTTGCTTATTCTGACTGTGTGTGTGTTCATGTTTGCTCATTCTGTGTGTGTCTTCATGTTTGCTCATTCTGACTGTGTGTGTGTGTTCATGTTTGCTCATTCTGTGTGTGTTCATGTTTGCTCATTCTGTGTGTGTTCATGTTTGCTCATTCTGACTGTGTGTGTGTGTGTTCATGTTTGCTCATTCTGACTGTGTGTGTGTTCATGTTTGCTTATTCTGACTGTGTGTGTGTTCATGTTTGTTCATTCTGTGTGTGTTCATGTTTGTTCATTCTGTGTGTGTTCATGTTTGCTCATTCTGTGTGTGTTCATGTTTGTTCATTCTGTGTGTGTTCATGTTTGTTTATTCTGTGTGTGTTCATTCTGTGTGTGTTCATGTTTGGTCATTCTGTGTGTTCACGTTTGTTCATTCTGTGTGTGTTCATATTTGGTCATTCTGTGTGTGTTCATGTTGCTCATTCTGGTTGTGTGTTCATGTTTGCTCATTCTGTGTGTGTTCATGTTCGCTCATTCTGTGTGTGTTCATGTTTGCTCATTCTGTGTGTTCATGTTTGCTCATTCTGTGCATATTCATGTTTGCTCATTCTGACTGTGTGTGTGTTCATGTTTGTTCATTCTGTGTGTGTTGCTATTTTCTCATTCTGACTGTGTGTGTTCATGGTGCTCATTCTGGTTGTGTGTTCATGTTGCTCATTCTGGTTGTGTGTTCATGTTTGTTCATTCTGTGTGTGTTCATGTTTGCTCATTCTGTGTGTGTTCATGTTTGCTCATTCTGTGTGTGTTCATGTTTGCTAATTCTGTGTGTGTTCATGTTTGCTCATTCTGTGTGTGTTCATGTTTGCTCATTCTGACTGTGTGTGTGTTCATGTTTGCTTATTCTGACTGTGTGTGTGTTCATGTTTGCTTATTCTGACTGTGTGTGTGTTCATGTTTGTTCATTCTGTGTGTGTTCATGTTTGTTCATTCTGTGTGTGTTCATGTTTGCTCATTCTGTGTGTGTTCATGTTTGTTTATTCTATGTTTGTTCATTCTGTGTGTGTTCATGTTTGGTCATTCTGTGTGTTCACGTTTGTTCATTCTGTGTGTGTTCATATTTGGTCATTCTGTGTGTGTTCATGTTTGGTCATTCTGTGTGTGTTCATGTTTGCTCATTCTGACTGTGTGTGTGTGTGTATGTTTGCTCATTCTGACTGTGTGTGTGTGTGTGTTCATGTTTGCTCATTCTGACTGTGTGTGTGTTCATGTTTGCTCATTTTGACTGTGTGTGTGTGTTCATGTTTGCTCATTCTGACTGTGTGTGTGTTCATGTTTGCTCATTCTGTGTGTGTTCATGTTCGCTCATTCTGTGTGTGTTTATGTTTGCTCATTCTGACTGTGTGTGTGTTCATGTTTACTCATTCTGTGTGTGTTTATGTTTGTTCATTATATGTGTGTTCATGTTTGTTCATTCTGTGTGTGTTCATGTTTGCTCATTCTGTGTGTGTTCATGTTTGCTCATTATGTGTGTGTTCATGTTTGCTCATTCTGTGTGTGTTCGTTTGCTCATTCTGTGTGTTCATGTTTGCTCATTCTGTGTGTGTTCATGTTTGCTCATTCTGACTGTGTGTTCATGTTTGCTCATTCTGACTGTGTGTGTGTGTGTGTTCCTGTTTGCTCATTCTGACTGTGTGTGTGTGTTCATGTTTGCTCATTCTGACTGTGTGTGTGTTCATGTTTTCTCATTCTAGCTGTGTGTATGTTCATGTTTGTTCATTATGTGTGTGTTCATGTTTGCTCATTCTGGTTGTGTGTTCATGTTTGCTCATTCTGTGTGTGTTCATGTTTGCTCATTCTGTGTGTTCATGTTTGCTCATTCTGTGTGTGTTCATGTTTTCTCATTCTGACTGTGTCTGTGTTCATGTTTACTCATTCTGTGTGTTCATGTTTGCTCATTCTGTGTGTGTTCATGTTCGCTCATTCTGTGTGTGTTCATGTTTGCTCATTGTGCGTATTCATGTTTGCTCATTCTGTGCGTATTCATGTTTGCTCATTCTGACTGTGTGTGTGTTCATGTTTGCTCATTCTGACTGTGTGTGTGTGTTCATGTTTGCTCATTCTGTGTGTTTGTGTTCATGTTTGCTCATTATGTTTGTGTTCATGTTTGCTCATTCTGTGTGTGTTCATGTTTGCTCATTCTGTGTGTGTTCATGTTTGCTCATTCTGTGTGTGTTCATGTTTGCTCATTCTGTGTGTGTTCATGTTTGCTCATTCTGACTGTGTGTGTGTGTGTGTGTTCCTGTTTGCTCATTCTGACTGTGTGTGTGTGTGTTCATGTTTGCTCATTCTGACTGTGTGTGTGTTCATGTTTGCTCATTCTGTGTGTGTTGCTGTTTTCTCATTCTGGCTGTGTGTGTGTTCATGTTTGCTCATTCTGGTTGTGTGTTCATGTTTGCTCATTCTGACTGTGTGTGTATTCATTTTTGCTCATTCTGTGTGTGTTCATGTTTGCTCATTCTGTGTATGTTCATGTTTTCTCATTCTGTGTGTGTCTCTTCATGTTTGCTCATTCTGACTGTGTCTGTGTTCATGTTCGCTCATTCTGTGTGTGTTCATGTTTGCTCATTCTGTGCGTATTCATGTTTGCTCATTCTGACTGTGTGTGTGTTCATGTTTGCTCATTCTGTGTGTGTTCATGTTTGCTCATTCTGACTGTGTGTGTCTTCATGTTTGCTCATTCTGACTGTGTGTGTATTCATGTTTGCTCATTCTGTGTGTTCATGTTTGCTCATTCTGTGTGTGTTCATGGTCGCTCATTCTGTGTGTGTTCATGTTTGCTCATTCTGTGCGTATTCATGTTTGCTCATTCTGTGTGTGTTCATGTTTGCTCATTCTGTGTGTGTTCATATTTGCTCATTCTGTGCGTATTCATGTTTGCTCATTCTGACTGTGTGTGTGTTCATGTTTGTTCATTCTGTGTGTGTTCATGTTGCTCATTCTGGTTGTGTGTTCATGTTTGCTCATTCTGTGCGTGTTCATGTTTGCTCATTCTGACTGTGTGTATCTTCATGTTTGCTCATTCTGACTGTGTGTGTCTTCATGTTTGCTCATTCTGACTGTGTGTGTGTTCATGTTCGCTCATTCTGTGTGTGTTCATGTTTGCTCATTCTGTGCGTATTCATGTTTGCTCATTCTGTGTGTTCATGTTTGCTCATTCTGTGTGTGTTCATATTTGCTCCTTCTGTGCGTATTCATGTTCGCTCATTCTGACTGTGTGTGTGTTCATGTTTGTTCATTCTGTGTGTGTTGCTGTTTTCTCATTCTGACTGTGTGTGTTCATGTTGCTCATTCTGGTTGTGTGTTCATGTTTGCTCATTCTGGTTGTGTGTTCATGTTTGCTCATTCTGTGTGTGTTCATGGTTGCTCATTCTGTGTGTGTTCATGTTTGCTCATTCTGACTGTGTGTGTGTTCATGTTTGTTCATTCTGTGTGTGTTGCTGTTTTCTCATTCTGACTGTGTGTGTTCATGTTGCTCATTCTGGTTGTGTGTTCATGTTGCTCATTCTGGTTGTGTGTTCATGTTTGTTCATTCTGTGTGTGTTCATGTTTGCTCATTCTGTGTGTGTTCATGTTTGCTCATTCTGTGTGTGTTCATGTTTGCTCATTCTGTGTGTGTTCATGTTTGCTCATTCTGTGTGTGTTCATGTTTGCTCATTCTGTGTGTGTTCATGTTTGCTCATTCTGTGTGTGTTCATGTTTGCTCATTCTGTGTGTGTTCATGTTTGCTCATTCTGTGTGTGTTCATGTTTGCTCATTCTGACTGTGTGTGTGTTCATGTTTGCTTATTCTGACTGTGTGTGTGTTCATGTTTGCTTATTCTGACTGTGTGTGTGTTCATGTTTGTTCATTCTGTGTGTGTTCATGTTTGTTCATTCTGTGTGTGTTCATGTTTGCTCATTCTGTGTGTGTTCATGTTTGCTCATTCTGTGTGTGTTCATGTTTGTTTATTCTGTGTGTGTTCATGTTTGTTCATTCTGTGTGTGTTCATGTTTGGTCATTCTGTGTGTTCACGTTTGTTCATTCTGTGTGTGTTCATATTTGGTCATTCTGTGTGTGTTCATGTTTGCTCATTCTGACTGTGTGTGTGTGTATGTTTGCTCATTCTGACTGTGTGTGTTCATGTTTGCTCATTCTGACTGTGTGTGTGTTCATGTTTGCTCATTTTGACTGTGTGTGTGTGTTCATGTTTGCTCATTCTGTGTGTGTTCATGTTCGCTCATTCTGTGTGTGTTTATGTTTGCTCATTCTGACTGTGTGTGTGTTCATGTTTACTCATTATGTGTGTGTTTATGTTTGTTCATTATATGTGTGTTCATGTTTGTTCATTCTGTGTGTGTTCATGTTTGCTCATTCTGTGTGTGTTCATGTTTGCTCATTATGTGTGTGTTCATGTTTGCTCATTCTGTGTGTGTTCGTTTGCTCATTCTGTGTGTTCATGTTTGCTCATTCTGTGTGTGTTCATGTTTGCTCATTCTGTGTGTGTTCATGTTTGCTCATTCTGACTGTGTGTGTGTGTTCCTGTTTGCTCATTCTGACTGTGTGTGTGTGTTCATGTTTGCTCATTCTGACTGTGTGTGTGTTCATGTTTTCTCATTCTAGCTGTGTGTATGTTCATGTTTGTTCATTATGTGTGTGTTCATGTTTGCTCATTCTGGTTGTGTGTTCATGTTTGCTCATTCTGTGTGTGTTCATGTTTGCTCATTCTGTGTGTTCATTCTGTGTGTGTTCATGTTTTCTCATTCTGACTGTGTCTGTGTTCATGTTTGCTCATTCTGTGTGTTCATGTTTGCTCATTCTGTGTGTGTTCATGTTTGCTCATTCTGTGTGTGTTCATGTTTGCTCATTGTGCGTATTCATGTTTGCTCATTCTGTGCGTATTCATGTTTGCTCATTCTGACTGTGTGTGTGTTCATGTTTGCTCATTCTGTGTGTGTCTTCATGTTTGCTCATTCTGACTGTGTGTGTGTGTTCATGTTTGCTCATTCTGTGTGTGTTCATGTTTGCTCATTCTGTGTGTGTTCATGTTTGCTCATTCTGTGTGTGTTCATGTTTGCTCATTCTGTGTGTGTTCATGTTTGCTCATTCTGTGTGTGTTCATGTTTGTTCATTCTGTGTGTGTTCATGTTTGCTCATTCTGTGTGTGTTCATGTTTGTTCATTCTGTGTGTGTTCATGTTTGTTTATTCTGTGTGTGTTCATTCTGTGTGTGTTCATGTTTGGTCATTCTGTGTGTTCACGTTTGTTCATTCTGTGTGTGTTCATATTTGGTCATTCTGTGTGTGTTCATGTTTGGTCATTCTGTGTGTGTTCATGTTTGCTCATTCTGACTGTGTGTGTGTGTGTATGTTTGCTCATTCTGACTGTGTGTGTTCATGTTTGCTCATTCTGACTGTGTGTGTGTTCATGTTTGCTCATTTTGACTGTGTGTGTGTGTTCATGTTTGCTCATTCTGACTGTGTGTGTGTTCATGTTTGCTCATTCTGTGTGTGTTCATGTTCGCTCATTCTGTGTGTGTTTATGTTTGCTCATTCTGACTGTGTGTGTGTTCATGTTTACTCATTCTGTGTGTGTTTATGTTTGTTCATTATATGTGTGTTCATGTTTGCTCATTCTGTGTGTGTTCATGTTTGCTCATTCTGTGTGTGTTCATGTTTGCTCATTATGTGTGTGTTCATGTTTGCTCATTCTGTGTGTGTTCGTTTGCTCATTCTGTGTGTTCATGTTTGCTCATTCTGTGTGTGTTCATGTTTGCTCATTCTGTGTGTGTTCATGTTTGCTCATTCTGTGTGTGTTCATGTTTGCTCATTCTGACTGTGTGTGTGTGTTCCTGTTTGCTCATTCTGACTGTGTGTGTGTGTTCATGTTTGCTCATTCTGACTGTGTGTGTGTTCATGTTTTCTCATTCTAGCTGTGTGTATGTTCATGTTTGTTCATTATGTGTGTGTTCATGTTTGCTCATTCTGGTTGTGTGTTCATGTTTGCTCATTCTGTGTGTGTTCATGTTTGCTCATTCTGTGTGTTCATTCTGTGTGTGTTCATGTTTTCTCATTCTGACTGTGTCTGTGTTCATGTTTGCTCATTCTGTGTGTTCATGTTTGCTCATTCTGTGTGTGTTCATGTTCGCTCATTCTGTGTGTGTTCATGTTTGCTCATTGTGCGTATTCATGTTTGCTCATTCTGTGCGTATTCATGTTTGCTCATTCTGACTGTGTGTGTGTTCATGTTTGCTCATTCTGTGTGTGTCTTCATGTTTGCTCATTCTGACTGTGTGTGTGTGTTCATGTTTGCTCATTCTGTGTGTGTTCATGTTTGCTCATTCTGTGTGTGTTCATGTTTGCTCATTCTGTGTGTGTTCATGTTTGCTCATTCTGTGTGTGTTCATGTTTGCTCATTCTGACTGTGTGTGTGTGTGTTCATGTTTGCTCATTCTGACTGTGTGTGTGTGTTCATGTTTGCTCATTCTGACTGTGTGTGTGTTCATGTTTGCTCATTCTGTGTGTTGCTGTTTTCTCATTCTGGCTGTGTGTGTGTTCATGTTTGTTCATTATGTGTGTGTTCATGTTTGCTCATTCTGGTTGTGTGTTCATGTTTGCTCATTCTGTGTGTGTTCATGTTTGCTCATTCTGTGTGTGTTCATGTTTGCTCATTCTGTGTGTTCATGTTTGCTCATTCTGTGTGTGTTCATGTTCGCTCATTCTGTGTGTATTCATGTTTGCTCATTCTGTGCGTATTCATGTTTGCTCATTCTGACTGTGTGTGTGTTCATGTTTGCTCATTCTGTGTGTGTTAGTGTTTGCTCATTCTGACTGTGTGTGTCTTCATGTTTGCTCATTCTGACTGTGTGTGTGTTCATGTTTGCTCATTCTGTGTGTGTTCATGTTCGCTCATTCTGTGTGTGTTCATGTTTGCTCATTCTGTGTGTGTTCATGTTTGCTCATTCTGACTGTGTGTATTCTTGTTCGTTCATTCTGTGTGTGTTCATGTTGCTCATTCTGGTTGTGTGTTCATGTTTGCTCATTCTGTATGTGTTCATGTTTGCTCATTCTGTGTGTGTTCATGTTTGCTCATTCTGTGTGTGTTCATGTTTGCTCATTCTGTGTGTGTTCATGTTTGCTCATTCTGTGTGTGTTCATGTTTGCTCATTCTGTGTGTGTTCATGTTCGCTCATTCTTTGTGTGTTCATGTTCGCTCATTCTGTGTGTGTTCATGTTTGCTCATTCTGTGTGTTCATGTTTGCTCATTCTGTGTGTTCATGTTTGCTCATTCTGTGTGTGTTCATGTTTGCTCATTCTGTGTGTTCATGTTTGCTCATTCTGTGTGTTCATATTTGCTCATTCTGTGCATATTCATGTTTGCTCATTCTGACTGTGTGTGTGTTCATGTTTGTTCATTCTGTGTGTGTTGCTGTTTTCTCATTCTGACTGTGTGTGTTCATGTTTGCTCATTCTGTGTGTGTTCATGTTGCTCATTCTGGTTGTGTGTTCATGTTTGCTCATTCTGTGTGTGTTTTCATGTTTGCTCATTCTGTGTGTGTTCATGTTTGCTCATTCTGTGTGTGTTCATGTTTGCTCATTCTGTGTGTGTTCATGTTTGCTCATTCTGTGTGTGTTCATGTTTGCTCATTCTGTGTGTGTTCATGTTTGTTCATTCTGTGTGTGTTCATGTTTGTTCATTCTGTGTGTGTTCATGTTTGTTCATTCTGTGTGTGTTCATGTTTGTTCATTCTGTGTGTGTTCATGTTTGTTCATTCTGTGTGTGTTCATGTTTGTTCATTCTGTGTGTGTTCATGTTCGTTCATTCTGTGTGTGTTCATGTTTGTTCTTTCTGTGTGTGTTCATGTTTGTTCATTCTGTGTGTGTTCATGTTTGTTCATTCTGTGTGTGTTCATGTTTGTTCATTCTGTGTTTGTTCATTCTGTGTGTGTTCATGTTTGTTCATTCTGTGTGTGTTCATTCTGTGTGTGTTCATGTTTGTTCATTCTGTGTGTGTTCATGTTTGTTCATTCTGTGTGTGTTCATGTTTGTTCATTCTGTGTGTGTTCATATTTGGTCATTCTGTGTGTGTTTATGTTTGGTCATTCTGTGTGTCTTCATGTTTGCTCATTCTGACTGTGTGTGTGTTCATGTTTGCTCATTCTGTGTGTGTTCATGTTTGCTCATTCTGTGTGTGTTCATGTTCGCTCATTCTGTGTGTGTTCATGTTTGCTCATTCTGTGCGTATTCATGTTTGCTCATTCTGTGTGTTCATGTTTGCTCATTCTGTGTGTGTTCATGTTTGCTCATTCTGTGTGTGTTCATGTTTGCTCATTCTGTGTGTGTTCATGTTTGCTCATTCTGACTGTGTGTGTTCATGTTTGCTCATTCTGACTGTGTATTCAATTAACCCTGAAATGGATTGCTAATTGTCCTGATAATGACCTCATGTAGCCCTGAGATGAACTTTTATTCAATTTAGTGTTTAACCATGTTACCAGAGCTTTAAAGTCATTCTCAAAGTGTTGTCTTTGGACCCTTGGCAGCCTCTGAGACTCTATCAGTGGGTCTCCAAAGACATAACTTTGATAATAAAACTAAGACATTACTTATAAAAAAATATAAGACAATGGCAGTCATTGCAATTAGTTTTATGTTTTTGAGAAAAAAAATATATTTCTCTTATTAAAAAAAGTTAGTTGCCCATCACAAACAAAGATGGTGACAGCATCAGACAGATTTTGTCTTGATGATGTAACTTGTGCTGTATTTGGATTATAGTGAAAAAGATTATAGTGAAAAAGAAGCTACGCTGGTTATCAACCTCACTCTCTGGTCCCAAGCTACCTTGGGCCAGTGGCAAGACATAAGTCAAGACGACTGAAGGTAATTCCAAATGCAGGCACTCTGGTCCCACCTCCTTGAGACCAGGGGTCAATTGAAACCTGCGAGGCTCAAACCCACGTTGTTTCCATTCATTGCTTTGAGAGATGAGTGCCTTGCCTCTCTTATAAACATGTTATGTAATACATTTATTATTATTTTTAAATAAAATAATTAATAAATAAAAACTATAAACAATTTCTCAGATTTAGTTTCTAATACCACCTGAGAGAGAGAGCCGAGTTAACAGTGGTTTCCCAGCAAAACGATCTGGGTTTGGTCAGTTGGTGCAGGATTTTTTTATGATCGCAAAAAATCAAAATCCTGAGATAGACCCAGCCTCAAAATCGGATATCAGAACAATCTTGGAAGTAAAGGTAGTCGGTGTGATGATGACCTCATCACCCCTAGCATGTCGTTAGTCAAGATAATGTTGACCTAACACCATATCCCCAATATGTCTCACAGGTGTGTAAACAGAATCTAAAAATACCACCTGTGGTAGGTACCTGGTTGTGGAAAGAAGAGCACCACTGTAACCTTCTCAGCATATTGTAAAAGATAACTAAAAGACAACAGTTGTGCATACAGCTAGTAACATCATCATGTGAAACCACTACTACAAATGCATGGTAGCATGCTTTCTGTAAGTGAGCTGTTATGGTGAGCCCCTATGCTTGACATGCAGCAAAACAGGCAAACTAAAATGAATATTAATACGGTTGGTAGTAGTAGACTCTTTTCAGTCATTTCTGACTATAGAATTATGCAACCTTGGATAGCAACTCTGAGTATTTCTTTTCCTTGTGGCATTGTCTTTTCACTTCTGTGTTGCAAGAGCTTATTTTCGCCCAGTCTAAGTGGCCCTTCAGGTAGCATCCCCACTTTGATCGGTCTGACTGCAGCTATGTCTTCCCCAGATTTCAGATACGTATCAAATGCCTTCATGTCCTGCTTATACGTACGTGTCTGTGAACTTCATCTGTTCTTTTATCACACACCAGTTGCCCATAGAGAATATCTTTGATGCAATGAACATGACCAAGCCATCGCAGTCTTCATTCCCTAAGGAGAGTATGTATACGTGGGAGGAGACTGGTGAGAGAATGTGCCTCTGCATTCATCACTCTGTCTTTCCCTGAGACCCTAAGAATGAATCTCATGTGCCATAAGTGAACGGTTAAAATAAGTAAATAAAATCTTCATAGACAAGGCTCTTTGGGGTGGGGTTCTGATTAGTTTTTAGGTGTATAAAGAATTGCTAAAACCATATGAACTCTCACCTCACCTTTAGAATAGAGAGTTTTGTTCATATAAGCTCCCAAACTCATGGCATCCCATTCTGCAGCCTGAGGGTGGGAATATGGATCTCCCACAGACAACTGAGCCTGAAACCGATCTAACTGTGAACACAGAATATCTACAAAAGTGACCAAACCTGGTTAGAACACACAGCAAACACGAGAGCAATTAGTGTACAAAAAAAACTATTCTTCAACAGGTAAGTTTTAGTATACATTAGAAACATAAAATCAATTGACACACAAAATGGATTGCTTTTAAAAAAATCAATCTTACCAACATCAGAAAAGCAAAGCACAACTGAGGTGCAGAATGTAATATGGAGATATTTCGTGTAAGATATTTTGTGTACAAGTTTAAGAACTACAAACAAAGGGCCAAAAACAGAGCAGTGAATGAGCTGAGAGTAGCCAGCAGCCCGACATGTTGTGTTGAACCTCACCGGTGAGTCCAGAGCTGACTGTATAGTACAATTCTGGCCCAGAAACCCCTTCAGCGTGTGCAGCATATAAGGTCAAGATTGGACACGTGAGTGTCGGTTGTTTTATCTTTCTGCACAGTACATTTTCTCCTACCCTCGGAGATCAAACATTCTTCAGCAATGGAGGAGTCGCTGGTGGTTCTACGCCATGCCATGAGAGAGTTTTTGAAGCACTTTTTGTGCCCATCGACCAGAAGACGTAGGCCTACTTTCTGCTCGCCACACATTAGTTCTTTGGGGATGCAATTGACTAGCATACGCATGACATGACCAGCTCACCTGATGTGGGTCTTCTGCAATAGTGTGTTGATGTTGTACATTTTAGCCTTCGAGAGAATCTCAGTGTTTATTACCCTATCCTGCCATTATACTCTCAACAAGTAGCCTGCGACTCATAGCTTGCTACTAGCATAAGGGTCAACAAATCAAAGCAGACCAAGACCTTATTTCGTCTCTAAAATCAGGCTTGACCTGTGCTGCCTGGCTAAGAGAATATGGATTGAAGATGGAAGGTAAACCCGGTCCTAAAATTTCTGTACTGTGTCGGATGTGTTGGTTCAATAGGCACAGGTATCACAGTTTTGCTGTAAACTACGATACTACATAATAAAATGTCCTTTGCAGGACGTATGCTGAAGAAGAAGAAGAAAGATAAGAACTATAAACTTACTTTGTTTGAAGTATTTGCTTTTAGATTATGTAAATGTTTTCACTGAAGGCATACATTTGAATTTTATCTTATTTTCATATATGCTGGCAGTCATAATGGGTATTTCATTATGTAAAATGTGATTTCAGTAAGGAGACCCAAATTTATAAAATTATAGAAAATATGGGTTTGACCTGCAGCAGCTCAATTTTAGACCGTTGTTCAAGAACCAATGAGGTCCAGGGTACAGAAAACACAATGCACTGAAGGTGGGTTGTATCCTCAATTGATAGTTTGATAAAAAAATGTATGCAAAAAACATATTTTAAACCATAAAACTTATAAAAATAAATCACATCTGTGGCGGCAATTACAGAAACAAAATTGAACCTTTAAACAGGGGGCAAAGATGCCGCTGTGAATGAGCTGACAGCAGCCAGCAACTCATAGCTGGCTGCTTGCATCTGGGCCAGTGACACAAAAAAGACCCAGACCCTATTCCACCTCTCCAAGTGGTGGCCCTAGAAATAGACTGCAGTCATGCATTCATGTGTGCACTAACTGCAACCGATAACACAATCAGAAGGTATGACTTCAATGCACATTAATTTTACTTCGACATTTGACAAAGAATTGCATTACTCTCTCTGGGACAGAAAAGTAAACCAACTTAGTAATGTCATCAAGAATTTATATTCAAATACCTCGAGTGCTAATCATATCAATCGCAGAACAGGAGATTAGGAAATATTTTTTTAGTCAGAGAGTGGTGAATACTTGGAATGCATTGCCACAGGAGGTAATGGAGGCAGGAACAATTAATGCATTTAAGAATAAATTGGATGCGCATAGCTTTTAGAGCAAGGTAATGTAAATGAAACTGGTTGTATACAGACTCTGTAGAGTCTTCTAAACCAGTATAAAGACATTAAGTTAAGAACAGGAGTTTGGTTTAACACTATGGATGACGTAAGACAGGGCTGCCTACTATCAGCCACCCTGTTCAACCTATTACTAGAAAAAAACTATGACAGCTGTTCTGAGTAGTCATCATGGAACAGTAACTATAGGTGAATGCATTTTTCCAAACCTATGCTTGGCTGATGACATAAATGTTCGTGCCAGAAATTTAAAAGATCTGCAAGCTCTTGAGACAGTTACACAATTCAAACACCTGGGCTCTATAATTGGAGTAGAGGGAAACAAGGCAGAACTAAATACAAGGATTGCACAGGCAGTAATAATTCTCACCTTGATGAAGCTACTACGGAAGGGCAAGAACTTACAAGTTAAGACTAATATCACATTAAGGCAAATGTTGATCTTCTCCATATACCTATATGAGTGTGAAGCATGGACAGATATAGAATGCAGATTTAGAGCATAAAGTTCAAGCAATGGTTTAAACTTCAATGGTAAGGTCATGTGATACAATCAAATTGACGGCCTAATACAATACTCAGGGGCATGGTTCTTGGCAAAAAAGAGGTCACCTTAAGATGTGCTGGACAGTTAATGTTCAAAGAATCAAGGCCTGCTAAAAATGTATCGGATCTTAATTTTTCCTGCGATAACAAATGAAGCACGGGAGGTGTCCACCAACGGGTAGATGTATGGGACAATAATTAATGTGCGTTAATTTTTTTCCCGCCCACAGAGGGCGTCATTCGCTGGCAGTCATTCTGTGAGTGTTGCAAATGCCTGACGGATATTCATTTAGCGCGAAATGACTTGAGTGGTAATATTGCATAAAATTTGTTTTTTAAATTGGTGATACCCGAGTGGAAACCATTCGGAAGATTCAACAGGCTTTTGGCAATGATGTCATGAGCATCACATGAATTAAGGAGTGGTGCAATCGCTTCAAAGATGACCGACACATAGGTGGAGAGCAGATCCCATTCAGGTAAGCCCTCACAAGCAGAAATGACAAGGTCATTGAGAACAGTTGTGTCCCCATCTGAGAACTTGCAAATGATGTGAGGATAAACATTGGTTTGATACACTCCATTTTGACCAAGGATTTGGCCATGTGGAGAGTGTCAGCAAAATTTATACTGAAGCTGCTAGCGATGGAGCAGATGCAACTTATCTGGGAGTCTCGCAGGATAAACTGGACTGCACAAAAGGTTACCCCGACTTCCTGAATACTGTGATCACTGGTGATGAGTTGTGGGTTTATGGGTATGCACAGCAACATCAAAGTCCTTTTGACCGTTTTCCATGGGGTGGTGCATCACATGTTCAAAACATTATCAAAGAGTACTGCCTGGAGGTCATCCATCGCCTTCGTAAAGCTGTGCAAATGACTGAACCTGTGGTCAATGGGAACATGACAGTCCCATTATGACAACTCACCCGCCCATTCTTCAAATCTGATTAAGATTTTCTTGGCCAAACACAACATTCCTCTGGTTCGTCAGACTCCCTAATCTTCTAGCATAGCTCTTTGCAATTTTGGACTGTTCCCCAAGCTGAAAATGTTGCTGAAAGGAACCCGATATGAGTCACCAGAGGACAATATGGGGAACGTGATAACCCGGCTGTATTCCACTCTCAAATAGGCTTTCTTGAAATGATTTCAACAATGGTGGGACCGCTGGGAGAAGTGTGTAAAGGCCCAAAGAGAGTATTTGGAAGAGGATTAGGGTTTCCAGGTGAGGAATTGTATTTTTCCTGGCGATACATTTTGAACAGACCTAGTAGAAATGTCAAACCTCAATAGAGACTGAAACACTATAGGTGCAGACTGAGGTGGTGACAGATGGTTCATAACATAGTGAGATGTGATGCTCCTAAAACTTTCTAGGCTACGCTAAAGACAAATGTAGATGTGATTCTTTTGACCCTCAGCAGTGTGTTATAACGAAGTTGAACTGTAAAATAAGTTCTTAACTCATTCACCCCTGAATTTATCTTCAGTAATGTTTCATTAACATGTCACATATTATATACTTAATTTATTCACAATTAAATCAAATGGAATCGAATGGAATAAAAATATTGTAAATGTGGGAATACAGATTTGTGTAGAGATTACAGTGGCATCATTTATTTTTTAACCAATAAAAAATTAAAATTGTTTACTCACAACTCAATAACTCTGCCATTTACCAAAACAAGACAATTGTTTACAATTAAAGATAATCCATGTTAAAAGATGTTCATAAAGTTCCACCTTATTAACTCTAATAATTTTCACAATATTTACATTTTTCTGAAAGCATAACAAGTTGAAAATGTCAATTATTTTCAACAAAATTACCAGTCATTTAGACATGTTTGAACAAATAACTTGCTTCAAACACACCGAAAATGTCTTCCCTGAATATCAAAATGGCGGCACGTTTTTGATATACAACATTTTTGAGCTTTAAAAATTTGAAATTGAGAAATAGGTGACTTATTGTACACAAAACGTCAGCGCGAACAAGGATAATTTTCATAATTTTTCAGGAGTCAATATGTCGGTTCATCATAGTGAATCAGTTACTGGCTGAAAGGCTCATCACAGTGAATTAGTTAATGACTGAAAAACTAACAAGGTTCAAATCCAATATTACATAATAACAGCAACAGAAACTTACATGCTATTTTTCTTATGCCAAATTGCATTTGAACCCTCTTTTGCAGTTCAGTCATAATTGGTATTTAGTTTTACTTCAGTTCCAAACACATTATGCTGTTACCTTGGTCATAAACCAGTGAAGGTCCAACAAAGCCAATAGAGACAAATTGGGTATATCTGAGGTGTAGGATCTGACCTTGTCCTCACCGAGCTGTTGCAGCTTAGTGCCCTGTATGAACTGGGGATATGTATTCAGGCCAAGTTCCTCCAGAAGTTTGATTATATGAACTTGTGACCTGGTAAGAAAAATAATTATGCATTAAAAAAAAGATTTGTAAATTCTTCTTTCCGTCTTTGGTGTTCGTCCTGAAAAAGAGTTTGGGACATTGTGTCAAAGTTTGCATCGCGGATGCAATATCTGTGGCTTTCAGTCGGTTTCAGAACAGCATTTTTTAGACTGGGTTTACTTTCCCTATTTGATACCTATTCTCTAAGCCAGCCTGCATGGTTGCCGTCTGTTTCCAAGGACAGGATGCCACTTGAAGATGGAATAGGGTCTTTGTCAGTTTTGGGTCACTGACACTGATGCAAGCACTCAGCTATCAGTCGCTGGCTGCTGTCAGCTCATTCACTGCTGCATCTTCAGCCGGAATTTAGAAATTCAATTACACATACCCCAGTCATTACTGGGAATACAACTTTGATATTTAAAACATCAATTGAGAAGTACCTTGGTTGAATAAATAGAACTACTGCAACTTCCCAAGCACACTGTACAAAGTGACTAAAGAAGGCTGTGCATGGAGACTAGCAACATCCTCACATAAATACCACTACTAGAGAAAGGCTTAGATAGAGGCTTCCTGTAAAACGGCCTACTGTAGTAGTGACCTTATGCGTCACTCAACTCAATCTCTTGAAACATATGAGATATCTCATTTCCCTTGGCTGCTTCAACCAGCCACTGAATACCAAGCAATGCAATTTTAAACTGTTTTACAAATGTTTATTCTTATTCCTCTTAATTCATTCTCAAACTCCTGCTACCATGCCCTTAAAAGGGCTTTGCAAGTAGCAGGATGTAGTCCAGAGAATGGAATGCGCTGTGTGGTAGTTTACAGCTTGACTGTGATATTTGCCCCTTTTGGTCCGACACATCTGACTTCAGCAGGCATTTCTTTTTATATGGGTTAGCCTTCCCTCTTCAATTCCTTCTCCTTAGCCAGTTTGCTCTATTGCAGCTTGTTATCCAGGATCACCACGTAGAGGTGGAGAAGGGTCTTGACCGCTCTGGGTCGCTGGCCCTGACGCTTGCACGCACTGCTCAGCATCTTGATGCTAAATGTTTCTACTTTATTAACTTAATTTTTATTTAGCATCTACTTATGGAATGACTGAAGAGTACGGTACACAGAACAGATATGTAACAGTAGTCCCATAGCAGACACTGCTGTCAGGGATGAAGTGTTCAAGACATTGTATGTGGTCACAGCTTCGTTATGAGGTGGGGTGGCCGGTTCCCTTCCTTGCTGCATTTTCTTCCCTAACAGAAAGCCAGGTACCAATTTACAGATTGATGAACTAGAGCATACCAGTAACAAGAGAAACTTTGAAAAGTGAGTGATCTACCACTATGTGCAGATCTCTATTTCCTTTTCTTTTTTTTAAATAATGACTATCCTGAATTATTTCCTACAATAGAATTTGGGGACATCACTGTAATGGATCTGAGTGAAAGTATAAGTGCTGCTCAGAAAGTAATGCCATACATTTTTTTTTTCCTCATCCTAGAATAAAGATAGCAAAGTGAAAATATTCAGTTGCAACACTGATGTTTCGTGCCTGCTTGTGCATAATTCCACGGTCTTCTGACAGATAGGTCTGCTGTAGTACCCCATTAAAATGGTCTCTTGTCTGTGACATGCATTACAAACAATGAGCTGTAATTGAATTCTTGGTGATGGAGAAATAAAGTGTGGGGAACATTTCCAAACGTTTGTGTACTGCGTATGGAAGTTGTGCAGCTGATTGGAGCACCGTTGCATGACGATTTTTAAAAGTTAAAGCTTAAGGAAGTGGAGAGATGGAGCTGCATGATCGGCCATGGACTGGGCATCATTCCACAGCCACCAGCCCAGACATGTTGCAGCATGCCTATGCCATCATAAGTCAACAATTAGCCTTACGGTTTTCAGTCAGCAATAGATGTGTCATGGCAATTGTCTATGATCTTGGATATTCAAATCTATGCACAAGATGGATTCCTCAAAGTCTCACAACCACCAGACGTCAAAGGAACATAGCTACATATACAGGCAAAGAGTAGGTACAGGGAAGGCATGCACGTCCCATACCCTTGTTCCACGCTAACATAAGGCCGTAGAAATGAATGAAGATTATGTGTAAAATAACGTGTGTAATAAAAACATTCAGTTATTCTGTGCGTGAATTTAATAAATTGTGAATAAATAATTTCAGGAAAAACAATTGTGTAGCATTACCTTTTCAGCAATCTTTGTATTTATGTTATCAGCAGTCATTTGAATATGTTCAGTGTGTTGTAGTGGTACTATTCTTTTCTCAGTAGAAAGACTTTGGTAATATTCAAGCAATATAGGCAAATAAAAAGGATCATAAATATAGAAATAATCGAACAAGTAAAGAAGTCGACATATTTGGGGCAAACCATAACTGAAGATGCCCGCAATGAGAGAGAAATTAAGACAAGGATTGCAATGACAAAAAAGGGCTTCAAAGAAAAATAGAAATTGCTAACCTCAAAGGATATCAGGATAGAACTTAGGAAAAGAATAATCGCAACTCATATATAGTCAAATGCACTGTATGATTATAAAACATAGACTCTAACAAAGAAGTCCATGAAAAAAACTTGGATATATTTGAAATATGGTGCTACTGTAGAATTGAAAGAGTGAGTTTAATACGAGACAAGAAAGTTCTCTACAGAAGATACTAGAGGGCAAGATTCAAGGGAAGAGAGGACTGAGGCAACCAAAACTCACCTTTACATCTCAGGCATGCAGAGACATTAAAGTATGAACATGCTGAAATGAAGAGAAATGCAGAGGATAGGATCAAATTGAGAGACATACACAGACAACATTACAACCAGTCCCAGGACTGATCAACCAGACGATAGGGTCAAATTGAGAGACATACTCAGACAACTTTACAACCAGTCCCAGGACTGATCAAACAGAGGATAAAGTCAAATGGAGAGATATACTCAGACAACCTGACTAGTCTCAGGACTGATCAACCAGATGATGATGAGGGCTTGTATTTGAGTAAGTGTGATTTGATTGTTCTCACCTGCCCACCCACTGTCCTCCAAGGTCCCAGTGGTCTGTTCCTTTTGATGACACCAGAGGGACTGTGAGTGTTCTGCCTCCAACTCGGTCTTAAAGACATGAGGAGATTGTGCAAATAATTAGTACTGATAGATTACTGGGTGGCCTAGAGGTTTGATCTTTTACAGCATTGGTTTTTCTATATCGTGTGAAATAAAAACCCATCCTGCACACTGTCTGGTGACTGCAAGGGATTTATTGCTCAACCCTATTAATTCTCCATCAGGCTCATCAGTTACAATGAATATCCTAATGATGCATGACACACTTCTTGACTCATATTGGGGATGAAGATATGGTGAATGAGATGA
This sequence comes from Ariolimax columbianus, assembly GCA_036924085.1. Lineage (NCBI taxonomy): Eukaryota > Metazoa > Mollusca > Gastropoda > Stylommatophora > Arionidae > Ariolimax > Ariolimax columbianus. The sequence continues at coordinate 36,726,206 of JAVGWX010000006.1, forward strand.
CAGCAGCCAGCGACTCATAGATAGTGCCAGGATTAGCGAATCAGAGTTGTCCAAGACCCTACTCTATCTCTAAGTGATGGCCCTGGAAACAGGATGTGCCTTTGCAGCGAGGCTGAGAGAATATGGATCAAAGAATGAAGATAAACAAGGTTCCAAAAATATGCCATGCTGAAACTAAATTTGGTGGGTCAAACGGCACAGATATCGCGGCCTGACTGTAAACTGCAACACAATGTAAGAAAGTGTTCTTTTAAGGAAGAATGATGAAGAAGAATTGTAGACAATTTTAAAGTATTGTTTTTAATGTTTCTTTTGTATGACTGAGTAGAAAAGTAGATGCAGCACTTGCCTCTTACAGTAGAATTAGCCACATACGAGGGGTGCTCCGAAATTAATGCCTCCTATTTTATTCCATGAAAACCACAACAGAAAAAAAGAGCATAATAACACTATTTGATAGAGCAATTTCTTGTCTTCGAAAAATCTATTTTTCAACATCGTCACTACCCTTAGCTATACATTTTCTCCAATGATGAACAAGAGCATGCATGTCACACTCGTAAAAATCTGCACCAGCGGAGGTGACCTACTGTTTCACCGTTGTTATGACTGCGTCGTTGCTAGGAAAATGTTGCACTCGCAGTCCATATTTCTTTGGACCAAACAGATGGAAGTCAGAAGGTGCGGTAGGACAGTCCAGCAAGACTGATAATGTGTTCAAAGTTGTATTCAAACTGGTATGGGGCCTGGCTTTATCGTGTTGCAAAAGACAGGTTGTCTTCTTCACTAGCCTGACTATGTCAATTCAAGCCTTCAGCTTAGTTAGCGTCGCAATGTAATGGTCAGAGTTGATAGTTTGTCCAGGTTCTAGGAAATCAAGAAGGATTACTCCTTTCCCATTTCAAAAGACAGTGCACATCCCTTTACTTGCTGAGAGCTGCGTCTGAACTTTTTCCTCGATGATGAATTCACATGTCATCACTCCATGGACTGCCGTTTTGACTCACCAGTGATGATGCTGTCCAAGAAACTGTCCCCTTCATCCTCATGATGGTTCAAGAGGTCATGACAAACTTGCATGCGATATTCTTTCTGTTCATGTGTGAAAATACGTGAGACCCACCTGGACGCTGGTGTCAGGATCCGGCACAATATACTAACCAAGACCACTATCTCTCTTCCATGTAGCTTCCCAAGGACATAGGTTGTTTCCAAGACATTCTTGATGACGAGATGTGGATTGACATGATTCCCATAGTAATGAGTGCCATGCAGATGAAACTAAGGAAGGCACAACTGCCTAGAGGATCAAGGTCCACCTTCATCAGCACGCTTGGGATGTGAGGAAAGCTACTACAACCTGCCACTTAATGTCCTTTTCAGGACACACACAAGATTAAACATACTCATTGTAGGCATTAAACAACATTACAGTGTCAATCCCCACCTCGTTGGCCAGACTGCGGTGACACAGCCTGTTATACAGTCCTAGATATTAGAAAATATTTTTTTAGTTAGAGAGTGGTGAATGCTTTGAATGCATTGCCACAGGAAGTAGTGGATGCAGGGACAATCAATGCATCCAAGAATAGATTGGATTCGCATAGTCTTTAGAGCAAGGAAATGTATATGAAACCGGCTATATACCAACTACAGAGTCTTCTAAAAGAGTGTAAAGATGTATAGTTCAGTTGATGTTACTCTTCACTTCCCAGAGTTAAGAAAGACAGAGCAGCAGAGAAAATAATGAAGAGAACTCCCCTGAAACTAGGCTGATAATCTAGTATAACAGAGCCACACTGAAGCTCTCTACAACAGAATCTGCCATTTATGTGCTGACATAGTAGGAAAAGGTGCCCTATCTCTCGTCCATGTAGCTTTCCAAGGAAATAGGTTGTTTCCAAGACATTCTGGATGACAAAATGTGGATTGACATGATTCCCACAGTAATGAGTGTCGTGCAGATGAAACCAAGCAAGGCACAACTGCCTGGAGGACCTTGGTCCACCTTCATCAGCTCGCTCAGGAAGGGAGGCAAGCTACTGCAACCCACCACTTAACGTCCTTTTCAGGGCGCACAGAAGAGTAAACCTACTCAAACAAACAAAACAACAACATCTGAGTCAGCTAGGATAAGTGGTCATTACATGAAAAAACCCATGGCAGGCCCGATGTGTCAAAATAAGCATGGCATGACCTGAGCCTGGTATGTTGGCTTTGTAAATCAAGCTCAAAACACAGAGGCCATGTTCTGCCCCTGAAAGTCAAGGCCGAGAAAAGACTGCACCCCTCATAGAATCATAAACGGGGCCACCCGCAGATCACCCCATATTGTCTCCACTCCATCTATCTGCATGCTGCCTAGGATTCTGCCATCAACCATTGTCATAGATTGTCAGTGTGACAGAAGCTGGTTGCCTAGGCCGATTACTTGACTTAGCTTATTGAAACAGCATCATAACTTGAAATTAAAAGGAAATATTTTCTTTTCATTCTTCTTTAGACATGTTCAGACACCAACTTAAGGGGCCAAATATGCAGCACAGTGAACAAGCTGACAGCAGCCAACAAATCATAGCTGACTGCTTGCATTAGGGTCAGCGAACCAGAGATGATCAAGACCCTATTCCATCTTCAAGAGATAGCACTGGAAGCAGGCTGCTATAGTGTAGTCTGGCTAAGAGAATAGGAATCGCAGAGGGAAGGCAAACCTAGTCCCAAAAATTCCATGCTGAAACCGGATGTGTCCGGCCAAAAGGCACAGATATCGCAGCCTCACCACAAACTACAACACGTCTCAACATTCATTTCAAGACAATTGTAAGAAAGAAAGAAAGAAAATAAAGAAAAAAAGAAAGAAAAAAAGAATACCAAACATTTAAGTGGAAGATGCTTAACATAGATCATTTTGTTCATAAATGGTGATACCTTTGCCTTCAAGGACAACAACCCTTGTCCCTGGGTCTTTCTTCTTTATGTTGAATGCTGCAGTTAGGCCTGATATGCCAGCCCCAACCACAATGACATCAAAAACATTCTCTGCCATTTCACAGGTGATTCTAAAACAAACAGATGACTTTTTATACAAAAGAACTTGAGTTTAAAAAATAATAACATGGTAAAAATTAGTGAATTAAACCAATAAGAAACAAACCAGAAAATAATAAGATTAATAATGATTTAGTTATCTATTTCCTTAAAGCTGAAATATGTTGAATTTATTTATAGGTTTATCTAACATTTACTGTCATAAAGATTATTAGGTGAAGGAAATGAAAATCATGAAAACCTTTAAAGCTCTTTGTGAGCACAGGTCTACATCGAGTTCTCTTGTCCAATGGCATCTATTACAATTCTCTTCAAGTCATTCTCTTCCATATGGGTGCATGTTTTATTTTGGTTGTCTTACTATATTTAAAAATGTTCCATATACCAAATAAAATACAGAGATTTTGCTAGGTAAATAAAGGCAAGTCAGCAGTGCAGTTCCTTTTCAGTTTTTTCTGCCTATAGTGAGGGTAGAGTAGGGAGAAGGATCCCAAATTTGTTATGAAGTGTGACAAGAGGGAAAGGGAAGTGTGACAAGAGGGAAAGGGAAGTGTGACAAGAGGGAAAGGGAAGTTGGAGAAATATGATGAACTATGATTTTTAAAATGTTGTTTTGCAGATATAGCGCCCTAGTTGGCATTAAATTAACTTTTCATAACTTCAAAATATGTTTTAAAGAGGAGGGGATTAAGAGACTTGAACCATTTGTACTTTAGGATGAGGGGAGGAGGATTTTGCAGTTGATTGTTTGTGATGAAACAGAGTGGAATTACTAAAATTTGGCAATGTCATATTTGAACCAACTCCTTTATTAGCCCTCTGAACATTCTTCTATCTGGAATTATTGAGTTATATTTTCTATTAATGCAATTAGCCCATATTTGTTTATGTTTATGTAGCTTCAAATTTCAAAGTTATGACAAGAGACAACAAATTTGTTTAGCATCTAAGAGCCATGTAAAAAATTGTAGGAGCCAGGTAGAGTGCTGAAGGAGAAGGATGTACCGCGACAAATGGTGAGAGTAAATATGACACTGCTCCGGAAATGGTAGGCACCATAGCAACATTTCTAGGTGACATGGCCACCAGGATTTGTCATGTCCTGAGGTATGAGGCAGTTAGCCCCATAAATTAACCCTCTTTAGTCTCTTCTTATGACATGTATGGCAGGTTACTAGTCTTTGCTTCCAGTTCAAGACCCTGTAACACATGGGAAAAGTTTGAGAAAGGAAGAAAGCATATACACAAGAGTGGGGGTGCATACCGAAGTGTTTAGTGGCATGGCTCACAAACCAAACGTGCATATGTTTAGATTGACGAACCGCAAGGTCGTACCCCTATGGGAAATGAACCCATTTTTAAAATGTGTACTGAAATCTGATACATTGAGCCATAAGGTGCAAAATACAGTACAACACATGTCATCTTAGGATCACTCTGCCAAAGACTAAATGTAAAATTTGTACAGAGACTTTTAATGACAGAAACAATGTAGATAGAGAATATCATAAGCCCTTAACATTATGGAAAAGCTGTCACTGTGTAAGCTGTCAAGGCCATTTCAAAACTTTTCAAATCAAACAAAATGTATGCATAGTTGTTTTTGCTATTCTGAGCATTGTTCTCTTTGTTTCTGAGGGAGATGATATTATTTTACTTGGTACTGAGAGATGAATCAATCTTTTCCAGTTGCAGTCTATGACCTTCTTTGGTAATTTGATCATTGTTCCTTCTTTTCTTGATTCCTGTGGCACTCTCTCTGTGTCAATAGTGGTTTATATATTTGGATTCCTATTCAGGTGCTGTTTTAAAGAGTTCTGAGTTAATCTTGTCATGACTTGGGGTATTTCTTTCCTTCAGTACTTTGATAGCTATGATGACCAAAATTGTGTGATTTTATGTGTGAACAATCTCTCTTAGTAGTATCTGCATCTTCTCCGTGTCAGAACCGTTAAGTATTCTTCACATGAATTATAAATGTCACTCTGGAAAACGTCTTTATAAGTAAGTATAATGGGCAATGACAGAATCGATTACAAAACACCTTGAAAAAGTTATTGTATTTCTTCATGTTAAATATTGTAAAATACGATACAAAGTGTACGTTTGTCTCTGTGGAGAATATAAACTTTAGTGACTAAAGTTTAGTCTATTACAAATTGTAGTGTGCAATCTAAGTAGTATGTCTAAGCATATGTAATGTACATCTTAGTTTATTTAATGCGTGAATGAGTTCATGACAGTGATTTACTAAGGCTCCATGATTCTATGAATTGAGAAAGCTTAGTTCCAGATCAGCTGTCAGATAAGACAAATATCCGTTCAGTTCAAATGCCATCTCCCAATCAAAGATTAGTTGCGATGGATCTCTAATGTCCTGTATCTTTTCTTGATAATACAATCTGCCAGGCTCTTCCCTATCCATCTATTTATGTTATACTCTGATTACCTCAGGCACATCTTTCCTCCGCTGTTCCTTTCAATTTTGTTTTCAGCAAGGTGTTAAGTCCTTTGATGTGACCAAAATATCTCAACTGCCCAGAAGATTTGTTCATCAATTCACTTTGCACACCTATTTTCTCAAGACTTGCTTATTTGTTTTCTTTCCATGAGATATCCCCTTTATTCTATATCCACATTGCAGAGGCACCAATTCTCTTCTCCAAGTGTTTACTGATTGTCCAAATTGCTATGCCATACAGTGATGATGAATATATAAAAACACCTAATCACTCTCATTTGTAAATGTATGGGATGAAAGATCCAGCATAGTGACTCATAGCTGGCTGCTGGTGCTAAAATCAGCTACCAGAGTTGACCAAGGCCCTAAACGGCAGTCTGAAAACAGAATGCACTAGTATAGACTGGCTAGGAGAATAGAGATCGCAGTGGGAATGCAAACATTGTACCCAAGACAGCCAGCTGAAATCAGATGTGTCTGGCAGGAAGGCACAAATATCACAGACTCACTGTAAACTATGAAACAACATAACAATCCTCTTGTCAGGATCACCGCTGAAGAATTTGTAATGTGAGATAAATGTTTGAAGGTCAATAATAACTCATATTGGTAAAAACATATTTGGTCATCCCTATTCATAGTGTGGGAGTACTGAACACATTGAGGAAGGGGGAAAGATATTTTGGCCGTATATCAAGACATACCACGTTGGTGAAGTAGATAGAGGGTAAGGTGGAATGTACTAATGTAGTTGCCAAAACAGCAGACAACATTATAAGTGGTCAGATAACATCAGAAGATGGACTGGAAAGTTTAGTCTGTGACTAAGATTGCACCTCCGAGCTAGAGGTGAGTCAAGTTCAGCACGCTTTCTTTACAGTTTACACTAACACAGCTGACCTTCAATCCTTCATTGTCATTTGGCAACTAAACTGGACATTCTTGATTTCCATCTTTCGTCCCCCTTTATTATATTATATAGACTGTTCAAGCTCTTGACCTGTTTATGTATTTGATCGTATAGTCTACTTTTTATTTATAATACTAAAAACTAATGACTAAAGACAAACTCACAAAGTGTTACTGAGTGTCAATTAGTGATTGTGATTAGTAATTACTAATTACTAATTAGTGCTTAGTAAATTACTTAGTTAGTGCTAATGTCCAATCAGAAACATATTCATGGTTAATGTTGATCTTGTCAGCATATGATCATCAATTCAAAATTAATGTAAACAATATAATGACAATGTTAAACACAAAACCTGAGGAAGCCCTGTATGGAATTTGAACCCACTCCTTATTTCAAGACAGATCACAAACTATATATCTTTTGTCATGTTTATATCGGCGGGTAACTCTTGGTTCAAATTCAAAAGTTTTGGCAGTGCTCGTCCCTTTCTTTTGATTTTCGTTTCCGTAAACAATGAAGTTATGGAGGAGTCGTGCATTGAAGAATATAATCTAAGAATGGTACATGACTTCTCTATTTGAGGGGGGGAAAAAAGAATCAGATGCATCAGTTTTGGTAAAGGATATTATTGTAAATAATGGTATTATTCTAAAGTATCTTTTAAGAGAACTTGTATCAAACACCTTATGCCTTATCGACAAATGGCTGCCTCAGTCTGAGTGTCTGAAATAAATAGTCGAAGTGAGTTAGTGACCACATATTATAATACTTATTCCCTTCCTATGCGTCCTTACCTACCACATTCCTTTTAAACTATCACTGTTCATTGTATGTCTATCTACGACATAAGCTAATTGGAAAAATCAGGGTACACACATATCAACAGTCATGCTTCAGTACAGTCTACCATATCGTAATGGTGTCGCTCCTACAAGTTACAACTGAGGAGGAGCTGTGCCGGGCCCCTAGCCTCGAGGGGAACCACCAAAGCAACCGGTGCCTCATAAATAAGATACTAGACCTGGCCAGAGGGTGTGGAGATGACACAAAATTTGCGAGGAAGGTCCGACCTGGTGAAGACTACAAACTTCATCATGGTGACTGGCCTGCAAATATAGCATGTTCAAAGATCATGAACACAAAGAAGAAGAAGGCCTATATGGTCTAGAAATATGTCTGAATCAAAGTCTATATTCCACAGTTGCAAGTACGCCTCGTGGAGTAAGAAAAGCCACTGTAACCTGCTACTAAAGAAGTGGCATTAGTTAACTCAGTTAAGCATAAGTACAACGGCTGATTATAAAGTATCCGACTTTATGCTAGGAAAAAACTGGAAGAGGTACATGGGCACGAGCAGATGGATCACGAACAATGTTCCAGCCCATGCATTGCCTCTCATCAAGGTATTTTTTATAGAAACACGACATTGGACAAGTTTGACATTCCTATGGGGAATCCACACAGAGGCGGTTTTTCTATGGGACTACCTTTTTACTTCTCTACTAATGTAATGAGCATCTGAACAGCAGAGTGGTAAAGAGCATTTGCTTCTCACGGCAAAGGTGCCAAGTCTGATACTTGTTTTAAACAGTTAACCCAGTTTTAAATGATAACCTGGCTTACTGTTTTGCAAAGAAAGGCCACATTTCTAAAAGAAAAAACTGAGGCCCAATACAACGAGTCTCTAACATTTCAAATGTAATTGCAATGGGACTACGTCCATCTTTACTAATTTAAAACACAATTCTAAATAAATTAACAAATACTAATATTCTAAGTGAAGAGATTTATAAAAGCAAATGTGTTTTAATTTCCAGCTGCAAGCCAGTAGATGAGACTTAACAAATGTTGAGGATGATTCTGGGAAGGAGATGGCGGCGCTGGCTTCGTCTGTCCATCCTGTTGTTGTGCTTATTTGTGATGTGGAATCTTGTACGTGACTTGTTGCCATCAGGAGATAGGATAAATTACTCTGAGGTGAACTATCCAAACGTATTTGACCACTGGGGAAAAGATGATACAGATCTTAACTGGATGCCTAATCTTCTGTCAAAGCGGACTCAGGAGATTCCGTTTGTTGTAGTTGAGGAACATTACGAAGGTAAGCTATTGTTTAAGTGTAATAATATAAACTGATGGACAAGCGCACGATATCAACACAGTTCCAACTGCTAGATCAATCAATATCAACTCCATCTTTGTATTTTAATTTGAAATTTACTTTTGCTGAATAACTATTGGGTGAGCCTGTTGTAGCACAGTGGTTAGTGCACTGGCCTCCCAGTCAAGCGATCAGGGCTCAATCTTGATGCAGGATTTTTTCTGATCACAAACCAGCTCCTGTAGTCAACCCAGCCACAGAAATTGGGTTCTATAAAATTCTGGAAAGTAAAGGTGGCTAGCATGATCTGACAACATCATCCACTATGTGTCTTGGGTTATCAAATAATATGGGTCTAGCACCATATTTCCCAATGTCGCATGGCGTGGCAGGATCTTTACTTTTTTGTACTTAATAAGTAATACTGCTCTAAGACTTCTCTCCTGTACATATTCCCTTCATGCATGATTCTGTGGTATAGGGGTTGTGAGCTTGGTATACAATCCCAACATACCAGGTTTGAATCACATGGTGCTCATTTTGAAAGATCAAGCATGTCTTAGGTACTTTCATCGTACGAACACTTCAACCAATTGACACAGCTGTAAATAGCTACTTGACAAAGTCAAGGGAAAATTTTGAAGCCGCCACATGAGCTACAGAGTTTGTGCTCAGTCGTTGGCACTTTTGGTAATGAAAGGGACTGAGCAAATATATGGGGCTGCCCAGGTGCAATGAAGTTGGTTCTAAGAACCATTTTCCATTTCTTTCAAATGTTGTCAATAATTTTTTTTTATGTTTCATCTTTAAATGAATTTTTTTACATTACCATTTTTTACCCCTAATAAAAAATAAATAGGTATTGCTCAGTTACAGAAACAAAATGAAACTCTCTTTACGACCACAAGGCGTTGGTCAGGGACAATGAACAAACAAAAACACCCAACAAATCACAACAACAATGAGAATGGACTTGACGTTGTATACAATATGACTTGTGGTGGAAAAACTGCCTGGAAGACCCAAAGAACTCTCCACTATGGCAACCTTTATCCGGAGAACAGAACTTTGTGAGTAGACATAACAGGAAAAGGAAGACGAACGAGAAGAAGAAGACTTACGGGGGCAGCCATTAGCCAGGGTAGAACCAGGAATATGTGACTCATGATACCTCGATTAAAATAGAGAAATTATCAATATTATTATAAAATATGATCATACTGATAATTTTGTGTGCCTACTCTGTCATAACAGGCATGCCGTGGTTAACACATTCCTGACCCCTCTCTGACTAATGACTGCCAACTTTTGTCTTATATTCATGCTCATCATCACTGCCCACGAGATAAATGTCACCTTGCAATGGATCCCTTTGCATAGTGGGCTACTAGGGAATGTGATGGCCGACAGATTGGCAAAAACAGGAGCCTCGAAACAACAATTGGATAGACCCTGCAGTAACCACACAGTAAAATGAATTATTAAGAATAATACTCAAGAAATCTGGATGACAGGTGGGCGATGGGAACAACAGGTCACAGTGTATTTAATAAAATGTAACAGTCAAAAAGTAACGATGACATAAATAAACTACATAGAAGAGATCAAAGTCTCATCTTTGAGTTCCAAACAGGACATACCAGAGTCAATAGCCACTTAAACCGCATCAATCCCCAGCACCTGCCACTGTGCAGGCATTGCTCTCATCATGATGAAACTGTTCGACATCTACTCTCGGGACCAGAGAGTGAGGTTGATGACAGGCGCAGTTTCTTCCTCACTATAATCCAAATACAGCGCAAGTTACATCATCCAGACAAAACCATCTGTTGGCTTGGCTTGGGTTCATTTGTTCTCAATCTCCCGGTACCAAACCCTGAAAGGGCTTAAGTAGCATAATGTAGTCCAGAGAATGGAATGCATTGTGTCGTAGTTTACAGCATGACTGCGATATTTGCACCTTTCGGTCCAACACATCCAACTTCAGCAAGCATTTTTATGAGTACCGGGTTAGCATTTCCTCTTTGATCCCTTTTCCTTAGCCAGCCTGCCTTGCTGCAGCCTGTTATTCAGGATCCCCGCTTGGAGGTGAAGAAGGGTCTTGGCAGCTCTGGTTTGCTGGCACTAGCAGTCAGCTATGGGTCGCTGACCACTGAGCTCATGCGCTCAAACCGTCTGTTGATGTGGCCATCATCGCTTGCGATGGGCAACTAATAATAATCCATTGTCAAGTCCACTTTCAATTTTGTTGTGATACCTTAGGTGTTTTCCTTTGTTCTTTGTTCCTCATGAAAGCCTTGTGGCCAATATGTGGGTTTCGCTTTGTTTCTGTCCCCATGTGGTAACTGAGCCATATCTATTTATACTTTTATTGACTTTTGTCCTTCAGAACTGTTACAGCTTTGTTATATTGTTACTTAGTCAATTTTGGTCCCTTTTTTTTCTATATAATTCTAACAAAAACACTTCTTTCACATTATTGGCCAGTCAATCGCAGCTCCGTGTTTGTCTATTAATCTGCATTTTACTTCTACCAAACAAATGCTACTTTTGTAAGACTTCTGTTCTGTATGTATTCCCATCTTTTTCTTATATTTCTTCTTCTGATACTTGGGAAAATTAGTTATTCACTCTTCTATTCCTTCTTATTTTGAAAACCCAGTAGGCTACACACAGCAGCCATTTGATGCCTGTTAATCAGATTCTGGTCAGACAAAAGACAACTACAAGAAAAACAGTCATTCTAACAGACTCGAGGAGCATATTGCAAGCCATCTCAGGCACCAAACAAGATAGACTCTTAAATGAAATAAAATATAACATCAGGTTGTTGGTTGTTGTACCAGCACATTGTTGAATCATTGAAAACGAGAAGGTAGATGAGCTCCCAGAGTTGAAACGGGTGGCACACAGATTCTCACCCACAGAGCTATAAAGAAGCAAAGACACTCATAAAACGATCCATGAGGATGAAATGGAGAGACCAGTACAAAGAATACAAACGATAAAATCACAGCAAAGACAAACTTGGCGGAGATGGGGAGACAAAGATCTTAAGACTCAGAATGGGATAATGCAGACTCAAGGCCCACCTTCACAGAATATGTCTTAGAGACACCGGCACATGTGATTGTAGATCCCCCAAGCAGACACCAGAACATATCCTCCAGGACTGCCCCACTTAACTTGACTTAACGTATTGTCTTTATACTGGTTTAGAAGACAGTGCAAAGTCTGTATACAACCAGTTTCATTTACATTTCCTTGCTCTAAAAGCTATGTGCATCCAATCTATTCTTAAATGCATTAATTGTCCCTGCCTCCTCTACTTCCTATGGCAATGCATTCCAAGCATTCACCACTCTCTGACTGAAAAAATATTTCCTAATATCCAATTTGAACCTTTCTTTAGTTAATTTATAGCTATGCCCTCTTGTTCTTGTAGGTGGTTGTATTTTGAAAAACTTGTTATAGTCTAATTTATCTGTTCCTTTGACTATCTTATGAACCTGTATTAAGTAACCTCAAATTCTTATCTTTTCTCGACACTGTAGGCCAGTTTTTCTCTTTCCTCATAACTGTAATAACTAGTTGGTCTCTAATTTCAAACAGCAATTTTGGATGAATACCATATTGACCTGAACATTTCTCCACTTTCAACCCCTTCAATTTAAAAAAAATAATTTCCTCTGTAATACAGATTGATCTTAAAGCCGCTGTATCTATGTCTTTTTTTAAAATACTTTTAGGCTCTGGGATCTTGGAGCAGTTTTCTTTTGTGCAAACTGTGCTGAAGTACTGATTGAGCATATTAGCTGCCTCCCTATTCTCTCTTATTATTGTTCCTGTGCTATCTATGATAGAGCCTACTTTGCCTTTCGTTCTTTGTTTATTTATAACATAAGAAAAGAAGCTTTTACCATCTGTCTTGATCCTATGAGCAAGTTTATTTTTGAAGTCTATTTTTTGCTGCTTCATTCACTTTCTGAGCTATGTTTTGTTTGTCCAAATATTTTAAATGTTTCTTTTGATTTACCTGCCTCAATATTTTTTTCCATGCTTTATTTTTAGCTCTTCTACATTTAACTATAAATCAAGTTATCCATTTTTTACGCTTGGTGTTTACCTCCCTATATGGAACACATTCCTCTTTTAGCTTATGCAGACCAAAGAGAGCCTCCTTCATGAACCTCATCGGGTTAAAAGAATAGTATCAGTTGATGAAGAAGAAGAAGATGCCTGTAAATGATGTTGAGGGCAAAACTATGAATTGCTGAGTCCTCTATTTTAAATTGGTTCATATTTCTTTTTAAAATGTTTAATAATTTTTTTTTAAATGATGTATCTAAATGTATTTTAGACATTGAAATTGTTGTTTCAATTTCCTTGTTTACATGGTGCTAACACAAACACTACCTGCCCACATTTTCACATATATGCCTGTTAATTTACAATTTAATTCTAAATAATGTATATATTTTAATGAATTTTTCATTTCATTCTTAATTTTACATATAGTGCTAACACAAACATTTTTATACACATGGTCTGATCAGTCAATCTCTGCTGCACATTTGACTTTTAATCTATAATTTACTTATGCATAAATGCAGATATGTTTCTTATTATTACAGTATCCGAGTAGATCTATTGGACTGACAAATTAAAGCCCTTTGCAGGGCATTCAAAGTACATACTAGATTTTTATTTCCCCCTAGTTAAAAACCAAGACCTTTTTGTCATACGATACATGTGTCGCCAGATGACACTGACGCAAGCCCTGTATAACAACAATGTTATCAACCAATGTATATCTGTTATTCTGTGATTTACTGTTAAATTAATTCTTAAATTTAAACAAAATTGAGATATTTTTCTTTTTCCATATAGTTCTCAAATACTGGTTTCAAGCTGCAGATCTGGGCATCATTCCAGCATCCAAAAATATTTTGGTAATTGTATGATATATTAAATATCATGTCAAGTATCATGTAGAGTGATAAGTTTTATGTTTCTAAATCACTACACAGTGGTCCATCTGCTTTATTTCACTTGTGATTTATTTTATTTTGAATATCAGCTGAGTAATTTATGCAAACAGGTAAGCTCAATGAAAAATTTAAATATATCTAATCCCACATTACTAGCAGGACGGAATTAACATACTGAATTTGATATCTGTTCTGTTATTCTTTGGATTTTCTAGAATTAGTGAGTTTATATAAGCTTATAATACTAGCTTGAAAAGGGTGTACAATTTTGTGAAAATTGTTGACATAGGTAAAACTTTCTAATAACAAATTACATGAAAATATCTAATTTTTCATGCACTATATCTAATAAAAAATAAAGAGATGATGATAAAGATTTATTTTTAATTTAAATCACAGCATTGGCACTATGTATAATGGAGTAATTAATGTTTTAAATATTTTAGACCATCTTCATTTTTCTTGTGAACAGATTAAACATGTTATTGCATATGCCTATGTACACCAATCCAGACTTGCAAACTTTAATTCAGCAATTTTTTAAAGTGAAAAAACTATTTTAAACTGTAGGAAACTGAGACTCTAGTCCAGTCAGGCACAACATACTGACCAGGACATTGCATCAGGGTCAATACACTGACCAAGACCACAAACCGGCTGTTTTAAAGGCAGCCTGGATGGCGAGATGTGGTTGGATGTGATCCCCGTAGTAGTGAGTGCCACACAGATGAAGTCAAGCATAGCACAACTGCCTGGAGGATTGCTGCCCACCTTCATCAGCATGCTTGGAATGTGAGGAAAGCTACTACAACCCGCCACTTAGTGTTTTTTTCAGGGTGCACAAAAGAGTAAACTTACTCATTGTGGGCATTAAACAACAACAATTTTAAACTGTGTCCATTACTATCATTATAGACTTCTTTTTTTCAAAAATGAAACATACTTTAGACCACCACATGACCACCACTGCTCTGTGTAGAGTGTGTGGCAAACTATCCATAACTTTGAAAGAGAAATGGAAAAGTCTCAAACCATTGCATAGTCTTTCTCAAATGGAAGTTTTGCTGCTTATGTGTGGCATAAATGTACACAAAGATATACAAACATAACACTCCATGACTCTTTGCCACATATACTTTTTTATAGATTCACAGATATTAAGAGAAGACAGAGTGAAAAACTAATTATACAGTCTAAACAAGAGGCAGATATGAGTCAACATATTTGGACAGACTGATTCTAACTAATTTGGATAATTGTATTGCGTGTATTCATTATTCTTGTGCAAGTTTGGGAGTTGTAAGTAAATACCTCGCCAACACTAGCTCCAGTGAAGTCCTGTCTTGCTCCTCCATGCCTAGCCAGCATGTCAATGAGGATATAAGTATGCAAGATGAACTCGATGTGCCTCCTCAGGGAGAAAGAAGAAGACTAGTCATCCTATTTTCTGTGAACAATATTGATTAATTATTTGCTAGCAACCTTGTGAAGTCCAGCCTTATGCACTGGACTGTGGAAATATGACACAGGGTAACTGAAATACTATTGCAAATAGCCAAAGACCATGCCAGGATAATTGAAAGAAAAATACAAGAAAATAAACAAACTAACTAATCCAAAACCACAACTTGTTGTAGTAACTTAGTGTCTGTATTTTATTAGTCTTTACACTGTTGGTTGTTGGTTTTACACATATGCATTGTGTGCTTGTGTATTTTTTTGTATTATTTGCTTGTCACGACTATCTCACTGTAGTCCCATAGCAGACATTGCTGCAGCGGATGAAGTATTGGAGACTCCATTATACTAGGTATCAGCTTTTTTTATTAGATGAAGTAACCAGTTCCCTTCCTTGCTGTTTTTCGTTCCCAACAGTAATCTAGGCACCCATTTATATCCATGTTGACTAGAGCATGCCGAAACCTAGGATTGAACCCTGTGTCTTTACTATGAGAAGCAATTACTCAATCACTCTGCTACTCAGACAGACACTCTTTAACAGATTGTTACTTGTTAAAAAAAACATTTACATAGTAAAGTAACAAATACAGCAAAAGTAAATCATAAATATTAGAAGGAATAGTATATTCCATAAACAAAAACAGAAAAGACGTTACATGTGTATGAGTTGGTCATTTTAAAAAGAATACAAAACAATCCAACATGTACACAGGTACAACTACATATTCTATTTGCTTCAAGTTGCTCAAATAGCTTGTATTTTATTACACCAAGGGGCCGTGGTAGCACAATAGTTAGTTCACTGGCTTCCAAGTCAGGCAATCAGGGTTCAATCCCCAGTTAGTGCGGGATTTTATTTTTATCGCAAATTGGCTCCTATGGTCGACCCAGCCACAGAAATTGGGTACCAGAAAAATCTGGGAAGTAAAGGCGGCCGACGTGATGCTGACCACATCATCCACTATGTGTTGTGAGTCACAAAATAATATGGGCCTAACACCATATTTCCTATACTCCACATGGCGTGACAGGATCTTTACTTTACTTTTATATTTCACCAATTTTCCACTTTGCTTGTTTGCAAGTCAATTGATTTAGCCATCATGTATTAATTCTTTGTTTTAATGACAGATTCACATAGATGCTCATTCTGATGGTGCTGTGCCATTTAATATTGAAGCTCTTCCTGTGTTTCGCTCCCCACGTAGTAGACAGGAGATCCACAATATGATGCAGAGAAACGATATGTTCATTGTGGTAAGAATGTTTTTGTTTGACTGCCTTCAAAGCATGATCTTGGTTATATTTTCTCAGTAATTGAAAAGTAGTTATTGACTTTATTGTTTGTGTATTATATATGGCGTATTGTGTGTAGAACTTTCTTTTACACCAAGAATGGTACTTGGGACTGAAGATACAGCAGTGATTGAGCTAACAGCAGTCAGCGACTCATAGCTGGCTACTTGCATCAGGGTAAGCGGCCAACTGTTGACCAAGAACCTATCCCACCTCCAAGCTGCAGCCAGAAACAGACTACATTAGTGTAGTCTAGCTAAGAAAATAAGGGTCGCAGTGAGCAGGCACACCCGGTACTCGAATTAGCCAGCTCAAATCAGATGTGTCAGGCTGAAAGGCGCAGATATCACATCCTTGAATCCTTGATGTGAACTACAACACAATGCCACAACATCTTTTTCAGAACACCAAAGAAGAAGATGAATGGTAGCCCACACTGCACATAGATTTGATCTGTATGAATGGAGTAGGAAATGACATGTTAGAGAATCTTCTAGAAGGTTGGACTTCACAATGAAGAGCCTTAGGGAAAGAAAAAAATTGGATAGCCAGGACAAAATCTGAATCCACATTTTCAAGTGGCAGAAAAAAAATGTCATGTCCAATGACCTAGAATCATCCAGTATATATTTGGTTTTGATAGAAAATAAATTCATGGAGGTAATTATGCCTTCTTATCTTAAGCAGAGCCAACATTGCTGTGCTCCAGATAGACCTGGAATACCCTTGGGGAGATATTTGACTGCAGTCGGTGAAACATGTATTAATTTTCATGAGGTTTCACTAGATCTTAATATTTTGATAAATATTTATTTTAGAGACAGAAAGCTCAGTTTTCTAGCTATTGCTTCAAGCTCAATGAAGATTAGTTTATTCTTCTTTCTATTTTGCTCAAATAGCTGCAAGTTTCTGTGAATGTAATTGCCCTTTTGGAACAAAGTTTGCATTAAGGCATTTACCTATTGTAGTCGGTAACCTTTCAATTCAAATGTGAAGCCAGTTTTGCTGTATGGAGGGGAAACCTGGAGGATGACCAAAGCAATGACAGGAGACTGCAGGGTTTTGTCAACAGATGCCTGAGAAAAATTCTTGGTATAAAATGGTTTGACAAAGTTACAAATGAAAATCTTAGGAAGAAAGTGTCATACATTAAGAAAGCCCCAGGCCAGTATTACCAAGCAATCCCTGTCATGGAGCCCCCAGGGAAGGAGAGGCATAGGCAGACCAAGGAATACATGGAGGCGAGATCTGGAGGCGGAAGTAAAGAAAACAGGAAGGAAGTGGAAAAGATTGCACAGGACAGAGCTGCTTGGTTAGGGTTGGTTGATGACCTATGCACCCCTGGGTGATAGAAGGCGAAAGAGAAATGGTAACCATGTGAACTTCACTGATGATTTCACTTACCTCTGGGAACGAAACTCTGCTGCACGAAACTACCTGAACATCATTCAAAGAACTGGTCTGAATGCATTCTTTGTGAACACCATACATTGAGTCTGAAACCAGCAGATGCTTTCATTTCTTCTTCTTCATCGTTCATTCTCAAACTCCATCTACCAAGCCCTGAAAAGAACTTTGCAAGCAGCAGGATGTAGTCTGGAGAACGGAGTGCATTGTGGCGAAGTTTATAGCTTGATTGTGATATTTGCATCTTTTGGTCTGACACATTCGACTTCAGCATTGGATTTTTGGGTTTCAGGTTAGCCTTCCCTCTTTGATCCCTTCTCCTTAGCCAGTCTACTCTGTTGCAGTCTATCCAGGTCCAGGATCACCTCTTGGCAGCTCTGGGTCAGTTGCCCTGATACTAGCAGTCAGCTTTGAGTCGCTCAAGCTCATTCATCTTGATGCTGAGGCTTTCATTGAAAATATAATATAATTTGTGCTCTCTTGTTTTTGTAGGCGGTTGTATCTTGAAGAACTATTTCTCCTGTGACAGAAAAAAACCACTAAATCTTGACGAGGGTTTTGTCCTGTGCCCACTCGGTCTCCCACTCCTAATGTTGCTAGCAAATAAATTAAGTTTGTTCACAGAAAATAGGATAACTAGTCTTCTGCTTCTTCTTCCTCGTTCATCTTCAGACCTCAACTTCAATGATTCTAACGAAGGCAGCAGTCGGCTCTGTACGCTTCCGGATAACTAATCTAACAAATGGTAAAAATAAGCACAGAACAAATAAATAAAACATGTTAGTTGATGCAATATGGATTTAGATATCGTTGTCTCTCTGTTTCAGATTGCAGCTCTGACTGGACTTATTGATCATGTAATTTGGGTGTGGCCAGATTGGGACTCTGCCAATCATGACGAAATAGAAAAGAATCATGTGACCATTGAGGTGGAGATGGGTTACATGGAGATTAAGATCTTAGAGGAAATAAGCAGACACAGGATGGATCTGTGTGCGTGCTGGAGAGTTCAAGATACGGATAAAAATGTGGAGAAAGGTCAGGAAGGATTAGCTTCATGGGAGTGTCACAGAAGGAACTTCAGTGAAATTGAAGCTGAAGATGGTCCAGAAATACATAGATTACAATGCGAGATTCATGCTAGAGGTGTGCTTGAAGTAATTAGTGAGGCAGCTGCAGCTACTGAGCTCAGAAAACTGAAATCATCAGGGCAGGATTTAGGAATCATCCTAGACATTGACGAAGATTTTTACGGATGTTGGAGTGACATGGTTAAAATGCAGGAAACAGGAATTAAAAGAGAAGATATAACTCTTATATCAGATCTTGTTGCAGATTTACTTTTTGGTCTTACAGCACGTGAAGAACAACTTGCAGATGAGTTTTATTCTTCTCTGCTGCATTTAGTTATAAATCTTAAATATCAGAGTTGTGAGATCAAAGGGCAACAAATGTCAGAGAAGAAATCATGTTTAACAAATGTTGCAGTAAGTAATTATATTATTGAACATATTCCAAGCATCCTTACATTTCTTCAGGAAGATGGCAGGAAATATATAATTCGTCCAAATGATCTAAAGCAAAGTGGATTTCTTCTGCAAAATTTGTTATTATTTTTTCAAAATTTTTCAATAAAACAGCTTAAAGCTTTGGCAGATTTAGGAATATGCTTTACTGTGTCCCCTTCATCTGTTTATTTCCAAGATGATGGAATGTTTCATATTTGCCATGGCGATAACATGCCTAACAGCACAATGGTAACATTCCATTTACCTACAGAGCAAGAGATTACCACAAGAACAGTCAGGCTTAGTCACATATTGAACTCTTTATTCCAAAGACCGAGTTTAGTGACTGTGTCTAGATCGGTGAGGGATGGCTACACACCAAAAGAGTTTTTCAGTGCTATTGAAACAAATGTGTTGAAGAGTGTAGCTTCCACATTTAGAGGTGTTCAGTTTGAGAATATTCATTTTGACTCAAATTTGTTGGGTGGAAGATTTGGATGGCCACATCGTTCCAACAACTGGAGCCACAAATTGTTACAGTATCTTTCTCTCAAAGGGATATCAGATTTGTAAAGGTTGTTCTTTAAGTTGACATCATGAGGTTGGTGAGGATGAAACTATAAATAAGTTAAACTGAGAGCTAGACAATAGTCATTACGAGTCCTGATCAGTCAGCTGTTTCATAGGTAGGTCTCCACCAATCAACTACCAATAGAGGCTTCAACCAATAACCTACCTCTATGAGCTACCATCAGTCACTTACTTTATTATTATTAGTTACTAGTGGACCTGTACTTCTACAGGGGCGGATGCCCGTGTGCAGGTCCCAGCTCTGGAATGAGCTGGATGTAGCCGGGAGGAAGATGCCCTGCCTAGCGGGCTAGGCTTGAGCAGCTTATTACTCTGCTGCGTTGGGACAAGTGCCGTGGAGGGTAGTTAACCGATGTGCAAGTCTATCTTAATAGACTCAAACACTAGACCTGTAAGGCACGATCTATGCTGCTCTAAATAAACCACCTAACCATGGCCAGTGTTATGCCATGTGGCGCAGCAGTGATATTCTTGTCCTTGTCATATATGAAGACCCCCGGTGGACCACTCGGCCCACCTACTTACTTGGACCTATTAGACAACTGTTTTTATAGAGGCCTCAGCTAATCATCTACCATCATATATTTCAACCAATCATCTATCATCATAAGCTTCAACCAATCACTTACGTTCAAAATTTTCAACCAATCACCTATCACCACAGACCTCAATCAATTACCTACCTCCATGGACCTTCATCAGTCATCTGTCTTTATGTGTCCTAATCGATTAACCGCCATTATGGACTTTCAGCACACAATCAATGGTGCGCTTAGGCGACCAGGGCCTGCCGTGGCGAATGACCACGTCTGATGACCGCGTCCTGCAGTGCGAGGGCGACCTTGAGGACGTCTCCAGGATGAGCACTGCCTCCTCCCATCCCTGACCCTCACAGCCTGCAAGAGCATCTCGTGGGCTGGGACTGCCCGAGGGAGGCGGACAACGTGAACGAAAAGAGAGAGGAATCTGTGATCAATCTTTGAGGCAATACCTGCAAGTTGAGTACGTCAAACTACTTCACTGTTTGAAATCACGTTGTGCCAGTGGATCCAGAGGATGTGCCTTTGGTTGTGCAGGTGGAAGGCCTCAAGACACTGCCTGTCCCACTGTAGTAATGTCCAGGTCTCGGGGGCCGAACAGGGGGACAAGGACAATGCACGAGGAGTTGATATGAAGTCTTGTCTTCAGTGAGAGCCTCCACTGTGACCAGACTCTGCGGAGCAAGTGGATGGATAAAGCTGCCAGGCCCATCTTATGGGTGATGTTGTGACTGATGCATGATGTCAGAGGACTACTTGCTGCCCAGGTAGACAAAATCCTTGTTGGCTGCAACAAGGTTATCATTCGGCACCATATACAACAAAAAAGGGAGGTACATGGATGGTATTCATTAATTCCTGAGTCCAACAGGAACTGATGTCAGCCAAGGCCATATACTTTATACTGAAGCTACATCTACTTCTGGTTCTGGATGGCACAGATAGAAAAGGAACAAGATACACTAGCCAGTTACTCCAAAACTATCATTACTGCATTTATTCTAATTACTGAGGTTCACCAAATAAATATGTAGGGATAAGAACTAAAGGCCGCCTATCCTTGCAGTCACCAGGCACTGTATAGGTTTATTTTATCTCTGTTAAAAAAAAATATGTCATTACAAACTTTTGACTCATGTCATCGGTATGGCCACATATCGAGATTAAACGGTCTTGCAAATACGGAAAGGTGCAAGGTGGGCGATGAAGAGGTCGTCCCAAAAAGAGTTAGGGGACAACATAAAAGAATGGACCAATCTCTAACCAGAGGATGTACAGGCAGCAGCCACTGGCAGAGAGGGGTGGCGTGGGTGTGTCTTCATGTGTGCTCCAACGACCTCACCGCTTACAGGATGACTTGACTTGACCTTGGTTGACCTGTCACTCCTTGTTAGTTGCAATGATCACTCTTTAACAATTGCCTGAACTGGTTGTGATGACATTAACTTAATTGTGTTACTTTTGTTGATCTTGGTTAATGTTATATTCATTTTATGTTCCAACCTTTATGTGCGGAGGAAGAGGATGTCAGAAAATGTATCCAGTACTCAATATTAGAATGTACTACTTCCTACTAAACATGCTGTAAAACTCAACAAATGTTGGTTGTGCATGGGATTGGCTTTTTTTTGTCACGGACAAACATGTAATGTTAGCAGCTATCATTGTAGGAGAACATAAAGGGATGGTTTTCTGAACAAGACCAACCACAAGGAAGTATATGCAGTGGTTTATATACATGCATATTTTGTAGGTTGTGCTGGATATAGAGAAACACATGTACATATTGTTGTTGTGTTGTAGTTTCTATTTCATCTTATGTATTTTTGTGTATTTTAGCATTCCGCACAATTGTTCTGTTCGGGTGTTGAGTCATTATTTCAACATGCCAACTTGTACAAGATTGTTGTTGTTGTTGAATGCCCACAATGAGTAGGTTTTTGTGCACCCTAAGAAGAATTTTAATTTAAGTGGCGGGTTGTCATAGCTTTACTCACATTCCAAGCATGCTGATGAAGGTGGACCGGTGTCTGGGTGTACTATGCTTGGCTTCATCTGCGTGTCGCTCACTACTACGGGATCACGTTGATCCCTCACCTCATTAGACAGGATGCCATTAACACAGCCCATTTCCAGGGAGGGCTACTAGGAAGCCGAGGTGCGGGTCTTGACCAGTATGTTTTGCCTGACCCTAACATGCCTGATCAGTATGTTGTGCCTGACCAGACGTTAGTCTTCCTCTCCACTTGTACAAGATAAAAACCTGTACACCAGACCAGCATAAACTGTAATAAAAGCAAAATAACTGTGCACAAACATTCCCACCAATAGTTTTCTTATGTATGGCATTGGGATTTAGCTGATGAAGGTCATGTCAAATAATGGACAGAAATTTATAGACTGTTGTAAGTAGCTTATAAGTTTTACTATTCAGTATACAAACTGCCAACAATTTATGTGATTACCAGTTGATTGTAAATTAATTATATGTTTTACTAAACAGCAAACAAACTGACAACCATTTCTGTGATTAGCATTTTATTGTAACTTAATTATATGTTTTACTAAACAGCAAACAAACTGTCAAGATTTTCTGTGATTAGCAGTTGATTGTAACTTAATTATATGTTTTACTAAACAGCAAACAAACTGTTAACTTTTCTGTGATTAGCAGTTGTCTTCTTGAAATGTTGAACACATGTGAGTTATATAATTCAAGCTACCTATTTTAGACATTGTAACAGTTACAGCCACTGGGGATTAATGTTAGAAATACAATAGTAATATCTTTTTTATTTCTATGTTTTTTACAGGCTCAAAATGGCATTAATATTGAATGAAATTTGTTTTTTTAACCAGAAAAATTTGAACACACTAGATTATCAGGACGCGCATTTTTTATTGTATGATTTATTGTTTTAAGAGCCCTAATTGTTGGAAATTATTGCTCTGCAAGACGTTCAACGAGTGTCAACAATATATCCATCATATTTTTGTAGATTTCTCTGAAATATTAGACAAAGTATAGCACAAGGCTCTATGGGACATTTTGCCCCAATACAGAAAATAGAATCAACTTACCAAATGTATTCAAGAATTTATTTGCAAATAATAGTGAGGTTCTCATCAATGGCAAAACTGAAGATTCATTTAACACTATAGTTGGTATAAGACAAGACTAGGAAGATTCGTTTAACACTATAATTGGTATAAGACAAGACTACGGAAGATTAGTTTAACACTATAGTTGGTATAAGACAAGACTACAGAAGATTCGTTTAACACTATAGTTGGTATAAGACAAGACTAGGAAGATTCGTTTAATACTATAGTTGGTATAAGACAAGACTAGGAAGATTTGTTTAACACTATAGTTGGTATAAGACAAGACTACGGAAGATCCGTTTAACACTATAGTTGGTATAAGACAAGACTAGGAAGATTCGTTTAACACTATAATTGGTATAAGACAAGACTAGGAAGATTCGTTTAACACTATAGTTGGTATAAGACAAGACTAGGAAGATTAGTTTAACACTAAAGTTGGTATAAGACAAGACTAGGAAGATTCGTTTAACACTATAGTTGGTATAAGACAAGACTACGGAAGATTCGTTTAACACTATAGTTGGTATAAGACAAGACTACGGAAGATTCGTTTAACACTAAAGTTGGTATAAGACAAGACTACGAAAGATTCGTTTAACACTATAGTTGGTATAAGACAAGACTACGAAAGATTCGTTTAACACTATAGCTGGTATAAGACAAGACTACGGAAGATTAGTTTAACACTATAATTGGTATAAGACAAGACTAGGAAGATTAGTTTAACACTATAGTTAGTATAAGACAAGACTACGGAAGATTAGTTTAACACTATAATTGGTATAAGACAAGACTAGGAAGATTAGTTTAACACTATAGTTAGTATAAGACAAGACTATGGAAGATTCATTTAACACTATAGTTGGTATAAGACAAGACTAGGAAGATTCGTTTAACACTATATTTGGTGTAAGACAAGACTGCCTACTATCACCCACCATGTTCAATCTATTTCTGTAAAAAATGATCACAAATGCTCTAAATAGCCTTCATGGAACATTAACTGTAGATGACCTCTTCTTTTTATTCGTTTAGGCGTATTGGTCATGCTAGATTTGTAGTCCCATCTCTAGGATGAAGTCGACAGTCTTCTCCGGGTGACAGCCCCACATCTTCTACGTCACCTCAACTCCCCCTAACCAGGTTGGCATCGTATGTCTCTGTATACTGGGCAGTCCTGTAGGATGTGTTCAGGCGTATGGACTCCTGTTCCACGTGGGGATTCACTTGTGTGTGATATTTTGAGCCGATGTCGGTGACCCAATAGTCTGCAGTGGTCTGTTCTCAGATGAAAGATGGTGGTTTGATCGTGTCTGTGGAACTGATGGATTAGGAGGTCAGGTCTATTTGCTTACTTCCACGTCTTTCTTTCATTTTTATTCGTACTGATTGTGTATGATAGGTTTTGCCTCTCTGTAAGAAGTAGATGAGCTCACTATCAATACTGTATGCTTCACTAATGACAATGATGCTCTGGTTAGTAATGAAAAGAACTGCAAATACTAATAACTAGACTTGATACCACATAAAGGACTTATGGCATAGAGATCAACACAGGAAAACCACAGCTTATGATGAATAACTAGAAATAAATTAAAGACAATATCACAGTAAATGGACAAAAGCTTTGGTTAGTTACAGTTCAAATATCTGAGATCTATAATTGGAGAAGAGGGAACCAAAGCAGAACTAAGAACAACGGTTGCACAAGCAATAACAAATCTCATCTCACTGAAGTCACTGTAGATAGATAAAAACACATATCTTAACACTAATATCATATTAATACAAACATTGATCCTCTCTCTCTCTGTGTACCTCAATTCAATTTAAGTGCCGTCTCCAGAACCTCCAATATCTTCTGGCTGGCTTGGGTTTCTTCATTCTCATTCTCCAACTACCAAGCAGTTTACAGCTTGACTGCGATAATTGCACCTTTTGGTCCTTCACATCTGACTTTAGCAGGCACTTTTTTAGTATCACGTTAATCTTTTCTCTTGGATCCCTTCTCCTTAGCCAGTCTGCCCTGCTGCAGCCTGTTATCCAGAATCACTGCGTGGAGGTGTGAAGGGTCTCAATGTACTCAGTACAAATCAATAGAATATCAGACCATACCAAGACCTTCTGTCAATTGTAAAATTACATGACTACAATGTTACGGCCATGTGATATGATTGAATGAGCTACTTAACATGATACTCTGAGACAGTTTCTCACAAAAAAAAAGGAGTAATTGCCCTAAGATGTACTGGACAAATGATGTTTGGAAATGGATGGGCAAAATCATGGAAAAGACTGGGTCACAGGCGCTGGACAGACTGAAGTGACGAGAGGTAGGTCATAAAGTAGTGAGATGTGATGGTCCACAACATCTTAGGGCACAGGGAAGACGAGATAACAATTATTAGAAAAGTCTTCTAGACACCAAGCATTTGGACGAAAAAAGTATATTTACACAATTTGTAAGATTTGCAATGTTAAAAAAACAGTCATAAATTGAAGGAAATGCAAATAACCCAAAGCATTGTGGGTAACCCGTTATAGTTGTTATTTATGTTGTGCCATGTTTTTTAGCATTTCAGAAAATAAAAGGCATTCTTCTTCTTCTTCGTCGTACGCTGTCAGACGTCAACCTTTATTTTTTCGAAAAAAGCAGCGGTCATCCTGAGGCCGTCGACACTGCCATAGAGCTTGTCTAGTGTTGCCACTGGTGATGGCCACATCTGCTTTCTCTGGTCCTCGTATGTCGGGCAGTTTTGCAGTAGATGTTCAGCGGTCATTTTCCCAGTACCGCACATGCATTCGTCAGTGCCACCTATCTTCAATTTATTGAATAGGTGGTACCTCAGTCTATTGTCTGAAGACCACGACCTGCTCTCTTCTGTTCAACTGGTAATAGGCATCGTTTTTTGTGTAGAAAGGCATTCTATACTTCTTTGTCAATAAAAGTATGAAAAAGTGTTCTGTTGTACTATATATAACCATCCCTGTCACACAGCAAAACGTAGAACAATGTCCGTGGTAACAGCCTGACTCAGAAAATGCAAGGATTATTTACTGGACTGCAGGCAGCCTTTCTCATGGCTACAGGCCATCCTTCTCAGACCTACAAACTTATGAACCGTATAATGGCTACTAACAGTCCTTTTGATGGCTATAAGCAGCTGCTATCATGGCTGAAGAAAAACCTACATGTAGTCCTTTTCAAACCTAAAGACATATCTTCTATCAAACCTAAAGACATATCTTCTATCAAACCTAAAGACATATCTTCTATCAAACCTAAAGACCTATCAAACCTAAAGACATATCTTCTATCAAACCTAAAGACATATCTTCTATCAAACCTAAAGACATACCTTCTCAGACCGATTGTCAGTCCTACTTCTGGCTATATAGAGTCATTCACAGGTCTAGAGGTACAGTAGGGCTACAGACAGTTCCTCTCGTGGCTACAGATAGTCCTTCTCATGGCTACAGACAGTCCTCACATCTGCATACAATCCTTCTCATGGCTATATGTAATGGCAGGTAAAATCTTGTATTTTGTTTTAATACTGATGGAAATCTTGAACAACCCATATCAAAGAAGATCACTAAAAGCCACAGAGATGATGAAATACAGAAGAATGTTAAGAACCCCTTGCACAGCTTGAAATGTAACTCTAGTCATCTTGTTTCGGTACTGGTTTGTTTTTGTTTTTTTGCGTTCGCCTTATTCCTATAATCCCTAAGGCGGTGTGCGTTGCACTGTGGTTTTTATTTCGCGCCTGTAGGCCCAGTGCATCCGACTTCAGCATGCATTTTATGTAAGGGTCTGCTTCCTCCTGCATTTTCTAAAGGTTTGCTTCCCCGGGGTAACGGCCGGTGCTGTGATGGGGATCGAACCCAGCACCTTCTGTTTGTGAGCCGTGTCACTTAACCACTAGGCCACGCCGTCCCCTGGTACTGGTTTAAATACAAGTAACAATGGAATAAATGCATGTAGCATTTAGGGATGAACATTTGAGTGAGAAGGAGTATAGTTACATAAGTTTCACATAATTAGCCCCAGTAGTTTTCACATTTTACTGAAGGCGTGTGAAGTTGAGATAGTACCCACAAATATGATCCGTATATGAAAATTCAACACATTACCTTAAAAGAACCCACGACGTCCGTAAAAACTCTTCATGAAATGAATGGCAAAACGGTGAACTTCTGCCACGAAACACATTTATAAATTTAGGAAAACTTAGAATTAGAAAAGTTGTGACTTTTTTTAACACAGTCGTCAAAGCCGATATGTTGGTTCCCCGTTTATCTGGGGAAAAAATCCCCAAGCCGATGTATCTGCTCCTCGAAGTGAATGAAATATTTATACATTTTCCTTTTTACCAAAAGCTGCTAGAACTGTAAGGGAGATAATCATTTGACGTCCTGTTTTGAAACACTTGAAATGTTATATTTAGTTACTCTTATACAGAAGTTCCTTTCAGCCTCAAATTCTGGCTCTGTTTTTAGACCACTTGTCTGCTCATGTGGTTCCATGCAGAACATTTGTGGGACAGAGACGAGAATAGGTCCATTAGCAGATTGCGAGCATTTCGTAAGAGGCGATTAACAGTGCAATCTAAACCTCATATGTAGAAAGCTATCTAAGTCAAGGCTTTGCTATTGCCAGAGTGTGGAGTAGCCTGTTGGCTTTGAAAAATAGTTTTAGAAACAACACTTCATGTACGAGACGCGAATAAACGAAGAAATAACTTTTTTTGCAGATCTGAAGAAGAAAACCAATTTATGTATTACTGTCGTACAACTTTATTCCAATTTGCAATACCGCACTGAAAAATGGCGTCAAAGATGTAGTGAGGAATGGAGATCAAAGAAGAACATATGCGACAGGGTATAATATGCCATACGTGTGAGAGCCCTAAACAGATCAAAGAACGGAAGTGTCCAGGTACCGATCGAACTTTATAAAGTAAGGATATGCGGAGCCACTCAAGACCCCAAACATCCGTATAACTGTCCAAGAATGCAAGAACCATGTACTTTAGCTGATCTCGTGGCAGCGAATGAAAAAGCTTTCAGGGCAGCTGTTTTCTGGTCCAATACTTTGTGAGGTTGCCGGACACGGAAAGTAAGTAAGTATTCCAATTTCTGGGGTAGTCGATGAATTTTAAAGATTGAGGTCTACAACCGCTTCATCACGTTGTGTGCTGGTTATGTTTGTTTATTTCACCCCCAACAGAAAAACAATAAATGTCTTAACGGGGATTCGACCTGCTGGCCTCCTTGCCTTGTCAGCGGGCAGACATCGAAACCATTCGGCCTGCAGTCCTCCTTTCCTTGTCAGCTGGCAGACATCGGAATCATTCGACCACGCGCTCCTTTATTTTTATTTTTTTTTAATGTATATAACGTTTGCGTTTATGTCGGTGGAGTGAGTCTCAAAATAAGTAATGAATTCATCTAAAATGTTCACCAACTCCCACATTACGTTGTTTATTCAATGACTTTTCGATATAAAGTCATAAATAATGTCCAGAGCCTGCATGCCTTTCATTCGTGCATTTTTGAGGAGAACCCAACTGAGATGGGCTAGCCCCCGTGTTCGAATGTGAAGCGAAGGGATCCAGATGAGATTTGTCTATAAAGAACTTAGTGAAGAAACACGATCATAGGGATCTCCAAAAGAGAGTTTAAAGGATAGTCTGGATGAGTCTCATAAGTGATGTCAAATAGACATTATCACATGGGGAAACCTGGCTAAAAATTGTTCAACCTCGAAGGGTGCGGTCATAAAGAACGTCGCAAGCAGCAAGGGCCTCAGTGTTCATGGAGCCCATAATAGACGCGCATTCATAAAGTCTAAAGCAGGCAGCGCATGAGCTGCAGTGGTCAGCGACCCATAGCTGACAGCTAGCGGCAGGGCCAGCGAAACATTGCTGCCAAGACCCTTCTACACCTCCACGCGGTGATCCTGGATAACAGGCTGCAGCAGGGCAGACTGGCTAAGGAGAAGGGATCGAAGAGGGAATGCTAACCAGGTACTCAAAAAATGCTTGCTGAAGTCGGATGTGTTTGACCGAAAGGTGCACATATCGCAGTCAAGCTGTAAACTACGACACAACGCATTCCGTTCTCTGGACTACATTCTGCTACTTAAGCCCTTTTAGGGTTTGGTAGCGGGAGATTGAGAACGAACAAAGCCAAGCCAAGTCTAGCGCAGAGGGAATACTAGTGACAGATGCGGATTGTGTTTACCAGTCGTGTCATAGAACTTTCGACGCCCGCATTGGCTTGATCAGTCAAAAGGGCACCCATAGACTCAAAGATGCAGTGTGGCATGGGATAATGTTGGGGGTCCTCATCAACATCAACAATGATGGACACATTTGTATTATTATTATTAATAACTAATTGAGAAGGAAAATAAGATTCAATATAAATCAACAATTATTTTGTTATTCGGTACGAAGGCGCTCGCATCTGATTGTGACAATAATCCGCTGTGAATGAGATCAGCTTAGACAGTGGATACATTTGTTACAGGGACATGTACAAACAGAGCACAATTAATGCTAGTCAGCAAACACTGAACACGAGTTGTAAGTATAATTGAACAACAATATTAATTTTTTTAAATTAAGGCCCAGCAACACCACAACACCCAAGTCTGAGGGAATACCAGACCATGGCGGACATTTCTCTCTACACATTTGAGTGATTTGAAATGGAGTCGTTTACTCAAATTCGCCTGCAACGGTGTTGGGGACCAAGCTTCTGTACACTTCAGTAATCCCGATAAGGGCACAGATTCTCTTCTACCATTCAGTGATGGCGCGGGGGATGAAGAAGCCACAGTAACCTACCAACCACCACCACTACATTCGCTACTGCATCCACTTTCAATGAAATATTTTATTTAGTTCTCTAATCCCCAAGGCGGTATGCGTTGCACTGTGGTTTTTATTTTGACCCTGTGGGCCAAGTGCATCCGACTTCAGCATGCATTTTATGTAAGGGTCTACTTTCTCCTGCATTTTCTAACGGTTTGCTTCCCCGGGATAACGGCCGGTGCTGTGATGGGGATCGAACCCAGCATCTTCTGGCTGTGAGCCGTGTCACTTGACCACTAGCCCACGCCGTCCCTTAAAAATATTTTATTTTAATTTGTTTATCTTAATTGTTTGTGCAGTACACATTTATTTATATTTACAATACAGGATAGAAGTGTTGTTTTTTTTAGTCTTTATTCGATAACTGTGTGAGATTATTTTCTCAAGCAATGGGCCGAAGGAACATCATCATCAGGTCATTCAGTCCTAGGACTGGTCAACAAGCTCATGGATTTTGTCCTTCCATTTCTGCCTATCCTCTGCAGCCGTCTTCAGCTCAGCATACGTTTTCACTGCCATATCTTCGCCAGCTTGAGACAAAAAGGTATTTCCCTCTCCTTCCCTGCATAATGTCCCCGTTTTGACTGGGCCATCTCTCCGCAGATTATGTCCCAACAAGCCAAGTCGATTTCTTTTTATTTTCCGGATCAACTTTCTCTCTTCTCCCATCTCCGCCAATACCTT
Organism: Ariolimax columbianus; assembly: GCA_036924085.1. NCBI lineage: Eukaryota > Metazoa > Mollusca > Gastropoda > Stylommatophora > Arionidae > Ariolimax > Ariolimax columbianus. Next base: position 36,757,198 of record JAVGWX010000006.1, read on the forward strand.
TGCATTTGATTTCTTTTCCGTCTAGCTCACTCTTTCCATATTTCGGTAACACCACATCTCAAGAGTCTCCAAGTATGTTTCCTCTCTTTTATTTATAGTCCATGTTTCACAGCCATACATTGCAACAGTCCAAACATATGTGTATAAGATTATTTTCCTTAGAGACCAACGAATATTATTGGATAAGGATTTTTTGTTTATCTCTAAACACTTTCTTTACCATTGCAATTCTAGATCATATTTCTCTATAGCATCGAGCATTTTCTGTTATAGTTTGACCAAGATATGGAAATTGGAATACCTGCTTGACTTCTTTCCCTTTCCTTCCTATAATTATATAATTTCCTTCCTATAATCCTTCCTGTTACACTGATAGGTACTTTTTTTTTTTTTTTTTGCTTTGCGTTCACCTTATTTCTCTATTCCCCAAGGCGGTGTGCGTTACACTGTGGTTTCTATTTTACGCCTGTCGGCACCGTGCATCTGACTTCGGCATGCATTTCACGTAAGGGTCTGCTTCCTCCTGCATTTTTAACGGTTTGCTTCCCCGGGGTAACGGCCGGTGCTGGGATATTATAATAGGAACATAACCCCCATTTAAATTATTGTGTCTATCAGTGACGTTTGGTGGTCTGTTGGGCAAACACCTTTGAAAATTTCGTTGAGGCGTCACGTTTGCTTGTAAATGAACCCCAACTCTTTAATGCAAATTGTTTTTGTTCAATATCAAATTTAGACACTGCCTTTTTTTTTAAACTTTCTCTGGTAAGCTCAGAGAGATGAACGAACCTTCTTTTAATTCGCTAACACACATTTAAAACTGGTAAATGTACGTCTGAACGACAAAGCAGCAGGCCAGTACTCTCGCTCGTGTGTTCAGTCGGGCTATGACGTCAGGAAGTTCAGCGGGAGTTGCATAGCCTTTGTTGTCATGGCAACCGATTTATTGTGAGAGTGAGTGTGGATTGAGCCCTGGTCTTTATAATGCAGGAACACATGTCGCAGAAGTCAGTCTAGATTCGAAAATATTTAAGCATCTATTCAAAGTATTCGTTACATAGTAAATAATTATTTTTACTTATTAAGGTTTCAAAAACACATCATCTGTTTAGATCAACGGTGGGCGGCGCTCATGAGTCCATAAACACCTGGCTCTCGGTGCTGATACATAGCACAGCATAAGTGAGTCAGCAATTTTTTATCAAACAAATTACGTGCCGATGAATCGTTCCTGCAGATTCAAGAATCAATACAGTACTCCATCGGGAATCCTGGCTACATTCAGGAAAGTAGAGAATGGGCACATGTTTCTTTTGTACGCTCAGGGTTAATGAAGTACCTCTGAAATTCCTTTTCAAGGGATGCAATGTGACCAATAATTAGAAATTGATGGATTGAAAGCGACGGAAAGGGTTGTTTGTATGACAAGAGTGATTGCAATGAGAAAGTGAGGGAGAAGTATGGTGTAGGAAGAAGATTTTAAAAATGAATAACTTATGATAATTATCCCGAGTTGCGCTGCTAGTTCCCTATAACAATAATTGTCATTAAAAATAACCCCGGCGACACTCTTCCCAACCCAGAAACCACTTTGCGATACTTTGTGGGATCGCGACATGTGCCGGTTTGGGACCTTTGCTATAACTAATGAGAACCTCGATTCGTGGTGATTCTTATCTCCATTTGTTTCTGTCTTCTTTGAAGTGTCACAAGTCGTGTTTAAAAGTCACTTCACATGACTTAAGTCATTTGTTTCGTGATTGCATGTATGGTCAACTGTTGCCGCATCCAATGGTATAACTAGCGTATTCTTGTACCGGTAAAAGAGGATCGGATTGCCATGTGCTCTAGTGGTATCTACTATTATTGTGATTGTCAGAGTTGTAAACAAATAATATACAAACACTAAATTTGTCGGGAAAAGCCGTTATTTACACAAAGACATGTTTGTCTTTAACTACAGGAATGTAATTTTTTTTTTAATTTAATTTTTGTGTTTCTTTGGTGATTTGTTGAGTTGGCGCTTTTTTTTATTTATTGTGTTGTCAACATTCATTGCCAACTTAATCGTAATCTTTGAAAATGATAATTGTTCATGTCGATTTCTTCGATTGCGTCATCTTCTAATGTTTACTTTTGGTAGTTCGTGTTTTCTATTCAATAACGCATGTGCCTATTCGCACGAGACGTGAAGGGGGAGGAAAACTAACATCTGGTCAGGTAAAACATACTATCAGACATGTTAGTCTGGGTCAGGTAAAACATATTATCAGACATGTTAGTCAGGGTCAGGTAAAACATCCTCATCAGACATTTTAGTTAGGGTCAGGCAAAACGTACTCATCAGATATGTTAGTCAGGGTCAGGCAAAATATACTCATCAGATATGTTAGTCATGGTCAGGCAAAATATACTCATCAGATATGTTAGTCAGGGTCAGGCAAAATATACTCATCAGATATGTTAGTCGGGGTCAGGCAAAATATACTCATCAGATATGTTAGTCATGGTCAGGCAAAATATACTCATCAGATATGTTAGTCATCTAGAGATCTAGAGGCGAATACAAGGAGAGCAGTGAGGAGCTAGAAAACTGAACAAAATAGTGCAGGACAAGTCTGCTTTTAGAGGGTTGATTTATTTCATATACACCCCAAGAAGAAGAAGAAGAACAAGCAGAAGAAGAAGCAGAGTACACTCAAAAGAACGGTATCATGAAGACCTAAAACACCCTGGACAAAGTATATTTGTAAAATGCAGGAGAAAGCTTCAAGTGGACGGAATTATTTGTGGCAGACGAACCTAAGCGGAAACGCAAATCATGTTGCAGTAAAAATGCGTTGTTCCAGATTACGGGAAACAAAACTTAACATTATTTCTGGCCATCGATTATTTTGTTTTTTATGAATGTGCAGACAGTAACTATGACTCATACCTAGCTGGGTCAGCGAGCCAGAGCTGACCAAGACCATATTCCTCCTCCAATGGCGGTCATTGAAACAGGCTGTACTATAGCTTGACAGATATCGCAGTGGGAAGGCTAACCCGGTACACAAAATGGCGAACTGAAATGTTGATACTTACCTCTGGAGCTCCATACTCTTTTCTCTCCTCACTCTGTTTCATTTGACTCTATCCCACAGTCACTCTCTTGCACAACTTTCACACGCGCCCTCATGGTGAGGCCCTTCCATTGCACTTTGGTTGGGCTAGCTTCTGAGGACGCACACACCTAGCATAGGTACATAAAGACGCACACATGCATCCAAGCACTGGTTTATGCCTCCTGATATCGCCCAAAGGACTAAGGTCTGGGGTGGAATGGGCGCGCCTCCGCCAGTAGAAACTAGTGAGGCAAACGCTTAAGAAACAAACAAACAAAATGATGTGTCAGACCGAAAGCGCAGATATCGCAACCTCGTTGTAAACTATAACATAACGTCACAATATACTTTTCAGGACGAACGAAGAACAAATATCTTATTATTCTGTGCAATACCATGTGCAGACAATTTCGTTTTCTTGCAGTGTATTGGTTAAGAACAATACACATTAGCCGATAATGTTTGGTTTTGTCAAGACATGCTTTTCAAACATTTTATTTCAAGACCTTATAAATACTTATTAGAGCCCATATATTGGATCTAAACTGCAAATTGTACAGACTTTAAAGTTATCAAAAATCGACTAGAAATGAACACTCTCGATACTTGCTAATATTTAATTTGTTTGCAAGTAAAAAAAAAGTGCAGGGAAATGATGTTTTTTGTTATATATGCCGGGGCGTTGGTGGTGCTGGTTGTCTCTGTTACCGTTCTATACAAGAAAAGACATCAGAAGGTTACACCTGGATTCAAGGCTGTGCTTATTACTGGTAAGATACGAACAATTAGGTGAGTTCTTAACACTAGTATGTCATGTCGAGTTGTGTCGGGGAGTCGTGTCGTGCGCGTGAAATGGTGGGGTGTTGTTTTGAGTCGGGGTGTCGTGTCGGGCTGTCGCGTCGTGTATTGTGGCGCGTGTCGTGTCGGGCAGTCGCGTCGTGTATCGTGGTGCGTGTCGTGTCGGGCAGTCGCGTCGTGTATCGTGGCGCATGTTGTGTCGTGTCGGGCAGTGGCATCGCGTACCGTGTCGAGCAGTCGCGTCGTGTATCGGGGCGCATGTTGTGTCGTGTCGGCCAGTCGCGTCGTGTATCGTGGCGCATGTTGTGTCGGGCAGTCGCGTCGTGTATCGTGGCGCATGTTTTGTCGTGTCGGGCAGTCGCGTCGTGTATCGTGGCGCGTGTTGTGTTGGGCAGTCGCATCGTGGCGCGTGTCGTGTCGGGCAGTCGCGTCGTGTATCGTGGTGCGTGTCGTGTCGGGCAGTCGCGTCGTGTATCGTGGCGCATGTTGTGTCGTGTCGGGCAGTGGCATCGCGTACCGTGTCGGGCAGTCGTGTCGTGTATCGTAGCGCATGTTGTGTCGTGTCGGGCAGTGGCATCGCGTACCGTGTCGGGCAGTCGCGTCGTGTATCGTGGCACATGTTGTGTCGTGTCGGGCAGTGGCATCGCGTACCGTGTCCGGCAGTCGCGTCGTGTATCGTGGCGCATGTTGTGTCGTGTCGGGCAGTCGCGTCGTGTATCGTTGCGCATGTTGTGTCGTGTCGGGCAGTCGCGTCGTGTATCGTGGCGCATGTTGTGTCGTGTCGGGCAGTCGCGTCGTGTATCGTGGCGCATGTTGTGTCGTGTCGGGCAGTCGCGTCGTGTATCGTGGCGCATGATGTGTCGTGTCGGGCAGACGCGTCGTGTATCGTGGCGCATGTTACGTCGTGTAGGGGTGACATGGCGTGAGATGTCACGTAATGTTGAGGAATCGTGTCGTGTATCGTGGCGAACGTCGGTGTCATGGTGACATGTCGTGTGTCGTGTCGTGTTGCGTGTCGTGTCGCATGTCGTGTCAGGTCGCGTCGGGATGTCGTGTCGCGTGTCGTGTCATGTTGCGTTGGGATGTCGTGTCGGCTTGTGGTAGCGTGTGGTGTCATGTCGCGTCGGATGGTTGTGTCGGGATGTCGTGTCGCGTGTAATGTCGCGTGTCATGTCGTGTTGGGATGTCGTGTCGGGGTGATGTAGCGTGTCGTGTTGCGTAGTGTGGTGTCGCATCGAGATATGTTATGTTATTTTATGTTATGTTATCTTATCTTATGTTATGATAAGTAGAGAAAACAAGACATAACCTCAAGTAGACTCATGAGTAATCAGTCTTTTAAATATATGAAGAGCAAGTAAATGTATGTTGCTTGCAAGAAACGCATCTTAATAAAGATATAGCCTTCAAAATTAGAGGATACCAGTGCTATAGGTCTGACCGACAAGACAGGCAGAAGGGTGGAATACTGACACTTGTGAGAAATAGCATCAATGCTTATCAGCAGGAAGTATATATGGAGGGGGCAGAATATCAGATGATGCATCTCAAGACAGAAAGTACAGAATTCCACCTGCTAAATTATTACTGTTCGAGTGATCGTCCACTGGCACTGAATACGATTGCAACAAAGGAAAGACTGATTGTGTGTGGAGACTTCAATAGCCACTCGCAGAGCTGGGGCTATGATCAAATGGATAGGAGAGGTGAGGAGCTAGAAAACTGACAGAATGGCAATGGACTTATCTTGATTAACCAGCCAACAGACCCACCGACCTTCTACTCGAGATCATGGCACACCACTTCTACACCAGATTTGGCATTTCACTCATTATTCATGGAATGGATCATTACACGCATTGTCGGGAAACAACTTGGAGGTAGTGACCACAGACCAGTATTTCCAACTATTGAAAATGAATATGTCAAGGAAAGTAGTACCCTGCCTCGGTGGAATTACAGGAAGGCAGATTGGTCAATGTACCAGCATCGGTCTAGTGTCCTGACTAGAAATCTAACAACAGATGAAGACATAAATAAGGTAGTCGATAATTTCAGCAGATGCATGCTACAGGCTGCCCATGAAACAATACCTAGAGGGGCCCGCAAACAATATAGGTCATACTGGAATAGTGAATTAGAACAACTGCAAAACGAGGTAGAAACATCTAGAAAGCAAGCAGAGATTAGTCCATGTCAAGAACACCACCAAAAATATCAACATGCTAAGGCCAAATTTCAAAGGGAAAAGTTGCAGGCTAGAAGAAGAAGTTGCAGGGAGAAAACAGTCTCTGAACTTTGAAAAGGATACCAGGAAACTGGGGAAGTTTGTAAAACAGCTTAATGATGAGGGTGCACAGAGAAACACAAAGATTACATTAAACAAAGATGGAAACATCCTCACAGGCAAACAAGCCGCTGATTACTTTGCGGACTCTTTTGCAAAAGATAGCAACATTGAAGTAGACAGAGAGAAACAACAAAGTGTTCGTGAGGAACGACAAAATACAGAACGAGATGGTGTCATACCCGAAATTATGGAGACACCAATCACATACAAGGAACTGGAGTTTGCAATATCCAAACTGAAAATGAGAAAGTCGCCAGGAACAGACGGAGTGTCCAATGAGATGATCAAGAACTTGGGAACAGCAGCAAAAACAAAGCTGCTTCAGATCTTCAACATTTGTTGGACATCAGGCACAGTCCCACAGACCTAGAGAGAAGCAATCATGATACCACTCTCAAAACCAGGGAAAGACAGTTCCATGGCATCCAGCTATAGACCAATCAGCCTCACAAGCTGCATATGTAAAACAATGGAACGTATTATCAACCTAAGGCTGCAGTGGTATCTTGAGAGCCAAAACCTTCTTGTGCCACAGCAGGCAGGATTTAGGAAATGCAACTCCACTGAAGACCAGGCAACATACCTCTCACAAGAGATCGAGGACGCATTCCAGGACAAGAAATTAGTATTAGCAGCATGGGTAGACTTAAGGAAAGCTTTTGATAAGGTTTGGAAAGAAGGACTTTTAAAGAAACTGAGAAATAATGGAGTGATGGGTAGGATGTACAAATGGATAAAAGCATACTTACATAACAGAAGAGCCAGAGTCCAACTAGATGGCCACAAGAGTAAGAAAATTCTACTGCGTCATGGTGTGCCTCATGGAGGAGTTCTTTCCCCTACACTTTTCATAGTCTTAATCAATGACTTGATTGCTGAGCTACCACAAGGAACAAAAGTTGCAATGTATGCAGATGACTTAGTAATATAGTGTACAAATGAGCAAGCAACAGTGGCCACCAGAATGCTGCAAAGAGCTATTGATGCCTTGACCTCATGGACAAACAGATGGTGTGTAAACATAAAAACCGAAAAATGTAGCACTACGCTTTTCACCCTCTCCCCAAAACAAAAAGCTGGAGTTATCAGGATAAATGGAGAACACCTCAAAGAAGATAAACAACCCACCTATCTTGGAGTTACATTTGATGATAGGTTGACATGGAGGGAACACATCAACAAGGCAGCCAAAAAAGCCAGGAGGAAGTTAGCCATGCTGAGAAAATTAAGTGGAACCACATGGGGAGCTAGTGGAAAAATACTTAACAAAGTTTACCAACAAGGTATACGGCCACATCTGGAATATGGGTCAGCAGCGTGGTGCCCCGCAGAAAATACTACCCTAAAAGAAGTGGATAAGGTACAAAATCAGGCACTTAGGGTCATTACAGGAGCAATGAAATCAACACCTATAGTGGAGATGGAGAAAATTGGAAGGATACAAGCACTAAGAGAACGCAGAGACACAAAGGTATTAACACAGGCAGAAAAGTTCCACTCCATGCCTAGCCATCCAATGAAAGACAGATTTCAAAATTTAGCAATGGGAAGACTGAAAAGAAGTAGTTTTATGCATCAGGCGAAACGACTTCGCAGGCAAATTATGGATCTACCTGAAGTTGACATCCCCCTAAAGTCTGTGCCAGAACAAACCCCTTTGAGAGAGGAGCACGGACTAACAGTATGCATTCAAACAAAAGTGAAAGGAATATTAGACAAGGATGAACAGAACAGTGTGCAACGTAGGATAGTGATCCTCAATTTCCTGGATGAAGAATACCTACAAGACCTCTGGATCAGAGTATACACATATGGGTCAGCACAGAATACAGAAAAGAATGGTGGAGCGGGAGTGTACATAGAATACCCAAACTACATTAGGGATACAGTCAGAGTAGCAGCTGGGAAATTCTGTCATATATATGATGCAGAAATACAGGCAATCAAGGTGGCAACTGAGAAACTGTTGAACACCAACGTCTGTTCACAACCTGTAGTATTTCTTACAGATGCACAATCAGCACTCCAAGCACTTAAATTTGAGAAACTGCCAGATCTACAGGCTCTACTGTCTGAACTGAGCAACCAGCGCAAGATTGTCATGCAGTGGATACCTTCTCATTGTGGAGTACCAGGAAACGAGAGAGCAGATCGACTGGCAAAGAAGGGTGCTGCAGACGAGCAACCAGATGTGCCAGTTACATACCAACAGAAGATAAGGATAATCAAATTAATCAGAAAGCCACCAACAGTAACACCAGACGATGACCATAACATGAACAGACAAGAGCAAACTGTTGTGTTGCGCCTTAGAACAGGACACAACCGACTCTGCAGCCACATGTACACAAAAATTAAGATTGGCAACTCAGACATGTGTACATACGGACAGGCGCCCCAGACAGCAGAGCACATACTACAAAACTTCCCCGAATATGATATACAGAGAAAATCTCACTGGCCCACAGAAACAACACTGGAAGAGAAACTTTATGGACCTGTATGTGAACTACAAAAGACAGTGAAGTTTATACAAGAGACAACATTGCAGATATAGACAATATTTTAAAGCGAACGAAAGAAAGAGAAAAATGTCTTTTAAAGGTGCTGGCGAGGGATGTAGATATTTCTATTTCAATAGCGTGAAATAACATTTATTAGATCATAGATTTCCCCCGAGTGATTTCACTGATAAGTTCTGTGTATTGTTGTTCTTTTTCATCGACGTTCGTATTGATAAAGACGTTGGGACTTCCAGACTAAATCCAGACGTAGTTTACAGATGGACTGTGATATCTGCGTCTTTCCGTCCGACACTTCTGATTTCAAAAAATCATTTTTGGGACCATGTTTTCCTTCCCTATTTGCTTCCTAATCTCTTAGCCAGGCTACATGGTCTGTTCCAGGGCCGTTACTACGGAGTGGGATAGGGTCTTGCTCAGCTATGGTTCACTTGCCCTGATGCAAATAGCCAGCAATTAGTCTAGGGCTGCTGTCAGCTCATTCACTAGGCGGCATCATCGGCCTTGTTATGTGTACAGCAGAAACAAGAATTGTAGGGCAAGGTCAGGGATCAAGATGCTGAGCAACGCATGAGCTGCAGTGGTCAGCGACCCATAGCTGACTGCTAGCGTCAGGGCCAGTGAACCAGAGCTGCCAAAACCCTTCTACTCCTCCACGCGGTGATCCTGGATAACAGGCTGCAACATGGCAGACTGGCTAAGGAGAAGGGATCGAAGAGGGAATGCTGACCCAGTTCTCAAAAAATGCTTGCTGAAGTGGCATGTGTTGGGCCGAAAGGTGCAAATATCGCAGTCAAGCTGTAAACTACGACACAACGCATTCCGTTCTCTGGACTACATTCTGATACTTAAGCCCTTTCATGGTTTGGTAGCGGGAGATTGAGACCGAACGAAGCCAAGCCAAGCCATATGGCAAGGTCTGCCAAATGTTGCCATTTGGATGGTCAACTCTTCTTCGGTGTTGTCTTCTCTGTCTATTATTGATTCAGTTGTTAAAATAACATTTAATGTTGATGTTAATGCAAATAAATTGTTGTTGATAATAGGTTGTGATCGCGGCTTTGGTTACTTGTTGGCAAAGAGACTTGATGAAAGTGGTTACAAAGTGTTTGCTGGCTGCCTGGACGCCAGTTGCGAAGGTTCTAAAAGTCTTCGGCGGGAAACGTCATCAAAACTTGAACTTCTTCAGCTGGATGTCACCAACGAGGTTCAGATTGAGACTGCACGAGCTACTGTAGCGGAAATGCTTATGGGACATAGTATGTACCATTGACTTGTTATTGTTTAACCATACAATATGTTTCTGTCTCTTTTCGCGTATTTCTCTGATTTCCTGTTGAGCCATGCTCACTCGAAGATGGAAACATACCAAAGACCATTTCCTTATTTGCACGTATTTAATTTTAGATGAATATGTGGACGAGGGGTTATGCTATCGTCCTCATGACGAATAAGATACCGATTCAATACTCCAGTAAGTCATGTTTTTAGCTATCCCCTTCTTCCTTCTTCTTCGTGTTCTTTTTTTATTCTTCGACGTTTTCCTTGAAAAGAACGCTGCAACGTTGTGTCGTAGTTTAAAGCAAGGCTGCGGCATTTGCGTCTTTCTGCTCAATACATCCGATTTCAGTTGGCTTTTATACCGTATTTGCCTTTCCACTGCGATTCATATTTTCATAGCCAGACTACACTAGTGCAGCCTGTTTCCAGAACCGCCGCTCGGAGACTGAATATGATCTTGGTCAGTTCTAATTCGCTGACCTTGATGATATAAGTATCTGGCTGCTGTCAGCTCATTCACTGTATTGCGTCTTCTTCCCATGTAGCTATCAAATGTAAAATGTAATAAAAAACCCTAACCCGGCATAGTACGCTTCACAGCAGGTAGTAGCGACCTTTATTTCTCCGTCCTTTAAATGGCCCCTATAGCCCGCAACAATAGTCTTAAATGCCGTAATTACAACTTATCAACTAGATGATAGGGTCCAATGAAGAGACATGCTCAGACAACCTTCCAACCATTCGTAGAGATGTCCAACCAGATGATGAGATGCTCTCCCATTGCCCCTTCTTCTTTCAGTAAAAACAGATGTGTCGCGTGAAGGCCAAGACTTAAACATTGTCGCTATAGTCTATAAGAGACGTACTTGATGGGAACATGTGAACGGGGTTGAAGAGCTTGTCCTTCACCGCGCTCTAGCTATGACACCATATACGACTCAAGAAAGTACTTCATGCTATGTTCAAGCTAATCCAGAATTTTGTATTTATGTATTACTGTAACAGCCCAGTTGTATTCCCTATTTAAATTTGTGATTCGCGACTGATTGTAAAGTGCTTCTATTTATATATGTAACCCGTGTAGATAAAGGAGAATAACGAAAAGGCCCACTGCTACCTTCCTTGCAAAAAATAAAAGACGATTAAAGAGAGTTGTGCTTGAGACTAGCAAGTACATCACCTGTAGCACTCCAATGTCCGATCCCTTTGGACCAGCTCGGCCTACAAAAACGGTGTGCGGGAAAAAATTATTTTTTTTTGAACGGAGTCACTCCTGACAGCCATTTTTTACTGCTGACTACGCCCTCCATATATACACGATATTTTGCCGGTTAAAGTATCGTATGTGCGATTACAAATGGCTTTTGAACAGTTTTAATTTTGTATACGCCGTTTGGAGCAAGCCGACTTTTTGCGAAAGGTGAAGTAGGTTGTTGAGAAAGATTTTTATCGCGTAGATCTGTTTATTTTGTTTGTTTAAATGAAAGAACTACGTTTGAATTGGAAACTAACAGTTGTGGCGATATTGTAAACACAGTATCGATACGTTGTTGTGGTTTCCATGGTTTTCTATCGAAGCGACTAGGCCTAGTGGTCGAGTCCACATTTTTCCCGAGATTTTCATAAATTTTCAACTTCATCTTTTGAAATCTCAAAAACTAACAAACATACAACAAAAACAATAACACCCACATGTTCGTTATGCTATTGTGTATCTACACGCCAGAAAATCATATTTATTGACAAACAAATATAAAAGTTACAAATTTTGAAAGACGACTACCACAGCGACTAATTAAGAAAATTAATTAGGTCAAATTTTTTTCAAAAATATATTGGAGTGCGTAAGGTTAAAATACATACCACAACTGCAAAAGCACAAAGTGCTTAACTAGTTAGGCTTGGCTTGGATTCGTTCGTTCTCAATCTCCATCTACCAAACCATGAAAGGGCTTAAGAAGCAGAATGTAGTCCAGAGAATATAATGCGTTGTGTCATAGTTTACAGCTTGACTGCGATGTTTGCACCTTTCGGTCCAACACATCCGACTTCAGCAAGCATTTTTTGAGTACCGGGTTAGCATTCCCTCATCGATCCCTTCTCCTTAGCCAGTCTGCCTGCTGCAGTCTGTTATCCAGAATCGCCACTTGGAGGTGTAGAAGGGTCTTGGCAGCTGTAGTTTGCTGGCCATGACGCTAGCAGTCAGCTATGGGTTGCTGATCACTGCAGCTCATGCGCTGCTCAGCATCTTGATCCCGCTTAACTAGTTAAAGACCAAGAGCATCGGTGACGCTAAGCGTTGTAAGCAGCGATAACTGGACAAAAAGAAGAAGAATAGTGCATGTATAACTTCATCCCTGGTTTGTAGCATGATTGATCAAATTCCAGATTCTGTGCTCAGTGTTGTAGTCTGTTGTAAACAGTGCTGGAGTCGGCTATAGCAGTTGGGCACGGGGGAAAACATTTCTAAGGTTGACGGAAACAGCAGGGTAATGTGGTAAATATTGATGGAGTCGGTAAAAGCAACGAGACAGGGGGGTAAACTGTGTTGGAGTTGACAGAAACAACGGGACAGTGAGGTAAATTATGTTGGAGTTGACAGAAACAATGAGACAGGGAGGTAAACGATGTTGGAGTTGACAAGCTTGGTATGTGAGGAAAGCTACTGCAACCTGCCACTTAACGTCCTTTTCAATTTGCAGAAAAGACTAAACCTACTCATTGTGGGCATTCTCAAACAACAACAACAATCACTAAGGAAATTAAATTCTTGTGTAAAAAAAAACCTTCTTGATGCTGAGCAGTGGATGAGCTGCAGTGGTCAGCGACCCATAGCTAACTGCTAGCGTCAAGGCCAGCGAACCAGAGCTGCAATGGTCAGCGACCCATAGCTGACTACTAGCGTCAAGGCCAGCGAACCAAAGCTGCCAAGACCCTTCTACACCTCCACGCGGTGATCCTGGATAACAGGCTGCAGCAGGGCAAGACTGGCTAAGGAGAAGGGATCGAAAAGGGAATGCTAACCCGGTACTCAAAAAATGCTTGCTGGTCGGATGTGTTGGACCGAAAGGTGCAAATATCGCAGTCAAGCTGTAAACAACGACACAAGGCATTCCGTTCTCTGGACAACATTCTACTAATTATGCTCTTTGGGGGCTTGGTAGCGGGAGATTGAGAACGAACGAAGCCAAGCCAAGCCAATCTCCCACTACCAAGTCCCCGAATATGGCTATGCAAGTAACAGGTCGTAGTCTGGAGACGGGTAAAAACCTCATTCCTTATTTATGTTTAACGAAATGCCACATTCTCTTCTCAGTGTTATGGGCTGTTGTAAACAACGCTGGAGTCGGCGACCACGCTTGGTTTGAGTGGAATCCAAAGGCTAGCTTCAAGAAGCTAATGGACGTCAACTTTATGGGTGTGGTTGACATAACACGAGCCTTCTTACCATTGGTTCGGGCATCAAAAGGACGAATAATTAATATGTCTAGTATGGCAGGTCCGAAATTTATTTCTTATTGATTAGTTAAATTTTGTTAAAGCACCGTGATCTGTTTCTTGTTTATTTCAAATATGTTACAGAACATGCTGCTACATTCATTTTAAAAATTGTTATGTGAATTTATAATTTTGTGTTTTTGATCTTGTTCTTTTGAATTGTAAAAGTGAGTGCGCGTTTGCTCAGTTTATAGCCAGCAATTGGCTATTTTCTGTAGTAACAGCGTGCTTCGGTTCGAATCGCGTCCATGGACTGAAAAATCGTGATTTTAATCTGATACCACTTCTCCAGTCAGCACAGCTGTAAATGGATACCTGACGCGCGAGTTAGGGAAAGTAAAAACAGAAAGGAAGGGCACTGGCGACCCCCACCTATCTCAGGATGCGGCTTAGTACTGGACCTTCTTTCGCCGATGAATTTCTATAGGTTTCACCAGTTTGCTCAAAAAACGGATAACAGAACGCTGCTCTTCTGTGGTGCCTGTCAATAGAGGGGCGGCCATATTTTAATTGCAATTATAACATCATGTTGTTCGTCTGCACCATGATAGCACGGGCAAGACATTCTTGACATCTTTAGCAACCATATTATCAAGTTACAATACATAGGCATAGTTTTTCTAATTTATATCCCACTTGTAAGGTTTTAATTTAAAGCTCTTTCCTAATAACGATGATGGGACAATGCAAGTTAATGCACTAAGCCAGCTTAAAAAACAACAAAAAAAGAAACCCTTTTCTGATTATTACGTGGAAAAGATATCTCTGATCGTCTAAGTGGTACCTGAAAGGAAGGGTGGGGGGAATTGAACCTCAGTAACCTTCTAATCATGCTGTAACAGACAACTAATGAGGGTTGTGCATGGGTCTGCTGGACTCATTATGTAAAATGAACTGCTATAGAGACCACAACTGCGAGAACACGTGTACGTGCTGTGATTCAGGCTTCATGTAAGGTAGCTGGCTACAACGGTCGCCCCATGCATTATATTGCTGGTAAGGAGACCAAATTAGACTTGTGATGATCTAAGTTGCTTAAATACAAGAGTAAGTCAGTAAGTATGTCACACACTGGTATGGGATAGCTGGAAAATGTGGTTGGTAGTTTATAAAGGTGTAACTAGGTGACAGCAACATCCAGAGTTGTGGTTACTGTAGGCACCAGGAGCTAGGTGGCGCATGCTCGTGTGCAGCTGAGATGCAAAATGGCGCCCATACTCACAGAGTGTGCAATCAAAGAACAGCGTGCTGTTGTGCGTTTTTGTTAGGCAAAAGGACTTTCTACAAAGGATATTCATAAAGAAATGCTTCCTGTTTACGGTAAGAAGTGTTTGTCCCATAAAGCGTTCATAACTTGGTCGATATATTTTCTCCAGGACACTCAAAAAATGTGGATGAAATCTGACCTGGTCGTCCCGTTTAGTTTGCAAGAAAAGCATTAGTGCAGTGGGTGAGAAGATTAGATAGTGTAGCGACTGCAATTTGGTATTCGCATGGTTTAGCCTACCGCATGATGCATGATCGCATTAAAGTCTGGAAAGTGTTCTCACGTTAGATACCCAGACAACTGACTGACGAATACAATATGTACCGAACAGATCTGCCTTTGCACTGATAAAGCGATGGGATAAATGTATCAACGTTGGTGGATGTAATATTGAGAAATAAGACACAGTGTATGTGAAATAATAAATGGTTTTCACGCTCGTTTATCTTTTAGTTTTAAATATCCATTTCGGGATCAAGATGCTGAGCAGCGGCTGGGCTGCAGTGGTCAGCGACTCATAGCTAACTGCTGGCGTCAGGGCCAGTGAACCATAGCCGCCAAGACCCTTCTACACCTCCACGCGGTGATCCTGGATAACAGGCTACAGCTGGGCAGACTGGCTAAGGAGAATGGATCGAAAAGGGAATGCTAACCTCAAAAACGCATTGCTGAAGTTGAATGTGTTCGACCGATAGGTGCAAATATTGCAGTCAAACTGTAAACTACGACACAACGCATTCCGTTCTCTGGACTACATTCTGCTACTTAAGCCCTTTTCATGGTTTGGCTGCGGGAGATTGAGAACGAACAAAGCCAAGCAAAGCAAATAGCCATTTCTGACCTATTTACTGGCTTTCCTTTGTTTTTAAAGACAAACTCACAAGCATATATTAAGTAGGTCAATATGGTGGCATTGATGAGATTCAACAACAGAACTGGTATGTAGCACTGGGGACAAAACGATGTTACGATTTAAAATTTCCTACGCCATTTTAAATCAATTCAATCAATTAAAACAGTTCAACTACCTGTGGGTGATCAAAATGCTGAACAGTGCATGAGCAGCAGCAGTCACCTGCTAGTGGCAGGGCCAGCGACTCAGAGCTAACTACTAGTGTCAGGGCCAGCGACCCAGAGCTGACTGCTAGTGTCAGGGCCAGCGATCCAGAGCTGACTGCTAGTGTCAGGGCCAGCGACCCAGAGCTGACTGCTAGTGTCAGGGCCAGCGACTCAGAGCTAACTACTAGTGTCAGGGCCAGCGACCCAGAGCTGACTGCTAGTGTCAGGGCCAGCGACCCAGAGCTGACTGCTAGTGTCAGCGACCCAGAGCTGACTGCTAGTGTCAGGGCCAGCGACCCAGAGCTGACTGCTAGTGTCAGCGACCCAGAGCTGACTGCTAGTGTCAGGGCCAGCGACCCAGAGCTGAATGCTAGCGTCAGGGCCAACGAACCAGACTTGCCAAGACCCTTCTACACTTCTACTTGGTGATCCTGGATAACACGCTGCATTAGAATGGCTAAGGGAAAAGGATCGAAGAGGGAAGGCTAACCCGGTAGCAAAAACAGGGACCCGCTGAAGTCGGATATGTTGGACCGAAAAGTGCAAATATCGCAGTCCAGCTGAAAAATACGACACAAAGCATTCCGTTCTCCGTACAACATGACGCTATTTACAGAGCCGTTTTCGGGGCTTGCTAGCAAAAAATTTAAAACGAACGATCGAAGAAGAAGAAGAAGAAGAAGAAGAAGAAGAAGAAGAAGAAGAAGAAGAAGAAGAAGAAAACGCAGAAGAAGAAAAAGAAGACGAAGAAGAAGAAACGGAAGAAGAAGAAAATTAAGAAGAAGTAGAAAAGGAAGAAGAAGTAGAAGAAGAAAAGGAAGAAGAAGAACTGCTCATGAAACACATGTCCTCAACAAATACACACAAAGCCCTCCTGTCTTGGGCGGCACGTCCAAGCTCCTTCCACGTTCTAATGTTTCTTTGTATTTGTCTCTAGCTTTCTTATCTGTGTGTGTTTCAGTGTACTTCAACTTCCTTTTCTTCTTGTTCGTCGATCAACTGATTCTAAGCTTTCAGTCCGGTAAAGTTCACGAGGGAGACTGAGCGTTTCAGATCTCCTTTTCCCTAGATCTTTTCGAGCATAGTCGCTTCCCCAGACCAGATTGTCTCTCTTCGGTCTGTATAAGTATGGCAGTCCTGCACATGCTCTTATGTTTGCTTGGGTGCTTCACAATCGCATGTGTTGCTGTCTCTGAGAACCTTTCTGTGGAGGTGTGCCTTGAGTCTACAATGTCCCATTCTGAGTCTGAAGATCTATGTCTGCACCATCTCTGCCAAATTTGTCTATGCTGTCATTTTCTGGCTTAAATTCTTTGTGCTGGTCTCTGTTCCAATGCTATCTGTCTGATTCTTGTCAACAATTCCACATTAGTGATCTAATCATACTATTTTAATCTATTCTATGCAGGTACTCATTTATGAAAGGTTGTACCTTATTAATTGTTTATGCTTGTCGGGCCATACAATAGAACGGACATTACATTGGAGTTTAATATATATTTTTGTGTCGAGCTTAATCATTTCTTTCGATTTCCGTAAGTTCCCAATGCAATGAAAGCTCCTATCGTCTTTTATTTTCCCATTTAGAATAGTTTACACAAGAATATGAAGTCTACTAACATATACATTCTTCATAATCTCTTCCAGGTCGAACAGCCCTGCCAGGTTTTACTGCCTATGCCTCTACTAAGTTCGCTGTTATTGCCTTTTCTGAAAGTCTTCGACGCGAGATGTATTATTTTGGTGTCAAGGTCATAACTGTGGAGCCGTCACTGTACAAGTAAGTTAGTCAATACAGTCCTGCCGAAGACGGATGTGTCGGACCAAAAGGTACAAATATCGCAGTCAAGCTGTAAACTAGCGACACAACGCATTCCGTTCTCCGGACTACATATTGCTACTTGCAAAGCCCTGTTCAGAGCTTGGTAGCTGTAGATTGAGAACGAACGCAGAAGAAGAAGAAGAGGTCAATACAGTGATTTAAAATAAAAATAATAATTACCAATCATTACTTATGAGGACTGCCAGCATCGTCTTGCTTCTTAGTCGACCTGTACATCTACAAGGACGGTTGTTCTTGCGCAGGTCCGAACTCTTGTGCGAGCTGCTGGTAGCCTGTAGGTCCACTTCTCTGCTTAGTGGGCAGTGATCGAGCAGGGCTGAGTTTTTTTTTTGTGGTTTTTTGCGGGTTCCAGCTCAGTTTACAGTCGGTTCTATCTCTGGCACGGGTTGTCCATGGGAAGGCTAACTTGTGTCTCGGGCATAGGTTGTCCAGGGGAAGGCTAACTTGTGTCTCGGGCACGGGTTGTCCAGGGGAAGGCTAACTTTTGTATCGGGCACAGGTTGTCCAGGGAAAGACAAACTTTGTTGTTTTAGGATCATGTGTTGTGCAGCTCGAGAGAATCTTGCCCCTTAATTTAGGGTGGGTAGAGGGAGGTCGGATATCTTTCAGGTGGTATTTTTATCAGTCATGCTACATCTTTGACATTGTTGGGGGCGCCAATAATTCTTCTGCGCCCGTCCTGAAAATAACGTTTCGTTACGTTATGTCACAGTTTACAGCGAAGACAAAGGGTTTATCTGCGCCATTCGACCCGACACATCCAATTTCAGCATAGTATCTTTGAAACCGAGTTTGCTTTCCTTCTTCGATTCTATTCTCTGACCTGAACTTGCCCAAATATCCCTAGATGCCGACCAACTTCTCACATCTCTTGAAGTCAGAATAGTTATACAATGGATCCCTGGTCAGTCAAATACACCTGTCAGTGACAAGGCAGACAGACTGGCTAAGAAGGGAGCAAGTCAAGAACAATAATACACACCAACAACCCTACAGACAGCCAAAGAACTACTAAAGACTGTGAACAAAGAGATCTGATTGAATAGATGGGCAATGGGAAATACTTGGAGAGAAATCTATAAACAGGTGGCCATCCCAAATACCAAAGACAACATCAACCTCCTGAAAAGGAGAAACCAAAGCACCATTTTCCTACTTTGCACTAAACACATACAACTTAACAGCCATTAGAACAGAATCCAACCAGAACACACTCCAGAGTGCCGACTGTGCACACATACCCATGAAACTGATGGACATCATCTTTTTGAATGTCCAGCGCTTGCCAGTGTTTGGAAAGAGCTTCTTCCTCCAAGACCAGACAAATGGAACACCTTGTAGGGTGTAGCAGATCCCACTGTTTGCCCTAGGGTTATTCTAACTCAGAACATTATCACACTCATCTACATCAATCATGACCACACACTGCAAATAATATAGCACACAGCAGATGGCATTTTATTATACAATACTCATACCAGAAAAATGAATAGTGAAATTACAAACACAATACAATACATTTGATTTTAACTAAATATTCCTATATTATATATATGTTAATCTGAATATTAACTAAAACGGAAATTTTAAGCATTAGCTATTGATGGAATTCCCAACTATCAAAAACCCAGTTATATTGCCGCACACACATCACACACACTTCTCCCTAACTGCGTCCTCAACACACTTTATCAAAAACTCTTCCTGACTCAAATTCCCTCAGGCGGGCGATCTGGACATACCTCGTTCACAATGTGTCCTGCTTACAACATACGTCCAGATTATCTATTAATACAAAACTCACACACCTATTTGAGCGATCTTGTTTTATCACTAAAATTCGTACAACAGTCTATCATTCGCTCCTCTATGAAATCGGTGAGATAAACGGACCTTATCTACAGTCTGTCATCGCTCTCCTCCCCTCTCCATCCAGCCTGTTGAGCTAAACTTTGTCTCGTGTTATATACACTCAAGCAGTATCAGAGCTGACAAATGGATCTTAGGGGGCTGGCTCTATTCAGTGGTTATTGAAACGAATTATGCTGAGCACCTGTCACTCATCTATCGCAGCAAGCTCCGCTGTCGTCGCGTCTGTCACTCACTCCCCATTAACCAAATCGGAACGCCAGTGGCCAGTTCCTACCTGTCCACATTCTTTCCCCAACTCCGATTCCCTTTGTTGAGACGGTGAGTGACCTTGGCACAGTGACCAGACAGAGAGTTACCTTGGCACGAATTCAGGTATCTTTGTTCTGAGTCGTCAACCACATCACCCCTGCCCTAAACTCTCTTGCTCCGGCTGGAACTGTTACAATGGAACTAAACAACAGCTTAAAAACACTTGCTGGGATCAAGATGCTGAGCAGCGCATGAGGTGCAGCGGCCAGCGACCCATAGCTGACTGCTAGCATCAGGGACATCGAACCAGAGCTGCCAAAACATTGTGCAACGCACACCGACTTGTGGAACAGCGAAATAAGGCGAACGAAAAAACAAAACAAAAACACCAAAACAACGCTATAAACCATCAATCGAAGTTGAGGAGTTATATTTTCATAATAGGGGAAGCTCCTGGTCTGTTTAAGCATTTAATCACATACATATTTCTTCTCTACCTTGCTAATTATAAAATCAGCAATTATTGAATTTAAAGGAAACGCGTTGTTTTAATCTATTTAGAACTGGAATATCCGATCCTGATACTGTTTTTGACACCAATGAAAATCTATGGCACAATGCTGAGCCAGGAATCAAACGGGACTACGGCGAGAGTTACTTTAGAAATACACAGGTAAGATCGCGCGACTAGTGTAACTATGTAACAAACGTAACTATGTAATCAGCTACTACAGAAAAACACAGGTAACATCGCGTGACTAGTGTAACCATGTAACAAGCGTAACTATGAAATTAGCTACTACATAGGGGATCAAGATGCTGAGCAGCGCATGGGCTGCAGTGGTCAGCGACCCATAGCTGCCTGCTAGCGTCAGGACCAGCGAACCAGAGCTGCCAAAACCCTTCTACACCTCCACGTCGTGATATTGGATAACATGCTGCAGCAGAGCAGACTGGTTAAGCAGAAGTTATCGAAGAGGGAATGCTAAGATGATATTCAAAAAATGCTTGCTGACGTCGGATGTGTTGAACCGAAAGGTGCAAATATCGCAGTCTGAAGACCACCACCTGCTCTCTTCTGTTCAACTGGTAATAGGCATCGTTTTTTGTGTAGCCAGTATGTTCTGTTTCCCATTTGGTCATGTATCTAGCTCTAATACGCCGTTTTGACTCTTCGTATGTCATACTAGGATCTGTTTGTGGTAGTCTTGCACCTTCTTTTGCCAGTCTGTCTGCCTCATCGTTGCCTTAGATGTTGCAGTGGGATGAAACCCACTGTACCACTACCCTTTTTCGTGCGGACTGCTGGCATAGTTGACAGATTACTGCTCTTAAATCATTAAGTTCAGTATTTTTATGGCTTTTTAGTGCTATGACTACGGCCAGGGCATCTGTAAGTAGGACTATATTCATTCCTTTTACCTGTCACCATTTCTTCCCCTGCCGCCCTCAGTGCCTCTGCCTCCGCTCTGAAATTGCTTGTGTATTTTCCAGTAGCCAATGACAGTGTTATTTTTCTGTCATTTGGTAGGCTCAGGAATGCCCCTGCCCCTCTGTTCTGTGTTGTGTTTGTTACAAAACCGTCGGTGTATGCATGGGTCCAGTCCATGCTTGGGTAGTTTTTCGTTATGTACCTCAGGGTTGTATCTCTTCTTTCTTTTTCAGTCTGGCGGTTTTTGTTTCCAGTACCTGGTATATTTTCTACCACCTCTGGAAATATATGCTGCCTCCAGGTAGGTTTTCGTACAGTAGGGATGGGCTTTGGTGTTGTTTGTGCGTTCATGGGGTCTTCGTGCATCTTTGCTTTGGCTATTTCTGCAAAGTTTCTCCGCTTTAGTTTCCCATTTCCGAAATTGTTTAGTCTCTGGTGCATTGGATGGTCAGTCAGTCTTCTGAGTTTCTCTGCTTCCTGCTGGGCTCCTTCCTGCTGGGCTCTGCAGTCTCTTCTGTCGGTCATGGATTGCAGTTTTGTAATCTTTTCAAGTTCTACAATTGGCGTTGACTTCATGCTTCCTGTTATAACTCTCATGGCTTGGTTTTGGAGTTTGCTAATTTTATCGAAGTTCCCCTTTGCTGCTGTTGTCCATGCCGCAATGCCATACTCGAGAACTGGTCTCACTCTTCCAGTGTACAGTTTCTTTAGTATACTTTCGTCTGCTCCCCAGCTTGTGCCAGCAAGTTTCCTCATGATTGCCATTCTTTGTCTGGCTCTCATTCGGTTTCTCTCGACCTGACTTTTCCATGTCATGCGCCGATCAATTGTGACTCCCAGGTAGTTTGGGTTGTCGTTTGGCTGCAGGTATTTGCCGTTAAGACTTAATTTGGTGTTTTGGGATTTGTTTGATAGCGAGAATATCGTACATGTCGTTTTTCCCTCGTTTATTTTGACCAGCCATGAGTTCGCCCACTCTTCCAGCGATGTTAGGGTCTGCTGCATCCGATTTCTTGCTATAGTGAGATTCTTTTCAGAGGTCCACATAGCCAGATCGTCTGCAAACATTGAGCTATGGACTCTTCTTGGAGAAGGGATCGAAGAGCGAATGCTAACCCGGTACTCAAATATTGCTTGCTGAAGTTGGATGTGTTGGAACGAAAGGTGCAAATATCGCAGTCAAGCTGTAAACTACGACACAACGCATTCCGTTCTCTGGACTACATTCTGCTACTTAAGCCCCTGCAGGGTTTTCTTCTTCTACTTCTTCGTACGCAGTCAGACAGTAACCATTATTTTTTCGAAAAAAGCGGCGGTCATCCTGAGGCTGTCGCCACTGCCATAGAGCTTGTCTTGCAGTTCCACTGGTGATGGCTACATCTGCTCTCTCTGATCCTCGTATGTCGGGCAGTTCTGCAGCAGATGTTCAGCGGTCATTTTACCAGTACCGCACGGGCATTCGTCGGTAGCACCTATCTTCAGTTTGTTGAATAGGTGGTACCTCAGTCTATTGTGGCCAGTGCGAAGTCTGAAGAGAACGACCTGCTCTCTTCGGTTCAACTGGTAATAGGCATCGTTTTTGGTGTAACCAGTATGTTCGGTTTCCCATTTGGTCATGTATCTGGCTTTGATAAGCCGTTTTGACTCTTCGTACGTCATACTAGTATCTGTTTGTGGTAGTCTTGCACCTTCTTTTGCCAATCTGTCTGCCTAATCGTTGCCTTGGATGTTGCAGTGTGATGGGACCCACTGTACCACTACCCTTTTTGGTGCGGACTGCTGGCACAGTTTGCAGAGTGCTGCTCTTAAGTCATTAAGCTCAGTATTTTTCTGGCTTTTTAGCGCTGTGACTACGACGAGAGCATCTGTAAGCAGGACTATATGGCTTTCATTTTCATTGTGTGTCACCATTTCTTCCACTGCCGCCCTCAGTGCCTCTGCCTCCGCTCTGAAATTGCTTGTGTACTTACCAGTAGCGAATGACAGTGTTATTTGTCTGCCATTTGGTAGGTTCAGGAATGCTCCTGCCCCTCCGTTCTGTGTAGTGTTTGTTACAGAACCGTCGGTGTATGCATGGGTCCAGTCCATGCTTGGGTAGCTTTTCGATATGAAGCTTAGGGTAGTATCTCTCCTTTCTTTTTCAGTCTGGCAGTTTTTGTTTCCAATACCTGGTATATTTTCTACCACCTCTGGAAATATATCCTGCCTCCAGGTAGGTTTTCGTACAGTAGTGATGGGTTTTGGTGTTGTTAGTGCGTTTATGGGATCTTCGTGCATCTTTGCTTTGGCTATTTCTGCAAAGTTTCTCCGCTTTAGTTTCCCATTTCCCAAATTGTTTAGTCTCTGGTGCATTGGATGGTCAGTCAGTCTTCGGAGTTTCTCTGACTGCAGCTGGGCTCTGCAGTCTCTTCTATCGGTCATGGATTGCAGTTTTGTAATCTTTTCAAGTTCTACAATTGGCGTTGACTTCATGCCACCTGTTATAACTCTCATGGCTTGGTTTTGAAGTTTGCTAACTTTATCGAAGTTCGCCTTTGCTGCTGTTGTCCATGCCGCAATGCCATACTCGAGAACTGGTCTCACTCTTCCAGTGTACAGTTTCTTTAGTCCTACAGGGTTTGGTAGTGGGAGATTGAGAACGAATGAAGAAGAAGAAGATCGCCGTTATTTATACGCGCCAGTTAACCAACGCGTGAAATAGATACCTTGCTAATTAATAGGATCGATGAAGAGAGATGGCGACCCCAACTCATAATAAACTGAAGCATAGTACAGGAAGTGTATAACACTTCATCCCCGACTTAAGGGACGGCGTGGGCTAGTGGTTAAGTGACACGGCTCACAATCCGAAGATGCTAGGTTCGATCCCCATCACAGCACCGGTCGCGGGGAAGCGAACCCTTAGAAAATGCAGGAGGGAGCAGACCCTTACATAAAATGCATGCTGAAGTCGGATGCACTGAGCCGACAGGCGCACAATAAAAACCACAGTGCAACGCACACCGCCTTGTCGAATAGAGAAATAAGGCAAACGCAAACAAACAAAACAATCCCCGACTTCAGCGTTTGGTATGGGACTACAGATAGGCAGACAGCATGGCGCAAGTGAAGTGGACAGTAAAATATAGTAGCTTCAGTAAAACGTATGATGCATGTTAAATGTATGTGTATTTGAGTAAATATAGCAATGAATGCCTGGTATCACTTTATTTGTATCTTCAGGTTGGCTGGAAACGTCTGCTTCGTTTTGGAAGTGACAACATAAACCAAGCTGTTGACTGTTATGTAGATGCAGTCACGTCTTCGCATCCTCGCGATCGCTACGCGCCACCTTTTTGCATGGGTATACTGAATGATGCCTTCAATTTGTTGTCCTACAGCTTGCAGGACGCCATCATCAGAAGGGTCCTAGGCATCACTGCCAAGCCTGACATGCTAAGTCCTAGCACAGGGGAGAATTTCAGGACTGGCAGGAGACGCAGTTACGCAAACTGACGCTATTATTTAGACGCATGGTAGGTTAATATGAAGCAGGAGTACAGACTGGCATTGTTATAGAAATGTATGGCGAATAGTCGGCTGATATAGATCGCGGGTACTAACTGACATTGTTATATCAATATATGCGACTAGACGGCCAATATAGATCAAAGTTACTAACTGGCTTAGTTATATCAATCTATGCGACTAGCCGGCTGATATAGATCAAGGCTACTAACTGGCATTGTTATATCAATGTATTAGACTAGCCGGCTGATATAGATCACTTGAACAAACTGGCATTGTTATATCTATGTATGAGACTAGACGGCTAATATAGATCAAGGGTACAAACTGGCATAGTTATATACACGTCAGGAGTGAATGATGATGTGTTGATAGTGCAATAGTCTGAAACACAATCACAGAAATTGCGTAATAGAATAATATGTTGACCACATCACACCTCAACCCTAGTGTATCGTTGGTCAAGAAAAATATAGCCTAACATCATTTTGCCAATATGCCACATTGGCGTGTTAACGAAATCTTCATTTTTTTTTTAACGCAAGAGGCTCTCCATCTCTTGACATTGTAACATGTATGGTTTCACAAGTTGTAATAAAAGATAATATTTACGAAACAAAGGTTTTAATACCTGACTAACGTTAATAACTGAAATACAAACACATTTTTAACAATTTTAAACGGGAAAAGTAAAAGTCGTTAAATAACATTTCAACTTAAATATGTCGTTATAAAAAATTTGGCAAACCAGAACAACTCAAACAAAAAACATTGGATTAAGTTTAACGAATATCGCAATCAAAGAATGTAAAGTATGAAAATATACACAATTTAGTATAATGATAACTGGGTGAGTGAAGAACAACTGGTCCAGTGGAATTGGATACCAGGCTTCTGATCTCGAAAAATGGCTGAGGGGAGAACTACTGCCTGGTCGAGTGGATTTGGATATCGGGCTTCTGAAATACAGGGAATATGGTCTAATAGAGAAGCATGCCCAGACAACCTTACAGCCAGTTTTAGGATTTAGCATCTAAACTTGTATGACGAATGCACTATTTGTTTGTTCTTTTTCTTCTTTTTCGTTCTCAATCTGCCGCTACCAAGCCCTGAAAAGAGGTTTACAAGTAGCGGAATGTTGTCCTGAGATTTCTTGTCATCCTGCTGCGTGATTTGGTTTTAAGTGAGTGTTTGATAAGTGATAGCAGAGGTTGAACACACAAAGGGCATGAGCTGCAGTGGTTAGCGATCCTTAGCTGACTGCTATCGTCAGGGCAGGCGACCCAGAGCCTTCTACACTAACACGCGATGATTCTGGGTAACAGGCTGCAACAGGGCAGACTGGCTAACGAGGCGGCATCGAAAAGAGAAGGCTAACCCGGTACTCAAAAATGCCCTGCTTCAGTTGGATGTGTCGGAAAGAAAGGGGCAAATATCGCAGTCAAGATTAAACTAGCGACGCAACGAATTATGTTCTCCAGACTACATCCTAATACTTGCAAAGCACTTTTCACTACTTGGTAGTGGGAGTTTGAGAATGAACGATGAAGAAGAAGAACACATTTGGCAAAAATGTCCACATCATGAAAAGTCCAGTAAGAAGAACGTATCCAAAGAAAGGAGTATCCTAGACAAACTGTGGAGAATCAGTGAGTACCACTGCGTGTCACTTCATGTAGGTGACCCATCCGGGGGCATTAAACGAGCTTAGTTCTTATTCTTATGCCTTCGTTCTCAATCTTCCGCTACCAAGCCCTGAATAGGGCTTTGCAAGTAGCAGGATGTAATCCGGAGAACGGGATGCGTTGTGTCACTAGTTTACAGCTTGACTACGATAGTTACACCTTTCAGTCCAACACATCCGCTTTCGGCAGCAGGCATTATTCGAGTGCCGGGTGAGCATTCCCTCTTCCATTCCTTCTCCTTAGCCAGTCTGCTCTGTTGCAACCTGTTATCCAGGATCACCGCGTGGAGGTGTAGAAGGGTCTTGGCAGCTCTGGTTCGCTGGCCCGGACGCTAGCAGTCAGTTATGAGTCGCTGACCACTGCAGCTCATGCGCTGCTCAACATCTTGATACATAAAACGAGCTTACGAAACCAATCGTTGGGAAGATGTATTCTCTGATAGCATAATACAAGCTACTGGTCTAATCGTTGAAGGCATGTTTCTACTAACAGGAGAATAGACGATAGGCGATTCACTGACGTCGAAAAACCAGATGCTTCTGGTAGTTGAGGCTTCGTTATCCAGAAAAGCAGTTCATCTAGGAGAGTACACATTGTTTTGTCAACTACCTGCTACATAGCAGAAGAGATGTTTGTGCATATAACGACTACTAAAAGTCTCTATAGCTGACTTAAGATGCCCGCCTTTCGATTAACGAAAGCTGAAAAATGTAGCTGGTAGTTTCTAAAGGTATCACTTTGTGGCAGCAACACCCACATTTGTGATTACTGTAGGCAGCAGACCATAAGTGGCGTGTGCACAATACCGTCCGTGGTCACAATATAAAATTAAAGCCCGTGCTCCCAATCTACAATCAAAGCCCGTGCTCCTCCCAATCTACAATCAAAGCCTGTGCTCACAATCTACAATCAAAGCCCGTGCTCAAAATCTACAATCGAACTCCGTGCTCCCAATCTACAATCAAAGCCTGTGCTCACAATCTTCAATCAAAACCCGTGTTCACAATCTACAAAGTACAGTGCTCACAATCTACAATCAAAGCCCGTGCTCACAATCTACAATCAAAGCCCGTGCTCACAATCTACAATCAAAGCCCGTGCTCAAAATCTACAATCGAACTCCGTGCTCCCAATCTACAATCAAAGCCTGTGCTCACAATCTTCAATCAAAGTCCATGCTCACAATCTACAATCAAAGCCCGTGCTCACAATCTACAATCAAAGCCCGTGCTCAAAATCTACAATCGAACTCCGTGCTCCCAATCTACAATCAAAGCCTGTGCTCACAATCTTCAATCAAAACCCGTGTTCACAATCTACAAAGTACAGTGCTCACAATCTACAATCAAAGTACCATCCTCACAATCTACAATCAAAGTACCATCCTCACAATCTGCAATCAAAGCCCGTGCTCACAATCTACAATCAAAGCCCGTGCTCACAATCTGCAATCAAAGCCCGTGCTCACAATCTACAATCAAAGCCCGTGCTCACAATCTACAATCAAAGCCCGTGCTCACAATCTGCAATCAAAGCCCGTGCTCACAATCTACAATCAAAGCCCGTGCTCACAATCTACAATCAAAGCCCGTGCTCACGATCTACAATCAAAGTACAGTGCTATTACACGCGAATTGCGAGGTTTGGGTGTGAACTTTTTTAAAAGGTAAGGCATAAGGAAATTCTTCTTGTTTTGCGTTGATAAGCGTTTGTCGCGTAAAGTGATGCATACCTGAGTCGATCAGTTTTTTTCTACGACGCTCACAAATTGTTGATGGAGTCTGACCAAGTCGTTCTCTTTAGATTGCACCAGAAGCACCTGCTCTGTGAGCGGAGAAAGATGATTGGAGCTGATAAGTGAGTAACGATAGACAGTGAAGTGTCTGCAATATGGTGTTCGCTTGGTTTAGCCTACAGCACGATCCCACCTTGGCGGGAGACGTTTCGCTAATGACGAAGAGGCTGAACGTAAAGTGTAAATGTGGTTGAGGCAGAAAACCAAAGTCTTACATGGTGCAAGTTTTGGTGCACTGGTAAAGTGATGGGATGAGTGCATCAATGTTGGTGGAAATTATGTTGAGAAATAAGGAACAATGTAACTGCAATTATAAATGGCTTTCATGTTCGTGTCTGGCGGTCTGCGACCCAAAGCTGACTGCTAGCGTCAGGGCCAGCGTCCCAGAGCTGACTGCTAGCGTCAGGGCCAGAGACCCAAAGCTGACTGCTAGTGTCAGGGCCAGAGACCCAAAGCTGACTGTTAACGTCAGGGCCAGCGTCCCAGAGCTGACTGCTAGCGTCAGGGCCAGCGTCCCAGAGCTGACCGCTAGCGTCAGGACCAGCGTCCCAGAGCTGACTGCTAGCGTCAGGACCAGCGTCCTAGAGCTGACAAGACCCTTCCTACACCTCCACGCGGTGATCCTGGATAACATGCTGCAATAGAGAAGACTGGCTAAGGAGAAGGGATCGACGAGAGAAGGGTAACCCCGTACCCAAACTGGCTAAGGAGAAGGGATCGACGAGAGAAGGGTAGCCCCGTACCCAAACTGGCTAAGGAGAAGGGATCGACTAGAGAAGGATAATCCCGTACCCAAACTGGCTAAGGAGAAGGGATCGACGAGAGAAGGGTAACCCCGTACCCACACAAAAAATGCAGCTGAAGTCGGATCGAAAGGTGCACATATCACAGACAAACTGTAAACTGCGACACAACGCAGTCTTCAGACAACATCCTGCTACCTGCTGGACCCATTTTGGGACTTTGTAGCGAGAGTAGAACGAACGAAGAAGTTCGCGTCTCATCTCATTTTTTGCAATAGTTCTTCGTGGCCAATTTAATTTTTTTTTAATTTTTTTTTTATCGGCGTTCGCCTTATTTTTCTAATCTTAAAGGCGGTGTGCGTTTCACTGCGGTTTTTATTTTGCGCCTGTTGGCCCAGTGCATCCGACTTCAGCATGCATTTTATGTAAGGGTCTGCTTCCTCCTGCATTTTATAAGGGTTTGCTTCCACGGGGTAACGGCCGGTGCTGTGATGGGGATCGAACCGAGCACCTTCTGGTTGTGAGCCGTGTCACTTAACCACTAGGCCACCATTTAATGATTTGATCATGTAGATTGGCCGAAGACGGATGTGTCGGACCGAAAGGTGCAAATATCGCAGTCAAGCTGTAAACTAGCAACACAGCGCATTCTGTTCTCCGGACTACATCGTGCTACTTGCAAAGCCCTGTTCAGGGCTTGGTAGTAAGAGATTGAGAACGAACGTAGAAGAAGAAGATCTTGTAGAAAGAACATAATTTGCCTTTTTTTATTTTTTTTATTCTTCTTATATGTTTGTCCGTGCAAGTCGGCCTTTCAACATTTTGACCGTAATAGCTGTGCGTGATCACCATTAAAAATAGCGTAAAACTTGTCGCCTAAAGGACATGTAATCTATAGACTGTAAGATAAAGACGACATAGTACAACAAAAAGAGACCTCAAGTATATGCATACTCTTAAATACTAACAAGAACTTTGACGCAGCAAAAAAAAATATAAGTGTCGAAGAAATTGATATAACCGACATGTAAAGTTTGACATTGAGAGTACGAATACATAAATGTCAACCATTAAACAATGAACATTAGCTGTGACTCGGCTAAAAATAATCCCCAATATGCCTTGCGTTTTATCTTTGTTTTTTAATCATTTTGTGCAGGTTTTTTGGGTGGATGAAAGTGGTAATGGGGGGGGGGGGGGGGGGGAGAGGTGTTGGGAGGCATATATTGTAGTTTATGTGGAGGAATCAACTATGAGATATCAATGTGTTTGGGGATGTTTATCAATGGACATACCAGATTCTTCACATCGGGTAACCAGATGTAGTAACAAACACAGACATGTGGCAGAGAACAAGATATCAATGTGTTTGGGGATGTTTATCAATGGACATACCAGATTCTTCACATCGAGTAACCAGATGTAGTAACAAACACAGACATGTGGCAGAGAACAAGATATCAATGTGTTTGGGGATGTTTATCAATGGACATACCAGATTCTTCACATCGGGTAACCAGATGTAGTAACAAACACAGACATGTGGCAGAGAACAAGATATCAATGTGTTTGGGGATGTTTATCAATGGACATACCAGATTCTTCACATCGGGTAACCAGATGTAGTAACAAACACAGACATGTGGCAGAGAACAAGATATCAATGTGTTTGGGGATGTTTATCAATGGACATACCAGATTCTTCACATCGGGTAACCAGATGTAGTAACAAACACAGACATGTGGCAGAGAACAAGATATCAATGTGTTTGGGGATGTTTATCAATGGACATACCAGATTCTTCACATCGGGTAACCAGATGTAGTAACAAACACAGACATGTGGCAGAGAACAAGATATCAATGTGTTTGGAGATGTTTATCAATGGACATACCAGATTCTTCACATCGGGTAACCAGATGTAGTAACAAACACAGACATGTGGCAGAGAACAAGATATCAATGTGTTTGGGGATGTTTATCAATGGACATACCAGATTCTTCACATCGGGTAACCAGATGTAGTAACAAACACAGACATGTGGCAGAGAACAAGATATCAATGTGTTTGGGGATGTTTATCAATGGACATACCAGATTCTTCACATCGGGTAACCAGATGTAGTAACAAACACAGACATGTGGCAGAGAACAAGATATCAATCAGTGGGATAAATGTGAAGGTGGTTAGAGAATGACCTAAGGAAATATACTAAGAATATAGCTATACATAGATTGGACTGGAATTCCCAATCAGTTTTTTATTTTTTTTTTTTTGCTTAGCTTTTTGCCTTATTTTCTATTCCCCAAGGCGGTGTACGTTGTACGTTTTTATTGTGTGCCTGTCGACCCAGTGCATTTGACTTCGGCATGCATGTTATGTAAGTCTCTGCTTCCTCCTGCATTTTCTAAGGGTTTGCTTCTCCGGGGTAACGGTCAGTGATGTGATGGGGATCAAACCCAGCACGTTTGGATTATGAGATTTGTCGCTTAACCACTAGCCCACGCCTTCCCCTATACAATTAGTGCAGGATTACTTCTTTTTCTTCGTCGATCGTTCTCAAATTCGCGCTATCAAGCTCTGAAAGGGGCTTTGCAAGTAGCAGGTTGTAGTCCGGAGAACGGATTGCGTTGTGACGTAGTTTGCAGTTTGACTGTGATATTCACCTTTCGGTCCGACACATCCGACGTCAGCGGACATTTTTTGGTACCGGGGTATCCTTCCCTATACAATCCCTTCTCCTTAGCCAGTCTGCTATGTTGCAATCTGTTATTCAGGATCACCACGTGGAGGTGTAGTAGGGTATTGGAAGCTCTGGGTAGATGGACCTGACGTTAGCAATCAGCTTTGGGTCCCTGGCTGTTGTAATATTCTATGCAGGACTAAGGTATTTGGTTTTAGAGATTGTAGCCCAGGGGCATCAGTAAGGGACCTCGACAAATAAATACATTTATATTTTCTCTAGTTTCATTAAAAAAATGTAGGTTCAAGATATCCCTTGGGGGTCTCACAATATAAGCAGTCCAGAGGTCTACAGAATCGTAATCTGGCAATGAATACATTGGGAGACATCAGCGTCGAGACCTAAGAAAACCTGGCATTTATCAAATGGAGATTAAGCCAATGCTGGGAGAATGTCATCAATCTTCTTCTTTTCGCCCTTCTTGTGCCTTTCAGCGTCAGGTTATGAAGAGGTTTCTTGACCTGTCCCTAGTATGTCATTCGTACACGCATATTCTGAGATAATGATGACCAAGGTTATGTGAAGTTTTAACAGGGATGTCAAAGTTAATGATATGAAAGTTAATGCCATCAAATAATTTTCCGATGGCCAAGCAATAGTGGGAGAATCAGTATCAACGTGGCAAATTCTGCTTGATAAAATTAAATTAGCCCTGCCAAGGATTTGACATGAAAATAAACACATCGAAGACATAAACTTTGGTAATTTCTAAGCAACGTAAGCACATAAATATATCAATGGATAGAGAAATAATCGAACAAGTACATAAGTTTACACATTTGTCGCAAACCATAACAAAATATGCCAGCAATGAGAGAGAAATTAAGACACGGAATGCAATGGCAAAAAAGGGCTTCAGAGAAAAACAGAAATTGTTAACCTCAAAGAATATCAGGATAGAACTGAGGACAAGAATAATCGCCACTCATATATGGCCAATTGCACGGTAGGGAGCTGAAACATGGACTTTGGCAAAAAAGGGTGAAAAAAGCTTGGAATCGTTTGATTTGTGGTGCTGCCGTAGAATGAAAAGAGCGAGTTGGACAGAAAGAAGATCCAATGACGATGTACGCAATGAAATGGGCGCACAAAGATAAATATTACATATATAAAAACGTCGGTTGAGTTGGCTGGGTCACAATATGAGACATGAAAGTCTTCTACAGAAGATACTAGAGGGCAAGATTCAAGGGAAGAGGGGACCGGGGCGACCAAGACTCACCTTTACATCTCAGGCATGCAGAGACATTAAATTACCAACTTATGCTGCAATGAAGAGAACTGCAAAGGAAAGGGTCAAATGGAGAGACATATTCAGACAACATAACAACCAGTCTCCGGACTGATCAACCAGATGATTATGATGACAATGGGACTTTTACTGCTTCTGCTATTTATCTTTTGCGTAGTTGGCCCTTGCCTTTGTATCCATTGATACTATTTAGCATTGCTTTCTGGTGGATACTATCTGGCATGTTACGTGTCACAAGGCTGAACTATTTGGTTTGCTGTCTTAATTATCGTGTTGCAAAGCGTTATATTTGTATCCATTGTCACGTGTTTGCACTGTAATGTCGGTGACTTTTGCCCAATGATTTGACTTGCTTTATTTCATCACTGTCCTCATTATTCTAATTTTGTTAAAGGAAGATAACGGGCAGCGTGAAAACGATAGAGACATATTCCTCCTGAGTGTCCCCGGCAAAGCCTACTCTAAGATAATGGAGCAATGACTAAAACATATAAACAGTTTCAGAGCAAACCAAAGACTTAGCTTCGTTCGTTCTCAATATCTCGCTACCGAACCCTGAAAGGGCTTAAGTAGCAGAATGTAGTCCAGAGAACGGAATGCGTTGTGTCGTAGTTTACAGATTGACTGCGATATTCGCACCTTTCGATCCAACACATCCGACTTCAACAAGAATTTGTTGAGTACCGGGTTAGCATTTCCTCTTGGATCCCTTCTCCTTAGCCAGTCTGCCCTGCTGCAGCCTGTTATCCAAGATCACCAAGTGGAGGTGTAGAAGAGTCTTGGCAGCTCTGGTTCGCTGGCCCTGACGCTAGCAGTCAGCTATGGGTCACTGATTACTGCAGCTCATGCGCTGCTCAGTATCTTTATACAAAACCAAAGTCTTCAGAACCGTATCTTTACACTCTGGCAAAAAGGCTGAAAAAAGCTCTTGAGTATGATGATGAAATGCATCAGTTTCTTGAACGAAATTCCCTCAAGTAGCTATGTGGCTGCATGGGTATTTCTTAGTTGACCTGTACTTCTACAAGGGCGAATGCCACTGTGAAAATTCCAGCTCTGTGTGAACTGGATGTAGCCGGGAGATGGTATTCCTGCTTTGTGGGGTAGGCTCGAGGAGATTATTACTCCGCTGCGTTTGGACAACTGCCGCAGAGGATGGTTAGCCGATTTGCGAGTCCATCTTAATACTCAAACACGAGAGCAAAGTAGACCCCTCCAATGCTACTTTTAACAAACCACCTAACCATGGCCGGCATTATGCCATGTCGCACAGTTAGTCGCCTCCTACGACATGCTCTCTGTGAAGTAGTGGTGTTATCCGTGTCCTTGTCATACACATAACACCGACAGACCACTCGGGAGGAAACCCGTAGTTGTTCTGAATTTATTTAATGTGTTTATTCCCTTAACAAATTACCCGTTCAAGAGATTATTCAGACAATTATGTAATGAAAACTTCATTTTTACCCGGTTTGCAGATTAAAAAATGTATAACTTCGCAGAACAGTTCGAAATATGCTTCTGTCGTAAAAATTCGTTTGATAACGTTCGAAGCGTTTTATGAAGTGTAGGACGCACCTAAAAATATAATCGATCTTCAACAGCCAATAATGTTTGTACATTATTACTGGTGGTAAGTTAACAAATAAGTTGACATTCACCTCTTGGCTACGCTACATCATGAAGGTTTTCATCTTCAAACATATATTTGCCAGGCGTAGAAGCCTTGTCTACCTTGTGCTTCTGCTGTTGTTTGTCGGTTCTTTCATGTACTACGAGTTCATTTCGAATTACCTACAAGTAGCTGTCGCTAGAATGCAGAATAAAAGACACGGTGTAATATATTCAAAAAAGGACGCGGCAGATCAAGATCTTCGTCCGAATCTTGACTCATCAGTCTACTCGACATCACAGAGAGACGATGTTAAAGAGAATATCGCTAGATTACACACCGAAATTGCAGTAACGACAGACACAGGTTTTCACCAAATGTCGATCACAGAATTTAACCGCATAGAAAGCAAAGGTGTTGATATTGAAAATCTAATTGAAGAGATCACGTCCAAAATATTGGAGACAATGAATGAAGCTTCTAAAAACGTTGCAGGTGAGCACTCACAGACATGCAGCCCGAATGATACCATTGGAAACAGCTGCAAAATCGGCAGGTGCTTACAGATGCAGTTACCTGGCGATCTTCGAGCTCGTGTCAAACAAGTTGTGGCCCCTTCACATCTTCAGATTGACGACAGAATTAGGTCAGTCCTGTCAACTATGGCAGATCAAGTGCCCGGATATTATGACTTCATTTTTGTTTCTGCAGTATCGTACAGCCACTTTGAGGAAGCCCAGGCTATGTTGTATAATATCCACACACATGTTTTCCCACATCTTACAAATTTCACTTTTATTTATTATAATTTAGGACTCTCCACAGAACAACGCACTTTTATGGCTAAAATTTGCAAGTGCCATCTCATTGACTTTCCGTTTGAACTTCTCCCAGAGTTTGTCAGCTTCTTAAAATGCTATGCCTGGAAACCTTTGATTGTGAATGCACATATTTCTAGAAGCAATCTTCTATTTTGGATTGACGCTTCTGTTAGATTCAAAGAGGACCCGCATAAAACAGTAGAACTCCTAAACAGAGCTCGTCGGCGCGGAATACAAGTATTTATATCCAAACAAACAATCGCAAAGGTAACCTTACCAAGCTTGTTCCACTTCTTCGGCGATGAAGCGTGTGTTTATGCTAACTTTTCTGTGATTTTAAGTGGTGTCGTGTTGTTTAGCAATGAAATGTTCGTGAAACGTGCAATTCTTGAACCGTGGGTAGCCTGTGCTATGAGCACAGAATGTATGTGCCCGAAAAATGTTGATCTGCGCCATGTTAGAGTAACGTGCCATAACGAGACAGATCAATATCATTACGGAACATGTCATCGATTCGATCAATCAGCTCTTAGTCTTTTATTGGTCAAAATTTATCAAGAAAGGTTAATCAATATTTTAGCCCCGAAAACAGACTATATTGATATCAAGAGAGCAGACAGAATAGAATATCCTGTTAAAGGTGTTACAATCAATGATTGATTAATTAAATATGTTTCTTGTTCTGGACCGTCGCCATTTTGCTTAACAGCTACATCACTTTAGTAAGTTGACTCTTGTGCGCCCTGAAAATGGCGCTTAGTGGCGGGCTTTCATAGCTTTCCTCACATACTGAGCATGCTAATGAAGGTAGGCAGGGGACATCCGGGCGGCTGTGCTAATATTGGCTTCAACTGTATTCCGCTCACTACTACAGGGATCACGTCGATTCCTCACCTCATTAGCCACAATGCAATGAAAATGCATGGAAGTGAGGAGTAGGTCTTGGTTAGTATATTTCGCCTAACCCTGACTAACATTGTTCGATCAGTATGTTGGCCTGACTCAAAATATGTATACTTGCCGCAGGGTCATTGAAATTAGGTCTGAGGATACACAGAAAAAAAACACAGATTAGAAAAATAAAAGCACTTAGTAACGACAATCAAATTTACTGTACGGGAAATACTACTACATCTTGGTAATAATGTAGACAAGGTCGGAAGTACTGATAGAGATTTCAAATTAAGAATACTAAAGGCGATAGGGGCTTTTATTGCGTATGGCAGTTTGCGGAAATCAAAAGAAATTTAGCCCGTCCCAAAAATATGGATCTTCAACTCCAATGTTAAGTCCGTTCTGTTATGCGGCTCTGTGTTGTGGAGAACAAAGAAAAGTACAACTAAAAAGGACCAGGCTTCCATCATTGCTCCGAATTGAGAGAATCACGTGGGATGGCTTGGCTTCGTTCGCTCTCAA
Organism: Ariolimax columbianus; assembly: GCA_036924085.1. NCBI lineage: Eukaryota > Metazoa > Mollusca > Gastropoda > Stylommatophora > Arionidae > Ariolimax > Ariolimax columbianus. The sequence goes on from JAVGWX010000006.1 coordinate 36,794,049, forward strand.
TCTCCCGCTACCAAACCATAAAAGGGCTTAAGTAGCAGAATGTAGTCCATAGAACAAAATGCGTTGTATGGTAGTTCACAGCTTGACTGCGATATGTGCACCTTTCGGTCCAACACATCCGACTTCAGCAAACATTTTTTTAGTACCGGGTTAGCAATCTCTCTTCGATCCCTTCTCCTTAGCCAGTCTGCCCTGCTGCAGCCTGTTAACCGGGATCACCGAGTGGAGCTGTAGAATGGTCTTGGCAGCTCTGGTTCACTGGCCCTGAAGCTAGCAGTCAGCTATGGGTCGCTGACCACTGCAGCTCATGCGCTGCTCAGCATATTGATCCTAACGTGGGATTGTTGTTTATTGTTGAATGCCCACAATGAATAGGATTACTCTTTTGTGCGCCCTGAAAAGGACATTAAGTGGCGGGTTATCGTAGCTTTCTGCACATCCCGATGAAGGTTGACCGAGATCGTCCAGGTGGTTCTGCTATGCTTGACTTTATCTGCGTGACGTTCACTACTTCGAAAATCCCGTCGATCCCTCAATTCGTTAGCCAGGCTGCCATGAAAATAATCCGTTTCCAGGGAGGGCTACGAGGAAGCCGAGGTTAGGGTCTTGGTGTGTATATTTTGCCCGACCCACGCAGATGAGGCCAAGCATAGCACAACCGTCTGGTCTATCTTCATCAGCACTCTCGGGATATAATGAATGCTACAATAACCCGCCACTAAACATCATTTTCAGAACGCACAAAAGAGTAATCATATTCGTTGTAGGAATTCAACAACTTCAGGTTCGTTGACTATTGATCCAGCAGCCAGTGGGCTCATGCCCTTTCGTCCAATGCCATATAGTGATATCTGCAAGCTGTTTAGTTCCGTAAAAAGTGCTTTATTTGTCTTGTCTCGGAGGAAGAAGCTCTTTAGGGATGTGTGCACAGTCATCACTCTGGAGAATGTTCTGTTCAAGTGACTAAAGTGTTTATGTGTTGAGTGCAATGGCGGAAAATGATGCTTAGGTCTCTCTTTCTCAGAAGGTTTATAACCTGTTTATAAACATAAATAAAACAAAGATAATGACCACCGACAAACCACAATGTCACCAACAAATTGACAGTGGGCGGTGAGGAAATAGATCAGGTCACACATTTTCAATATCTGGGCTCCAGAATTGACAAAAATAGCGACTGCTCGAAAGAAATCAGAAAAAGACTAGCCATGCAATACAGAGACTGAACAAATTATCGCAGAGCGCCAACAAAATGATCAAAGTAAAAGTCTTGTGAGCCTGTGTTTTTTCCTGTTGCAGCTTATGGCTGCGAATCATGGACGATTACCAAAACTTATAGACAAGGAATCGAATCCTTCGAGTCAAAATGTTAGAGAAAGATCCTCAAAATACTCTGGACAGAGAAAATAACAAATGTAGACATTCGGCAAGTGTTGAGCATAGAGGAGAACTGATTGTTTAATTCCATTTTGGCTAGAAAATGCAAATACTTTGATCACATCAAGAGACACAACGGTCTTGAGAGAATGGTAATGGAAGGTATGGTGCCAGGCAAAAGAGGAACGGGTAGACCAAGAATACGATGGCACCAAGATATCCAAGAATGCCTGGGTATGACTATGGCGGAGGCTGGTGTTTTGACAAGGGAACGAGTTTCTTTCAGACAGACTGGGATCGGAGCGACGTTCTATAAAGGACATGCTACATGATGATTAACGATGTCTTTGGGATGATCATATGTTTGTAGATTTCTCTCCCGGTATTTCTAATCTATTCAGCCGGATATCATGTTTCACAGTATTCAGGACCATAGTTGTTTGACTGTCTGTATGGTTGTACCATCGTTCTTGGCCCCCTTCTCAGCCAGTCTTGTCTGCCTTATCATTGTCAGGTGTATTTAAGTGACCATGGATCCACTGCATAACTACTCTGACCATGGAATTCGAGAAGTATTTCAGTATACAAGAGCTAAGGTGAACCACAACAATTGAAATGAAGTTAATAACAAAAATTCTACACTTTCTGCTTCTTCTGCGTTTGTCGTACCTTTCAGTTCTGGACCCTCAGACCGTGCACATAGATTTCAACTGATTTTTGAAATTTTTTTTTGGGGGGGGGGGGGGGGGGGGGGGGGGGGGGGGGACATAAACGGGAGTGGATTCGATGAGCGTTCAACAATTCTGTCCAAATGTTACCATAACATGCGCAATACATGACCTCTCACGGCAAATTTCCGTATGGCCTTCACGTGAAGGTAGATGTTCTTACTAACAGAGCTGTGAGTGTCTGTTGTTATAAAATGAGACTGCGCTGCTAAAATGAAGACTGTAAGCCACGGGTGGCAGTTTATTTATGAGAAGGAAGACTTGGACTATTCCCGTTGTGTGACATTGTGCATGGTGAGTACACAGTATTGCACTGGTCTGGGGCCAAGGATGCAACAGTGAATGAGTTGAATGAATTCAGCGACTCACATCACCAGTGAACCTGAGGTGAACCAAGACACCATTCCATCTCAAGGTGGTGGACCTAAAAACAGATTGCACTAGTGTAGTCTGGCTAAGATAATAGGGATCGCAGCGGGAAGGCAAACCCAATACCCAACATCTCTGCCATTCAAGAAAGCTTTCCAAATATGCATGTCTAAATCGTTATGCTCTGACCCAGGGCTCTCTGGGTGAATCACAGCCATCTCACAGCTCTACTCTCGAGCCATTGGATACAGGTTGCTACCTCAGACCAAATGTCTTCTTTGATGTTCATACTGAAAAGGACATATTCTTCTTCTTCATACTCTGTCAGATGTCAACTTGAAATTGTTCGAAGAAAGCAGTTGTGATCCTGAGGCTGTCGACACTGCCACAGAGCTTGTCTAGTGTTGGCACTGGTGATGGCCATATATGCTTTCTCTGGTCCTCGTATGTCGGGCAATTTTGCAACAGATGTTCAGCGGTCATTTTCCCTGTACCACATGTGCATTCGTCAGTGCCACCTATCTTCAGTTTATTGAATAGATGGTACATCAATCTGAAAGCCGCAAACATCACAGCCATGCTGAATATGTCCTTTTCGCGGAGGCAGAGGCTGCAGTAGAAGCAATGCTGACAGGCGAAAGCAATGAAAGCCAGATAGTCCTGTTTACAGATGCCCTGTCCGTGGTTACAGCACTAAAAAGCCAAAAAAATAAGAACTTAATGATTTAAGAACAGTACTCTGTCAACGATGCTAGCAGCCCGCACCAAAAAGAGTAGTGGTACAGTGGGTTCCATGCCACTGTAACATTCAAGGCAACGAGGAGGCAGACAGACTGGCAAAAGAAGGTGCAAGACTACAAACAAACAGATTCTAGTGGGACCTACGAAGAGTCAAAAAGGCTTATTAGGGCCAGATACTTGGCCAAATGGGAAACAGAACATACTGGCTACACAAAAAATGATGCCTATTACCAGTTGAACAGAAGAGAGCAGGTCGTGGTCTTCAGACTCCGCACAGGCCACAACAGACTGATGTACCATCTATTCAATAAACTGAAGATAGGTGGCACTGACGAATGCACATGTGGTACAGGGAAAATGACCGCTGAACATCTGTTGCAAAATTGCTCGACATACGAGGACCAGAGAAAGCATATATGGCCATCACCAGTGCCAACACTAGACAAGCTCTGTGGCGGTGTCGACAGCCCCAGGATCACAACTGCTTTCTTCGAACAATTTCAAGTTGACATCTGACAGAGTACGAAGAAGAAGAATATGTCCTTTTCAGTATGAACATCAAAGAAGACATTTGGTCTGAGGTAGCAACCTGTATCCAATGGCTCGAGAGTAGAGCTGTGATTCACCCAGAGAGCCCTGGGTCAGAGCATAACGATTTAGACATGCATATTTGGAAAGCTTTCTTGAATGGCAGAGAATACACCATTTGGCACTCCGTTCTACTCCAGCAAGTTCAAGATTGAAGACCTCCCAACTACAAGCATAGACAAGATCAAATGTCAGAGTGAAGGGATGGAGCTCTTGGCTAAATATGCTGCAGAGGCAGAAACGCCACATGAAAACTAATAGGATGCCAAGTACAATGAACCCTTCTTCAAACGAGGTTGCAAGTTGCCTCAGTAAATAATGTCCATGCAAAGCAGTGACACACAGGCTGCTGGAAAGACGTCTACTACTGGGAACATAAACATAATACAGCTAAACATTGCAGGCATACAAAACAAAATGAACTGTTCACAAAGGCATGAACGAAACACGCAAGTCCACATAGTCGTACTCCAGGAAACAGTTTCAACCAAAAGACCCAGCAGCCAACCGGCTGTACAAATGTGAATGCAAGAACTGTTATGGGCTTATGGCATCAGAAATTACATTGAAGCACGAAACATCGCTAGTACATTATTTTGTGGTGTCCTCTTTATTTCTGTATTCCTCAAGGCTGTGTGCGTTGCACTATGTTTTTATTTTATTCCTGTCAGCCCAGTTCATCCGACTCCGGTATTCATTTTATGTAAGGGTCGGCTTCCTCTTGCATAATGGCCGGTGCTGTGGTAGGGAGCGAACCCAGCACCTTCGGATTATGAACCGTGTCACTTAACCACTAACCCAAGCCGTGCCCGTACTGACATGCAGAAAGCCATTTGATGGATCAATTTTAACATCAAATTTGAATACATAAATTGGATCAAGATGATGAGCTGCATTGGGCAGCGACCCATAGCTGACTGCTAGCATCAGGGCCAGTGAACCAGAGCTGCCAAGACCCTTCTACACCTCCACGCGGTGATCCTGGATAACAGGCTGCAGCAGGGCAGACTGGCTAAGGAGAAGGGATCTAAGAGGGAATGCTAACCCGGTACTCAAAAAATGATTGCTGAAGTCGGATATGTTGGACCGAAAGGTGCAAATATCGCAGTCAAGCTGTAAACTACAACACAACGCATTCCGTTATCTGGACTACATTCTGCTACTTACCCTTTCAGGGCTTGGTAGCGGAAGATTGAGAACGAATGAAGAGAAAAGAATACACATATATTTTTTTTCAAATAGTAATAGCTGGAGCACAGTCACATCATGCGGATGATATTTGCCACAATAAGTAAGATTACTCTTTTTGTGCGCATTGAAAAGGACCTTAATTGACGAGTTGTCATAACTTTCCTCGCGTGCTGATGAAGGTGATCCTCCAGGTTGTTGTGCTATGCTTGGCTTCATCTGCGTGTCGCTCACTAACACGGGGATCGCGCCTATCCCTCACCTCACTAGCCAGGATGCCATGAAAACAGTCCGTATCGAGAAAGGCAATGTGAAGGCCTTGGCCAGTATATTTTGCCTGAATAGGCGTTAGTCTTCCTCCCCGTGAAGTATGATAAAGTCACCAATATGGAACTGTGGGAAAGAACCAGACAGATGACAGTGGGAAAAGATGTAAATAGAAGACATGTGATAGATAGGACATACATTACGAGACTGTTCTGGAATGCCAAGCGAAGTGGGACTGCAGGAAGCCGTGTTTTGCTTGACCTTGACTAACATGACTACCAGTAGATTTTGCCTGACCAGACTGTCTCCTTCCCTAACCGTGGTGGAGATATTTGGGATACATAAAAAAGAGACAGAAGACACAAGCAACTGAGACAGCATCCACTCTCATACGCAGAAAATAAACGTCGTTCAATTGCGCACGCAACCATTGTGTAGAACCATTACAAAGATGAAATTTAGCAAACTAAATCAAGAATACATGTTTCAGAGGTCCAATTCGGTAGAGACAGGCTGCCGTTTTTAGATTTTCTTGGGCCAGCGTTTGAGGTTGTAATTAGTGAACCCTTTCGCTGCCACACTTTTTTCAGCCAAGACTGGCCCAGTGCCGTGGCATAATTTTGACATGATCACTTTTAAGGGTGATTATTTTAGAAAATCATTAAAAAATCAAAAAATATCATAATGTTCAGACATAACTAAGCTTAACAATTTTGACATCATCGTGTAACCTTAGCGGCCATCTTGGTGTAAAACTTTTATCGTAAAAAAAACAAGGGTACATTAAAAGAATTTTTTTTTAAAATAATAGATATTTGATTTCAATGCCAAAACACACTGATGACATGTTAGATGACATGCTATGAGACATTATTTGGTGGTTAGATCATTTCGAACATCTTTGTTTCAGTGTTATTTGTGTCTTGCAAGATGTATTTTTCAGACCAAAATTTGGTTTTAATAAAAAAAATTATATATATTTCTTTTTTTGCGTTCGCCTTATTTATTTATCTATGCCCCCAAGGCGGCGTGCGTTGCACTATGGTTTTTATTTCCCACCTGTCAGTCCAGTGCATTTTCTTCTTCTTCGTACGCTGTCATACGTCAACCTTTTATTATTCGCAGAAATCAGCTATGATCCTGAGGCTGTCGACACTGCCATAGAGCTTGTCTATTGTTGCCACTGGTGATGGCAACATGTGCTTTCTCTGGTCCTCATATGTCGGGCAGTTTTGCAGCAGATGTTCAGCGGTCATTTTCCCTGTACCACAAGTGCATTCGTCAGTGCCACCTATTTTCAGTTTATTGAATAGGTGGTACCTCAGTCTGTTGTGGCCTGTGCGGAGTCTGAAGATCACGGCCGGCTCTCTTCTGTTAAACTGGTAATAGGCATCATTTTTTGTGTATCCAGTATGTTCTGTTTCGAATTTGGCCATGTATCTAGCCCAGTGCATCTGACTTCAGCATCCATTTTATGTAAGGTCTGCTTCCTCCTACATTTTCTAAGGGTTTGCTTCCCCAGGGTAACTGCCAGTGCTGTGATGGGGATCGAACCCAGCACCTTCGGTTGTGAGCCGTGTCATTTAATCACTAGCCCACACCGTCCCCTACAACAACAACAAAATTTAAATCAGTCTATATTTTTTCACATTTATAAGTTTTCATATCTCCACTGCAACTAACCTGCCTGTATGTACAATATATCCCATCGTTCATAATCCAAATGCTACTGCTGGTAGCTTCACTCCCCAAACTTGTCCACAGTATAATACATTTCGAAGCATATGACAACACACAAAGCAACATTGCAAACAACACATCTTGGTTTGTGTTTGTCATATTTGTTGATAAAGTGTCTGGTGGATAGACGATACAAAGGTGTACTGGCACTAGAAGTAGAAGCGCTGCCCCAATAAGGGTTGTGCTGAGAATCTGACGAAACTTCTTTGATGAGATTTTACTGCATGTGGTAGTATTTTTATAAAGAATATAGGCATTCACTGTGCATGTTTCTATCAGAAAATGAAAAGGGAGATACCACTTTGAAGATTTGTGGAGGTGGTGTGTGCCGGAAATTTGGTCAGTAGACTGGTGCACAAAACAAAGACATTGAACTCCCATTTTGTGGGTTTGACAGGGAGATATTGTTTCGTGTGTATTGTGTCTCTTGAATCTTACCATTGATTTATCACTTGCAAGATGCTGGCCAAGAATGTAGAATTGCCCAAATGTTGACAAAATGATCCAGTAAATCTTGAATAAAGTTCTGTATCCTGGATGTCCCCTATCTATTCTTTGGACAGTGTCACAAAAAGTGTAGAAATGAACAAAGAGTTTGATAGCGGTTCCTACTCATGAGTAAGCCAATGAGCCATTTCCCAATAATCATTTAGTGAAGGCTTTTTGCACAATGCCATTGCTATTTGAAGACTTGAGAAAAGCTTCAACCTCCTCAAAAGATGTAGGGTGTCAATTCTCTTTACGGGATTTATCAGAATAACTATTTCTATTAGCAAGTTGTTCTGCATAGCAATTTGTCTATTGGACATATGAGTGATTACAGCATCTTGGAAGCACTAACCGAAAAGTTTGTGTTTGCCTGACTCATCATCATGTAGCATGTCCTTTGTAGAACGTCACTCCGATCAGTCTGTATGAAAGAAACTCGTTCTCTTGCCAAAACTTCCGCCTCTGCAACAGTCATACCCAGGCATTCCTGGATATCTTGGTGCCATCGTCATCTCAGTCTACCCCTTCCTCTTTTGCCTGGCTCCATACCTTCCATCACCGTTCTCTCAAGACCGTTGTCTCTTGATGTGACCAAAATATTTGCATTTTCTAGCCAAAATGGAATTGATAAACCAGTTCTCCTCTATGCTCAACTCTTGCTGAATGTCTACATTTGTTATTTTCTCTGTCCAGGGTATTTTGAGGATCTTTCTGTAACATTTTGACTCGAAGGATTCAATTCCTTGTCTAGAAGTTTTGGTAATCGTCCATGATTCACAGCCATAAGCTACCACATGAAAAACACAGGCTCTCAAGACTTTTACTTTTATAATTTTGTTGGCGCTCTGCCATAATTTGTTCAGTCTCTGCGTTGCCATAGCTATTCTGATTTCTTTCGAGCAGTCGCCATTTTTGTCAATTCTGTAGCACAGATATTCAAAATGTGTGATCTGATCTATTTCCTCACCACCCACTGTAAATTTATGTTGACATTGTGTTTTGTCGGTGGTCATTATCTTTGTTTTATTTATGGACAGGTTTTTATCTTTACTATGTTGATTAACGGCTGAAAGTAGCTGCTCTATCCCTTCTGCACTTCTTGATAGTATCAGCGTGTCATCTGCGTATCGTAACTCAGGAATCTTGTACCCCCCAATCGTAAATGGGTCAAAACTTTCAGTGTTCTTCTCGAACATTTCTCATTATATATTCTGTATATATGTTGTACAGATAAGGTGAGAGGATACATCCCTATCGGACTCCCTTTTGTACTGACAAACCAATCTGATGTTTGCCCAGATACCTGACTACCATATTCAAAACACATTGTGGTACCCAATTATGTGTCAACATCCTCTAGTCCCTGAAACTTTCCATGTCCACTTATGTTTAGGTCTAGCGGTGGTCCATCTCCCACCCCTACACCACAAGGAGTATCTCCTGTCGTCCTATTATCGCCATCACTTGAATCAACATTCAGTTCTATATCATAGATTCAGAGTCCGTTATATCACGAACTAACTAAACAGCCTGAATCAAGTCATTATGGGCCTGGGTATTATCAGTTATACCGCCCATTGTGAAGTGTTTCCGTATTAAAGAAATGCAATAAAAATGTTATATTTTGGACTTTCTGCGTTAAAATAATCAAACCACACGCATAGCCATTTTGTAGAGTAGCGTATGCAGGTGATATTCGGGTAAAATAAAACCGGTGTTTGTGTATCGCAAATTGTTGTGTTAAAAAACCTCATATCACTCTACTGGTCCGTGGCGACGATAGGGTTAAGCAATTACATTATACTGGGTTTCTTGATGGACGGTTGTTGCGTCATTTAGGACAGTTGACCACGACCCTTATTCCCCATCTAACTGGAAGCCCTGGAAATAGACTGCAACAATGCAGACATATAGGACAAGAATCAAAGAGGGAAGGCCAGCAGTCCCAAAAATACTGTGCCGAAATCAAATTTTTCAGACAGAAAGGTGCAAATATCGCAGCCTAACTATAAACAACATGCCACAAACATTCATTTCAGAACAAAAAGCTGAAGATCACTCACTTGCCAAGTCAGGCAGGCACCAAGCAGACGAGTGTGAAGCGCCTTGACTAACATAACCCTGATACATATTAACACAAACAGGTATTGGTGGTCCAATATGGTAAGCTACCATTGGGATAAGTGTTAAGTGACTATTATACTAGGTATCTTTTAGGGATGGCTAACACTCACTTCAGTCAAGTCACCATTTATAACTGGGTAGACTGGAGTGTGAAGTGGCAGGGGAGCAAACAGTATACCTTTGCCATTAGTCAGTCACTCTAACAGAAGCTCACATATCATTCACAATGACAGATTCAAACAAATTCTTAAAGTTTTACATTTGAACAATTTTATTTTCAAAAATTCTTAGTGTTTTTTGCTAGCTTCTTGTGCTTTGAGGACTCTAGCCACAATCTTCTGCTCCTCAATCAAGAAAGCACGAATGATTCTGAAAACAAGTAAATTGATATGTGACAACAGTGAAAAATGATCTGTGTTAGCTGTAATTTATTGTTCTTATGGAGACCAGAAGAGACACCATTAAAACAATGTAAAGAAAACCAATTCTTAAATGTGGAAAGCCCCGTATTGAATAACTACAACAATATATATATTATACATACACATTTTTGTGTCACACTGCAAATAAAAATTGGAGGCGTCACCGATGGCAATTAATAGATAATACCTGATAATGGCAATGCACTACAATCATTATAATTGATGATATACATGAGACTTGCAATACAATTTGGTATCTAAAATCAGCGTTTCATTGTTTAATTTTGAACACACATTTAAATATCTACATTGACCAAAAGATTGGAGGAATATCGGTTATTTAATACTTTATTGTCTAGAACTAGCCGCACATCCATTTCAGCAGGGAGAGGGGGAGCAATATTTAGATTTAGAGCCCCATAAATGTTTTTAAAAGTTTCTTCATGTGCTTTTGAATCTTAAATCTATCGTTTTTTAGTATGTAGACTAATTTTAATTGGAGAAAAAAAACTCATACATGGTTAAGGTGCTTGCCCCTAACTAAAAGACAAATTGACAAAAAATTTAGCATGGGAGAGTGTTAATGAAAAGCTATTTCTGCCAGGTACGTATTTACATATGCGATTTTCCCATCACATTATTCATGGCGTCAGTTCAACCAAGTATGCCGCACACGAGAAAGCCAGCAATATTCTGTACGAGTTCCAATGTTTTGCAATACTGTTATCAATGTAGACCTAGGACTTCGTCAGTCCATCTCACCATCCGCATTAGTGAACGGCGCTGTGCAAATATAGTCACCAAAACGTTCTGCTTGCAAATCTGTTGTCAGGCATGCGGACTACATGCGTGCACTGCATCCACAACAAACAGAATTTTAGCAGGTATCATTCTGTTGCTCTCTGAGGTGCTTCTCTACATCTGTTTTGAGCTAGGTTTCACACTTGTCATCCATAAATCATTGGAATTTAAAGTGTGTGCTCTTACCGTGGCATTTATAGACTATAAAAATAAGGATTTAAATGGCCAATGATCACATATGTATATTTAGACATGGGTAGTCAATACATGTTCAATTGAAATTCTGGCCCCACTCAGAACTATAAAGCAAAACACAAACCTTTAATACATGACATAAGAGATGACCAATTAGGGTTGACATAAGGCATACTCATTCTGAGCCAATTAACAAATAAGGACGTCAGCTAAAATATATCAGCCATCCAAGACAGAATGAATGCAATGACAGTTCCACAAGGAATCTGCATAACAGACTGCAGACCCTATAAGTCACACAAAAATGAATGAAGTTATCTACACTCTGTAGCATTATAGAACTAGCTACACCCAACACAAATGCCTTAAGAACAGTCACTTAGCCCATTTTCAACTGGTATGCAACAAAGCTGACAAAAATCTTTAAAAAATGCTCATTGTAGTAGCATAATTTAGCTCAACTTATTCGATGTTTATTTTTTAATATATCTTTTGACACAGGCAATTCCTGCATATTGATCCAGGTGGAAAGACAAATTAGCAAAATTAGCTGTGACTGAAGGGTTAAGAAAACCAGAAAATGTGTATGAGAATTTATTATATATTGATTGTACATGTCTTACCGCTCTCTGACTGCCTTGTGGCAAAGGGATCCTCCATATGCACGAGTGACAGTCTTTTGTCTCTTACTCAAAGCGCTTAACTTGTGGGGGCGTACAGACCTGACCTGAACAGTACATAAAAAAGTATGTTAGACACTGCAGAAATGAGTAAATTGAACATAACAGAAATGAGTTCATAGAACGAGAAATACTGAAATCAATTCATCAATCAAACAGTAAAGAAATGAGAACACTGAAGAAATTAATTCATTGAACAGTGAGTGCATCAAACAGAAACCTTGACATTTTTCATTACATTTATGAATGATTACAAGATTCTTGATCGCCCAATTTATCAACTGTAAACATTCCCCCTTATTATACTGATTTTCACTCCAGTGTCAGGAAAATATAATTTTGAATTCAATGCATATGGTTCTCGGCACTGCCATGAGATAGTTGTGTGTATGGCTGTTGGCATTGTAGACTTGAATTTTCTATAAATAATAAAGACTGGAAAATTATGACCTTTTGGTGATTTGTGTTCAATAGCAAACAGAAGTGGAACAATCTATTGTATAACATTTTTTGCCATCACTTATGTTAGCGTTTCTGACAAATTAACCGTTGCAATGTAGCATCACTACCAAATTGATTTTAAATGTCTTTTCTTTAGTATTCATTTATTATAAAAATGGGTCTGCATTAACAACTAAATTAAACATTGAACTTCTTAGGAGAACTATCTTGTGTTAAAAAGATTATGTACTGTAAATATAGTTCCCAGTATTTGTTTAATGTATTCATAAAATCAATTCTGTTAGTACAAAGAACTTACGCCTCTAAGTTTGGTCTTGTAGTCACCACATATTGGAGTCTTTGCAAGCTTTTTCTGGTACAAGTAAACCAACTTTCCACCAGGAGTCTTGGAGCTAGATGAACATAAGAAACAAAATTGAAATCACCTTCCATTACATGTTCTTAGCACATGAGGATCCTTACTGAAAAAAAAAATGTTTCAAAATATTCATGCAGTTCTTGGGTATCTATTATTGTTCTTACTTTTTTTTTTACTCTTGGTTTTAAGCCTGGGAACACCACTGCACCAAGGCATGTGTTTCTTGCAGGTTTTTTTGTCCACGCCATTTTTAGTTGGTCAAAATTGTAATTTCAGTCACACCATCCATGAAATCTCAATTTATTTTGCTGCAGTTCATACTTTCTTGGCTCAGAAAATATACTAATTCACGCATTTCATGAGTTAATTTTCTAGCAGCAGATTCGTGTTGACAAAAAGTGTTCATTGTGTGATTGGTTTTCTCAATCTGTAATTTAAAGATGAACTGCCACACTTGCGTTGCTGAATTCATTTATTATTGCTTAGCTTCTTTGATGCTGTGAATATTATGTCAGGAAACCTTAAGTGAACAAAACGTTGCATTTTCTGAAATCTCAGTATTCGTTAAGGCAAAATAAGTGCTACCAGCAGGTAGTCAAATGTTTAAACTTAATGCTGTCTTTTGTCCATGGGTTTTACTCTAGCAATCTCATTTGTGATTGTCCCAGTAAACAAAAGTGCAAAGCCAAGATGTTCCCTTTTGTAACCCATGCCTCACCCATATGCATTTTTGTAATAATGCAGCATCTACACCGCCATTGAAGGCAGTTCTGCGCATGATTTCTATGTTGCCAGTTCAGTTCCATAGAGCTGTTCCTTTATTTGCCCTTTCAGCAACTCAAGAGCTACTCTGCATCTGCTTTTCATTTGTTTCATACCTCATGGCTGGAATAATTATGCTATTAAAGGAGTGGGTTCTTGCCTTGTCATTTCTCATCTGTTGAAGTTTGGGTTTCCTACCATTTGCTGCTATTGTACATGGAATCTTGTGACTTTACTGAAGTTTGTAATTTCTTGACACGGGTTAACTTGCAAATACTTATTTCAACTATCATTTCCTAACTGCAGTTTCCCACGTGGGCAATTAGTGTTCAGTAGAGTAAAGCAGGCATTAAGCAAAAGTGTTTTTTGTAACTTCAAATAAATTTTGTGATTTATGCCCAGCCAAGCATGTGTTTAAGCAATTCAATACATCGTATAAACACCCGTCGCACACTAATGCAAAGGTACTGTGCACTCAAAATACATGTCAAATTATTTCTTTAAAAACCGTATTAACATTATACCAAGAACTGAGAAAATTGGGCAACGGCACCTAGTCGTGGGTATTAAGCATCTCACTTTACTATGTGCAAAAATCAGATCCATTCTGGTCCTTTCAGGTTTTGAATGCTGGAAGCAATATCTAGACACTGTGGTACCACTTATCACACTGGACCCAATACATGCAACCAGGTTGTCCACATCCGTGATCCTCAAAATCATCATCCTTTTGAGTTATTGTACTCTTGGTGTTGGGTATTCCTGTCTCTACCCCTTCCTCCCAAATGTCCTCTTGTAGAAACATGAGCAGCTGCATCTCTCAGATGCTGTATGCACTCCTCTGAAGTGAGACTCTCACAATAGTGAAATTCTAGACATGAGAAAATTTCCCTCTTGCAAAACTTAACGTGCAACTGCACAAAACCAGTCTTGTCAACATTGAAGATCTTTTCATACATATCTTTTACACATGCTTAAGTTAAGAGTAAGATCTTTCCAGAAGGGTGAACCAGTGGTTTATGACCTTCAGGTCTTCAGCAGGACACGTTCACTGGCAAGTAGTTTTATGAAAAAAGTTTTTTGTGGAGCTTCTAATCGCACAAAAAGTTCTGAGACAAGTCAAAATGGCAGAGGCTGTGAAGGAAAACTGCTTCAAATTATGTTTTCTCGTTGGTTAATATGGTTCATGAGTGATATAGAATAGAGCCTCTGGTTGGTTAAGACATGAAAACAAGTGCCTATTGCCCCACCTCTTGCTTATTAATATTAGAGGATTTTTAGATGCTAGTCAACTTATTAGTGCCTATTGTCCCACTTCAATGTGTTGGGCTTTCTTGCTATTGATTTCAAGGCCTAATGTTTCACTTACTTTGTTGAGCTCATTTAGGCATTTATCAACATTTCTGACACTTTGAGGATGATATAATCCCAATCACAAGCTAATGTTTCTCATCCTGTGGCAAATACTTTAGTAGTTATTACATTCAATCCTCTGGCTTTCCTGATTTTAAGTGTTTGCATGTAGAGATGATCCGGCCATGTGGTCCACATACTGGTGATAGATGGATGAGAAGGGCATCTTTCTTAGGGCCATACAACTACAAGCGCCGCCAACAAGATGGAGAGACCTGCATCGTGCATTTGGACAGTGTTTGTTTTTAAGAATCAATGTCACTGCACTCAGGGCATACCCATAGGTGCTTGGTGTCTACTAGCAAATGGTGAAGGGGAATGGTTACTGATGTTCCCTGTAGTTCACTGGTTGTACACACTTGCTCTGTCCTCTCATGCGCCCTATTCCGGTCGAATTTTGTTTAATGTCGAAACTTTGCTGCTTTATCTATTGTGGTGTCATGTAACAATCAATAATGTCAGCTCTCATTGCCCTGAACCCCAGCACAAGCAGGACAGTAGATCCATGTCAACCTCTGGAGATTTGAGGCCTACACAGCTGCTATCCACTCATACCTAAGTCACCCCTCCTGTGCCTTCCGAAGTGCGGCTTGGTGCATATGTCCTGATGACTGCCCTTGTTATAGAAGTCTCACATCCACTTCAGTGCTGAGGTCACTGCTTCTATCTCCATTCTCGAACTGGAGGTTGTTGACACTCTGCACTCAGCAACGCCCTGTCCTCTCACTCTAGCCTAGCCGCCCCACCCTGATGTTCCGAATAGGACATGCAGATTCAAGCAGATTTTGACTACCGGGCTTGAAGGCAACGAGGAGGCAGACAGACTGGCAAAAGACGGTGCAAGACTACCACAACCAGATACTAGTGTGACATACGAAGAGTCAAAAAGGCTTATCAGAGCTAGATACGTGACCAAATGGGAAACCGAACATACTGGCTACACAAAAAACGATGCCTATTACCAGTTGAACAGAAGAGAGCAGGTCATGGTCTTCAGACTTCGCATTGGCCACAATAGACTGAGGTACCACCTATTCAATAAGCTGAAGATAGGTGGCACTGACGAATGCTAGTGCGGTACTGGGAAAATGACCGCTGAACATCTGCTGCAAAACTGCCCGACATAGAGGATCAGAGAAAGCAGATGTGGCCATCACTAGTGGCAACACTAGACAAGCTCTATGGCAGTGTCGACGGCCTCAGGATGCCCGCTGTTTTTTTTCCGAAAAAATTTATGGTTGACGTCTGACAGCGTACGAAGAAGAATATTACACTTCATCTTGCTGCTACTACTTTGATCAGTTCTTGCAATCTGTGCTGTTCAGTTTAAATTTTATATTTAGCCAACATTATTTTTTTGGTACCAGATTTGATATCGCTACTCTGCCATGTATTCAATCTCATCTTTACTTTCACTGTTTAGAGATAACCAGGCCCATCTTTTACCAAAGAGGTTTCTGTATCTCAGTACAGAGAGTTAAATGCTGTCCTATTTTCCTTGTGCAAATATGAAAAAACTGGACCAACTGAAGTAACTAAATTGACTTCACATCATATAGATGGATACTTTTCTACATTGAAAATGATTTTTGTGAACGATTTATAATTCATTACTCAAAGTTGACATTCGTTATTTACATGATAAAGTTGGGATTAATCAAGACACTGGGCAGCACATGAGCTGCAGCGGTAAGCAACCCACAGCTGACTGCTAGCATCAGGGCCAGAGAATCTGAGCAGCTCTTATCTACACCTCCATGCGGTGATCCTGGATAACATGCTGCAACAGAGCAGACTGGCTATAAAGAGAAGGGATTGGAAGTGGGCAGGTAATCCGGTACTAAAAAATGCCATGTTAAAAAGTCCAGATGTAAAATATGACAACACATTCCATTCTCTGGATAACACCCTGCTACTTGCAAAGCCTATTCAGGGCTTAGTAGCGAGAGATTGAGAACGAATGAAGAAGAGTTTAGGTTTGCTTACATTTTCCAAAGATAATCTAAATGTAAAAGTTTGACTTAAAACTAAATTTTGTTATCTGACTTACTGATAATCAGATAAGATTTCTAAAATGGTATGCTAAAAGTGTTCTGTGCTACACAAATATGAACAATTTCACTTACACTTTCCTGCGGTTTGAGTTGGTATTGTACGAAAGGCGGCGCCTGAAAGTGAGTCTCTGAACCATCTGAAAGAAATGAAAAGGCAATAACTTTACAATTAGATTGATATAAACAAGAACAAATAACGATCCAATACCAATGTTTTATATGTACGGACTATCTTTATCCATAGATCTGACAGATCTTGAAGATTTGACAGAAGTGAAACAACACTGACGTATCGTTATATCGTTTTTGCCCCAGGTTTTTAGCGGTTCAACTGTTGTCTGATAATTAACAATACATTCTAATTCTTTGTAAACTTTCTAAGAAACAAAATTATTTACATTATACACAAAACACAGTGAAACAGTGAAACAATGACACATGTTGAAAATAAATTATATTTAGTACAAAATTACCGCAGTTTATCTAACAAATTTTGAAATGATAAAGATTTTGGACCGCATCCATGGCGGACAAATTACTTATTTCAGCCATGTTTTATCCTACATTTACAAGTTCGATTTCACTGGTCATTTTCTTTACCTGTAATATTTTAAGCACTTTAAAATTGTTTAATGGATATATGTTGGTCTTCAGAGAACATGGACTATATTTTTGTCAATAATAGTATTGGATGTTTGATGATTATATTGTCTAATAATTCTCACAGCCATTACCTTTCACGGTGTTTATCTCCAAAAGGAAGCGGAAACGGTAATCGCTGCTACTATTTGACGTTGGGAAATCGGTATCGATCATTTTCATAGACACATTTTGGTACAAGGGAATGAGGATAACTTAAAGTATGCCTCCAATACAAGCTGTGGGCCAGTGCAACTAAGCCTCTAGCACTTCATCCCCGACAGTTGCGTCTCCTATGAAACTATCACTACCGTTACCTTACTTCTTTGTTCACTCTTTTTGTATTTATCGTATTTTACAATATGACCTGCGATATCTTCGTATTTCAGTACGGTTCATCAGCTCCATACAAACTATTATTCTGGTTCAACTCTTCCAAACACTGCCGTCAAACTACGTTTTGTTTCTCCTATATGTAATATTACATATGACTTAATAGAGACATCAGCGCAGAGTATTCAGATTTTGGGACATCAAAAACACTCACTTCGTCTCTTAGTAGAGACAGTTTCACCTCCACAAAATTCGAAACCGAACATTTGAAGTGTGTTACGCATGTTTTTGGTGCATTTATTTAGAATGAAAAGCTCATCTTCAACTACACTTCCGGCTATTGCAGTGTGAAACTAAAAAGTCACCATGCAGGATTCCAGGACTCGAACGGATAACAAATAATTATAACACTATAATCTGCCAGGGAAGTCCTGATAGACTATTAAAGAAAGTTGAACATCGTGCCAGTTACACCATACTGTATAATATATAAGCTACAAGGAAAAAAAAAGAAGACCATTGTAGAAGACACTACGTAACACATCATTCTTCCAGTATTCAGCCACGAGAATTACCCTGTCACTGGCACTCAACAGATCATCCATGCTCAAGTCTCCGGAAGGTTTGGGCAGATCATCAGATGGTCCTGGTCGTGTGTTACTCTACATTCGCATTTCATCATCCCTGTATCACCATCTGTTCAGGTTGTTCCTGCATCGTGATACACCAGTTCGAAGTCTATTTAGTGACTTCTATGTTGCGTGGGGCAGGAGATGTTCATGCGCAGGTTCCTCCCGTTACTAGATCAAGGGGACCTATGTCAGCTGTTTCCAACTTTCGATGCATCGATTTCCTGTACTAGTCTGTAGGGGCTGGGTTGTCTGTAAGAGAAACGACTCAAGTAAATCATACCCATGTACCTCGTTTCATTGCAGTAGTTCGGTTTAAGTGCCATCTCCACGTCGAAGCTTGGCTGCAATGTATCTCCAACGTCCACTGTATCGTGCCTTGATGACACGATCAGGTAGGCTTTTGCCTGTCCATCTTTTGAGGTTAGCCTACTACTTATATATTTGTTTACCTCTGCGCATTTTTCTTGTACATTTCCCTTCCAATATTGTTTTCAGCAAGGTGTTATGTTTGTTGTTTTTTTTGTATGTGGCAAAACATCATAATTATCGAACTCTGATTTCGTTCATCAATTCGCTTTATGGGATCAAGGGCCTGAGAAGTACTTGAGCTGTAGAAGTTAACCACCCAAAGCTCATTGCTAGCGTCAAGGCCAGCGACCTAGAGCTGTCAAGATCATTTCTTCACCTCCACGTGATGGTGCTGGATAACAGGCTGCAACAGGACAGACTGGTTACGGAGAAGCGATAGAAAAGGGAAGGCTGATCTGGTACCTAAAAATGCCATGGTGAAGTCGGATGTGTCGGACCGAAAGGCGGAAATAGTGAAGTCAAGTTGTAAACTTCCACACAACTCATTCCGTTCTCCGGACATCCTGCTACTTGTAAAGCCATTTTCAGGGCTTAGTAGCGGAAGTTTGAGAACGAACGACGAAAAAGAAGAAAATATTTGCTTTGCATCCATAATTTCTACGAGACACTTTATAGGTTTTCTTAGCATGAAGTGCGCCCCATTATATATATATACATATATATATATATATATATATATATATATATATATATATAAATATATGGCTTATCTTGGCTTCATTCGTTCTCAATCTCCCGCTACCAAGCCCTGAAAAGGGCTTAAGTAGCAGAATGTAGTCCAGAGAACCGAATGGGTTGTATCGTAGTTTACAGCTTGACTGCGATCTTTACACCTTTCGGTCCGACGCATCCTTCAGCTTGGAGTTATTGAGTACCAGGTTACCTTACCTCTTCAATACCTTCTACTTAAACAGTCTGCTCTGCTGCAGTCTGCTATCCAGGATCACCGCGTGGATGTGTAGAAGGGTCTTGGTAGCTCAGGTTCTCTGGCCCTGACGCTAGTAGTCAGCTTTGGGTAGCTGACCGCTGCAACTCATGCGCTGCTTAACGTCTTGATCCCAATCAATACATGTAACTGTTATTCTTTCCTTGAATCACACATTCACATACTTCTTGTTCACTCTGAGCCAGTACGCATCCTTAATGCGCTCCGCCCTTTACATCTATACATGATGACTAAAGTCTGACAGATCTTACAATGGCAGTTTGTAAAGACCTGCCGGTCTAAACCTATTTTTATTATCTTGATCTTGATAACTCTTTCCCCTGCGTAGCTGTAGGTCCAAACTTCGTCTCCAGTGGACCCTGTCTTGGGCCACGGAAGTCCAGTGCGTGGTAAGTGCTCCTCTAAAGGCGTCTCGAATGTTGCAGCGTACAGCAAGGGAGTCTGACCAACGCATTGAAGGTCTTTCACGCCGTTTCTTCTTACCTCAGGGGTACCAGGCTGCTGTCGCTGTGCTCCATCGACCATTGTTTCGTCGTAACAAATAACCTGCCCATCTATGTTTTGCCTTGTCTGCGTGGATTAACGCATCATTCACCAGGGACAATCGTCTTATGTGAGAATTGTGGAGACCTTGCATACGTTGGTTACGGAAAGTGATTCCAACTAATACTCTCAAGAGAGGCCTTAATCACTGTCAATTTCATCGTCTAGTTATTTTGTTAGTGTCCACGTCTCGGCACTGTACCACATATTTTTTTTTATTATAGAGGAACCAATTGGAAAGTTATTAGGTAATAGGTCCAAAACTACTACTACATGTACAGATCCAGGTACATTATCATGGCCAGTAAGCTATCCTGATGATCTTGAGGAACCGTTCATCATCGTATCTTCGAGTCCCAACTCCGTCTCCAGTGGGCTAATAATAATAATAGCTGTCCGTCGTTGTCGATGAGGACCGTCGACATCCTCCTTGTCACAGATTTCCCTGTTGGGTGTGGGTGCGCATGTGGCTGAACAGGCCAATGCGGGCACGAAAACATCTGCTACATATCGGGCATACGAGGTTTGTAGAAGGTGATGGTGTTCCCGCTGTTCGGGATTTCCGAGTCTCAACACGGTCGTCTTCGCCGGTAGCTACACCCGATTTGACTGCGCTTCTCCCGTCAGATCTGTTTTGCGCAAGACATTCCCAGATGTCGATGTCTATCTGGCAACTTTTCAGTGAGTCCTTCATACCGTCTTTATACCTATTCAATAAACTGAAGATAGGTGGCACTGACGAATGCACTTATGGTACCGGGAAAAAAGACCGCTGAACATCTGCTGCAAAACTGCCCGACATACGAGGACCAGAGAAAGCAGATGTGGCCATCACCAGTGGCAACACTAGCCTTTAGCACGCCAGATGTTTTTAAAAAAAAATTTGACCTAATTAATTTTCTGAATTTGTCGCTATGGTAGTATCTTTCAAAATTTTTAATTTTTATGTATGTTTGTCAATAAATTTGATTTTCTTGCGTGTAGACACACAATAGCATAACTAACATGTGAGTGTTATTGTTTTTGTTGTGTGTTTGTTAGTTTTTGAGATACAAAAAGGTGAAGATGAAAATTTATGAAAATCTCGGAAAGAATTTGGGCTCGACCACTAGGCCAAGTCGCTTCGATAGAAAACCATGGAAACCACAACAACGTATCGATACTGTGTTTACAATATCGACACAACTGTTTGTTTCCAATTCAAACGTAGTTCTTTCATTTAAACAAACATGGGGACGGCGTGGCCTAGTGGATAAGTGGCACGGCTCACAATCCGAAGGTGCTGGGTTCGATCCCCATCATAGCACCGGCCGTTACCCCGGGAAAGCAAACCCTTAGAAAATGCAGGAGGAAGCAGACCCT
This sequence comes from Ariolimax columbianus, assembly GCA_036924085.1. NCBI lineage: Eukaryota > Metazoa > Mollusca > Gastropoda > Stylommatophora > Arionidae > Ariolimax > Ariolimax columbianus. Next base: position 36,815,631 of record JAVGWX010000006.1, read on the forward strand.
TACATAAAAATGCATGCTGAAGTCGGATGCATTGGGCCGACAGGCGCAAAATAAAAACCACAGTGCAACGCACACCGCCTTGGGGATTAGAGAAATAAGGCGAACGCAAAAAAAAATTAAAAATTTAAACAAACAAAATAAACAGATCTACTCGAGAAAGATCTTTCCCAACAACCTACTTCCCCTTTCTACAAAAAGTCGGCTTGCTCCAAACGGCGCATACAAAATGAAAACTGTTCAGAAGCCATTTGTAATCGAACATACGATACTTTAACTGGCAAAATATCGTGTATATGTGGAGGATGTATTCAGCAGTAAAAAATGGCTGTCGGGAGTGACTCCGTTCAAAAAACAAAAATTTCTCCGTACACCGTTTTTGTAGGCCAAGTGTGTCAAGTAGCACTTGACCGTGGGGTGCTAAAGGCTAGACAAGCTCTATGGCAGTGTCGACAGCCTCAGGATGACCGCTGCTTTTTTTCGAAAAAATACGGGTTGACGTTTGACAGCGTACGAAGAAGAAGAAGAAGAAGAAGAAGGACCGAAAGGTGCAAATATCGCAGTCAAACTGTAAACTACGACACAACGCATTCCGTTCTCTGGACTACATTCTGCTACTTAAGCTCTTTCAGAGTTTGGTAGTGGGAGATTGAGAGCGAACTAAGCCAAACCAAGCCAAATGAATTTATCATGAGGCTTCTGCGCATCATCAGGTGAGACGCTGTAGCTAATTTAAATTATACTTAAGCCCAGCACTGTACGTTTGTAGAATATGTCTAGCGTTACTTTATTAGCGTGATGTTACAAGTTTGGCGCCATAAAGTGGTCGTACCCATATGCTCGTACGCGCGCGTAAACATCGAGAAGGTCAGAGCAGCGACCAACTATCAAATGGGAAGGTTGCAGTTGCGGAAAAGTCCAGGGAAAAGTCTCGTGAGCCGAACCATCGCTTTTATGTCGCCTTCATTGACATTGACAAAGGCATTTGATTTGGTTAGTAGAGATGTCCTCTTCAAAATCCTCTCTAAAATAGGTTGCCAAAACAAATTGCTGCGACTAATAATATCGTTCTATAAGGGCATTGCAGGAACATTCCAATGTGATGGTAGCATTTCACAACCATTTGGTATTTGAAGTGGTGTTAAGCAGGGCTGTGTTCTGGTTCCGACATTGTTCGGAATCGTCTTTGTTCTGTTATTGAAACACGCATTTGGTAACGCAAATGAAGGAATCTGCCCTCACACCAGGTTGGATGGTAGGGTTGTTTAACCTTGCAAGGCTCAAGGCCAAAACGAAGATCAGGGAGATCACCACCAGGAACCTACTTTTCGCTGATGATGCTGCCATTGTTACCCACGGTGAGCAGGAACTTCAGAGATTGATGGATCGCCTCTCCCAGGCTTGCAACGATTTTGGTCTCACAATAAGTCTCAACAAAACAAATGTTCTAGGACAGGAAGTAGATGCCAAGCCAAGTCTGAGCATCGATATTTATGAACTGGTAACTGTACACAATTCACAAACCTGGGATCCCTCATCAACGACAAGCTCTCTCTAGAGACCCAGAAATAGACAATCGCATTGGCAAAGCTGCTCCTACATTTTTTCGTCTCACAGCGAGTGTTTGGAAAAACCAGAAACTGGCAATTAAAACCAAGGTCATAGCGTACAACGTATGTTTTGTCAGCACATTTCTAAATGGCAGTCAGACTTTGACAACTTACGGTGCTACGCCAAATAAGAGCACATGTTTAACATCTTCCATCTACGGCGCTTGCGATCAATTCTTGGAAATACATGGAGGGGCAGAGCGACAAATACATAGGTGCACCCTTGCATCGGTGTCTCAAGCATGTACACTCTCCTTAGGCAGCGAAGACTACAATGGCTTGGTCATGTTCATCACATGAAAGATGGTCGCATTCCCAAAGATATCTTCTGTGGACAGTTGGCGAAAGAACGGCCGACTATAGTTGAGGTTCAAAGATGGGTATAAGCGTGATATGAAGGCCATGGACATGAATCTGACATCTTGGGAAGACGAAGCTGCAGAACGATCCAAGTGAAGATGTACCCTAAATGACCACCTCACGCTTGGTAAAGAGAAACTCTTGCAACCCAGAGAAGTGAAAAGACAACGCCGCAAGGAGAAAGACAACAGAAGACAAATATACTTTTTTGTGTTCACCACCAAGTCATATCATCCTATAGTCAGTCATGATTGAAATGGTCTACTATTTTACTATATACATGCTCGTGCGCAAGCGTGTGTGTGTATATCTATTAATACATCATCCGAGTGATACCGGGTTAAAAAGAAAAGAACAGTTGTAACCTTCTATGCATGTCGTAAAAGTCGACTGAAGAGGTTTGTACATGAGTCTAGCAAGTTGTAGCAACCTCCTAGTGTAAACTCATTGTTATCTAATCCACCACTGCAAATGCCAGTTTACAGGTCCTCTGTAGATGCAGGGCTGCCAAACGCCGTATTTAGTACATTCTGTGTTAAAGGCTCTACCAGTGTCCATACCGTTAGTGACTAAAAACAAACTAAAAATCTGTCCTTTTTTGATTTATCGCGCAGTTAAATGAAAAGCAAACTAAAAGGGTAAGACACATTTGTTTATTGATAACAAACAGGGCTAGCTTTCGTTAAGTATGTGGTAAATTTGTAACAATTATTCATTGTGCAGTGGCTGCATTGTAAGCGAACATAACGATATAGAAAACAAAACGCGCGCACATGTGCATAGTTTAGTAATGTCTTAAAAAAAAAATTTCACTTGTGTTCACCGCCTATTATATAGTTCGGTCGTAAATGACTTTATTTGATTTAGTATTGTTGTATTTAAAGGACACGATTTTCGTGGAGGCATGTGAAAGAAAAATCTATAATTAGAAAGTGTAATTAACTAATTTCAATGTTGGTAGCCTGCGGGAAGTTTTTGGCATGTAAGTCTTCTACGTGAAAAGAAAGTGATAGTAGTAAGGCACAACAAAGTTGCAACGTTGAAGAGTTCCACAGATCAGTGTGAAACCACATCGAGAGAATGGTGTTTGCAACGAAATATGTTGTTAGAGCTTTTTCTACATCACTTGGACGTTTCAGTCCCATAAAAACAGTTACCATTATTGGTAGTGGGCTGATGGGTTCTGGAATTGCACAGGTATCTTTTTCATAACAATAGCATTTGTATAGTCATAGAATATCAATGTTCCACAGTGACACTGAACTGAATCTACGAAATCTAATCATCATGGTTTATGAATGATCAACCAGTTTGAGTCTATCTTGAACTTCGACCTCAAGTATTGTACTTTGTATCTAGTAACTTAGTAAGCTACTAATACAGATATGATTTTTCTTATAATTTTGCTGTTGCATACAGAACAGTATGAGTATAGCAACTACTCTAGCATGTCACATTTGGACTTGAAAGCGGCTTTATTTATAATTAATTAATAATAATTACTAACAATATTAAAAGTAATTAGACTGTTCATAGACTAAACTGACTGCTTCTTGAATAGAAAAGTCGTAATATTTCTTCAACATTAGAAAAAAACAACAATGAATATTAGGGATCAAGACGCTGAGCAGCGCATGAGCTGCAGTGGTCAGCGACCCATCCATACTGCCCATGGCCATAGCTGACTGCTAGCGTCAGGACCTGCGAACCAGAGCTGCCAAGACCGTTCTACACCACCACGCGGTGATCCTGGATAACAGGCTGCAGCAGGGCAGACTGGCTAAGGAGAAATGATCGAAGAGGGAATGCTAACCCGGTACTCAAAAAATGCTTGCTGATGTCGGTTGTGTTGGACCGAAAGGTGCAAATATTGCAGTCAAGCTGTATACTACGACACAATGCAATCCATTCTCTGGACTACATTCTGCTACTTAAGCCCTTTCATGGTTTGGTAGCGGGAGATTGAGAACGAACACAGAAGAAGAACAGAAAATGATAATTTCTGAGTTCTCTTCTATGGCTTGTTATGGCCGTCCTTATTCTTATACCGTGGGTTTGCCCTTTTTTAAAAAATAATATAGATGGCGAGTCACACCAGTTGGTAATAAATTATAATTAAAAAGTAGTTTTCTGTACCTTCCATTTCAAAGTTAGTGCTAAATATTATTTTATAATTTTGATATTCACTGCAGTAATTGAATTGGTGGTTCATACACATTGCAGGATTATGGTTATTAAAAGTAGACCAAGCAGGGAAGGGCACCTGGGAAGATGGAACAGAAGTGTGTACAGCTAACGAGCTACATAAACCATCAGTATCAATATCATTTGCTGAGGGAAAGAGAGAATGGGCACTTGCGAATCTTGTCAGTGTTCAGTGATGTAGATCTGGTACATCTGTATAATATAACAGCACTTTAGTTTTGACGCTAAACAACATATGGAGATCCAGAGAAATCAAGATTCAAACCAAAAGTTTGAATATTCAATGCCAGTGTCAAGTCGGTGTTGCTATATGGAACGGAGACATGGAGAACGACCAAGACCATTCAACAAAGACTCCAGTCCTTCGTTAACAGATGCCAACATTGGTGTCTCACAGGTGGAATTCAAGAATATAGAACCAAAGAATAGAAACATCTGGAAAGCATCTGTTGTTTTCCTATATTCCAAAGGGAACACATGGATAAAAGATGATGATGTTGAAGAAAGCTATCAGTAGCAACAGGAACATGTTCTAGTAACTTTATAGGAGGAGCCTGAAAACTGCAGTCCTAATGATCAATACAATTACATAGAGACCATGTCAGTGGTAGCAGCATAGAGGAGGACACATAAAGACTTCAGTGAAATAAGCGTTATTTCCACCAATACCGGTCCCAAGCCAGGATGAAAAAGGAGGAGGGTTGGGCGTGTGGTCTGCTCCCCATTTCCATAAAAACCATCTTGCTACAAACTATAAAAACATCAACCAGCTTATCTAGCGAGCCTACCTTGAAAGAGAAAGGCCCTTCAATAGGGTGTATGACGTGAACCACCCAAAGCCGCAGGGAAACTGGTTCGCCAATCTACTTTCCATCAACAAAGAACACCTCCAGGTTCAGCACCTGAGATGTGAGAACCATGTGAGAATCATAGAAAACAGCTCAAATTGCAATGGAGGAAAAAAAATAAAATAACATCAGCATCCTTGGACTCAGTAAAACAAAATGGGCACAAGCTGGTAAAGTATAGCTAACATTGGTGTTCAGGTCATAAGCGAAGAGACCTAGAGGCTGATACAAAGAGAACAGGAAGACGATGGAAAGAATTAGAGAAAATAGCACAGGACAGGTCTGCTTGGAGAGAATTGGTTGATGGGCTAGGCACACCAAGGTGATTAGGGCAAAGAAGAAGAACAAAAAGTAGTACTCTATAAATGATGTATTCCATCTCATTGCAACATACTTAGCAGTGAAGAGGCTACCAGACTGACAAAGAAATATGGAAATCCACCTGAATTTAATACAAGAGACAACAACGGTTTATATTGAACAGATACAAGAGCAAGTGGTAAACAGACTGTACAGGCCACCAAAGTAAATTATATGTATTGCCCATTCAACAGAAGCAAACAAGTAAAAATCTTCAGACAATGTACCAGATTGAGATACCATCTATTCAACAAACTAAGGATAGCAACTACAGATTAGTATAACTAATACTTATAGAATGATCACTGATCATACTTGCGGGAAGCTTAATAAAAAAGCATTTCCATGCTCAGGTGATTTGTGCGCGCGTGGCAGCCTCATATGGCACACTCCTCAGTTGTGTCCTCCTACATGCGTAAACAAACAAATGGAAATTACAAGACTAGTAAATAAATAAAGTAGCGACAACAGTCACAAAGGCCAGTATATTTTAAGCACTCTGAAAGCATATACATCAGACAACAGAAACGGGAGCAAAATGCTGAACAGCGCATGAGCTGCAGCGGTAATTGACCCATAGCTGACTACTAGCATTAAGGCCAGCGAACCAGAGCTGCCAAGACCCTTCTACATCTCCACATGGTGATCCTGGATAACATGCTGCAACAGCAGACTGGCTAAGGAGAAGGGATTGAAGAGGGAAGGCTAAAAAATGTCTGCTGAAATTGGATGTGTTGGACCGAAAGGTGCAAATATTGGAGTCATGCTGTAAACTATGACACAATGCATTCCGTTCTCTGGACTACATTCTGCTACTTGCAAAGCCCTTTTCAGGGCTTGAATGCGGGGGATTGAGTACGAGCTCAGAAGAAGAAGACGACAACAGAAACAAAAAGTGACGTGAAAGGTAATCTGGATTTGAACTATTGATATCTATGTGATGGATACACCTTGCCATAAGATGCTGTTAGGAATGTAAACTGTACTAGAGGATTACAAATAAAACTTTATGATAAAGTGAACACCTGTGAATGTTTTATCTTTTACGATGTGTGATTGTGTGAAACAATGGGCAAATATTTCTAGTTCTTAATTAGTAAATTATAAGTCACTGCAACACAAGAAATGACAAAATCTTTCAACTTAGAACAAAACACATCAGACTTAACAAATACACACAAGTACTGTATGTAAACAAGTTAGACCCTACACATGAACCTAACTGCTCGCTTGCCCAGGAATTGTCACAGAAAGAGAGATGTTATTGCCGAGCAATCTATTAATTACTCACTCCTTATATAGCTCCACTCATCAGCTACAAAGATGGCCTGGTGCGGGCACGTCGCGAGGTCCAACAGAATTACCAACTCGATACTCTTTGGTTCCGTACCGGGACAGAGAGGGCGAGGACGTCCAAGGAAGCGATGGGTGAACAACATCACTGAGTGGTCAGGCCTTCGTCCCGGCGAGATACGACAGGCAGCGACAAACAGAGAGGGATGACGTGGGATTTTGGGAGTGTCTTCATGTGTGCCCCCATGACCTGATGGGTTACAGGATGAGCTGAACTGAACTGATCGGCTACAAAACACCTGCAAATTCTTCAACTTGGCATTTACTGAAAGTGCAAATAGCTCAGCAGACCTTTAACCAACGGCAAGTCAGTAGGGGCAGCTAATATATCTGGCACCTGCTATCTTCTTCTTTGCTAATCCTCATATCAAGGTCCCGGTTTCTGTTACAAAGGACACCGTTGTTTGTAAGGCTCTTTTATCTCCATACAGCTTTTGTCTCATCCGTCTTGCGGGGCCAGTATTGTTCCCTCTTTTCCTGCGTGAGCATGCAGCTTTGTAGGATGTGTGTGTTCCACTGTCGTGCATGGACACTTGTCATCTGTCCCAATCCTCATTTTGTTGTAAAGATTACCCTTGAGTCTGTTATACCAAGTTCTCAGTCTGAAGATGATGACTTGCTCTTCTCTAGTTAAGTTAAAGTAGTTGTCTCCTTTTTGGAAGCCGGGGTGTTGATCAGCCCATTCTACCCTGAAGTTGGCTTTAATTATGGTCTTGGCCCTCATTATATGTGATACTCAGATCTGTTTGTGGGGATGCTCCTCCACACTTTGCTAGTTTGTCTGCAGCTTTATTGCCTTAAATATTGCAGTGGCATGGGATCCACTGTATGACTAACCTTGGGTGTTCTGCTGAGAGCTGTGTCAGGGAAAACATACATTGCTCGAGATCTTCATCTTTGTGTTGTTTTAGTGCTGCTAAAACTGACGCTTCATCAGTCAGGATTACTTTGTTTTCTTGGTGGATATCTTTATCTTGGATTACAGCTCAGCTGCAGCCTTCAGTGTCTCTGCTTCTGCGCGAAAGTTATTGGAGTATGTTCCTGTTGTTAATACTCAAGTTTTAAATTCTCCACTCCTTAGTCTGTAATAGACCTCTTCACCTCCATTGGATATGGCTTTGTTAGATGAGCCATCTGTATATACGCATATCCATGTTTCTGATGGGTATACTCTCTTAAGATATTCTTCTGTGACAAATTTCCTTTCTAAATCTGAGTTCCCTTTTTCCCTATTCCCTCTATGGATTCTACCATCCAAGGGGACTTGGTTTTTTTCCATGGATTTGGGATGTTTGTTTTAGACCCGTAACCACTGCTTGGCTTATGATTTGGTATGCTCTTGCAATTTCTGTTGTTTTTGATATGAAGTGGCTTCTCTTTAATCTCCCTCTTCCATGCGATTTATCCTGTCATATATTCAGTGATCATGCATTCTTTTGAACTTCTCCTCCCGCTGGAGTGTTTTTTGGTCTCTATACTTTCGATTCGTGTGATGTTCTCCATTGCATTTATTGGCGTTGTTCTCATAGCTCCCGTGATAATACGTATACTTTGGTTTTGAGTTGTACAATTTTTTTTAAAAGTTATTCTTTGTTGTTGTGAACCATGCTGCTATCCCGTATTATAGCCCTGGTATCACATAATCTGTGTACAGTTTCTTTAGGGTGCCCGTGTCAGCTCCCCATGTTGAGCCTAATATCTTTCTCATTATGGCCATTTTGTTCTTAGCTTTGTTGGTGGCTTTTTTTATCTGGTTTTTCATGTCAACCTTGGGTTCATTGTTATTCCTAGATAAGTTGGACTTATGTCAAGGGGGAGAGTCTGGCCATTTACTATCAGGATTACTTCTTGAGGTTTGGGAGACAGGGAGAAGATTGTGTACGTGGTTTTGGTATCGTTAATAGCGATTTGCCATTTTTTTGTCCATGTCTCTATTTTATTCAGGGCCTCATGTTCCATTTTCATCTTTTTGCTGACGTGTCCTTGGAGTTGCACTCTTGCTGTCCTGTTGTCTAGGTAATTACTGATCCATTTGTACATGTTGGTTATACCCATTTGCAGTAGTTTGAGTTTTAACCTGCTCTTCCATATTTTATCAAATACTTTTTCTAAGTCTATTCGGACTGCCAGTGTTTTCTTTTTTTCTCTAAATGCATCTTCTATCTCCTGCAAGATATGTCACTTGATCTTTGGTCGATCTGTTTCCACGAAAACCTGCTTGTCGGGGGATAAGTAAATTTGTTGATTCCATATGCCAGGTTATTCTAGTGTTAACTATTCGTTCCATTAGTATCCATTAGTTTTCCTACACATCTGAGTAGACCAATAGGTCTGTAACTGCCTGTCTTCATGTAATCCTTCCCATGTTGAAGGCTTCCACACTGTGGGGACAGTTCCTTGTTTCCAGCTTGTGTTAAAGATGTGTAGCAGTTTACTCTTTGCTACTTCTCTCATGTTAGAGAGCATTTCATTAGTTATTCCATCCTTTCCTGGGGCTTTTTTATTCTTGAGTTTACTAATGGCTGACTCCAGTTCTATCTTAGTGATATTTACTATCAGATGTTCCTCAGGTACTCACACTGAGTGCTCCATGTGGTTTATTTCTTTCTTAATATACCTTTTCATATCTGTTGGGATTTTATTTCTGCTAGTTTCAGCATAATTTTGAATGAGAAAATCTGCTGCTTTTTCCCCAGTTAGTACCTTTCCTTTATTTTGAATTGCAATTGTTGGCTTGTAGCTGTTTTCGTCACTCAAGGCCTTTTGCTAGCTTCCCGAGCTTCTTCTCGCTCTATAAAAATTTAGGGTTTCTGTTTGCTTGGTTGACTGTTTTTCTATATCTATATGGCACCTGGTATAGGTTCTTCAGTTTGCATTTGCAAAAATTAAAGGTATCAGAACAAAAACCCAGAACACATTCTACAAGAATCCCCTACCTATGCAGACCAAAGAGAGGCAGTCTGGCCTGGAGGAGCGACCATGCTCGAAAAGCTGTGGGGGACCGATAAAGATCTGAAATGCGGTCTCCTTCGTAAACCTCACCGGACTAGAAGCATAGCATCAGTTGATCGATTAAGAAGAAGAACTACAACAAAAATAGCAGGACGTCAGCTCTTCCATCCCCCTCCGGACTGGCACTCATTTTCTTGGTTCTCTATTTTCAACCTTTTTTTATTACTGTAAAAAATGGGCTAATAGGAAACACATTTTTGATTGGTTGATTGGTGTTTTTAGGAAACCTTATTGGTTGAAAAATTTACATTCACCTAGGATTTGAAAAAAAATGCATTTATGTAATTCACAATAACTCTTTATTGAAAAACATGTACAAAACACAATACGGTTGTACACTGAAGGAACTGAGAAAAACTTGTTCACATTATAAGCAGCCCGTTCAAGTTGACATTTATGCATGTCAGTGATATTTTACAAAAGATAAATATGTCATGAAAAGAAATTTAAAATTATGCACCAGCTACCGCACTATTGCCCTGATAAGCCATGCCAACAAGATCTTATTACGTATAATCATTAGGAAACTGGAAAAAAGCTAGCATAAGAAATACACGAAACGCAGGCAGGATTCAGACAAGGCAGAGACACACAAGATCACATCTTCAATATGAGACTTCTTCGAGAAGTGTAGAGAGTACAATGTGAACCTCTATAGATTATACTTCATAGTTTACACCAATGCTTTCGACTGTGTACAACATCAGCAACTGTGGCAAATAATGAAGGACATGGATTTTGCAATACCAATGAAGGTACAACAGATTGGTTTGAGATTCACAAGGGAGTTAGACAGGGTTGCATACTTTCACCTTATTTATTTAACATCTACGCAGAAAACGTCATGTAAAACGTAAAAACAGATGACAGCTATGGGAATTTTGCTCCATTCTCAATAGGAGGGAAGGAGATTCTAGAGCTAAGATATACAGATGATACAGTCATGCTGCCAAACAGCGCCAAGGACTTGGAATGACTGCTCATGTCTGTTCAGAAGCCCAATGAAGCTCAGAACCTTTTCCTGAACATTAAAAAAACTAAGATAACCATCCTAACGTTTCAGAACCCCCCCCCCCCCCCCCCCCACCCCCCACCCCCCCCCCCTTTTTGTGGTAACCTTTTCATCCAGTAATATGCCTGGCTCTTGCATTTTTTACCTGTCTCCTAGATCCTAAACCAATTTGTCGTGTCCCCTGACCTACTATATGACTTCAATGATGTAGCTTGATATTCTTACCACTTTCAGGTGGCAGCAGCAAATGGTCATACAGTCACAGTTGTGGACCAGAACCAGGATATTGTCGACAAAGCTACAGCTGCCATAAAGAAAAGTTTAGGCCGGGTTGTGAAGAAAAAGTTTCCAGATGACCCAAAAGTTTGTATTTTTCATTAAAATGTATTGTAACATATTGAAGTGAAGTGTTTGCTGATAGACAGCCTGAGTGGAGAGAATTGTAAAGGACGCGCTGTGCAGTTTTATCTCCATGCAGCTCTTGTCGCTTATCTCTCACAAGGCCAGTATTGTCCTCTCTCTTCCTGTGTGAGCATGCAGCTTTGTAGGATGTGTTCCCCTGTCATGGTATACTCCCACTTGGACACCTGTCATCTGTTCCAATCCTATTTTGTTGTAAAGATGGCCCTTGAATCTGTTATGCCTAATTCTCACTGTGAAGATGATGACATGCTCTTCTCTAGTTAAATTACAGTAGCACGATGTGATACTACCAAGGGGTTTTTGGTAGGGAACCAGGTCCAGTGATTGCTGTATGCTTAGTATAGAATCAGCAGAGACATTTTTTTGTATCAGTTCTCATGAAATTGTTCTGAATATTTGGGCAGAAAAAGTTTTGAATAATGAAAGAACAGAGAAATTATCTCATAGAAATTGTTGGTATACGATAAAGTATTGTAGAGAAATAGATTTCTGTTAATACTACAGGGTGGTTCCCACAGCAAACATAATAGGACCACTGTTTCCTTGCTTGTTGTAAGGAACAACTAAAGAGCACAGGGATGGCAACTTTATCATGTAAAAATCGTTGCTATGGTTGACTTTCCTTACGGCTTTGGATAAGGGTCTTCTTTTCTTGGAAGGTAATTGTTTTTTCTTTTTGTTCTTGTACTACACTGTCCTGACTTGAATCAGGCATTCAGGATCAAGACACTGCAGTGGTCAGCGACCCATAGCTGACTGCTAGCGCCAGGGCCAGCGAACCAGAGCTGCCAAGACCCTTCTACACCTCCACGCGGTGATCCTGGATAACAGACTGCAGCAGGGCAGACTGGCTAAGGAGAAGGGATCGAAGAGGGAATGCTAATCCTGTACTAAAAAAATGCTTGCTGAATTTGGATGTGTTGGACCGAAAGGTGCAAATATCGCAGTCAAGCTGTAAACTAAGACACAACGCATTCCGTTCTCTGGACTACATTCTGCTACTTAAGCCCTTTCAGGGTTTGGTAGTGGGAGATTGAGAACGAACAAAGAAGAAGAAGAATCAGGCATTCCTAATAGCTGGTTTGGGTAAGCCAAATGCAGTTTTGTATCTATGGTCGCCAAATGAAGTGGCTAGATTTTGATTGATTCTTTGACTATATGAAGTGAGATATGTTAAGAGACAGAAAGGGAAGAAGGAGGGACACATCATCTGGGCACTATTGTCAAAGATGTGCAGTGGTCATTCTTTCACATCTATAGGTAGGTAGGATGTTTAGCCAGCAAGGTTGCATTGCACCAGTGATGATGATGTCATTCTGATTTGGCTCAGCCAGTTAGAACTTCCATGGAGGCGGAGGAGCGGCATGAAGGAGGGGGTCATATTCCATCCCTGAAGTTTATGACGTGCTTTCAGAGCAGGGGGGGCGTCCCCAACAAGGTGGGCTGCATGTACAAATATGGACAGACGGCGATGGTTTAGAATGGGGATGGTGCATTTGAGGCCTGTCTGTCGAGGGACTTCATTATTTGTGACCCAGTCAAATCGGTGGATTTCAAGAGTACACCTCTGGCTGCATATGTGGAAGGCTTGAATGTGCCTCTGATCACTCTGAAGAATAGTCCAGAACCTTGCAGCAGGATGATGTAAATCTGAAGCTCATTTTCTAGTGAAAGCTCCCCATTTAGTTCAGACTTAATGCAGAGCGCTCATAGAGACGGTGGTCAGGCTGACTCATCAAATGATGTCCAAGTGGTTATGTGTATTGAGTTAGTGTTTGCTGCCTAGGTAAATGAAATCCTTGATGGAGTAGACATAATTTCCATCAATGATGATTCTTGTACTGGAGTTGATATAGTTGCCATTACCATTACGGATGGTTGCTTTTATGTATAACCACAGTTATTGTGATCAGTAAATGCTTATCCTTAGGTTGTTTAATTTTTTGACTGCTATGTTTTTTTTGGTTTTATTTTGTTTGCGTTCGCCTATTTCTCTATTCTCCAAACTGCAGTTTTTATTTTGCGCCTGTCAGCTCAATGCATCCGACTTCGGCATGCATTTTATGTAAGTGTCAGCATCCTCCTGCATTTTCTAAGGGCTTACTTCCCCTGGGTAATGGCCGTGTATAGGGATCGAACCCAGCACCTTTTGGTTGTGAGCCATGATTCTTAACCACTAGCCTACGCCGTCCCCACTCACTGCCGATGTGAATCATGAGCAATCAATACAGAAAAGTCAGCTTCAAGCCTCTGAAATTAGATATAAAAGATGTTGCTAAAGTCGGATGTGTTGGACCGAAAGGTGCAAATATTGCAGTCAAGCATTCCGTTCTCTGGACTACATTCTGCTACTTCAATCCTTTCAGGGTTTGGTGGCGGGAGATTGAGAACGAACGAAGCCAAGCCAAGATATATAAGAAAAATGATCCAAGTAACAAAAAGAGACAAGGACTACAATCAGACAATACAGCATGATTTCAAACTTCAAACCTTGCATTCTCAACTTCAATGGTTTGGTCATGTCTGCAAAATGAAAGTAGATCAGCTACTACATCAGCCATGGGAAGAATGGAGCAAAGGATCAAGACCTCAGGATGCCCTAAAGTCCTCAGGGATGACAGTTTCTTCTTCTCAATCTCTCGCTACCAAGACCTGAACAGGACTTTGCAAGTAACAGAATGTTTTCCAGAGAACAGAATGCGTTGTATCGCTAGTTTACAGCTTGACTGCGATATTTGCACCTTTCGGTTCGACACATCCGTCTTAGGCAGAAGGGATGATAGTATAAGACAGTCTATAAGAGACTGATGGCTAGACTGGAACCAGGTCAAGAGGAAGACAGCAGATAGAATAATCTGAAACTTTCTTGGAAACCTTCCTCTTCTTCATTCGTTCTCAGTCTCTTGCTACAAAGCCCTAAAAAGGGCTTTGCAAGTAGCAGGATGTTGTATGGAGAACAGAATGCATTGTGTTGTAGTTGACTGCGGTATTTACACCTTTCCGTCCGACACATCTGAATTCAGCAGGCGTTTATGAGTACCGGGTTAGCTTTCTCTCTTTGATCCCTTCTCCTTAGCCAGTCTGCTCTGTTGCAGCCTGTTATTCAGGATTACTCCTTGGAGGTGTAGAAGGGTCTTGGCGACTCAGGTTCGCTGGCCCTGATGCTAGCAATCAACTATGGGTTGCTGATCGCTGCAGCTCTACATCTTGAGCCTGGAAACCTATATGTCCCTGGGTAGAATATGAGCCACTAAGTAAGAAGGTTTGATAGTATTTTAGCACATCATGACCCTTGTGGAGTCTCCAGATTATCACTTGTTAACTTCTGTTGCATCTTTTTGGTGGCATATTGGCTAAAGCATTTAAGTAGAAGAGCAGTTAAAGCATTTGTCTCCATTTTTACAATGGGACCAGGTTCAATCCCTGGTCCCTACATGCTACAGCTGACCCAGGTGTAAATGGGTACCAGACATACAATGCAGAAAGTGATATGACTAGGATGGGAATTGGTCACCCACACCTCAGAAAAGAATGAAGCTTAGTATAATGAAGTTTTTAACACTTTATATCTGCTATGTTACTGTCTTAAACAAAAATATGGCTGAGCAGCGCATGAGCTGCAGTGGTCAGCGACCCATAGCTGACTGCTAGCATCAGGGCCAGCGAACCAGATCTGCCAAGACACTTCTACACCTCCACGCGGTGATCCTGGATAACAGGCTGCAACAGGGCAGACTGGCTAAGGAGAAGGGATCGAAGAGGGAATGCTAACCCGGTACTCAAAAAATGCTTGCTGAAGTCGGATGTGTTAGATCGAAAGGTGCAAATATCACAGTCAAGCTGGAAACTATGACACAACGCATTTTATTCTCTGGACTACATTTTGCTACTTAAGCCCTTTTCAGGGTTTGGCAGAGGGAGATTGAGAACGAACCAAGCCAAGCCAAACAAAAATATGCTCTGCTTTCCTCTTGTCATTCCATACACTGACACCACTTAAATAGAATATGAAACATTATTTATTTTTAAAGAAAAGAACTTTTTAGTTTGTAATTTGTTTTGGCAAGAACAGCATCAGTCTTTTTGTCTGAACAGGCTCAGCAGACATACATCAGTGATGTCATGGGTCACCTGACTTTGCAGACAGATGCTGTTGGAGCTGTTAAGTCTGCAGACTTGGTAATTGAAGCCATTGTGGAAAATTTAGATGTTAAGAAAAAACTGTTTGCATCTCTTGACAAAGCTGCACCTCCGTAAGTATCAGACAGATTGAATGTTTTCACAAATTTTTCTGTCATTGATGACAGTAAAGATAAGATCTGCTTTAATACTAATATACATGTGTTATAATATTTTAAAATGTACTTTCTTGTGAATCTGTTTCTCTCATATTATCATCATCATGACATGATGACTTAGGTAGTCATAGACTGCAGAAGAAGGATGTGTCAGACCAAAAGGTGCAAATATCGGAGTCAAACTGTAAACTAGTGACTCATTTCATTCTTCGAACTCCATCCTGCTACTTGCAAAGCAAGTTCAGGGCTTGGTAGTGGGAGATTGAAAACAAACACAGAAGGTAGTCATGGACCTCTATATCTTCTTTAAGGCAAAGAATGTCAACCATAAAAAAACTTGCTGGAGCAACTTGGGAAGCAGATGAAAGCGTATTAAAAAAGCTGTTCACCGGAGGATATGTGAGACTTGACTACTTGAATGCGGGTATTCAATCAGGCAAGGTTTCCCGATGCTTGAATCCATGTCTGCCCTATGCCCAGGAGTACCATGATGGGCTAAACACATGGCGCAGATCACCTCTCCATCTCATTGGTGCACAGGCAGTTGTAGTTGTATGGTCACCAGAAAGACACCCTCCTCGCTTATCTATCGTCAGTCATGCGGACCACATGGTCAGCCCACCTGTACTTTCGTATTGATGCAGAGTCTGCGACATCCTGGAACTCTGGTGGTGGATGTCGGTATTTCAGATGTGGTCTCTTATGGAGATATGGTCCATTGTTCTTTCTGTAGTACAGAGCTTTTCTGTTTCTGATTTGTGTAGACTACAAACCTCACAGCTTATATACAACTGCTGGGATAACCATGCTATTGAAGGTGTGAATCCTGGCCTTATCAATGTTGTGAGATTGTGTGAAGTCAGATCTAGAATATGGTATAGCAGCGTAGGCAATTGCGATCAAATCAAACTTTGACAAAATAAGTTGAGTTCAAAACTAAGCAAAGTGAATTATAACAGGGGGCATAAGGACCACACCAATTGGAAAACTGGACAGATGAAAAAACAGAAACACAAGTGGTACTCATCACAGATGTGATGTCAGTGGTTGCATGCACTGGGGAACCAGAAAAAGGTTCTGAGAGTGATACTCTATAAACTGTAACACCTATTCAAGAGAGTTGGGATACAGTGGATTCAATCTCATTGCAATATTTTTGGCAAGCAATGACAAGGCTGACAGACTGTCAATAGAAGGTGTAAAGCTACATCAACCTGAAATAAATATAACTTATGAAGAGGCTAATAGATTTACATGGTGTCGATACAGCAGTAAGTTGGAAGTAGACAGGTCATCATCTAAATGATGAATATTACAACAGAGGTGTACAGATAGTCAACTTTAGACTCTGCACAGGCAACAACAGACTGAGATAGCACCTGTTCAACAAACCAAGAATAGGATATTTAGATGAATGTGTCTGCAGTACGGACAAAATGACTGCTGAGCATTTGCTACAAAGGTATCCCAACATACGAGGAACAAAGAAAGCATTTATAGCCATCACCAATACCATTCCTGGACAAGCTCTGTTGTGACACAAATAGTCTCAGGATAGTCACTACTTTCTGTAGATATATTCAAGTTGATGTCTGAAAGTGTACGAAGAAGATATCTTCTTTGTTGTTAGTCCTGGAAGGAAAGTAATTTTTGTTATGTTGTGTAGTAGTTCACAGCGAGACTGTGATATCTGCACCTTTTGGCCTGACATACCCAGTTTCATCATGTCACATTTTTGGGACTTGGTTGGTATTCTTCTTTGATCCCTATTCTCTCAACCGAGTTGCATGATTGCAACCTGTTGGTTACATGAATGCAACCTGTTTCAAGGGCTGTCACTTGGAGATGGAATATGATCTTGGGCAAATCTGAATCGCTAACTGCTTTCATCAAGGAAGTGATAGTCAAACTGTATAAAGCATTAGTTGGGTCTAGATTGGAGTAATGTGTACAGGTGTGGAGTCCTTATCATAGAGGGGATATAAACATGCTGGAAAGAATACAAAAAAAGAGCGACAAGGCTGATATTGGGATTCCAGAATTACAGTTATGAGGAAAGACTCAGAAAAACCGGCCTACAGTGTTTAGAAAAGAGAAGAATTCGAGGTGACTTAATACAGGTTTATTAGATGATCAGAGGAACGGATAAATTAGACTATAATAAGTTTTTCAAAATACAACCACCCACAAGATCAAGAGGACATAGCTACAAATTAACTAAAGAGAGGTCCGGATTAGATATTAGTAAAAAAAAATTTTTTTAGTCAGAGAGTGGTGAATGCTTGGAATGCATTGCCACAGGAGGTAGTGGAGGCAGGGACAATTAATGCAGTTAAGAATAAATTGGATGCGCATAGCTTTTAGAGCAAGGTATTGTAAATGAAACTGGTTGTATACAGACTCTGCAGAGTCTTTTTAACCAGTATAAAGATGTTGAGTTAAGTATCACGTTCACTGTGTCCTCGGCCCGGAATCTCTTTGTAATTTCCTGTCATGTATTTTGTTTATCAATTTCATTATTGAGTCTGCTATCTTTTTCTTCCAGAATCATTGGCAGATGACTGACAAAACAGTCAGTGACCATCACACCTAATGGAATTTTTCAGTGCAGCAACAAACTCCCTCCACTTTGTTGGGTTTGTTGCCAAGTTCATTCTATTTCCTTTCTCTGTTTCATGTCTGCCATGCCATGATGCCGAACTGTTCAACACATTTTCTTGTCACTATGCTCTGTCTTCATCCCAAGCAATTTTGTCCCTGTCATTATACTGTGTCTCTCTTCTCATAATAAAAATCCTTTCTTTTGGCTAATGTGTCTAATACTTGCCTTTGTGAATTGGCCTTCCACAGCATATTATCTTGCTAGTTGTCAGTGGGATTCATGTCATTCTTCATAAAACCACATCTCTTTGGTTTCTTGTGATCTTCTTGTTGGGTTGCTGATTGTTGATATTGACTCCCTTGTGTTGGAATTTGGTTCTATATAACATAAGAATTTACTTTCTTATTTCAATTTCTTATTTCCATTGACAAACAGTTTTCATGACAAAAAAATCAAAAACATGTTATTTTTCTTCAGTTTTATCAACTGTGTTGTGCTGTAGTGTTTGTCTTTATCCACATTTTAATAACACCTGCCCATCACAAGCAACGATGGTGACAGCGTCATAAATGTGCATTTACAATCTCTCTATGGGACTGAATTCACAGCACAGAAATCATACGCCAAACTGCCTTCAATAATATCGTAGATACTGCATTGTTACAAAAAATGCAGATGGGCAGGGCATGTGATGCTTATTCGAGACAACAGATGGTCACAAAAGGTGATGTCTTGGTAGCAATACAAGTTAAGGTGCCCAAGCAGACTCCACCAATGAGATGGAGACCTGATTAAATTCCTTGGTCCAGGGCAAAATGCAGCACCAAATTTAAACACCATTTGGCTACTTGGCATCAGGCATTCCCTTTGCCTGATTAAATACCATGATCACAGATTACAGGGGCGGAGTGTTCAAATTTCATGTAGCCAGCAATATTCTAATGTAACTGCAAAATATGGATTTATTTCATTGGAAAGGTTTAGAATTTTATAAGAATCAAACAAACAGACTTTCAGCTTTATATATTTATATATATATATATAAATACAATACAACCTTTTATTGTACTTTTGGTTTCTTTCAGGAATACAATATTTGCTAGCAATACATCTTCAATCTCAATCCGAGACATTGCTTCAGCCACAAGCAGACAAGACAGATTTGGGGGGCTGCATTTCTTCAATCCTGTGCCTGTTATGAAATTAGTTGAGGTAAGTCGAGCATAGCAAGGGTACGAGGTTTTTTTCTTCTTCTTCTTCGTTCGTTCTCAATCTCCCGCTACCAAACCCTGACAGGGCTTAAGTAGCAGAATGTAGTGCAGAGAACAGAATGCGTTGTGTCGTAGTTTACAGCTTGGCTGCGATATTTGCACCTTTCGGTCCAACACATCCGACTTCAGCAAGCATTTTTTGAGTACCGGGTTAGCATTCCCTCTTCGATCCCTTTTCCTTAGCCAGTCTGCCCTGCTGCAGCCTGTTATCCAGGATCACCGCGTGGAGGCGTAGAAGGGTCTTGGCAGCTATGGTTCGCTGGTTCTGACGCTAGCAGTCAGCTATGAGTCGCTGACCACTGCAGCTCATGCGCTGCTCAGCATCTTGATCCCGTTACGAGGTTTGATTACTGTTATTAACATGCTCCAGTCAACCAAGGTTTAATTGGGTACCCATTATACGGTTAGGTAGAAAAGGCAGCGAGGTAGAGAACGTCACCCCATTTCATAAAATAGTTTTGGCTAGTAGGATGAACACTTCATCTTAGACATTATCTGCTAATGACTTTAAAAGGAAACAACTGAAACACAAGACAGACAGTAATATAGGCAGAGTATATACAAAATAGATGGTAGTTGTCATAGGCATAATAATCAGTTCAGTTCATCCCGTAACCCATCAGATTATTGGGGCGCACTTGAAGACAATCCCACGCCATCTCTCTCCATGTTTGCTGCCGCCGAAGGTGATGTTGTCTGCCCATCTCTTCCTTGGACGTCCCCGTCCACTCTTTCCAAGTATGGAACCATGCAGTATCGAATTTGTAATTCCGCTGGACCTCGTGACGTGCCTATACCAAGCCATCTTTCGCTTTTTGATACAGATTATCAAAAGGCCCAATTGCGTTTTCCACTCTTCGTCGTATTTCTACGTTTGTGATACGATCCTTATATGCAACATTTAAGAGTCTTCTAAAGCACCTCATGTCCATTGCATGTATTCTGCACTGGATATCCGCAGTAATGGTCCAAGTCTCACAGGCATACAAAAATATTGAGAGCACCAATAAGCGCATTAGTCTAACTTTTATGCTAAGGGCGAGCCGCTTATCCTTCCATATGGGTTTCAAACACATAAGCGCCACTGTTGTCTGTGCTATTCTGGCAAATGTCTCAGGTAGCGAGCCCTCGTCACTGATCAGTGATCCCAAATATTTGAACTGGTGTATAACTTCGAGTTCCTGACCATTTGCTTTTATCACAAATGTAAACTCTTCCATATTATTATTCATCAGCTTTGTTTTCTCTGCATTTATTTCCATGCCATAACTCTGCACCGTTCTGTCCAATCTACTAATTAGCACCTGGAGTTTCGTTTCTGTGCCGGCCAGACCATCTATATCATCTGCAAATTGTAGGTTTGTAATCGTCTTGTCACCTATTCTGACCGTACCAATATGTCCCTCGAGGGCCGCCTCCGTTATTCTTTCCAAGAATACATTGTAGAATGTTGGCGAGAGTATACAAACCTGTCTCACCCCAACGGACGTGCGGAATCATTCGCCTAGTATTCCGTCTACAGAAACTGCACTCTCAATGACCTTCACAATATTACTATTGATCTTGTAATGCTTCATTGTTGTCCATAACGCCGCATGCCATACTCTGTTGAACGCCTTTTTGAAACCGATGAAGACATGATATATGTGTTGTTGATACTCTAAGTATTTTTCATTCAATATAAGCAGATTAAATATCTGTTCAGTGGTACTTCTTCCTGCTCAAAACCCTGCTTGCTTTTCGGCAATGATATTCTCTGCCTGTGGTTTTAATCTGTTGTGGATTATTCTTAAGAGAACTTTGCTAGGATGACTAATGAGGCCAATTGTTCTATAGTTCTGACACATCTTTAGGTTCCCCTATTCAGGCAGTGGCAAAACCACCGATTTCGTCCAGATGGTTGGCCACTCTCCTGTCTGCTAAATTCTGTTACAGATGTATGTCAGAACCTCAATTCTTACCTCACCTCTCACTTGTAGGAGCTCTACTGGGATATTATCCACACCCACAGCCTACACCTTTTTTTAGCATCTTCACCGCTTCAGTTTCTTCCTCTCTTGTTATTGGTTGATTCTCCTCTAACATATTCATTTCGGGGGCGATTGCATTTCCTGGGTCACCTTGAACCTCATGCTTATATAATTCAGAGCAGTACTCTGTCCAACAAGCCCGAATGTCTTGGGCTTCTGTGAGACATTTCCGTCTCTTATCCTGTTTCGTTGTATTGCGATCTTGTAAAGGTCTTACTAGGTTCTTGACTATTTTATATGTCCTCTTGGTATTGTTTCCTCTCAGATTTTGTCTGATATCTAAGCACTGAGCAGTTGTCCATTCTACCTTGGCCTTTTTCATAATAATATCTAAATATATTCATATTTTTATAATGCTGTCAAAAGTTTTAACCGAGGTCGAAGATGCAGCAGAGTGAATGAGAAGACTGCTGCCTGCAAACCATGACTGAACTAGACTTTATTCCACCCTCTTGTAACGGCCCTGAAATGTGCTACACTAGTGTAGTCTGGCTAAGAGAATAGAGATCGCAGAGGGAAAGCAAACCCAGTACCAAAAATTTGAGTGCAGAAACTGGAGGTGTCAGGCTGGAAGATGCAGATATTGCAGCCTCGCTGTAAACTATAACACAACGTCACAGCATCCTTTTCAGGATGAACGCTGAAGAAGAAAAAGGCGAAAGGATTTAACCAAACAAATGTCAACTAGACTTTCAAGATTTAATTATTTGTCCACTGGGGACGGCGTGCGCTAGCAGTTAAGTGAAATGGTTCGCACCCCGAGAGATTATAAATTTTAATGGACTTGAATCACTCAATATATGTGGAGCAAAATAAAGTGAATCCTCCTGTATGTTATGCCCTGCAATGACATACCTATGAGCTTTTTAACTGCAGCAACTTTAATATATGTTACTGGAGCTGGAATTACTCTTGCCCTCATTAAATGTGCTCATTCCAGTTACGGAGCCTTGAAAGAGTCCCCTTTTGCTATTATATAATGCTATTTTCCCATGCCAGGAGTGGGTAAGTTGCATGTTGTTTTTGTTACAGAAGACAGATGTTACTGAGAAATACAGATCTGTGGTAAATAATATGACAACAGTCAGTACAGCTGGATTTTCAGTAGAGAAAAAGATGACAAGAGACACACTTAGAAAGAAGTCTTAACAAAATAACCAGACATGCACTTGATTGCAGCAGAAATGATTACCAACACAAGTCAATACCAGTAGTTGTATTCCTCACAGATGCAATGTTAATTCTGCAAGGCCTCATGAATTATAAACTGCCATAGCTGAAACAAGCCTTAGGAAAACTAAAAGCCAAGTGAAGGGTAGTGATACAGTGGATACCATCACACTGTGACAAAGGAGGGAGCAACACGAGAACAAAAGGAACAAACAATCACCTTCCAAGAAAAGATGACCCTTATCCAAGCCATAAGGAAAGTCGACCGAATGAGAGACAACTATTACTGCCTTGATTGAGCACAGCAAGTGATCATGTGCAGCATTAGAACGGGACATAACAGATTGAATGGCCACTTACACATGCTAAAAGTGACTCCATCACCCATATTTTTGTGTGGGCAAGCAGCACAGACAGCTGAACGTATCCTGCAAGACTGTTACATGTTTAGCCAATTGCAAACTGAGCACTGGCCCACGGGGACGAATCTTCACTTGAAGAACTCTCCACAACAGCAACTTTAGTCCTGAAAACTGGACTTCACATGTAGACATAATGGAAACAATCCCTGCGTACGAGAAGAAGAAGAGGATTGAAGCAAACAGGTTAAGAGATGAATGGGAAGGCCGAAGAACTCCTAGTGAAGAATTGTAAAAAAGGAGGTTAGTGCAGCTGTTGCAGTGCTATGTTCCAATGAGAACTGGATAAAGTCACCAAAGTCATCTTACTGGTGATGATCTAACTTGTAACACAAACTTCTAACACAAAATTGGTCATGATGTTTCTTTTATATGTTCCAACAGGTTATAAGAACTCCAGAAACAAGTGAAGAAACATTTACTGCACTTGAATCTTTTGGGAAAGCTCTGGGCAAAAAGACTGTTCAAAGCAAGGTGTGTCATCTGTGTGTTAATCTGTTACAGCGTTGCTTAGAGGTTATGGGACATGATTTAGACCAATAATTTGCCATTTTGGTGGCAGTAAGTATTAGATATGGATAGAAGAGAAGATATTGAGATCATTCAATTACCATCTGTAGGACAATGACACAACAATCGTGGCATGGCACATGATGAGGAAAACATGTTTTATATTGAACCATTGTCTATTATGGGAATAATGGAAGTATTAAACAGTAGAAGGTTAGGTTGGTTAGGACATGGCCTACTTTAGATAGGCTGTCTCACCGGGAAAATCACATTCCAAGGCCCACTAAATTACATAACTCATATAGTGCCAAGGTTTATAATCAATCCATGCTCCACAGAAATAAACAAATTCACAGTAAAACACAACAAATCATTGTTATTGTTATGAGTAGGGGGATGGCGTGGGATAGTGGTTAAGTGACACGGCTCACAACTTGAAGTTGCTGGATTCGCTTCCCATCACCGCTCCAGTCGCTACCCCGAGGAAGCAATTCTTTAGAAAATGCAGGAGGAAGAAGACAGTTATATAAAATGCAAGCTGAAGTTGGATGTTCTGGGCTGACAGGCGTAATATAAAAACATAGTGCGACGCACACTGCCTTGGGGAATAGAGATATAAGGCGAATGCAACAAAAAACAAAAGCTGTTGAGAGTAATCCCTTCACAGAATCCTGCCCTGAAACCAACTGCATATTCATCTCTGTTTCCTGAACACGCTATTATAGTTGCTCTGATAGTTAACAAATACCACTTCCATTATTTAGTCAGCCTTGAAATGTGATGTTTCAAAGGGATTTCTCCGTGAGTCAGAAGGCATGTATCTCTAGCTGTGGTTGGGACATGTCAACTGAGTGGATAGCAATTGCATCCTCAAACAGGTGCTGGAGATCAAAATGCTGAGCTGCACATGCGCTGCAGTGGTCATAGACTCATAGCTGACTGCTGGTATCAGGTCCAGCGAATCAGAGCTGCCAAGATCCTTCTACACCTCCACACATTGATCCTAGATAACAGGCTGTAGCAGGGCAGACTGGCTAAGGAGAAGGGA
The DNA here is from genome assembly GCA_036924085.1 of Ariolimax columbianus. NCBI lineage: Eukaryota > Metazoa > Mollusca > Gastropoda > Stylommatophora > Arionidae > Ariolimax > Ariolimax columbianus. Next base: position 36,840,159 of record JAVGWX010000006.1, read on the forward strand.
TTGAAGAGGGAATGCTAACCCGGTACTAAAAAAATGCTTGCAGAAGCTGGATGTGTTGGACCGAAAGGTGCAAATATCGCAGTCAAGCTGTAAACTATGACACAACGCATTCCATTCTCTGGACTACATTCTGCTACTTAAGCCCTTTCAGGGCTTGGTAGCGGGAGATTGAGAACGAACGAAGCCAAGCCAAACAGATGCTGTTTGGTGAACTGCAAACTGGAAAAGATACAGAAGCTGGTCATGTTTTACGCATGTCTGGCTTGGCTTGGTTTCGTTCATTCTCAATCTCCCACTACCAAACCCTGAAAGGGCTTAAGTAGCAGAATGTAGTTCAGAGAACGGAATGACAATAGATGGTCACGACGAATAATGTTTTGGTGGCCTTGTTTTTTTTTTTCTTTTGCGTTCGCCTTATTTCTCTAATCCCCAAGGTGGTGTGTACGTTGCACTGTGGTTTCTTTTTTTTGCGCCTGTCGGCCCAGTGCATCCAACTTCAGCATGCATTTTATGTAAGGGTCTGCTTCCTCCTACATTTTCTAAGGGTTTGCTTCCCCGGGGTAATGGCCGGTGCTGTGATTGGGATCGAACCCAGCACCTTCCGGTTGTGAGCCATGCAACTTAACCACTAGGCCTCGCCGTCCCCTCTGGTGACCTTGTGATTATGCATATCCACGAGACCATCCACCTATGTGGTGGTGGGATCATTTGATAAATGATCTAGGTTTGCTTTGGTACAGCATGGCAAAGGATTGGGATGCCTACAAAATGTTGGCTTCCTTGCATACAGCATACATGCCAAATTGATGCAGAGGATAATTTGATGTATGGCCACATCGTGCTTTAGTACTAGTGTTCATTTTATTTCCAATTTAGATTTGGTCAACGACCATTTTGTTGCCAATATACTACACAAGCAACCATTTCATTCCCAACATATGCCAGGTTTTATTTAACACAAACATTTAATTTCTAACATATAGGATGTGCCAGGTTTTATTTAACACAAACATTTAATTTCTAACATATAGGATGTGCCAGGTTTTATTTAACACAAACATTTAATTTCTAACATATAGGATGTGCCAGGTTTTATTTAACACAAACATTTAATTTCAAACACATAGGATGTGCCAGGTTTTATTTAACACAAACATTTAATTTCTAACATAGGATGTGCCAGGTTTTATTTAACACAAACAACCATTTTATTTCCAACGTAGGACACGCCAGGATTTATTGTCAACCGTTTGCTTGTGCCTTACATGATGGAGGCAGTTCGACTTGTTGAAAGAGGTAATGAGCTTTGAAACTTTTCAGGAGTCATTTGTCTTGAACATCATGATTTGTTTTTCAAAATGTTTCCTTCTTAAACACAAATATGTGATTCAAGACCTTGGTTGCCACTTTCAACTGATTAGCATGACAAATTGTATCCAAAACCTCCTGGTCCTGGTAATTTAGTAATTTCATTATAGAAGACTCCGCACAGGCCACAACAGAGTGAGGTACCATTTATTTAAAAAAATGAAAATAGGCGCTACTGACGAATGCACATGTGGTACGGGAAAAATGACCTCTGAACATCTGCTGCAAAATTGCCCAATATACGATGAACAGAAAAAGCACATATTACCATCACCAGTGCCAACAATAGACAACTCTATGGCAGTGTTGACAGCCTCAGGATGACTGCTGCTTTCTTTCAACAAATTCAAGTTGACGTCTGACAGCGTACGAAGAATACATTCAATACTTTTGTGTAGGCTTCCCTTCTCATTCTTCTTTTTTCCCTTCCATCTCTCTCACTTGATATACCTCTCTCTTATTGTTATTACTTATTCCACCATTTCCATACCTTTTTTTCTGTATGGTGTGTATATATAAACACACACATATATATATGTATATACATACATACACATACATAAAAACACACGTAAATGTATAAACATACATGCATATATCACATCATGTCTTGTTTCTGTTGTAATCTGTTAGTTGTTTTCATTAGTTCTGTGTTCCTGATGAAGTCCTTGTGGCCGTAACATAGGTGTCATTTTGTTTTGTCCTGTTACGGACATTGAGCCATTACCTATATGTTTTTATCAACTTTTGACCATAATCTACTGTTGTAGCTTTAATTGATAAATGTTTACATTGAAATGCACTACTAGACAAATAGTGTCTTCATTGGGTTGTTTCCCACTGATTCCCTTCCTGAATGTCAAGGGACCAGGAAAAGTTGTGCATGGGAGTTGCCAATATCATTCACGTAAAAACTAATGTCTATAAGACCACACCACAATTACAGACACAGGATTCCTGGGACTAAGCTGGACAGATCAACCTCTACCACTCTGAATTAAAAAAAGGGTCTCCCCCACACCCCCACCCCCTCCCCTTTCCTAGTCTGAATTATTACCCTTGTTTCTGAGGCATTGGTACCAACACCACATTTGATCAAATTATATGTTGTTTGGGATCAAGACGCTGAGCTGCAGTGGTCAGCGACCCATAACTGACTGCTAGCGCCAGGGCCAGCGAACCAGAGCTGCCAAGACCCTTCTACACCTCCACGTGGTGATCCTGAATAACAGCCTGCAGCAGGGCAGACTGGCTAAGGAGAAGGGATCGAAGAGGGAATGCTAACCCGGTACTCAAAAAATGCTTGCTGAAGTCGGATGTGTTGGACCAAAAGGTGCAAATATCGCAGTCAAGCTGTAAACTACGACACAACGCTTTCCGTTCTCTGGACAACACTCTGCTACTTAAGCCCTTTCAGGATTTGGTAGCGCGAGATTGAGAACGAACGAAGAAGAAGATATGTTGCTTCATACTTCTACTCCTTTGTCTGGGACTATAGTTAATGTAGCAAATGGGCTGGTCCAGTACCGTCCACTTTCTTTGACAACAGTTTCCAAATTACTAAAGTAAACATTTCCCACAGATTATCAAGTTGCTAATCAAAACCCAGACTTGTCAATGAATGCACAACATACGTGACCTTTGTTTGAACTGTTCCCACCTGAGGTGAAGTATTCTGTTACTGTCCCAGACAGCCTAAGCTCTATAAATGTACTTTCACATACAGTGTTCCTGACACATGAAATTGTTACAACATGGATGAAACCTATAGCACTTTATCCCTGACAAAAGTGTCTGCTGTGAAACATCCTTTACCTTCATTATTACCTTGTAACAATGATCCATTCTGTCCTGCTAACAGGTGATGCAACACCCCAAGACATAGATACAGCAATGAAGTTAGGAGCTGGGTATCCAATGGGCCCATTTGAATTGTTGGACTATGTGGGACTAGATACAACAAAATTCATAATTGATGGTATGTTTTAAATAACTATTCTATAAAATGTATTATTAGTGATATATTTTATCATTACATAACTTTTCAATGAAATTCATTATTGATGATATGTTTTATCATTAAAGAACTATTCAACAAAAATCATTATTAATAATGGAAGTGATTTCGTTTTTGATTTAGCCCTTTCTATAACAGAGGTGACCCTGGATAACAGGCTGCAACAGAGCACACTGGGTAAGGAGAAAGAATTGAAGAGGGAAGGCTAACCCGGTACTCAAAAATACCTGCTGAAGTAGGATGTGTCAGACCGAAAGGTGCAAATGTCGCAGTCAAGCTGTAAGCTACGACACAACGCATTCTGTTCTCCAGACTACATCCTGCAACTTGCAAAGCCCTTTTCATGGCTTAGTAGCGGGAGATTGAGAATGAATGAAGAAAAAGAAAAAACACGACAGCAGCACATGTAGTCCAAAAATTCTCCTAGCTTACAGATCTTCAGGAGAAGAATGTGGCCTGTGCCATTATGTACTTCAAGACTGCCCCCAGTACACAGATCTTCAGGAGAAGAATGTGGCCTGTGCCATCATGTACTTCAAGACTGCCCCCAGCATTAAGATCTTCAGGAGAAGAATGTGGCCTGTGCCATTGTGTACTTCAAGACTGCCCCCAGCATTAAGATCTTCAGGAGAAGAATGTGGCCTGTGCCATCATGTACTTCAAGACTGCCCCCAGTACATAGATCTTCGGGAGAAGAATGTGGCCTGTGCCATTATGTACTTCAAGACTGCCCCCAGTACATAGATCTTCGGGAGAAGAATGTGGCCTGTGCCATTATGTACTTCAAGACTGCCCCAGTACATAGATCTTCAGAAGAAGAATGTGGTCTGCGCTATGTACGTCAAGACTGCCCCAGTACACCCATCTTCAAGAGAAGACAGTGACCTGTGCCATGTACTTCAAGACTGTCCCAGTTCACAGATCTTCAGGAGAAGAATGTGGCCTGCGCCGACTCTGCTCGAGAAGAAACTATACAGCGGAATGAGACTCTGAAAATACAGCAGAAATTATTGGAGAATCTCGGGGCCGGTGTGGCCTAGTGGTTAAGTGACACGGCTCACAATCCGAAGGTGCTGGGTTGCTCCCCATCACAGGACCGGCCGTTACTCCGGGAAAGCAAACCCTTAGAAAATGCAGGAGGAAGCAGACCCTCACTTAAAATGTCGAAGTAGAATGCATTGATCTGACAGGCGCAAAATAAAACCCGTAGTGTAATGTGCACCGCCTTGGAAAATAGAGAAATAAAGCGAACGCAAAAAAGGAAATAAATTTGGAGAATCCAGAATCCCAGTCTAAACGAACAATGATTGCAGAAGAAGAATAATCAATGATAAGTTGTAGATAATTTATCCAGCTGATCAGTTTAAATATTTCTTCATTTTATATTTATTTTCATTCTCTCAGGCTGGCACGAGAAGGACCCTGACAACCCTCTGTATAGACCCTCAGAAGTAGTCAAGAAGCTGGTGTCAGAAAATAAGTTGGGCATTAAGACAGGGGAGGGATTCTATACGTATAATAATAAATAAATTTAAATGTCTTCTTATGTAAGCTGCTGACACTTATCTTATTTGATATACAAGGCTAGTAAGTATTTATTCCCTTCAAGTATAATGTATTTTAACAAATCTTTTTGATCTATTTTGACCCTTATGGCAAGCAAGTGGTAATCTTTAGGCTTTGCACAGGCCACAACAGATTAAGATTCTGTAAATTCAGCAAACTACAGATTGGAACTACCGAGGAATGTGTTAGACACAGATGAATTGATTGCTGAGCATTCACTACAAGTGTCCAACATATGAGGAGCAGAGAAAACCCATATGACCATCGTTGTTGGACAACTCTATGGAGGCACCATTAACATCAGACTGACCACTGCTTTCTTGGGGTATTTTCAAGTTGATGACACTAGAAGCATACGAATAAGGACAAGCTCTATGGAGATGAGAACAAGCTCTATGGAGATAAGGATAAGCTCTATGGAGATAAGGACATGCTATATAAAGATAAGGACAATCTCTATGGAGATACAGACAAGCTCTACTGAGATAAGGACATGCTATATGAAGATACAGACAAGCTCTATGAAGATAAGGAGAAGCTATATGAAGATAAGGACAAGCTCTATGAAGATAAGGACATGCTATATGAAGATATGAACAAGCTCTATGAAGATAAGGAGATGCTATTTGAAGATATGAACAAGCTCTATGAAGAAAAGGACATGCTATTTGAAGATATGAACAAGCTCTATGAAGATAAGGGCATGCTATATGAAGATAAGAACAAGCTCTATGAAGAAAAGGACATGCTATTTGAAGATAAGAACAAGCTCTATGAAGATAAGGGCATGCTATATGAAGATAAGAACAAGCTCTATGAAGAAAAGGACATGCTATTTGAAGATAAGAACAAGCTCTATGAAGATAAGGACATGCTATTTGAAGATATGAACAAGCTCTATGAAGATAAGGACATGCTATTTGAAGATATGAACAAGCTCTATGAAGAAAAGGACATGCTATTTGAAGATATGAACAAGCTCTATGAAGATAAGGGCATGCTATATGAAGATAAGAACAAGCTCTATGAAGAAAAGGACATGCTATTTGAAGATAAGAACAAGCTCTATGAAGATAAGGACATGCTCTATGGAGATACCTATAGCTTCAGTCTGGCCATTGCTTTCTTTATATTTTCAAGTTGATGACACTGAAAGTGGCGCGAATATGGACAAGCTCTTTGAAGATACAGACGCTCTATGAAGATACAGGCGCTCTATGGTGATGACAGACGCTCTATGAAGATACAGGCGCTCTATGAAGATACCAATAACCTCGGGCTGACCGCTCCCTTGTTTAGATAAAACGGAGAGTAAAAAAGTAACTTATATTTTCTAATCAACATAATGCTATATTACGGTTATTTTTTTACTCCCCCTCATATATTTGAGCTGGTATCTGACAGTATATGAAGAAGAAGAACCTTACAAAGCTTATAATCAGCACTGTGGATAGCTCCTTACAGGAAGTCTGTGCCAAGGCACTTTGTGCTCTTACAGTAATAGTTTCTCTAGCAATTTGTTTTACATGACGATGTTGGTAGTCCCATGCACAACTCTCTTTATCACATTTTAACAACACACATGAAGGTGCAGTGGAGTATTCTTTCCTCTCCATTCAGGTGCCTCAAAGTCTACACAGGGAATGCGATCATATGCATTATCACAAAAGCTTTCCCTACTATTTTAGGTATACAAAACTGGCCTTTGTTATAATTGTTTTCAAAGACTCTTAACTTATTCAAATTATTTCTTCTAATTGTTCATTTAATTGTCATTGAAATGAGTGCCTTTATTATGTGAAATATTTTGTTGTATGGAATAATGATTATTCAAGGTGTTACATAATAACTCAATACCAAATGTGGCTGAAATACAGACAACATTACAATGAATTTTTCATGGAATAAATGAGATAGAAACCAAATCTTTTGCATGAATAGCAATACATCAAGGACTGCAGAAACTAAAAGAAGACATGCCACACTATACGATGCCGCAAACAATTCTGACTTTCCTTGCACACACTGTGGAAGACACTTCTCTGCTCGGATTGGTCTTACGAGTCACGTTCGTTACCATCATGTACTGTAGTTACATACCTCTTTTGCTTAAGTACAATTACTGTCGTCTGACAAGACAGAAACAGCCAATGTTGAGAAACTAAAACAGTGAGTGAAATTTATTTATGTAATTTTCCCATTCAATCAAAATAGAAAACATTAGTTACAGCATGAATCTACTAGAACTGACATCTACAACCTGTGTTCTGCTCTGTTGCATAAAGTTGCCCTTTTTATTTGGAAATGTAAGTGAAAAAGAAATTTCCAGTGCAAGTACATCTTTTGTTTAATGAAGAGTTCTTGCAGGTGCACTGATATTTACATTTTTTGTAAATTTTGAAACTAATTGCTTTCCCGGTGCTGAAAATAACCTATTTAATCAGGCCAAGATGCATCTGGTTTAACAAGTCTAATTTAGACTCTTGACAGTGAAACGGACAACAGTAGTAATACTTTAGCTGGGATAATGCAACAATTTCAAAACGTGAGGTGAGTAAAATTGAAACAATTTAACAGGTATTCTGCCCTCTGCATTAATTACATTTAATAATAATAATAATGTTAGCTTAGGCGTCAAAGGGCCGTTGCGACGATCGACCACTACCAAGTTCAACTACTGAGGATTGTTCATGCGTAGTGTTTCGACCGAAATCCTTACAGGCTCCGCAGTTGGAGCCTGGTACTCCAAAGCTTCAGGATGAGGGCTGCTAGGGTTGTGTGTTGATCCAATGTTTGTGTTGGCTTTCCTTGTCTGTCCGTGTCTGACTCCTTTTTTCCTCGCGTTCTGCCCCAGTGGCCTCTGAATTGTGTCCATCTTCGAATCAGCGTGATTCTTGCTGGTCTGAGAATATGGGGTTGGGAGAGGTAGGGTGCAACCTCCGGTGGAGGGGGGGATAGGAGGAAGTCACAGGAAGGCCCTTGAGTAGTGAAAACCTGCACTGAATTCTGTGGTGCAGTCAAGCAGAACGTTCAACGCCACCCTGGACTGTTTTCTCACGGTTAAAGCCAGGCACAGCCCAGCAAGATGCAGCATAACAACAGGATAATCGAATGTCAGCACATTAATTTCACAAAATAAAGTCCTTGATACCACCTGGTGAAGGAGTCGTGAATTATAATCCGAACAGGAACTAGCAAACAACAGAAAACTACACAAATACCGGAGCGAGTCGAGAGTGCAGCCAGTTAGGCGCGGCCATCTTACTTTAAAAATAACATTTAATGCTGCATACTACTGCATATTTTTATTATGACTACTTCATATCATAGATAATTTATGTATTTTTATATATAGTGACAATTTTTTTTACTGAATTTGTCGAATATTAATAAAAAAAAATAATTTTTGAAAAAAAAAAATTACAAAAATTAGGCAGGACTGTAACAAGTTGGATGTTTTTGGTTGTGCTGCTTTAGTTTGCCAGTCCCAGATAAAGACCATTTAGGTTGAAATATAGATATATGTTATTGTTCTCATGTAAAAATGTGTTTTAACCTTGCATGTATTTCAGCCAACATATTGGATAAGTACAACTAATAACTACATTTTAATATAATTAACAGATGATACTAACAGAGAGATTGGAGAATGTTGTTTGACCATAAATTTTTTAAATATATATGAAAATAATATTTAATGTAATTATTTTTATGTAATTTTAATTTGAAAGTTGGAGACGTAAATATAAGAGTGTTAATGTTTACTGCACCAGTTGAAAACGCTTATATCAGACAGTTGTGCATAGAAATTATAACCACACATGAAAAAAACATGACTTAAAGATATTTTGGAAGTAGTGAAATAATAGAAGAGGTTTGCACGTCGGTTTTTTTACCATGAGGATATTCATTCCGATCTTCCGTACGGCATAAATTATTTATTTCAGGGGTGAAACAAAAACCTAGTCTACAATGCATGACAACTGCTTGTGCAAACAGTCTTTACTCCCCATTCTTACAAATTCTTCTGGTAGAACACAGCAATGATAATTCTTCTTCTTTGATCAACTGATGTTATGCTTTTTGCTCGTTGTGGTTCACGAAGGAGATTGCGTTACAGGTCTTCGCCGGTCCTCGACAGCTTTTCGAGCATGGTCGCTTCCCTGGGCCAAACATCCTTTTTTTGGTCGACATAAGTGGGTCGGTCCTGCAGGAAATGTTCTGGTGTTTGCTTGAGTGCTCCACATGGCGGGGTCTTTGAGATCAATTCTGTGGAGGTGGGCCTTGAGTCGGCAATGTCCCGTTCTGAGTCTGAAGATCTTTGTCTGCTCAGCAATGATAATAAAAAGAGCGTGGTGATAGTTTGTATAGTGAAACGTTGTGCAGAAATTTATAGGCTTTTTCAAGTGAATATATTTCTTTTCTAACTATTTAATCACACGGTTCTTAAAATGTCTGAGATTTGCAATGAATTTATTGAGCATTGCTTGAACTGAAATCATCCAGCGACTCATAGCCGGATGCTTGCATCATAGTCAGCGAACCATACCTGACCAAGACCCTATTCTGCCTTCACGTGGCGGCTCTGGAAACAGGATGCACTAGTAGCTAGTGTGTTCTGGCCAAAGATAGGCATCGCAGTGGAAAGGCAAACCAAATACTTAAAAAAATCCAGCTTAAATCAAATGTGTCTGGAACACTGTCATTCGCTACTGGTAAGTACACGAGCAATTTCAGAGCAGAGGCAGAGGCACTGAGGGCGGCAGTGGAAGAAATGGTAACACACAGTGAAAATGAGAGCCATATAGTCCTGCTGACAGATGCTCTCGAAGTAGTCACAGCGCTAAAAAGCCAGAAAAACACTGAGCTTAATGACTTAAGAGCAGCACTCTGCAAACTGTGCCAACAGTCCGCACCAAAAAGGGTAGTGGTACAGTGGGTTCCGTCACACTGCAACATCCAAGGCAACGAGGAGGCAGACAGACTGGCAAAAGAAGGTGCAAGGCTACCACAAATAGATACCAGTATGACGTACGAAGAGTCAAAACGGCTTATCAAAGCCAGGTACATGTCCAAATGGGAAACCGAACATACTGGTTACACCAAAAACGATGCCTATTACCAGTTGAACCGAAGAGAGCAGGTCGTTGTCTTCAGACTTCGCACTGGCCACAACAGACTGAGGTACCACCTCTTCAACAAATTGAAGATAGGGTGTACCGACGAATGCCCGTGCGGTACTGGTAAAATGACCACTGAACATCTGCTGCAGAACTGCCCGACATACGAGGATCAGAGAGAGCAGATGTGGCCATTGCCAGTGGAACTGCAAGACAAGCTCTATGGTAGTGGCGAGAGTCTCAGGATGACCGCCGCTTTTTTCGAGAAAATAATGGTTACTGTCTGACTGTGTACGCAGAAGAAGAAGAAGAAATGTGTCTGGCCGAAAGGCAAAGATACCGTAGCCTCGCTGTAAACTATGACACATATTCAAGATATGTTGTGCGTGAAATTTTTCTTTCTTTGTTAGATTAAAACTCTTTATTTTGATAAACTGACAAGGCTTGTTAGATTTGTGCTGTGTGCTTAATAGAATACAGAATATATGCAATTCATGTTGGCATGTATATAGAAGCAACCCTGTTTCAACCTTTTTTTTGGTGTTTTTCTACTGATCTTTATGAGGTAATGTAATAAAAAAAAAGATTTTACAGTTATGAAACGCTTTTCGGGCCAGCTAATACAGTTTTGAAAAGTTTTTTTCAATCAGGTCAAATCTTATACTTGAATACTTACCTGAATCCTGGTATTAAATCAAAGCAAGATTGCCTGATGCCAGGTAGCCAAAAGCTGATTGAATCAGTGTCTGTCATTCGCTCTGATAGTCCAAGGGCACGATCTCTCTATCTCATTGGCACACGATTGTTGTTGTATGGCCACCAGAAAGACACTTTCCTTATCTGCTTATCGCTGGTCGTGCAGACCACATGGCCAGCTCAACTGTGCTTTTGTATTGATGCAGAGTCAGCAACATCTCGAAACTTTGTTTGGTGGCGATGGATGTCGGCTTTTCGTATGGGGTCTCTCAAGGAGATATTTACAACTCTTCGCTCTATTGCTCTTTTGGTAACATAGAGCTTCTCTGTGTCTGGTTTGCATAGACTCCAAACCTCACATTCAAATGCCATTGCTGGGAAAGCTATGCTATTGAATGTGTGAGGCCACGCCTTGACATCAGTCATCTGCTGGAGTATCAGTCTGATTTCCTGAACTAGGTAAACATACGAATTGATAGTTTTGATGGGCTTATTTTCCAGTCGTAGCTCCTCCTGAGGGCAGATATTATTCAGTAGAAACAGAGTTTTTAGCTAGCCTTTTACTGTTATCAACCTGCAAGGCAAGAGGTGGTCTGAAGTCTAAGAGTTTTCCTTCTCCTAAATGAATTATCACATGGGGCTTAGAGGCGTCATGATTCCGTCAAAGATTCTCACCTTCCCCCTTTCTTTTGTTAGTATGAACAAACCCACCATCAGAAGATCAGGAACTGGGGTATTGCAATCAGAGACTGTGTGTTAAGCATGCCTTGTAAGCATTTAGTTAAAAGTGAGAGCTTGTCCTCAATTCTACTTCCTTCTTCTTCGTTCGTTCTCACTCTCCCGCTACCAAGCCTTGAAAAAGTAGCAGAATGTAGTCCGTAGAGCGGAATGCATTGTGTCATAGTTTACCTGCTTGACTGCGATATTTGCACTTTTCGGGCAGACACATCCGACTTCAGCAGGCATTTTTGAGTATCGGGTTGCCTTCCCTCTTCGATCCCTTCTCCTTAGCCAGTCTGCTCTGTTGCAGCCTGTAATCCAGGATCACCACGTGGAGGTGTAGAAGGGTCTTGGCAGCTCTGGTTCGCTGGCAATCAGCTATGGGTTGCTGACTGCTGCAGCTCATGCGCTTCTCAGCATCAATTCTACTCCCGATTATCACAGCACCTCCTTCTGCTTTTCTATTTCATTAAAATATCGACAATGTTTATTCAATTGTTTTGAATAAATTGTATGTTAATGTTTGTAATGTATGAATTTTTTCTTTATTTTGTGAACATATCAAAGGTAATTGTGTAAAGTGTGAAGCTCATCTTATTTGAATACATTTTTTAGTCAGAGAGGGGTGAATGCTTGGAATGCATTGCCACAGGAGGTAATGGAGGCAGGAACAATTAATGCATTTAAGAATAGATTGGATGCGCATAGCTTTTAGAGCAAGGAAATGTAAATGAAACTGGTTGTATACAGACTCTGCAGAGTCTTCTAAACCAGTTTAAAGGCATTAAGTAAGTTAAGACTATACAATGAAAACTAATTTAGGGTTGAAACATTTCCAACTCTTGGCTTTGCACTCCTTCTCAAATGTTTAATAATCTGGGTTTGAAAGAAAGCTGAAAAAAGGATTTAGCTGTCCCTCCCCTGCACACAAAAAATAACCACTACCCTAGCATTTATTTTCATTGGTGAGGTCCTCCATGAGAATTGTAGGGTTGAGGAATAAAAGCAGCTTGCTCTCATAGTTGCAGTGCACTGTACATGCTAAGATTTCATTTTACCTACAATAAAGAAAAAAAAACCTGTGATTTTACGAGGTTTTGAACTCCATGCCCTTGTGATCAGAAGAATGACATCAAAACCACTCTGCCAGCCGTTCTTCAGCTCTAACAACACCCCTCCACCTCATATTTATTATATGATGCAAGAAATACAAAAGTAAATACCTGAATTTCCCAAATAGTTCAGAAGTAGAGGAAGTGAATGTATTTGCTGTGGAAAGTGATAAGCAGAAATATTTGTAGAGGTAATTTTGCAGGGTGTCTTTTTCTTCTTCGTTCGTTCTCAATCTCCCACTACCAAACCCTGAAAGGGCTTAAGTAGCAGAATGTAGTGCAGAGAATGGAATGCGTTGTGTCGTAGTTTACAGCTTGACTGCGATATTTACACCTTTCGGTCCAACACATCCGACTTCAGCAAGCATTTTTTGAGTACCGGGTTAGCATTCCCTCTTCGATCCCTTCTCCTTAGCCAGTCTGCCCTGCTGCAGCCTGTTATCCAGGATTACCGCATGGAGGTGAAGAACAGTCTTGGCAGCTCTGGTTCGCTGGCCCTGATGCTAGCAGTCAGCTATGGGTCACTGACCACTGCAGCTCATGCGCTGCTCAGCGTCTTAAAGCTGAACCTTATTTTGTTGTTGAATACCCACAATGCGCGAGTTTCCTCTTTTGTGCGCCATGAAGAGGGCGCTAAATGGTGGGTTGTAGCTTTCCTCACATCCCGATTATGCTGATAAAGGTGGACCGGGGTTCTCCAGGCAGTTGTGCTATGTCTGGCTTCATCTGCATAACTCTCACTACTACAGGGATCACGTCGATCCACATCTCATCAGCCAGACTGCCTTGACAACAGACTGTTTCCAGGGAATGCTATAAGGAACAGAGATAGTGGTCTTGGTCAGTATATTTGTGCATAGCCCTGACACAACGTCCCAGTCAGTATTTTGTGCCTGACCAGACTAGTGTCTCAGTTCCTCACCTTCTTCTTCTGTGGTAGTTCTCAATCTCCTGCTACCAAGTCCTGAACAGGGCTTTGCAAGTAGCAGGATGTAGTCCAGAGAACGGAATGCGTTGTGTCGCTAGTTTACAGATTGACCACGATATTTGCACCTTTCGATCGGACACATCCGTCTTCAGCGGCAGTTCCTCATTTTGAAAATGTTACCTCAGAACTCCAAACCTAGGTTTGAGAGAAGCCTCTAACAATACTTTCCCCAAATATTTTATGATACGAAGAAAACAAGAGTTGCTCTCCCAAGTGATTCTGAAGAAGTGAATATACCATTACTTAAAGTGATAATAGGGATGTTATTGTGATGCTTGCTAGTATTTTGTGAATATACCCTGAAAATATCTCTAGGCTTCAAACTTAGGTTTGTAAGAAGCCTCTAAAAAATACCTACCCAAATATGATATGAGAAATATAAGTTGATTTCCCAAGGCATTCTGAAGTGAATATACCATTGCTAAAATGTGAAAATGTGATTGATAATTTGTGAATATACTATGAAAAACCCTCTAGGCCGAAGTCTCCCCAACTCTTGATATTTGACACCTCATAGAATGTGACGTAGTAATCTGAGTTTGAAAAAAATACATAAACACCTGCTTAAATATTAAGTACAAAAGTGATTAACTCAGTTTCTCAAGTGGTTCAGAAGAAGACATAGATATACACACTTTTGATGAAAGTGATAATTAGCAGGTAAACTGTACAGGTGATTGTAAACCTTACATGTATTATGTGAATATACCACTACTACTTCTTTTCACTTTTTTTAACCTGCTTGTGCCTTTCAGTGTCAGGTACAGAGATGTTTCTTGACCGGGCCCTAGTTTATCCTTCACACGAGGACCTTTACCTGCTTCTGAGGTTTCAGCTGTCTCTTTTGCATGGTTGGCCCTTGACTTTGTATTCATTGTATCTGTAATGCAGTGCTTTCTCAGGGATACTATCTGGTGTTTGACATATCACGTGACCGACCATTTGGTTTGCTGTCTCATTATGAGGTCTAGCACTGGTATTGTACCTACTTATCTCCTAATATCTTTGTTTCTGATTCTATCTATTCTTGTTACTCCAACCATTCTGTGCAGGCATTTCATCTCTGTTGTTACAATGTTTCTTTTATTTTTGTTTTAATATCTAATTCTGACACTGATAGCACAATGTGGGTAGAAATGTGTTGTATAGTGTTATTTTTGTATCCATTGCCACTTGCTTACATAGAAATATTGGGGATATATATATATATATATATATATATATATATATATATATATATATATATATATATATATATATACCACTACTGCGAAGAATAATCAGGATTGCCTGTAACTGCTTATATGATTAAAAACATGAATGTATATGTTCCATTTGTACGTTAATTTGCCACAAATTTGTCTTGTATTTCCATAACCAGATATCTTATATTAACCAAGCATATTGCAAGTATATGACTGCTTGTAATTATTTACCATGAGCTTTTTTGTGTAAAGTATTGCTTTAATTTGTCTTTCTTTGTTAGTTGTTATGATTTGATGTTGTTGTTTAAGATGTTGCTCATCATTGCTGAATAGCCAGCAGCAATATTCGTGTACATGTTAGTATTAATGATTTATTTGTGATTAATACCCATGAAAAGGCATTGTAGTGGATATATGTCTAATCAATGATTTATTTGTGATTAATACCTATGAAAAGGCATTATAGTGGATAGATGTCTAATCAATGATTTATTTCTGATTAATACCTATGAAAAGGCATTATAGTGGATAGATGTCTAATCAATGATTTATTTCTGATTAATACCTATGAAAAGGCATTATAGTGGATAGATGTCTAATCAATGATTTATTTCTGATTAATACCTATGAAAAGGCATTATAGTGGATAGATGTCTAATCTTCCACAGAAATGGCATCGGATTAAGCTGCAGCACTCTCTAGTCTCATCATCACCATTGGGGTCTCAGTCTCTGTAGAACATGCGTGTGGTGCCCTGTGAGCACCATTGGGGTCTCAGTCTCTGTAGAACATGCGTGTGGTGCCCTGTGAGCACCATTGGGGTCTCAGTCTCTGTAGAACATGCGTGTGGCGCCCTGTGAGCACCATTGGGGTCTCAGTCTCTGTAGAACATGCGTGTGGCGCCCTGTGAGCACCATTGGGGTCTCAGTCTCTGTAGAACATGCGTGTGGCGCCCTGTGAGCACCATTGGGGTCTCAGTCTCCGTAGAACATGTGGCGCCCTGTGAGCACCATTGGGGTATCAGTCTCTGTAGAACATGCGTATGGCATCCTGTGAGCACCATTGGGGTCTCAGTCTCTGTAGAACATGCGTGTGGCGCTCTGTGAGCACCACTGGGGTCTCTGTAGAACATGCGTGTGGCGCCCTGTGATCACCACTGGGGTCTCAGTCTCTGTAGAACATGTGTGTGGTGCCCTGTGAGCACCATTGGGGTCTCAGTCTCTGTAGAACATGCGTGTGGTGCCCTGTGAGCACCATTGGGGTCTCTGTAGAAAATGTTTGTGGCGCCCTGTAAGTTCTTGTCTCCTGTATTTTGACAGTCTGCTATGACTGTAAAGGCCGATCTACAAGTGATAGTCCCTGCCACAGACCATACAACTATGCTGAGAAGGTTGGCTTGCAGCGGTGTTTCTCGATCTCCTCAGTCTTTCTTTTTTTTCTGCAGCCAGAGTGCTTCTACAAGCGTCGACAGCTACAATGCGCCTTCAAACTGACTATCTCCAACCAGCTTGATCCTAAGCAATCATTTCCCAGCCCTCGGAAAGGATATCGCATGACTTCATCTCCCTTTTGCATACTCTAGTCTACATTGTTGCAAATGGATACATGCAGTTAGGGGAGTCAAGGCAGAGAGTAATGGTACTGGCCACCTCACGTTACAAAACAGGCTTATAATGGCCACATTTGACGCAGGGCACACACCTCAAATTCCCCACGACGCTCAATGGCAAAAGTGAAAAGAAAACTAACTTACACACTCCCGGCAACAGGAGGAGGTAGGGATGAAAAATAGCATTACTATTGTGTCCACCTCAGCATTGCGCTGTGAGAAATTTGTTCAAGGCCCTATTGCAAAGCTGAAACACTATGGAAATGGTGAATATGGGGGCTCTCTCTCTCGACTTTTATATGTTGGTAAGCCCAGCCAGGGAATCCTCATAGTTGTTTAGCTTGGCGTAATTATTGCACACTGTTATCTGCACTACACTCCCACCTGTGATTGGGAAAGAACAAATTCTGGTTTCTGCTTGAAGTGAGGATAACCATGGGACCACCATCACTTGTATCAAGATTCATCAAGATTTAGTCTCTCAGGAAGACTGGTTAGAAGAAGAACAAAAATGGATGGGAAGTTGTTGAGATCTATAATCACCTATTCAAAATGGCATAATGTGGAGAAGAAGAAAAAGAAAGTTGTTTAAAAACTATCAACTTTCTGTAGGTAAAGGTATGGTAGTTCGTTACTAATTCTCAGCAGGTTCAGTACTGCAAGGATTGGCAAACATTATGTGAAATTATGGACTTTAATGAGCAGCACATATGCTTCTATTTTTACTTCATTAACCCTCATTGTTTTACAAGTATGCTCATACTTTTACAAAGATTAACAACATTCTTTATAATGGTGGTACATTGGCCAGCTGGATACTCTTCTTTGCACTTTTCGGACCATAATGTTTCTGTCTTCTAGATACATGGATTAATGTGAAGTTTCTTGTTTTCAACTGACAAAATATGAGAACTAAAAATTACGTTCTAATAAAAATGTACACATGCAGTAAAAATGTCATAACACCTGAATTAGTAACAAATAAAATTATGGATCGCATGAACTGGGAATTGTGCGTAAAGTTTGTGTTACATATTATTTCAGTGCCATCTGTGAGAGATTTATCCCAGTAACTCCACATCTGATTTGGCTTTTTCACCAGATTTTGTTATTTCAGATTCTTGTTAATATATCTAAGGTAAACAGATTATTTTTTTGGGAAAAGTTATATATTTGTTGTTGACGTTTATTCCCTAAGCTGTATGCGTTGTACTGTGTTTTGCACCTGTACATTTCTAAAATGGATTGACTTCTAACACGGGTATGGCCTTGTTGTTTCAAGAAGCCGAACTTGCAATTTTTGGTTGTGTATTGTGTCACTAACCGAACCGTTTCAAGCTACCCCAATAAAGATTATGAGGTTTTGTAAATAAATTGTTTAAATAGATTGAGGTCTGGAACAATAGATTAGTTTGTTAAATTAAATTTAGGACTCAAAATAATTTGTTAAAATAGAATGAGGTTTGAGGCAATATTCATCATCAGCAGGTGCCCTGCCGGTTGGCATTGGTGATCATGGAGCTCCATCCGCTTCTATCACGTGTGTCGTTTACCAACTCTGTTGTTGATTGTCGCCCATGCCAATCTCTCAGGCTGTCCTGCTATCTTTCCCGTTGTCACAACATGCTCTAAGCTACCTCTTCTCATAACATGCTTGAAAAAGGATGACTGTTGTGTTCTGATCCTTACAATAAGTTGTCTTTGTGTTTGGACTGTCGTGTTCTGATCCTTGCAATAAGTTGTCTTTGTGTTTGGACTGCCTTGTTCTGATCCTTACAATAAGTTGTCTTTGTGTTTGGACTGTCGTGTTCTGATCCTTACAATAAGTTGTCTTTGTGTTTGGACTGCCTTGTTCTGATCCTTACAATAAGTTGTCTTTGTGTTTGGACTGCCTTGTTCTGATCCTTACAATAAGTTGTCTTTGTGTTTGGACTGTCGTGTTCTGATCCTTACAATAAGTTGTCTTTGTGTTTGGACTGTCGTGTTCTGATCCTTACAATAAGTTGTCTTTGTGTTTGGACTGCCTTGTTCTGATCCTTACAATAAGTTGTCTTTGTGTTTGGACTGTCGTGTTCTGATCCTTACAATAAGTTGTCTTTGTGTTTGGACTGCCTTGTTCTGATCCTTACAATAAGTTGTCTTTGTGTTTGGACTGTCGTGTTCTGATCCTTACAATAAGTTGTCTTTGTGTTTGGACTGTCGTGTTCTGATCTTTGCAATAAGTTGTCTTTGTGCTTGGACTGTCGTGTTCTGATCTTTGCAATAAGTTGTCTTTGTGCTTGGACTGCCTTGTTCTGATCCTTACAATAAGTTGTCTTTGTGCTTGGACTGTCGTGTTCTGATCCTTGCAATAAGTTGTCTTTGTGTTTGGACTGTCGTGTTCTGATCCTTACAATAAGTTGTCTTTGTGTTTCTTTGAGTACTGTATCATTTGTCTTTCTTGCAGTCCATGGGATCAACAACATTATTCTGTAAAATCACATATCCGTTGCTTCCTCAGATCTATGCGCTTGCTTGCTGATTGTCCAGGATTCACTGCCATATGTCAGAACTAGTTCCACTTAGCATATAAGAACTCTCCTCTTTCTCAGTTCCAGCCACAAGGTTTTGTTTCAACAATATTTCTTTCATAGTCTGCAAGACCGATTTTGCTTAATATAGGCAATCATATTGCTTATTAAAGTAGATTGCTGTCTGGAGCAGTAACAAATTTTGCTAAATGGATTGAAGTTTGGGGCAATCAAATATTTTTAAAAAATGGATTATTTTTCTTCAGCTTTCATCTTGAAAAGGACATTGTAACGCTGTACCGTAGTTTACAGTAAGGCTGTGATATCTGTGCCTTCTGGCCTAACACATCCGATTTTAGCTGGCTTTATTTTGGTACTGTATTTGCCTGTCCACTACAATCCCTATTCTCTCAGCCAGACTACATTAGTACAGCCTGTTTACAGGGCCGTCACTTGGAGGCAGAATAGGGTGGTTCGCGTGGTTCGCTGACCCTGATGTAATCAGCCAGCTATGACTCACTGGCTGCTGTCAGTTCATTCACTGTGATGTGTCTTTGGCCTCTAAAATGGATTGAAGTTTTAAGGAATAAAATTAATTAGAAAATGGATTGAGATTTGGGGCAATTAAAAAAAAACTTTGTTAATATCACCTTCATTTGATGTTAATATTTTCAGTGAGCTTCACACCAACTAACCACACCGGGAAATAAATAAAACAAAACTCACGTTACACTCACAGTGCTCTCATCTAGGATGAAAAACAAACAATAGCATCGAAGAAATCACAACAAAATAAAAATGAACTTGCACAACTTTTTTAAAGCCTTTTGACCATCAGTACTGCCGCAGCTTCTATTAATTTTTACACCAACTTATAATTAAATATGTTATAAAGATTGCAGACATATGTTTCTATGTGCTTTCCTTCTGTGCAAATTAAACAAAATATAGATGATTAGTTATCAAATGTTGTTGTAGATTCAACCAAATGAGGGTGTTTACACTCCAAAATGATGTACCCATGATTCCAAAAATTAAAAAAAGAAATGAAACAATCTTTAATCTGTTTATTTGATTGAATGATTTATTTTTGGATGTGTATTACTCAATAGGTAAGGGAATCAAAGAATAGTAAGGCTGAAGCCTGGCAGACCTGTTGTAAGAGGCCATTAGAGGGTTTGGTGTGGACTAGCTACCCCATAGCGTAGAAGCTATAAGGACAAGAAAAGGTAATGAATGACCTCAATACTCCTAGATAGAAGAGGAATAGCTAAGTATTATTATTGCTGTGCAATTTCAATGTATTCTTCTCCATTCTGCTTCTAATGACCACACCAGGTCGGAGGCGATAAGTGTGCTACTGGTGGAACCATCAAACTGAGGCAAGACAAGCTCACAATAGGTACGTGGAATGTTAGAACACTGAACCCATGTGGCAAAATCAATGAGCTAACGCACGAGATGGAGAACTACCGGTGGAACATCCTTGGTATATGCGAGGCTCGATGTAAAAGATTTGGAGAGTTTACCACGGAGGAGGGCCACAAGTTCTACTTCAGTGGCAGGGAGGACAAACATTTACACGGAGTGGGGATACTGGTGCATAAAGACACAGCCAGATGCATATTGGGTTGCCGCCCAATATCTAGCTGTTTTATCATCTTACGGCTAAAGGCAGTACCGTTTAATATTACCATAATACAGTGCTACGCACTCACTGCAGACTACGAAGATTGTGAAAAAGAGGCATTCTATAATCAACTTCAAAGTCTGATACACGAAACGCCAAAAAAAAAGACATATTGGTAGTCCAGGGTGATTGGAATGCAAAAATTGGAGAAGATGCAGTCCACGACTGGAGGGGAACATGTGGACCATACGGAAATAAAGAAACCAATGACCGGAGCCTCAGACTCCTAGAATTCGCAAGATGCAACCAGCTGTTGGTGACAAATACGTTTGGGATAAACAAGCCGTCGAGACGCTGGACATGGCATAACCCAAGCAATGAAGTGCATAGCCAGATTGATTATATACTGGTCCAGATGAGGTTCCGATCGAGCATCAACACCGACAAAACGAGAAGTTTCCCCGGAGCTGATATAGGAAGCAACCACGATCTGGTTATGATGACCATGCGTCTGCGATTGAAGGGAGTCGCAAAGAAGGATGTGACCAGGCTAAAGTTTGACCTGGACAAACTAATGGACCCAAAAATCACCGAAGTATTCCAAGCAAGGGTGGGATAGAGATTTGCGCCACTGTTGGCTCTCAGAGAGGGACTGGATGTAGATACAGTTACAGAGTCTCTTAACGCAGCTCTCATAGATACTGCAACAGAGATCCTGGGATGCCACCAAACAAAAAAGAAGCCATGGGTGACCAAAGACATTCTAGACCTTTGTGATAAAAGAAAGTCACTGAAAAAACACAATCACCCACCGGAGGAGGTCGGCAGTTATAAAGAGGTCAAGAAAGCCATACAACAAAAGATGAGAGAGGTGAAAGAAGCGTGGATATGTGAGCAATGCGCAAACATTGAAGAGAGATTAAACAGAAATGATGCTAAAGGAGCATACACGGTAGTCAAAGAACTGGTAACACCAAGACAAAGCAGGAACCTTATGATCCATGATAAAAGCGGCAAGTGTCTCATTGAGGGAAATGACGTACTGGCAAGATGGACAGAGTACTGTTCCGAGCTATACAACTATGAAGGGCGAAACAAACCTGAGAAAACATCCCCCCCCCCCCCCCCACAACACCAACAAATATAGAGGATAACCAACTGATAACGAAGGAAGAGGTAATTGCAGCGGTAAAGACATTGAGAAGAAGGAAGGCGGCCGGCGTGGACAATATACCAGCAGAGCTCTTACAAGCAGGTGGAGAGGTAGGGGTGGAAGGCCTGACACACATCTGTAACAAAATATGGGCGACAGGAAACTGGCCGGACTTATGGACGAAATCTGTAGTTATACCGCTACATAAGTCTGGAAACCTAAAGCTGTGCCAAAATTACAGAACAATAAGCCTCATTAGCCACCATAGCAAGGTCATGCTTAGATTAATCCTCGACCGATTGAAACCCCAAGCAGAGAACATTATTGCCGAGGAGCAAGCAGGGTTCAGACAGGGAAGAAGCACTACAGAACAGATATTTAATTTAAGGCTGCTAAGCGAGAAATATCTAGAACAGCAGCAAACACTGTATCACGTGTTTGTGGATTTTAAGAAGGCGTTTGATAGAGTATGGCATAAAGCGCTTTGGGCAACCATGAGGATGTATAATATCAACGGAAATATTATAACGGTCCTTGAACACCTGTATAACAAGGCGTCTAGTGCAGTTCTTGTGAATGGGAGGCGGAGACTGGTTTCGCACATCAGTTGGTGTGAGACAGGGGTGTACACTCTCTCCAACTCTTTTCAATATATTCCTTGAAGTAATTATGAGTGAGGCATTTGGAGGTCACGTTGGTACTGTCAAGATAGGGGGCCGAACGATTACCAACCTTCGTTTTGCAGATGATATCGACGGGTTGGCGGGTTCAGAAGCAGAACTCCAGGAATGGGTCAGAAGGCTCGATGAAACAGCTCTTGACTATGGTATGGAGATAAACGCTGGAAAGACAAAATTAATGACCAACAACGCTACAGGCTTCAACAGCAAGATAAAAGCTAACGGTCAGGAACTCGAAGTGGTTGACTGTTTTAAATATCTTGGGTCGATTGTCAGTGATGAGGGATCAAAATGTGAAGTGTTGGCCAGAATAGCACAGACAATAGCGGCGCTTGCACGGCGTAACAAAATCTGGCAAGATAAACGGTTAGCACTACGCACGAAAATCAGATTAATGCGTTCACTGGTCCTGTCAATATTCCTCTATGCGTGTGAGACATAGACAGTTACAGCTGACCTTCAACGAAGGATACAGGCTTTGGAGATGAAATGTTTCCGAAGACTTTTAAACGTCACGTACAAAGATCGAGTTACAAACGAGGAAATTCGAGATAGAATTACAACGGCAATAGGGCCTTTCGAAGACCTCTTGGCAACTGTCAGAAGAAGGAAACTCACTTGGTACGGTCACATATCGAATTGCGCCATGTGTGGACGTCCTTAGTAGCAGTTTGTGATCATTTGTTTTTGAGCACTTGCTAGTTGTTTACTGTCCATATACGAGGCGTGTTCAAATGAAACCGGACCTAACTGCAATAAGTGAACATATGTACAATGCGCATGATGACGTCACTTCTGGTGCAAACAGCACTTGGGCTCGTAGGAGCTTACGTTTTATTTTTAGGCCAAGTGCGTTGGACCAGCTGTTGTAAGCCTGTGTTGTAAGATTTATTTTATTTAATCTATCGGCCTGATAACGCCCTCGTGCCTTGTAACCATGTCTTCGCGTGCAGGGGTAGTTGATACGATGGTATCATCTAATCTTTTAACTTGATATGTGTTCGGCACACGTAGTAGTTTTCGAAATATTTACAATGTCATGGTTTTTTATTTTTATCTCACCAGATTTCTGTTTCTGTTTCTAAGAATCGACGTCACTGCACTCCGGGCATACCCATAGGTGCTCAGTTTCTCTCATCAAAATTGCGTAAGGTATGGATGTCACCAGGTGACACCGATTATGTTTACCAAACATTTAATTCCACACGATATTATATAATGATAAACTGCCAGAGCTTACAAAGTATTAAGAGAACTAAAAGTCCAGAGAAGGGTAGTGCTACAGTGTATACTATCACACTGTAGCACACCAGGAAATGAGATAACAGACAGATTGACAAAGAAGGAGTAACACGAGCTCAAAAAGAATAAACAATCACCTTGCAAGAAAAGAAGACCCATATCAAAGCCATAGGAAAAGTCGGCCAAAGGATAGACAATTATCTCTGCTTTGATCGAGCGGAGCAAGTGATTCTGTACGGCTAGAGCACGGGACATTGAATGACCACTTACAAGGGCTAATATTGTCTCCATCACCAATGTGTTTCTGCAGACAATCAGTATAGACATGCGAACATATCCTGCAAGAATATTATATTTTAGCCAACTGCGTACTGAGCCCCGGCCCACATAAATGAGCCTCCACACAAAGCTGTTTGCTAGTCTTAGTTAACTTACCCCTACATCAACCTTTGTCTAGAGAACTGGCCTTCGCGTGTAAAGTAAAGTAACCCATACCATTACTTCCGTAGTGGTGTAAGGTGTTAACGATCTCATATTTCAAAGGCTTGGTCATACGAGGGCGGTAGCCATCTCCTCTCCCTCGCCGCTTTTACTTCTCGGACTGAACCGGTACTCATTTAAGGCTGGGTCGACCCTGGAGCCATTGCGGTCTGAAAAAATATTACCGCCTCAACTGGGGAATGAACCCAGGACCACTCAGATGCGAAGCCAATGCGCTAACCACTGCGCTACGCGGCTACCTTCGCGTGTAGAAGTAGTAAATAGACGTGGTGAACGAGAAGAAGAAGAAGAAGAAGAAGAAGAAGAAGAAAGCATGTAATATATCTCTTGTGCCTCGGACAAAGACCATGCTCGATAGTAGCAGCAAAGAGCTGGTATACATATGCTGTTTGTGAGCAGTTATTTTGTAACCAATCTACTACCAGTTGAACAGAAGAGAGCAGGTCGTGGTCTTCAGACTCCGCACATGCTACAACAGACTGAGGTACCATCTATTCAATAAACTGAAGATAGGTGCTACTGACGAATGCACCTGTGGTACAGGGAAAATGTCCCCCGAATATCTGCTGTAAAATTACCCGACATACGAGGACCAGAGAAAGCACATGTGGCCATCACCAGTGCCCACACTAGACAAGCTCTATGGCAGTGTCGACAGCCTCAGGATGACAGCTGCTTTCTTCAAACAAATTCAAGTTGACGTCTGACAGCGTACGAAGAAGAAGAAGACGTTTTGTAACCAATCTGATATTTGGATTTTTTTTAGTAGAAGCAACAGTGCATTTGATAAATGTCACCACAATGCCTTTTTGGCATCCAGTTTCAATTCTCATATAGACGTTCCATTGTCCGTAAAATTGCTTCTAAAGTAAACTTATTTGAACTTTTGGACCCGTTTAAGTTTGTTGATATTTTCTGCTTCATAGTTTCCGCCTGTGATGTGCTAATCTTCAAAATATACGTGTGCTTCAGACTAGAGTAGATCCACTGCCACACTGAGTCATAAGAGGCGACAAACAGTGTGGCCTAATGCCTATATAGTAGAAAACTCTACAGCTCATTACATTGCCCAATCTTTAATTCGCAGCACAGTGAATGAGCTGACAGCTGCCATATTGCTGATCGCATCCCGGTAAGCGAATCAGAGCTGACCAAGACCGCTTTCTGCCTCCCCGTGGTCATTGTGGATAACAGACTGCAACAGAGCAGACTGGCTAAGAAAAAGGGATCGAAGAGGGAAGGCTTACCAGTACTCCAAAATGCTTGCTGAGGTGGGATGTGTCGAACCGAAAGGTGCAAATATCGTAGTCAAGCTGTAAACTGTGACGCAACGCATTCCGTTCTCCATACTGCATCCTGCTTTTTTACAAAGCTCTTTTCAGGGCTTGGTAGCGTGAGTTTCTTCTTCTTCTTTTTCGTTCGTTCTCAATCTCCCGCTACCAAACCCTGAAAGCCCTTAAGTAGCAGAATGTAGTCCAGAGAACGGAATGCGCTGTGTCGTAGTTTACAGCTTGACTGCGATATTTGCACCTTTCGGTCCAACACTTTTTTGAGTACCGGGTTAGCATTCCCTCTTCGATCCCTTCTCATTAGCCAGTCTGCCCTGCTGCAGCCTGTTATCCCGGATCACCGCGTGAAGGTGTAGAAGGGTCTTGGTAGCTCTGGTTCGCTGGCCCTGACGCTAGCAGTCAGCTATGGGTCGCTGACCACTGCAGCTCATGCGCTGCTCGGCATCTTGATCCCTAGCGTGAGTTTGAGAACGAACGATTAAGACTCGAGGATCATCTTTACAACAGAATGAGTCAGATGACAGGTGTCCATGTGGGAAGCATACCATGACCCGTGGAACACATCCTACAAAGCTGTCTTATCGTACAGGAAGAGAGAGGACAATACTGGCCTCGCGAGACAGATGAGAGATACAAGCTGTACGGAGATAAAACAGCCTTACAAACAACAGTATCTTTTGTGAGAGAAATTAGACTATGGCATTACAAAAAATAAATACAGCCTCCTACAAGAACAAGAGGACACGGCCAGAAATTAATTAAAGAGAGGTCCAGATTAGATACCACGAAATAATTTTTTAGCCAGAGAGTGGTGAATTCTTAATGGCATGCATTACCGCATGAAATAGTGGAGACAGGGTTAATTAGTGCATTCAAGAATAGATTGGATGGGTATAGTTATTTTTAGAACAATTGAATTTAAAAGAAAATGGTTGTATACAGACTATGCAGTCTTCTAAACCAGTATAAAGACGTTAAGTATGACTTGAGTTAAACCGTGACGCTGATCTGAGGTTGAACGAAGAGCAAATACCAAGTTTTAAAGCTATTAGCAGATAAACATTCTGACAATTCTACACCTCACGTTATTGCTGTTCGCCTGAAGAAATTATGTATTATAGCAGTCTGGTCTACATGTGGGGATCGACATAGTGATCCTCATAGTGGGGAACCGACAGAGAATCATAGCATTGCACTATTGCTAGGTGAACCCATGCCAGCTAAAAGTCACTGTAACTTGCAACGAAAGATACATCGTCAAGAGTGAAGAATTTAGCACAACAACTACAATTAAATAAAATTAGGTAGGCGCAGAGATACACCATTTGAGAAACACTGTTTTAGAAAAAGAAAAACCGTAGAAAATATGTATGAACTGTTTTATAACATAAGCATGGTTAACCCTTTCCTCGGTGTTCATTGGTTAGTAACAATACACTATCCAATGGTTTTGTTCCGCTATTTTTATTAACTGAGTAAACCTAAATTTAAGTAACTGAGTAATCGTAAGGGCATGTCAGCTGTGTATTTAAACGACAACATCACTATCGTTAAACAGATCAGCGTCAAGGACAGAAGCCACATTTAGCCAGCGCCCCTGTTTTCCAGACCGACCAGTATGACTTTTACTGTCGACTGGAAGCAGGTGCTGTCACATCGCCCGATATGACACTCTACATCGAGAATCTGATACTCAAAAATTAAAGCTTACTTCGTAACCTCTGGAACGTTCAAGTTTCAGACTACTGGATTGTTAGAGATTGACTGTTCAATGTAAAGAACGTGTCAAACCCTCTTTCATTCCCGGTTGCCAGGCGACACCTACACCCTTAGCAACCCCGCAAACACCTTTTAAAGGTGCTTTGGGGTGGGTATGGTGCTCCCTGGTGACCACCGAAACTACGCTACAGACCTACCTGTTCGATTTGGAAACATCTTCAAATCGTGTTATCAGAGGTCTTTGTGTAGTTCTGGTGGTCACGGGATTGACGTCAGATTGCTGTTACAGTGTTACTTTGATCTACATTCTCAAATACAGGACCGTCTTTGTCAAAACTACAATTTATGCAACATTTCCTTCAGCTACCTTTAGCAGTCTAATGTAACATTTCCTTCAGCTACCTCAAGCAGTCTAATGGGACATTTTAATCAGCTGTCTGAAGCAGTCTAATGTGACATTTGCATCAGTTATCTAAAGCACTCTAAAGTACTATTTTCATCTACTTTCTAAATCACCAGACGCTGCCAAATTCCTTAAATTCTTCTCATTTATCTAAAAATTGTCATTACCTATATATAACACAACCCCATACTCATTTCCTTCATCATCAGATCTTAGTGCTTTATTTACGCCGTCTTTACTATTCTTTCATTAAACATATCTGTAACATCTATCATCAAAAACAAAACTGCACATGTATGGCTTTATTGTTCAGTGTCTTAAATTGATGAAGAAGTAAAGAAGTCTAGAAACATATTTTCTTTTCCAGGTGAAATGCTGCGTTCTCAGAAATGTAGTGGATTTACAGATATCATACATGTACCTACCATGGGGAACAGATCGTATAGAAATGTATTGAAGGCTGACGGCACCAAGATTAAATGCATTACTACTCACTAAGATCAACGACACAGCCAAGGCATTTGAAATCAGGATAAAAAATAATTAAGTAAAGTGGAAATTCAGCAGAATTAACCGCTGGTTGGAAATTGGGTTTTTCAAAACTCCATTGTACTAAGCCACCGCCTGTGAGAGGTGGGGTGGCCAGTGCCCATCCTTGCTGTTTTTACTTTCTCTAACTCTTGCGTCAGATACCCATTTACAGCTGGGTTGACTGAAGAACCGAGGCACACTGTTACCACAGAAAATAGTGAATGTCTCGCTATGAACTCAGCTAACCCCCCCCCCCCCCCCCCCCCCCCCCGACCCGAAAGTAGGATAGATCTAGTAAAGCAAAAGTTATGGTGACAGCCAAATAAACATGAAGATTAAATTTCGGCGTCGAGAGAATAACGCAGATGCTTTAATTTTTTTGGGACAAAAAAAAATATATTACAGAGGATTGCCTTTGTGAGTTTCAAATTATAACTAGGGTCACAGTAGTAAAAATATAAATGCATTTCGTGGGGAAACAAAAATTTCTTACAAAAAACATCACTATTAAGCTTCGGAAATAATAATCACAATACATATTTGACCAGTAGAATTACAATGCTTTGAGACATGGATTCCAAATACAAAGGATGAAAAGATAAAGCTTGAGAGATGTGTGGGGGGGGGGGGGGGGGGCGTGGCGGGGGAGGGCATCGCAGGATGCAATGAGTGAGCTGGACAGAAAAAAAATCAAACGAACAAGTGATAAAAGGTATAAGATCACATAGACAATTAACGATTGGTATACAAATAGGTAGATTGTCTTGGCTGGGTCATATCACGAAACCTACTGTTGAACATACCATAACAGTGATTCCCAAACTTTTTCGGTCCACGGTGCCCTTATTGTACTATAATTTTACCACGGCACTCGAAGCCAGAAAATAGGTCAATATTCAGACTGCGAATGGGTCACTGCATACTGAAAATCATCTGTTCAACAAATAAAAAATTAGACACCGACATGTGTCCATGTGAGGCGAACAAACAAACAGTGGAACATGTTCTGCACGTCTGCCAGTTCCACGAGAGGAGCAGAGTGCCTACGTGGCTAGCCCCAACCGAATTGCAAGATAAACTGTATGGCGACTGGAGAAGACTGAGAAGGATCGCCAGGTTTATAAGAGAAATAGATGCGATTATTTTAGAGCGAACGACCAAGAAGAAAAAGAAGAAGAACAACAAAATAAGCGGTTAGGCTGGATAACTAAACAAAATAAGCGGTTAGGCTGGATAACTAAACAAAATAAGCGGTTAGACTGGATAACTAAACAAAATAAGCGGTTAGGCTGGATAACTAAACAAAATAAGCGGTTAGGCTGGATAACTAAACAAAATAAGCGGTTAGGCTGGATAACTAAACAAAATAATGAAACACCTATTTCTTCTTTCTTCTTCTTCGTACGCTGTCAGAAGTCAACTTGAATTTGTTCGAAGAAAGCAGCTGTCATCCTGAGGCTGTCGACACTGCCATAGAGCTTGTCTAGTGATGGCACTGGTGATGGCCACATGTGCTTTCTCTGGTTCTCGTATGTTGGGCAATTTTGCAGCAGATGTTCAGCGGTCATTTTCCCTGTACCACATCTGCATTCGTCAGTGCCACCTATATCTTTAGTTTATTAAATAGATGGTACCTCAGTCTGTTGTGGCCTGAAAACCCTATTTCAAATTGACATACGGTTTGTGTGAAAAGTAAATAATTACATATCTTGAACAATCATTTCATTGAATAATTGTAATTAGTGGGACGGGTAAGGCTGTGGTTTGCTGCACATCTTGGAAAATATTGGAATACAATTGGACACAGCCACCTTTATTTCCTGTTTACTATCACAACTGGACGCAACCACCCTCATTTCCTGTTCCACATCACAACTGGACACAGCCACCCTCATTTCATGTTCCACATCACAACTGGACACAACCACCCTCATTTCATGATCCACATCGATTTTCGCACGAAACGTGCTTTTTAATCACAGTGACTGCCGAAAACCAAACTTCGCACAAATATGACGTCGCAAAAGAAAATAAGATTCTCAAAGCTTTACCACTTAGCAGCGGATATTCATCATTTACTGATATCCGAAAACCAATTACTTCCTTGCTGCCAACAATTTTCTTCAGTGTAGTGCTGCAGGACAGCTCAATAAGATTTTCCTCTTCTACAAAAGTAAACCGATGAGCTTCGTCCATGAGTTGGTCTTTAATCTACGAGAACTTGTCGATATTATCTTTTTTGAAAGTATGTGTTAGATCAGTTGATAAGCTATGATAGGTGCTCTTCGAAAACATATGTTATGTTGCGAGAGAAATCAACTTAATTGGAGACCACAGACTGCTGCACAACGGGAAACAATATTTGCCACTATCTTCATTCATTTTTCTTCTCTATAGCTGTAACTTTTTTCTGAAAGCTGAAACCTTCTCAGCGTATATCAAAACGTGTATGTTGCATCTCTGCAGGGAGAGATTCAACGCTTTTAACTTTTCAAAGATATCACACGTATGCTAGTTTTATACACTTCTGTGGTGGTGGTGGTGGTGGTGGTGGTGGTGGTGGGGGGGGGGGGGAAGCTGTATTAAAAAAAATATATATGAAATGTTTTGCATACTCGTGTTTTTCCTCTTAAAGAAAAATATATATTCCCTGTCCTAATTCAAAAGTACGGGACAATACATTGCCACGAGAGAGCTATGGCAAGAAGCAGTAGTACTACAAAGACATGTATTCTGCTTCCATTTCCTCACACCATTGTTTTGAAAAACCTAGCTTTCATTGGCAAAGATTGTTAAGGGCTTAGATACTTTGTGAATGATGCAATGGGCCCACAGTGAATCCGTAGCTTTGATTCGAATAAACGCCAAGTACTAAGAAAGTTCGTTAAATAACTAACTAGAATTAGAACGATCCAGTCACTATACTCACATTTACGTACTAAACTGTTAACTAACTTTCAGCGCGACCTTATTAATATGCACCGACTATCTACCCGCACCATCTCTCCACCACCCGTACCGATACCAAAAACAAAGCTACATCACGCTTTTGATCTCAGAGACTTGCTGACAGTAGAAAAATTGGTGGTCGACTCAGTTTCTGATTATAGATTTGGAAAATGGAAACTAAAGTGGAGAAACTTTGCTGACATAGCCAAAGCAAAGATGAGCGAAGACCCTATGAACACCATAACAACACCAAAGCCCATTCCTACTGTACGCAAACCCACATGGAAGCAGCATATCATTCCGGAGGTGGTAGAAAATATACCAGGTATTGGAAACAAGAATAGCCAGACGGTAAAAGAAAGAAGAGACACAACCCTGAGGTACATAGGGGAAAACTACCCAAGCATGGACTGGACCCATGCATACACCGACGGTTCTGTAACAAACACAACACAGAGTGGAGGGGGAGGGGTATTCCTGAGCCTACTAAATGGTAGAAAAATAACACTGTCAGTGGCAACTGGAAAATTCTCAAGCAATTTCAGAGCGGAGGCAGAGGCACTGAAGGCTGCAGTAAAAGCAATGCTGACAGGTGAAAGCAATGAAAGCCAGATAGTCCTGTTTACAGATGCCCTGGCCGTGGTTACAGCACTAAAAAGCCAGAAAATACTGAACTTAATGATTTAAGAGCAGTACTCTGTCAACTAAGTCAGCAGTCCGCACCAAAAAGAGTAGTGGTACAGTGGGTTCCATCCCACTGTAACATCCAAGGCAACGAGGAGGCAGACAAACTGGCAAAAGAAGGTGCAAGACTACCACAACCAGATTCTATTGTGACCCACGAAGAGTCCAAAAGGTTAATTAGGGCCAGATATATGGCCAAATGGGAAACAGAACATACTGGCTACACAAAAAATGATGCCTACTACCAGTTGAACAGAAAAGAGCAGGTCGTGGTCTTCAAACTCCGTACAGGCCACAACAGACTGAGGTACCACCTATTCAATAAACTGAGGATAAGCGACACTGACGAATGTACCTGTGGCACAGGGAAAATGACCGCTGAACATCTGCTGCAAAATTGCTCAACACACGAGGACCAGAGAAAGCACATGTGGCCATCACCAGTGGCAACACTAGACAAGCTCTATGGCAGTGTCGACAGCCTCAGGACGACAGCTGCTTTCTTCGAACAAATTCAAGTTGACGTCTGACAGCGTACGAAGAAGAAGAAGAAGTTTCTGATTATCAAAGACGCCCGACCTACACTGTCTTTGAATATCTGAGTTGGTTCCGAATACGTGTTCAATTGAAACTATCAAAGATTTAAAGACATTTTTTGTCTGCACTAGGCTAGATGATGTCCTCGGTCCGACACATCCGAGTTCAACATAAAATTGTTGAGTTCCGGTTTAGCCTTCCATCTTGGAATCCTTCTTAGACAGTCTGCCCTGTAGCTGACCGCTATACCTCATGCACTGCTCAGCATCTTGATCACAGTGAAGAGACCTGGTTTACATACTTGTAATTCTAAATGGGTGTGTAAGGTTTGAGTATGCCCGGCATCGCAATCCAGCGGTGTTGGGGGTCGGATAGCTCTTATTAAGAAGGGTGAACAATCCAGCGGTGTTGGGGGTCAGCTAGCTCTTCTTGAGAAGGGTGAACAATCCAGCGGTGTTGGGGTCGGCTAGCTCTTCTTGAGAAGAGGGAACAATCCAGCGGTGTTGGGGTCGGGTAGCTCTTCTTGAGAAGAGGGAACAATCCAGCGGTGTTGGGGTCGGGTAGCTCTTCTTGAGAAGAGGGAACAATCCAGCGGTGTTGGGGTCGGGTAGCTCTTCTTGAGAAGAGGGAACAATCCAGCGGTGTTGGGGTCGGCTAGCTCTTCTTGGGAAGAGGGAACAATCCAGCGGTGTTGGGGTCGGCTAGCTCTTCTTGAGAAGAGGGAACAATCCAGCGGTGTTGGGGTCGGCTAGCTCTTCTTGAGAAGAGGGAACAATCCAGCGGTGTTGGGGTCGGGTAGCTCTTCTTGAGAAGAGGGAACAATCCAGCGGTGTTGGGGTCGGCTAGCTCTTCTTGAGAAGAGGTAACAATCCAGCGGTGTTGGGGTCGGCTAGCTCTTCTTGAGAAGAGGGAACAATCCAGCGGTGTTGGGGTCGGCTAGATCTTCTTGAGAAGAGGGAACAATCCAGCGGTGTTGGGGTCGGCTAGCTCTTCTTCGGAAGTGTGAAAAGTCATTTAGTAGCCTGCCGATTAAGTGAACTTACAAGCTAACCTCACCTCCTCGGGGTGCACACTGAGAAACTAGAGCCGTGAGGCTTTAGGCTAACGAGGCAACGGCTCACCTGGGGAGATGAACTCTTCCAGGTCAGATGCAGATGGTGGTCCACCACAGCTTAGAGAGGAGATGGGCGCCGCCAGGAGATTCTAAGCCCAAGATTCACACATGAAAATACAATCACAATCTACGATGCCGGCTAGGCCGCAGCCCGGGTTAACAATTACAACGGCTGCCGTCTCACACCTGAGCGAATATTCTTCTTCTTTGTTCATCCTCAGATCAAGGTACGGTGGACGGCGTAGGCTAGTGGTTAAGTGATACGGCTCAGAACCCTAAGGTGCTGGATTTGCTTCCCATCACACCACCGGTCATTACTCCATGGAAGCAAACACATAGAAAATTCAGAATGAAGCAGACCCTTACATAAAAAGAATGCCAAAGTCGGATGTACTCGGCCAACAGGCGCAAAATAGAAACATAGTGCAACGCTCTCCACCTTGGGAAATAAAGAAATAAGGCGGAAAAATAAAATCAAGGTCCGGTCGCAAGAGCTGCCGCGGTCAGCGACCCATAGCTGACTGCTAGCGTCAGTAGCAGTGAACCAGAGCTGCCAAGACCCTTCTACACCTCCACGCAGTGATCCTGGATAACAGGCTTCAACACGACAGGCTGGCTAAGGAGAAGGAATCGAAGATGGAAGGCTAACCCGGTACTCAAAAAATACCTGCTGGTCAGATGTATTGCACCGAAATAAGCAAATATCGCTGTAAACTACAACACACTGAATTCCCTTCTCTGGACTACATTCTGCTACTTGCAAAGCCCTTTACCAGGCTTGGTAGCGGCATATTGAGAACGAACGAAGCCAAGCCAAGATCAAGGTCCATGTTTCTCTTTTAAAGGATACTGTGGTTTGTAAGACTGTTTCTGTCTCTATACAACTTTTGTCTAATATCTGTCTAGCAAAGCCAATATTGCTATCTCTTTTACTGCGTAAGCAAGCAGCTTTGTAGGATGTGTTCCACGGTCATGGTATGCTCCCCACATGGTCATCTGTCCCAATCCTTATTTTGTTGTAAAGACAATCATTGAGCCATGTTAGCTCAGTTCTCATTCTGAAGACGATGACTTGCTCTTCTCTAGTTAAATTAAATTAGCTGTTTTCTTTTCGAAAGTCGGGGTATTGATCAGCCCATTTTCTCCTGCAGTTGACTTTATTTATGGTCTTGTCCTTTTTGCAAGTGATGTTCAGGTCTGTTTGTGGAGATGCTCCTCCACACTTTGCTAGTTTGTTTGTAGCTTCATTGCCTTCAATATTCCAGTGGAATGAGATCCACTGTATGACTGAGGTACCATCTATTCAATAAACTGAAGATAGGTGGCACTGACGAATGCACCGGTAGTACAGGGAAAATGACCGCTGAACATCTACTGCAAAATTGCCCGACATACGAGGACCAGAGAAAGCACATGTGGCCATCACCAGTGCCCACACTAGACAAGCTCTATGGCAGTGTCGACAGCCTCAGGATGACAGCTGCTTTCTTCGAACAAATTCAAGTTGACATCTGACAGCGTACGAAGAAGAAGAAGAAGAAGATCCACTGTATGACCAACCTTGTGTGTTATGCTGAGAACGGTGTAATGGACTACATACTTTGCTCAAGATCTTCATCTGTGTGTAGTTTTAGCGCTGCTAATACTGACGATGCATCAGTCAGGAATACTATGTTTCCTTGGTGTATATCTTTAATAGGATTACAAGCTCAGCTGTGGCCTCCAGTGCCTCTGTTTCTGCATGGAAGTTATTGGAGTATGTTCCCGTTGTTAGTAGTTTTTTTTCTTCTTCGCTCCTTAGTATACAATAGACCGTCCCTCCCCCCCCCCCCCACATTGGATGTGGCTTTGTTGGATGAGCCATATATATATATATATA
The DNA here is from genome assembly GCA_036924085.1 of Ariolimax columbianus. Taxonomy (NCBI): domain Eukaryota; kingdom Metazoa; phylum Mollusca; class Gastropoda; order Stylommatophora; family Arionidae; genus Ariolimax; species Ariolimax columbianus. Next base: position 36,875,381 of record JAVGWX010000006.1, read on the forward strand.
TATATATATATATATATATATATATATATATATATATATATATATACATGTATTTATGTTTCTAGCAGGTATACTCTCCTAAGATATTCTTTCGTGATGATACATTTCCTTTCTAAATCTGTCTGAAATCCCTTCTTCCCTATTCCCTCTATGGTTTCTGCCATGTCAAGGGATTTGTTTTTTTTCTATGGGGGAATTTGGGATGTTTGTTTTAGATCGCTAACCACACTTGCGGCGGAATTCCACTGCAATGGCTTTTACATCATTAAGCCAGCAATCCCATGCAAACTCTCCCCAACCACCAGTCATGACATTCAAGGAAACACCAGTCCTGTTCTGCTTGTCCAGAGAACCAATCGGGTGATCATAAAGCATTTTTATAATTGTCTCCGTACACATTGCAGCAACAAACCTCACCTAACACAGCTCATAACCAATGCCATTCCCATGTATCTCTCGCACACCTGACTGATCAACATTGCAATGAGACGATCCAAGGCGCACTATTCCACACTCATACAGTTCATGATAACCATGACAATCGTTGCAACTGTTATCGGGGTGCCTTGAAAGAATCCCGCATTGTTACATACACTACAGTAATTAAAAAAATGCATGTACCCAATCCATAAATTCCATACATTATCGTTGCTCGAGGCGGGACTCGAAACTGGAAGTAACTTGCCTGCTTGGAACGATCAGTTACACGAGACGAGTCGGATCTGTTGATAGAAATTCAACACAGCAAGCTCAATAGCGATTGCTGAAATACATATCGATGTTGCGTATTGAGTTCTGCTGCGGTCACATGGGAGAGCAGACTAAAGTTAGAACCGAGTAAACAGACTGACCTTGACCGCACTTCATATCCACGCCATTCTCCTAGAAACAGTAAACAGAACAGACGGGCTGACCGATAAATGAGAATAGATACCATGATCCTGATCGTTATAGAGTATACTGACAAGCATGGAATTGCACTACAGCCAGGCGGGTCTATGTCACAAATAGTCACTCAACTGTAACATGTAACGAAAGATCGTAAAGAGTGAAGAAATAAACATGTGTGGCTTCCAAAAACTGAAGTTACATATATATTAGATAGGCCCAGGTATACATCGCTTGAGAATCACCGTTGGGGTGTGTGTGTGTGTGTGTGTGTGTGGGGGGGGGGGGGGGGACAACCACATTCCGAATATAAGAATAAAAACCTGTCTGTTACGTAAACATGGCTTACCTGTTTCTTGAAATTCATTGGTTAGTAAAAATAGAATCCAATGGGTTTGCTCCGTTATTTTTAGAAACTGAGTAACTGCAGGGGCGTGGCAGCTGTATATAAATGACAACATCACCATCGCAAGTCAGCAACAAAGACAGCAGCCATCTTTTGCGAGCTCTCCCGGTTTCTAGGACGGCCAGAATGAATATTATGGTCGACTGGAAGCAGGTGCTGTCACATCGCCCGATATGATACTCATGAGTTTAAGCTTACTTCGTTACCTCCTGGGATGTTCGAGTTTCAGGAAACAACTACTGGATTGTTAGAGATTTGACTGTTCGACGTGATGAACGTGTCAAACCCTCTTTCATTCCCGGTTGCCAGGGGCACCAACACCCTCAGCAACCCCGCCATTACCTTTTTTTTAAGGTGCTTAGGGGTGGGTATGGTGCTCCCTGGTGACCACCGAAACTACGCTACAGACTACCTGTTCGATTTGAGCACAATTTCAAATCGTGTTATCAGAGGTCTTTGTGTAGTTCTGGTGGTCACGGGATCGACGTCACTATCACCATCAGATTGCTGTTAGTTACAGTGTTATTTTCATCTACTATCGACTACTAGTACTATATAATATATCCGCAGTCTTCACAAGCTATTTAAATCATTGTAACATTTCAATCAGCTATCCCAAACAGCATAATGAATCATAATGTGGCATTTTCGTCAGACCTCCAGCACTCTAAAGTACACTTTAAATTTCTATCATCCACTTTCAATTTTCATCTATTTTTTTTAAATTTTCAATTTTTCATCTACTAACTTAAACTAAATCACCAGACACTACCGGATTCGTAAACTTTTTTTTCCGTTTGTCTACATATTGACGGTACCCATGTATGCAACATCACCATGTTCATTTCTGCTATCAGATCCACATACCTCATTTGCATTGTATTTTTGTATTCTTCCATTACACAATTTGTAACGTCTATCATCATAAAACAACCTTTATTTGTGTATGGTAATGAAGTAAGCAAAACTCATGAGTGACACATGATGTGTTGTGATAGCACTTTGGTTTCTAGTACCTGAATAATCGGCTGTGTTCCTGCATATTGAAAAGGGTGCTCAAGTGATGGCTTTATTGTCCAGTGTTTAAATTAATGATGAAGTAAAGAAATCTAGAAACATGTTCTCTTCTCCAGATATCACTCAACAGAGTGATCTAAAGTAGATTTAGAGATCTCACGCAAGTATATGGTGGACAGCTCAAACATAAATGTATTGAAGTCTGACAGCATCAAGACTAAATGACATTGAGTTGACTGCTTATCCTGATGTACTATTAATTGGTCCAGTCAGTAGTTTTTTTGTTTTGTTTTAGCCTAATTTCTCTAATCTCTAAGTGTGCGTTGCACTGTGGTTTTTATTTTGTGCCTGTCGGCACAGTGCATCCGATTTCAGCATGTGTCAGTAGTTGATCCAAATGCTGCGAAGGTTACAAGGTGAATGATCGGAGGTTATCCAGAATTAAAAAAAGGACAAAACTTTGGATGCAGTACCTTCTTTTAAATGGTACATGTTCTTATTAGTTCATTCTCAATCTCCCGCTACCAAACCCTGAAATGGTAAGTAGCAGAATGTAGTCCAGAGAACGGAATGCGTTGTGTAGTAGTTTAAAGCTTGGCTGTGATATTTGCACCTTTCAGTCCAACACTCCGACTTCAGCAAGCATTTTTTGAGTACCGGGTTAGCATTCCCTCTTCGATCCCTTCTCCTTAGCCAGTCTGCCCTACTGCAGCCTGTTTTCTAGGATCACCGCGTGGAGGTGTAGAAGGGTCTTGGCAGCTATGATTCGCTGGCCCTAACGCTAGCAGTCAGCTATCGGTCGCTGACCACTGCAGCTCATGTGCTGTTCAGCATCTTGATCCTGGTACATGTTCTGATATATGTCAATAAATCCAGATATGCACTGATCAAAGTATTAATGACACCAAGAGATAACTACTGCACATGGACACTGTGGAAATTGTTATGGATAGGTCTGGCAGAAAGGACAACAGAACAGATGAACACACTTGAGATTACAATCAATGCAGAAAAATAGATCCACACTGGCAAGAAAATTATGGAGTCAGTTAGTTTTCTTTCCACTTCTACTGTTAAGCATCGTGGGGAACTTAAGTCATCTGTCCTGCGTTGCGTCGGTCAACGTGAGCCCTTGTTGCTGCACAATCACTCTAATGTTATCTATCCACCTACCTCGTGGTCAACCCCTTGCCCTGTAGCCAGATCTACCAGCATTGTAAGCCATCAGTGGAAGTTGATGAGGGTGCATTCTCATGAGATGACCAAACCAACTTATTTTCTGCCTGGAAATGTATTTGACACAAGACGTAGTGCCGACCATATTTCGAATCGAATGTCATCGTTCCGCATTCTGTCTCTTCTGGTAACACCGATGACTTTCCTAATTTCATAAATCAAAATTCTGCTCTCCCGCGCCCTTGACAGAGGCCATGTTTGGTAGCACAGAATCAGCATAAATATACTGTTTATCGGCTGTTGCTTTGTTGCCAAACTAATGCTCCGGTATCTAAGCAGTGGAATGAGTATTATGGGAATTATGGAGTACCAACAATTTATCATAATCCATGGCAGAAAAGCAATATGTCGTGCAGAATACCTTGAAATTAAACAGCATGTAAATAATAATATTGAAGAATTTGATTTTGTTTTGAACACTTACATGTCTGTGGTTGAATGGTGAGAAATTAAGATGGGAAAGGCATCACAGCTGTCCCATGTGCACTACCTTGAGTTAAAAAATAAAAAAGGTGGCCCAAGTTACTTAGGAAATAAACGGTATAAGTTGCATACCATGGTTCTTGTGGGGAAGTAAGATGGAATGATGCAGGATCCACTGCACCAAGTACAGGAGAAATAAACATATATTGAAGGCGTGAAGAGGAAAACCAAATGCACATAGAGGGGTCGCCTTCATTTTATAAATAACAGGAAGTGAAGACATATAAAATTAGAACCAACATCATCCATAATAATAGCAATATTTTGCTCAAAAGGGCGAAAAATCACTGTCACAGTGCTAAGTGCCAACAGACAATGCTAATGAAAATATAAAACATGAATTCTTTGATACGCTTCAAGGAACTGTGGACCAGTCTCTAAGGAGAGGTGTATCAGGATAGTTATGGATGATCTAAACACAACAGTTTGAACAGACAACAGCAATTTTGAATTGATTATGAGCAAAAAGGTAATGGAAAGCAAACAGCAACATCTGTAGACTCAATGACCTGGTTATTTGAGTCAATCTGGAAGCTCACACATACACAAAGATAGTGATCTTCACAGACTGTAAAGTACTACTCGAACCAGTGAAGAATACAACAAATGAGGACATAACACATAAAATCAGAACAGAGCTAAATGCCATACAAAAGATCACACTCCAGTGGCTCCCCTCTCATGAGAGAGCCAATGTGCTATCCAAAGTAGATGGAAAAATTAAATGGAACAATACACCTATAAAGTGCCATATAAGGAGGCTAGAACCATCATTCATAGCCAATATAACATAAAATTGGAGAGAGTTACAGTCCAGACCCAATCCACCAGCTACAAAGACATCAGTAAACTGCAATCTTCCGCATGGGAACGGGCCACAGCAGATTACTGGGCCACCTATATCGGATCAAAATCTTCCAAACAAATGAATGTTCATGTGGAACAGGAGTTCAGACCCCTGAACACATACTTTAAGAATGCCCGGCCTATGAAGAACTAAGATGTCAGACCTGGCCAGATAGAGCAGAACAGAGGCAAAAAACTATGGGGTCTACTCTCATACCTGGAAAGGACTGGGGACTTCATCCTGGTGATAGGACTGACGATTTAACATGATCAGAAAAACCTGAATGCAGAAGAAGGAGTCAATCACAGAAGTGTACACAAAACCATCTGATGTTCACCAGAAGGATACACTGAAAACCAAATTGACCATTTCACAATAGATGAATTTGGAACACAGTTTCATCGTAAATAATGTTGAGCAATTTAGGAATTTATTGGCAGTTGGAAGTCGAAAGGAGTAGGCTTAACAGCCGCTGCCTGGACAAAATTAAAAATCTGTCCAGGTTATTTGTACTTTTGCCCAGGTGGCTTGTTAAGAGCAGCTATTGATGGTGCCTATCTGGCTGTGGGTGTACTTAGTTTTTGTGTCTAGAGTCTATTTTCATGGACTCGCACATCGGTTAAACCACCCTCCCAGAAACTGGTTGTATACAGACTCTATAGAGTCTTCTAAACCAGTATAAAAGACGTTACGTTAAGATCAGAAATGGAGTCGCTGCTTAAAGGATATGATGATAAGGAGAGGTGCCGACAGAATCAGACCATCACGTGATCTTAGCCACTATGGCAATAAAATTTAGGGCATTCAGGAAATGGCAGTTGAAACAAGCCATAAATAGAACACAAAAAAACCTAACAAATAAAGACACTAAATGGCTAAATTCAAGCTAAATCAGAGAAACAGATTTAAAATCCTTGGAAACCTTCTTAGTTCCACTCGTTCATCGTCAAGGAGTGGTCACCCTTGAGCGGTCCCATCTCAGGATCCAGTCGTTTCTGTAGCAGGAGCGTGCCGTCCAGTGTGATAGTAGTCTTTGGGAGCCTCACATATGAAACCATGGACAGCTATTGGTACAAGCTTGAGGAAGTGATTTTGTATATGTGTGAAGAGGTTCTTTGAAAGACAGATGTAAACAGCATAAGGAATGGCTAACAGAAAGTACATAGAACCTGATCAGCAAGAAAGAATATGTAACAAAAAATATGACATGTAAATGACAAGAAAAAATACAAAACAGTGCACATTATATTCTGAGCTAAACAAGAAAGTGAAAACGAGTACCAGACAAGATGAGAGAAAAAATGTAGATGAAAAGACTGTAAGACGCTGAGCAGCGCATGAGCTGCAGCGATCAGCAACCCATCACTGTCTGCTAGCGTCAGGGCCAGCGAAATACAGCTGCAAGGACCCTTCTACACCTCCATGCGGTGATCCTTGATAACAGGCTGCAGTAGGGCAGACTGGCTTAGGAGAAGGGAAGGCTAACCCGGTAAAAAAAAATGCCTGCTGAAGTTGGATGTGTTGACTGAAAGGTGCAAATATCGCAGCCAAGCTGTGAACCACAAAACAATGCATTCTGTTCTCTGGACTACATTCTGCTACTTAATGCCCTTTTTGGGCTTGGTAGCAGGAGATTGAGAACGAACAAAGCCAAGAGCCACTGCAAGACAAGTGACCTAAAGACGTGCAATAGAACTAGAATACTATCAAGAAAAAAACATGACCACAACACACCCGTGAAAAAGATACAGCGAGACAGATGGGTGGAATAATTTACAGATGCACTAAAAAATCCACCAATATTCCAGACTGACATAGATTCACCAAAGGAACACCTAAAAAACAATTTATAACTACCAACAAAACAAATGATCTTGTAAGCACTGTAACTACTAAAAAATGGGAAAAGTGCAGGACCAGATTGAATGTAAGTCATGAAAACCGGTATCTGAACTACCACAAATGCTACACTAGCTCTTCAAGAAGATATGAGGGAAAAGTGGTCATTCTTAAAAAGTGGAAAGAGGGTCAGCTAATTAAATTATTAAATAAAAAAATTTTTGCTTAATGCAGTAACTGGTAAGGAATAACACTCCTGACAGTGGCTGGAAAAGTCCAGATCAGGATAATGCCTGATCATATTAAACATGCTTTAGATGGAAAACTGAGAGAAGAACACTCAGTTTTCTGATAAAATAGCAACGCTCATAATTATTATAGAGGAATGACAGACACCTCTATATATGAACTTAATAAATTTTGGAAAGTCATTTGATAATATAGATCGAACAGTAATTTGGAAAATGTTTAAGCATTATGGAATATCAGATACATTTTACAAATTATAAAAGAATTCTTTTTCATGAAATCAATCCATCAGCCACGTGCTCTTCCTCATACATAGATGAAGCCAGATGTTTTTGTGTTGTAAGCATGCAGTTGTAGTCAATCAGGTTACATTCTTAATCGCCTCTTATGACTTGCTCTGTGGGGCAGTGGTGGTATTCTTATCTTTGTCATACTCAAAGATCCTGGCGAACCACTCAGGAACAGTTGCAACAGAACCAAAAGGACTGCTACTTCAGTAAATACTACTATTGTAACTACATCATTCTCTGGAATCAATAATTTTACTATTGATAATAATGCTAGTCCTACTGTTGCTAATAATAATGCTAATACTATTGCTTCTTCCATCTTAGAAAGTAACTCATGTGTATAGCTGACACATTTTGCCAGTGAAATCTGAATGTTGGGCCATATTGCCTCCAGATCAATTCGTAAATATGTGCTTCACCCTGCAGAACTAAACTCATCTGCGTGCCATTCTAGCAGATCCAAACAAGACCTTTTTAAGACATTTTGCATTCCTTGCTCAGTTTTTGGCTGTAATGAAAAGCTAAAAAATGAAATTGTCAGTTTTATTTATGAATTTGTTAGTATAATTGTAAAAAAAGCTGCAGCCTCAACTCACACTCACAGAGTGACTCTAAGACTCATCTATTAACTCCATATTTCCTGCTCAGCTTGAAAGCTGCAGTGTGTCGTGGCCATCAGTAGTGAAACTAATGTTGATAAACGTCATTCAAAGTTAAGGAACAGCATGATGTTAGTAATACTTTCACAATTTCTTTAGAGCATGAAATAATCTAATAAACTTAGTGTGTCTTGCAAGGACATCATGGAAGAGCAGGGCACACAATATTGAATATTGATTCAGGATAGGAATGTAGGTAGCTTGCCAAGTGTCTATCTTGCTAATCAGTCATGAGCACAACGAGTGGCTATGTCCCAGAATGTGTGTAATAAGGATGAGTTCTTTCTGATTTGATCTAACTAGGTGGTGCATGGACAGCCGTATCATGAAGAAGATGATCATTTCTCATCTTTGATGTCCATGTTCAACTTTAAGAGCTGATGGGTGAGAACGTCCTCGACAATGCAAGCCACATGTACAAATAGTACTAGAATTAAACAGTGATTATTTGACATGGTGAATCAGTAACAAATGCTAGGAACATGGCAGAGCGAGAAAAATCCATGGAGGCAAACATCGCCCTCAAAGCCGCCGCGGCGAAGTACAAACACACTCTCAAGCAAACAGCAAGAGAAAGCTGGAAAAATAAAACGGAAAGTCTAAACCTGGACAAAGACGGGAACAAGCTATGGAAGCTAGTCAGAGCCATGAACGACGAAACCCCGTCAAATAAACAAATTACTATCAAGCAGGGCGAGAACTTGATCACAGGTAAGAAAGCCGCAAACGCCTTTGTCGATCACTATGCCAGAGCAAACCACATCGAGGTCCCTGCAGATAAGCATACAGACATTAGCGAAGAGCTAAAGGGACACGAAAACATGAATACGGCTCCTGAAGAGCACATGATGGCCAAACTAACAATGCGCGAAATGGAAGAGGCTATGAGAACACTAAAGAAAAGGAAATCTCCCGGAAAGACGGGATAACAAACGAAATGCTGATGGGGCTGGGCCAAACAGCGAAGAAGAAACTGCTATCGGTCCTGAACCAAAGCTGGAAAAGGGGAATTGTACCACAGGCATGGAAAGATGCAATACTGGTACCAGTACCAAAAACAGGAAAGGACAAAACAGATCCAAATGGATACAGGCCCATAAGCCTACTGAGCTGTGTCGGCAAGCTGATGGAACGGATGATAAACACCAGACTGATGTGGCATCTGGAAGAAAAACGAATACTAATTCCACAGCAAGCCGGCTTTAGACAGCACAGATCCACTGAGGACCAGGTCATCCTCATAGCCCAGGAGATAGAAGATGCCTACCAGGCACAGAAACACACAGTAGCTGTTTGGGTGGATCTGGAAAAGGCATTTGACAAAGTCTGGAAAGATGGACTTAGAGTCAAGCTAAGAAGAAGTGATGTCTGTGGGAAGATGTACAAGTGGATCAACCACTACCTCAAACAAAGAACGGCCAGAGTCCAAGTACAAGGGCAGATGAGCAAAAAGGTGACACTCGAGCAGGGAGTACCCCAAGGGGGAGTATTGTCACCCACACTCTTCCTGGTATATATAAACGATATTACAGAGAATATATCAAGAAGAGTCCATAGCTCAATGTTTGCAGACGATCTGGCTATGTGGACCTCTGAAAAGAATCTCACCATAGCAAGAAATCGGATGCAGACGGCCCTAACATCGCTGGAAGAGTGGGCGAACTCATGGCTGGTCAAAATAAACGAGGAGAAAACCACATGCACAATATTCTCGCTTTCATTAAAACCCCAAAGTACCAAATTAAGTCTAAATGGCAAAATCCTGCAGCCAAACGACAACCCAACCTATCTGGGAGTCACATTTGATCGGCGCATGACATGGAAAAGTCAGATTGAGAGAAACCGAATGAAAGCCAGAGAAAGAATGGCAATCATGAGGAAACTTGCTGGCACAAGCTGGGGAGCAGACGAAGGCATACTAAAGAAACTGTATACTGGAAGAGTGAGACCAGTTCTCGAGTATGGCATTGCGGCATGGACAACAGCAGCGAAGGCGAACTTCGATAAAGTTAACAAACTTCAAAACCAAGCCATGAGAATTATAACAGGTGGCATGAAGTCAACGCCAATTGTAGAACTTGAAAAGATTACAAAACTGCAATCCATGACCGATAGAAGAGACTGCAGAGCCCAGCTGCAGTCAGAGAAACTCCGAAGACTGACGGACCATCCAATGCACCAGAGACTAAACAATTTGGGAAATGGGAAACTAAAGAGGAGAAACTTTGCAGCAATAGCCAAAACAAAGATGCACGAAGATCCCATAAACGCACTAACAACACCAAAACCCATCACTACTGTACGAAAACCTACCTGGAGGCAGGATATATTTCCAGAGGTGGTAGAAAATATACCAGGTATTGCAAACAAAAACTGCCAGACTGAAAAAGAAAGGAGAGACACTACCCTAAGCTTCATAACGAAAAGCTACCCAAGCATGGACTGGACCCATGCATACACCGACGGTTCTGTAACAAACACTACACAGAACGGAGGGGCAGGAGCATTCCTGAACCTACCAAATGGCAGAAAAATAACACTGTCATTCGCTACTGGTAAGTACACAAGCAATTTCAGAGCGGAGGCAGAGGCACTGAGGGCGGCAGTGGAAGAAATGGTGACACACAGTGAAAATGAGAGCCATATAGTCCTGCTGACAGATGCTCTCGCCGTAGTCACAGCGCTAAAAAGCCAGAAAAACACTGAGCTTAATGACTTAAGAGCAGCACTCTGCAAACTGTGCCAGCAGTCCGCACCAAAAAGGGTAGTGGTACAGTGGGTTCCGTCACACTGCAACATCCAAGGCAACGAGGAGGCAGACAGACTGGCAAAAGAAGGTGCAAGACTACCACAAACAGATTCTATTGTGACCCACGAAGAGTCCAAAAGGTTTATTAGGGCCAGATATATGGTCAAATGGGAAACAGAACATACTGGCTACACCAAAAACGATGCCTATTACCAGTTGAACCGAAGAGATCAGGTCGTTGTCTTCAGACTTCGCACTGGCCACAATAGACTGAGGTACCACCTATTCAACAAATTGAAGATAGGGTGTACCGACGAATGCCCGTGCGGTACTGGTAAAATGACCGCTGAACATCTGCTGCAGAACTGCCCGACATACGAGGATCAGAGAGAGCAGATGTGGCCATTACCAGTGGAACTGCAAGACAAGCTCTATGGCGGTGGCGAGAGCCTCAGGATGACCGCCGCTTTTTTCGAAAAAATTATGGTTACTGTCTGACTGCGTACGCAGAAGAAGAAGAAGAAGACATGGTGAATGTACTGTCAAGGCCTGTCAGTCAAGTGACTTCATAATTTGTGATCCAATCATACCAACTGATTGCACGATTACACCTCTGCCTGTGCTTATGGAAGGCTACAATGCACTTCTGATCACGCTGAAGAAGAATAATCCAGGCTTAGTAACCGTACAGCAGGGTAAAGATGACACAGATTATGTAAGTCTGTAGCTTGGTTTTCAGTGATAGCCTCTGCTATCTTCAGACTTGATGCAGGATATTCACAGAAGTGGTATCTAGGCTGGATGGCCACATGCATCAAAGTTGTGTTTGCTGCCCAGGTAAATGAAATCCTCAGTGGACTTGACATGGTTGCCATCGACAATAATTAATGTCATTTTGAGGATGCAGGCACGATTTTACATCTTAGTTTTTGCCCATGATCTGTGGAAGCATAATCTAGATGCAAGATCTTCAAGGTGTTCTAGTGGTTTTATCAGTCCCTGAGTGTGGGAGCCTGGTAGGACTGCATTATCTGTGTGGGCGAGGTTTGTCCCATGCAGAATATATAGATTGAAATACCCCATTTATGCAGAAATGGTTGCCTTCACTATTTTAACAGAATGAAGAAAGATTTACACGGAAGGGAGCAAATATCGCTCTGAATCACAGCAGAAAATGTTAATAACAATAGAAAGAACATGCACGATCATTCCGTGAGTATATTTCATGGCTGTTAGGCTCTGGCCAAGGCATGAGTCAATGACAGCTATAGAGGCATCAAACCTGCAAGGACTTGATCTACTGCCATGGCCATTCTGTGGTTCAGGGCAACAAAAGAGCTGACATCCTGGCTTCACATGCACCAATTATGGAAACACTAAATATGAATAGGAGTGACATTTTGAAGTCTATCAATGACTGGCTGTTAGATGATGACACCACAATAGATATCAGCGCAGCCGAAGACGGATGTGTCGGACCGAAACGTGCAAATATCGCAGCCAAGCTGTAAACTGGCGATACGACGCATTCCGTTCTCCGGACTACATCCTGCTACTTGCGAAGACCTGTACAAGGCTGGCTTGGTAGTGGGAGATTGAGAACGAACGTAGAAGAAGAAGAAGATAAATCAGCAATTCACAGACTACAGATCTTTGATATCAAACAAGGTTTAAGCAGACTGGTTGTGCAAGAGAGGATGGAGAAAAAGTTTTTACAACAATCAAACTACAAGAACCATCTGTATCCACATATTTCACCATTTGCTGAGAGACTGAGCATCTATGGGTGTGCCGAAAGTGCAGTGAAGTTAATTCTTAGGAACAGAACAGAATGCCCTATGTCCAGGCATCAGCCATTAACAAATGGATGTAACACAATCATCAGATGGAGTTCCTCTTTCAATCATATGTTCAGCTATTTAACTTCTTTTCTTTCTCTTTATTTTTCTCTCATATATACATACACCAGGACAGTCATTAAGTAACAGCAAATTAATTAATAACATTTTTACAAGAGTGTGAACCAGACTTTTTTTTGTGTCTTATCTTTCAACATAGTCTCCGTACCTGGCAACAGACTGTTCCACTAGCTTGTGGATGTCTTCTAGAAAAAAAGTCTTTAACAAATTGTGCACCCACTCTATTACCTCATTGTCACCGCCCTTAGGACCCATCTGATACACACTTTCCTATAACTGAGGTCATCACGGTTAATTTTTGTGCGCAGTGATGTGACTCATGATGAAATGTACAGCAATTTCATCAATAGTGACTCACCTGTTGCCACGAACTAGCTGATCAATCTGTTGTTTCACTGTGCCATGCTTGCTAGTCTCCCATGCCGCGGTTCATCAATAATGTTTTGTCTACCATTTAAAATATTTCTACCCATTCATACACTCTTCTCTGACTCAAGCAGCTGTCTCCATACTCAATCTTCATTTTTCTATATATTTCAGAAGGTTTCACACCCTCTGACCACAAAAAAATGAATAACACCTCGTTGTTTTTTCATGGTGCAAGTCAACAGATGGAGTGGCCATGTTGTATGTTACATTGAGCATGTGCATTCTGCTTGATTGTCACAATCCTTAAATGGAGTATTGCTAAAGAGCCATTTTGTGTCCTGAAATAAGATTTTTTGTTGTACACACTCTTCCATGCACTTTAGAATAAAATTACTGTTACTTAATGATAGTCCCTCATACATACACACGCATTGGACTAGTGCTTAAGTGACACAGCTCACAAGAAGATGCTGGGTTTGATCCCCATCACAGCATCGGCCGTTACCCCAGGAAGCAAACCCTTAGAAATTACAGGAGGAAGCAGACTCTTACATAAAATTCATGCCGAAGTTGGATGCACTGGGCCGACAGGTGCAAAATAAAAACCACAGTGCAACGCACACTGCTTTGGGGATTAGAGAAATAAGGCGCAGGCAAAAAGAAATTACACACGCATGTACACACATAAGAGATAAAACAAAATAAAATTATGTTTCATTACATTTAGCTTAGTATTAAATTGTGCAAAAAATACTAATAATAAAGTAGCAACAATAATGGTAGCAAAATAGCAAAACATACCTAGGTAATGATAGCACCATGTTACAATATGTTCATAAAAGTAACAAGAAGAATTAACAGCATTTTTCTTACACTTACAATGTCCTTTTTTTTGCTATCATAATTAAGCATAATTTCCTTTAAATTCAATTTGTTTGCCATTTTTCTGAGGCTTGTTGTTGTTGTTGAATGCCCACAAATAGGATCAAGATGCTGAGCAGCGCATGAGCTGCAGTGGTCAGCGACCCATAGCTGACTGCTAGCGTCAGGGCCAGCGAACCGTAGCTGCCAAGACCCTTCTACACCTCCACGCGGTGATCCTGGATAACAGGCTGCAGCAGGGCAGACTGGCTAAGGAGAAGGGATCGAAGAGGGAATGCTAACCCGGTACTCAAAAACTGCTTGCATAAGTCGGATGTGTTGGACCGAAAGGTGCAAATATTGCAGCCAAGCTGTAAACTACAATACAATGCATTCCATTCTCTGGACTACATTCTGCTATTTACCCTTTCAGGGTTTGGTAGCGGGAGATTGAGAACGAACGAAGAAGAAGAAGAATGCCCACAATGAGTATGTTTACTCTGTTGCATACCCTGAAAAGGGCATCAGATGGTAGGTTATAGTAGATTTACTCATGTTCTCAGCCTTTAATTTAACTAGAAAAGAGCAAGTCATCATCTTTACACTGAGAACTGGGCATCACAGATTCAAGGATCATCTTTACAACAAAATGAGGATTTAGACAGATGACAAGTATCCATGCAGGGAGCATACCATGACCGTGGAGCACATCCTGCAAAGCTGCATGCTCGCGTAGGAAAAGAAAGAACAATACTAGGCTCGCGAGACAGATATGAGACAAAAGCTGTATGGAGATAAAACATCCTTACAACTAACGGTGTCCTTTATAAGAGAAACCAGGACCTTGATCTGAGGATGAACGAAGAATATATTCTGAGCATGCTGATGAAAGTGGACCAGAGTCCTCCAGGCTATTATGCTATGCTTGACTTCATCTTCATATCGCTCACTACTATGGGATCACATTGAACCCCACTTCATTTGCCAAATTGTCATGAAACAGCCCGTTTCCAGGAAGTACTCCATGGAAATGAAGTGGGGTCTTGGTCAGTATGTTCAAGTGACCGTGACTAATATAGTCTGATCAGTAAATTTTGGTTGACTAGACATTAGTCTCTTCTTTCCTAGAGACTCGTTAAAAGGGGCAAAAGGACCATCCAATATTGAAAATATTTAATTTAAAAATGTACAGGTGCGTCCAGTATGTTGTTTAATGGGACTTGACTTGTAAAGTGGCTTGTAAAAAGCCAGAATGATAATATACATAAACCATACAGGTCAAACTTGGTAGTAGAGCTGAAAAGTAGTTAGAATCAAGATGGACTGAGCACATATTAAGTTAGAACCGAGATGGACTGAGCACTTATTAAGTTAGAACCGAGATGGACTGAGCACTTATTAAGTTAGAACCGAGGTGGACTGAGCACTTATTAAGTTAGAACCAAGATGGACTGAATACTTATTAAGTTAGCCCAAGATAAACTGAACACTTATTAAAATTGACATTTGAAGTAACATCAATTTTGTAAACAATCAAGAAATTTTTAATTTAATTCTAAACCTTGAACACCTGCATGACAATTCTTTACAGTATCTGGAAAATGGAGAAGATGCTTTTGTAAAGGTGAACGTGCTCGTTTCTCAGAAAAAAATGAATGAAAGCGCAAAACAGCTGGGTCTTAAAAAAAATTGTTTTTAAAATTTTATGTGTTTGCCTCACTAGTTTCTACTGGTGGAGGTGCGCCTATTCTGCCCCAGACCGTAGTCAATTTGGGCGATATTAAGACGCATAAACCAGTGCTTGGATGCGTGTGTGTATCTGTTTGTACCTAACCTGGTGTTTCCGTGATGTTCCTCCCGTTGTTCCTCGCTTTTAATTATCCTTTCATTATGTGTTT
Organism: Ariolimax columbianus; assembly: GCA_036924085.1. Lineage (NCBI taxonomy): Eukaryota > Metazoa > Mollusca > Gastropoda > Stylommatophora > Arionidae > Ariolimax > Ariolimax columbianus. The sequence goes on from JAVGWX010000006.1 coordinate 36,891,091, forward strand.
GCCTCACTAGTTTCTACTGGCGGAGGCGCGCCTATTCTTCTGCCCCAGACCGTAGTCTTTGATGATCCTCGTTGTCCGCCGTAGGTATTTGCACAAATATGCACAATTGTTTTCCTGGGACCATTTTGGGAATGAGTATATTTATTTTTCTTAATACTTGATTCGGATCTCTTTATTTATTTCCTGATTTAAATATATACACCCCCCCCCTTAAAAATTAAAAAAAATAAAATAAAACCCCATCATACATTTTATAAAAAATTGTGAAGATAGCAGTGTAGTGAGGAGTACAACGAGAATGAATGAAATGGAATGATTGGGAAATATGACAAACAATATCCTTGATACAAAAGAATTAAGAGTAAAATATAAATTAATTGAAAAGGGTCTTCCTTTTGTTGTGAGGCCCATCTGTGTTGACTTCCTTCCGTCTGGTCTTGGTGTATCAGGTTTTGCCTGCTCTCATATATTTTTCTATCGCAGCCATGTATTCCAACTTGTAAGCGATTTACTGATTTGTGTGCCACTTTGTAGATCCTTCGTTTCACCTGTGCCCTCTAGCTCTCGCAGTTAATTAGGTATTGAATGTGTGGTAGGCTCAGGAATAGAAATCAAAATTTAAAAAAAAACAAAACAACAACAAAAGAACAACAGAAAGGTAGATAATTGATTAAATAATTATAGATAAATAAGGTTCATGTAGTAGTAGTATAATTATATTAAGTGTAAGTATATAGTGGTGAGGATGCTCGCAGAAGGGATATACATATATAAACCTATATATACATACATAAGTGTAACTTAAAATGTCCACATATATATATACTCATACTTACATATCTACACACCTACATATGTACACACTGTACGGTTCGTGAATTGTCACAACCACTTGCTACATAACAGATGGGCTAATTGTAGTGTGGGTCCGTTACATCATCAGTCGACGTATTTCCCCACTGAATCCACAAGCAGCGACCACCGATCAACACGTGCAAGGCACAGGTGACACAGAAACTGTGACCAAGCTAGAGTAATCTACCGAGTTTATCGCCACATGGGTACTTGTGTGTTAATTAATTCACCCACGGATTATAATAGGTGTTTGAATACCAAAGGTGTTATTTATACCCTAGTCTCAAGTGTTGTGATACTAAAACCTTAACCTATTTATCAGAGATGGGCGAAAAACTCAAATGTCCCGTGTACACTCTGCGTGCATGTAACATAGAACTCTTGGAGGTTGAAAATCTAAAAGAGCCGGGTATTAGTCACTGTCTAGACACAAATTATAAACATAACAAAATTCCAATCCAATAGTGACCTACGCAAAGGTCAAAAAGAGGCAGGCCCTCTATCATGTAAAGACACAACATGCTAAGCACCTGTTTGTTTTAAGATTGCAAGTATATACAAAAAAAAGGACTTTTATACTTCATGTGTTGAAGAGGAAAGAGTACGTGAATGGCAGAAAAAATATTTAAATAAAGAGAGGCTTTTTTCCTTGATGGAAAGATAAAGAGGGGGGGGGGGGGGGGGGAATGAAAGAACTCTTTTATGGTCTCAATTTTATGATTATTTACACAAATGACATGAACTATGAAACAAAAGCTAATGTGTACAAGAAAATATAATTTTATCAACATAGATTAATATATGACATTTATATTTGTTAAAACAAATGGAAAACCAAATATTTAAATGATAATAGGTTTATGTTTTTTTAATATTGCTAATCGACCGTATTCATGATTATAATGCCTTTAAAGAATTGATTGAATATGCTTTATTTTCTTCTTATAATGTCCTCTTTTTACATCAGAAAGTAAGAAAATGTAATTTTCTGTTAAAATCCAATATGGTCATTGAATTTGTGTCTACAATTCTTGTTAACCATGTACAACAGCAATTCAAGGTTTCCTTGTGTAATAAATTGTACAAAATTAAAAAAAACTGACACTGGTCAAATGAATTATATTGGACGCATTTTTATCAAGAAAAAATAATTTTAGTAAAAGAAATTAAACACGTTTAAAAAAAACTTAATATTTTAAATCACATGTAACATAAGAGTAGTTATAATGTTTCATATAATATTTACTCAATATATAAAAGCATTTTCTTCTTAAAACAGTTTTCACCATGAAATATTGATATTGGATACATTGCTAAAAAATATTAACATGTTTGGGAACAACAATGCCGTATTAAAATCAGTGCCACTAAATGGGGGACTTTGGGTATCAACCATTGCTAAGCGGAGGGTGATAAATATGAAATTAAATATTATATTTAGATTATTATTAAATATCACATTATACTTGCATGTTTTTTTTATCTATCGAATAAAAATGTGCATACCACTTAAGTTATTAATGTTACATCTCAAAGTTGTCTCTGAGAGACACCTAAATAAAAATGTCACTTTGAAAGTATAAAAAGCCCTGTTCTAAAACATACATGAAACAATGTTAAACTGTCATGTAGACATCAATCAGTCATCAATTAAAACATTTTAGTTCCCTGTGGATGACGTGTATGTTTTCAACAAACACACACCAAGTACTCCTGTCCTTTGCCATCATTTCGAGGTATGTTCAATTCCTCCCTGTTTCCTTTATGTTTTGTCATGAGCTATCTTCTCAATGTAGTTTTCCTCTACTTCTCTTGCCTTAGGCATTCAAGAATAAAGACAGTTTTGTAATACTATCAACTGGTTTTCTTAGTGTGTGTCTCATCCAATGCCAGCCTTTTCTTTTCATGTCATGTTCTGCAGATTTCTGTCTGGTTCTTTACAGCAGTTCCACATTATGTAATCTCATCATACTGTTTTAATCTCTTTATTTTTGTCCCGTTGTTTCACATATCCACCTCAGTAATCTTATCATACTGTTTTAATTGAGCCAAACTACACATGTTGACAGCTATACATTTTTTTCTACAAATATGTTAGCTCTATAACTGTATGGCAATTCTTTAGTTTAGTATGTGAATTTTTGTGTGCTGTTTTCATATGTTCCGTTCTTGATAAAACCAAATATATTTCATAGCCTGTTTTATTTTTTGCTGCAATTGATAACCAGTTAAGCTGCAATCTTTCTCATATCATAGATGAAGTTACAAATACTTTTCAGGCGTAACTAATTATGTGATACATTTGAAAATATAAATAGGTAAGGAACATACATTGTGAAATAAAAAATAATAATCCCAAGCAAAGAAGGTATGGACAGAAATTTTAGGATTGTCAAGAATTAATTAAATTCATTTACAAATATTCTAGGCATCCGTGACGACAAACTTGTTCCTATTTCATAAGGTATCGTGGCCAGCATATCAGCCATGTTGCTTGCTGAGTTGGGTGAGTTGTAATCATCTTTGATAATATAAAATAGTGTATCAACAGTAACATTATCATCCACACGAACTGTTACTGCATCCATTGACACTCGACCCACTATCTCGTAGATCTTTCCTGCAATGTAAAAGCAGAACAAACCTAGTCTACAGTTATCTACAAATGTAAGTTTAACATAATAGAAGAGCTGTAGTTCTTTACTCTTTGCAATTTTCAGGACACCTTCTGTACAATAACACCTTAGACATTGAGGGAGCAAGAATCAAGAGAGAGAGATGTCATGGATGATATGGACAGAGTGAACAAATTGAAAGGTGATTATGGCTGAGGTGATAGACAGGGTGAAGAATGGATTTACACTGATGATAGAATGACAGATTATTAGATCATAATTATTAACTTAGTCAGGGAATGCAAAGCATGGTGGGAATGCAAAGCATGGTGCAACTGGAGTGCAGAATTTGAGGTTGGCCAGTTGACAAGGTGAGTGATGTTATAATATTTACCAATGGCAATATACTATGTAGTGGAAAATCAGGTTGGGTTTTGTTTCTCTGCTGCAGTAAGACAGAAGAGTTGTTGCTGAGCTGAGGGAGGGCATGCAGGAAAATAACCTCCAGTATGAGAATAGATATGGAGGCACTGAGGGTAGACGGAGGGGCCTGGCCAGTGGAGAAAGTGGTAGAGGAGAGGAAAGTGATGCGAAGCTTGAGGGAAGGGGGGGGGGGGGGGAGGGAAATAGGTGTGGAAAGAGTGCAATGGGGATTGATGCAAGAAAGGAGAACCTTTAATTGTTAATCTGCTGCTGCTTCTTTTAAATTGTATAGTTTGACTGGGACTGGTGGACAGAACCTATAAATATATAAAGGTAAAGGTCAGTCCCATTGCAACAACTGCCGTCAGGGATGCAGATAACTCTTCATGCACTTAGCCGCAGCCTATGTGAGGTGGAGTGGTCAGTTCCCTTCCTTGCTGTTTATACCTTCCTCGGGATCAAGACGCTGAGCAGCGCATAAGCTACAGTGGTCAGCGACCCATAGCTGACTGCTAGCGTCAGGGCCCGTGAACCAGAGCTGCCAAAACCCTTCTACACCTCCATGCGGTGATCCTGGATAACAGGCTGCAACAGAGCAGACTGGCTAAGGAGAAGGGATCGAAGAAGGAATGCTAACCCGGTACTAAAAAATGCTTGCTGAAGTCGGATGTGTTGGATCGAAAAGAGCATCTGGGGTAGTTGTCTCGCCGCCGCGATTCAATTTCAACCAGTGTTCGTAAAGCGATCTCAGTCCCGCCAGGCGGAGCGATAGCGCGGGCTTGCGGAAAACGCTCGCTCGTCTTTCCCTGTAGCGCTATTGGGGTGCGGTTTGTTTTGGCGTCTCCTCCACCGAGGTGCGCTTCTTTGGTCCGTATCGAGAAACGTTGTCAGTCCGTGGTGATTTATCTAAGGCTTATAGCAGAGCTCGACAGTTCGTCTCGCTGGTGGTCAGACTCGCGCAAAGAGCTTGTGACCGGCAAATGGAAAGCAGGAATCGTGCCTCAAGGTCCTGTGTTCTCCCGGGGACCAACCCTCGGGAGAAGGGCAGGCCGGCAGGCCAAATTGTCTCTAGTCCCAGTGAAATTCATCGCCGAGGTCGTTGGGATCCGTTCTGCACAGAGCGCTGCCATCCCTCCTCGAGCGAGCCCGGTCGGTCGATCGGTCGTCTGGTGCGTGTAGGGGCCCCTGTCAGGCGGTCCTAGGTCGACGAAGTGAGGGACGGGTGGAACAACCGTCCGTTCCGTCAGTCGGTCCCTGCGGCCGTCCCAGTGAGGCTTTTTACACACCCGTCCTCCGCCGACCGGTGTGTGCGCTACGTACGTCTCCGACAGATATCTGGTTGATCCTGCCAGTAGTCATATGCTTGTCTCAAAGATTAAGCCATGCATGTCTAAGTTCACACTGTCTCACGGTGAAACCGCGAATGGCTCATTAAATCAGTCGAGGTTCCTTAGATGACACGATCCTACTTGGATAACTGTGGCAATTCTAGAGCTGATACATGCTTACCAAGCTCCGACCCTCGCGGAAAGAGCGCTTTTATTAGTTCAAAACCAATCGTCGTTTCCCCTCGCGGGGTTGCGGCGTCCCCGCTGGTGACTCTGGATAACTTTGTGCTGATCGCATGGCCTCATGTGCCGGCGACGCATCTTTCAAATGTCTGCCCAATCAAATGTCGATGGTACGTGACATGCCTACCATGTTTGTAACGGGTAACGGGGAATCAGGGTTCGATTCCGGAGAGGGAGCATGAGAAACGGCTACCACATTCAAGGAAGGCAGCAGGCGAGCAACTTACCCACTCCCGGCACGGGGAGGTAGTGACGAAAAATAACAATACGGGACTCTTTCGAGGCCCCGTAATTGGAATGAGTACACTTTAAACCCTTTAACGAGAATCTATTGGAGGGCAAGTCTGGTGCCAGCAGCCGCGGTAATTCCAGCTCCAATAGTGTGTATTAAAGTTGTTGCAGTTAAAAAGCTCGTAGTTGGATCTCAGGCGCAGGCGGGCGGTCAAGCTTGCGCCGGTTCACTGCCCGTTGTCTCCTGCCCTACCGTCTGCCGGCTCTCTCCAATGGGTGCTCTTCGCTGAGCGTCCTGGGTGGCCGGCGCGTTTACTTTAAAAAATTAGAGTGTTCAAAGCAGGCCTCGGCTGCCTGAATAATGGTGCATGGAAAAATGGAATAGGACCTCGGTTCTATTTTGTTGGTTTTCGGAACTGGAGGTAATGATCAACAGGGACAAACGGGGGCATTCGTATTGCGGCGTTAGAGGTGAAATTCTTGGATCGCCGCAAGACGAGCTACTGCGAAAGCATTTGTCAAGAATGTTTTCATTAATCAAGAACGAAAGTCAGAGGCGCGAAGACGATCAGATACCGTCGTAGTTCTGACCATAAACGATGCCGACTAGCGATCCGCAGGAGTTGCTTTGATGACTCTGCGGGCAGCTTCCGGGAAACCAAAGTGTTTGGGTTCCGGGGGAAGTATGGTTGCAAAGCTGAAACTTAAAGGAATTGACGGAAGGGCACCACCAGGAGTGGAGCCTGCGGCTTAATTTGACTCAACACGGCCAACACTGAAATGACTGACATGCCGAGACCACTTTCCTTGGGTCCAATATGGAACGGGTGCTGGATTTGGATGCTTAGAAATCTGGGGTTATGCCCTCCGTGGCTCGGTTGGTCTGCATTCAGTGTTTGATAAAGAAATTGACGGAAGAGCATTACCAGGAGTGGAGCCTGCGGCTTAAATTGACTTAACACGCCAATACTGTAGAATGACTGTCAAATTGAGAGCACTTCCGTTGGGTCCAATAGTGAACGTGTGCTGGTATTAGACCCACGGAAGACAGGACAGTCATTGACAAAACTAAAAAGCCCTCTATTCATACGTCCGGTCTAATATTGAACGGGTGCTGGAAATAGACCCTCGGAAAACAGGTCAGTTTTACCCTACTAATGACAGGGCATTGCTACGGTAATCCTGCTTAACTCGAGAGGAGCCGCAGACATTTGGATCACGTACTAGGCTGATAAGCCAACGGCACGAGGCTACAAGGTGAGGGATTACGGCCGAACGCCTCTAAGCCAAAATCCCGCGCAAAAGCTCAGTACGATTGCAAGGGGAGGCTTTGACATGGTGGGGACCTGGGGCTCCAGCCCCGCCCGGTCGAGCCGCAGAATGAGGTCTCTGCCGTCCGCCGATCAAAGCGGGCGGGAAGCTGCTCGATATTCACCCCATACGGCGATGGGGTATGAAATTTGTAGAAGACTTAGTTCTCGGTCGGGGTGCCCTAAGCAGTAGATCAGCTACCTCACTGCGAACTGCTGAGACTCAACCCTTGACCATGAGATATGTCCGCACCAGGCGAACAACATCTCCGTGCAATGACCAGGCTTGTTCCCTGGTCAAATGCACTATTTCGAGAGGAATCACAGGTCGCTGACATTTGGTCCACGTGCTTGGCTGATAAGCTACCATCTGAGGGACTACGGCCGAACGCCTCTAAGCCAGAATCCCGCTCTAAATCTCAGCACCGCTGTGATGGGAGGCTACGACATGGCTGGGATTTGCGTCTCATCCCGGCCCGGTCGAGCCGCAGGAATGCACCTGGTAAAATGCACTCTTTCCTCGCTCTTTGCCTCTGTCTGCTATCAGTCATTCCAATGGACGCAGAAGAGATGCAGTCCAGCGGACATTGCATCTCCTGCCCTATGGTGACAACCTCCCGGGTGGCGGGGAATGCTAGGCGTACCATCACTGCAGATGAGCCGAGAAAATAAAGCGAGCAAAAAGATACCTCACACATATGCTACGTTTCTGGCAGGACGTGACGATCCTGGGAAAAAGTCACACTGGACTGCCTCTCTTCCGGGATAGTACAAACTAGTACATAGTCCATCATATCATTGCCAAACCCTATAGACACGAGTAGGGAAGACTCGATAGTCCTGCAAGACAACTTCCTAAGAGAGACAACTCTGACCAAAAACAACTGCTGCCTTGCAGTTAGGCTGGGGACAGCCAAAGGCTAATGAGGGCAACCCTACCTAAACGCCTGTTGAAATCGGATGCACTGAGCCACAGGCTAACAAATTAAAACAGTGCAACGTAAATATCGCTGTAAACAGCGTACGATGAAGAAGAAGGACCGAAAAGAGCAAATATCGCAGTCAAGCTGTAAACTATGACACAACACATTTTTTTCTGTGGACTACATTCTGCTATTTAAGCCCTTTTAGGGTTTGGTAACAGAAGATTGAGAACGAATAGAGCCAAGCCATATCTTCCTCAACACATACGTTAGGTACCCATTTACAGCTTGGTTGACTCAAGGAGCATTCATACCAGGAATGAACCACGCCCTAATTTTCTTCTGTCCATCCATGATTTCGAAACCTGGCACGGTGTAATCCCAGTCTTAGCAAGTAAGCTCACGGTCGGCTAGGATACATGCTCCATATATATATATATCACAATTTGTAGTAACAAAACTCTTTAGGGAAAATATTAGCACAGAATGCTGTGCATTAAAGAGAGTGTGAAAAACCTATAGGTAATGCACACATTCACATCAATACATGTACAAGCATTTCTCTAATTTCTTAGCAGTACATTAAAAATATTCAAAAGTGCATGCTACCCATATTCCCTTATTTAAAAACATTTAAAGAAAAATCTTATTTATGTTTCTTGAAACCTCAGTAAGAATTAGGATTATATACACACTGGAAAACAAATAACATAATATAAAAGCATTTTAATCATATAACATATGGTTAAAGAAAAATAATGAATTAACAGGATAAAACATTAATATTGTAATATTATGTATCAGTATGGTAGAATTGGTTAACAAAAAAACATTACTAACCGTACATATCAGTTAAGACTCCCTTGCCAGACAGTAGTCTGTTGTACCCATCCGCATATCCAAAACTGAAGGTGGCAATCTTTTCTGGTTTCATTAAACTGTGTAGGAATTCAACAGTTACAAACATATATGAAATGCTGAAATCATTTTGAACATTATCTAGCATAAATGCTCCTATTTAACATCTGCTTACAAAATATTTTCCCCATTACCAAAATGAGATTAAAGATCAAACCCTTGTTCTCTAAAATATTCTTAGACGCCATCTTTTTATTTCATGGGATGAAGTGGATGACAGAAAGAAAAGTAAACATTTTGTTGTCTGACTTAGACGCTCCTGACCTACTTTTGGATGTATAAATTGAAATAAAAACCGTAAAAGTGGGATAGAAATAAGAAAAACCATGCCTTTGCATTGTAACTTGTTAATATGGTTGCTAAGGATGCCAAAAGTGTTTTGCATGTGCCATCACGGTGCAGACGACCAAAATGACATTATAATTGCAGTTAAAAGATGGTTGCCCTGCTATTGACATGCACAAAAGGGGAGCAGCGTTCTGTTATCCATTTAAAAAAAATCAGAAAAGGGGTTAAACCTTCAGAAATTTATCTGTGAATAAAAAGTCCACTATGATGATGTTCGTCTGCATCATGATGGACACTCTTGATATCCTTAGCAATCATATTAACAAGTTACAATACTAAATCTTTGTTTTTTTTCTAATTTCTATCATACTTTTGAGGTTTTCATTTGAAGCCCCTTTGTAGTTTCTACAGAATGGGACAACCAGTCCTATGCCAAACTTCCCTAGTTATCATGTAAGACTCACTTGGCTGACTATAGGGTTATTATTTTGTGCTGTCATTTACGAATGAGTGAAAACATTCAGTTAAAACTGACAGTGGTTGACACTAGGAATGTTTCAAATTATAACCTTCTGAGTGAAGGTATGCAAAATTGTGATAAAAGAAAGAAAATGATAAGAACAAAATGAGAGAAAAGGTCAACAATGGGAACACTGTCACCTGTAGGTCTGATCGTATCCAACTTTTCGTCCTGCTTCTAAGGATTTGACCAGACTTGGTTTTGCTATCCAGGATAATGCAGGCCGCATCCCCATAGCCTGCATGGCTGAAGCAGACTCATGATCAAAGTCTGAAAGGTAAAGTTATTATATTTTATAGACAGGAAATAATAACATTTTATTACAGTTTTAATCAGTCAACTGACATAAGTATGAAGGTATGACGATTTATATAATTTGTTAGAGAAAATTTATAATGACAAATTATAATGACTGTTAGAATGGTACAGGAGTGTGTGTAGAATTAGGGAGGTATAGGAATCAGTCTACATTCATACTCTTAACCTGTTGGTCTGTCCGGTGTGCTCAGATGGCTGTTCTACTTAAAACAACATACAGATGAGCTGATACATATACTTACTAGGTGCCATGCCATACATTGCAATCCCAGGTCTCACAAAGTCTAAATCTAAGCCAAGGCCTTTAATAATAGCTGCAGAGTTTGCTGCATGTACTTTAACTCCATTGTTCCTGAAGAAAGAAAATCAATGTTGCAATTTGTTTTTTTAACACTTAAAAAAATTCAAGAATAACAATAGGAGAAACACTAGCAATAATAAACAAGGATACATAGCTGAATAACTTTATTGAGAGGTAACTTTATTGAGAGGAACATAAACAGATGATGTTATATTCCCTTTAGATGTGAGCTGGCAGCTCTTGACAGCACAATGTCTCCTGGACAAAAGCACACATCCTCCTCAATTGTTGTGGTGATGTATTGAGTGTGTTGTGTATGGTGGGAGCAGCCAGTTTCATAGATCGATCAACCCTGGATACAAAGTCAGGAGGTGCTTGACTAATGCCTTGTGGTCATGGCAGAATCTGCAGTTTGGTTCAGTGGGTCTATTCGATTCAGATATTTGCTGAGAGCGGCATAGCCTATTCTCATCTTGAAGATCAAACTCTAGTCTTTTCATTTCAGTTTCTTGGCTGAGTCCTTGGGATCTTGTTTTGCTTGGTGTTTGAAATATATTCGGCCTGTCTGGGATGTATCCCACTGATTTAACCACTACTGTCTCAAGTTCTTTCCAAGAATGTCCGCAGGTTGGTGGTGTGAAACTAGGTAGTGGTTGAGGTAGTATTGCCTCGCTCCTGGCCAGCTCAACAGCCTTCTCATTTTCTGGATCTCCAACACAGCAAAGATATCCACTGAGCATCACTTCTGTCCCATATCATCATCCATCATCATTGGTGTCTCAGTCTCTGCAGACCATGTGTGTGGTGTCCTGTGAGTTTTCTCCAGCTCTGTCTTCTGTATTTCAACACTGCTGAGAAGGCTGGCTTGCAGGGGTATTCCTTGATCTCTTCAGACTTTTTTTTTTAATGCAGTCAGAAGGCTTCTACAAGCATCGAAAGCCAATATCCCCCTTCCAACTGACTGTCTCCAACAGCTCAATCCTGAGCAATTGCTTCCCAGCTCTCATATGGGATGTTGCATGACACTCTTGCATTTCGTCCTTGAATCACAGTGTGGGATGGCCGATTCTCGTAGCTTCAATGGACAGCTGTCCATAGAGGATATCCTTTGGTAGTCTTTCATCTTCCATGTGGTAAACATGCCCCAACCACCAAAAATGTAGTTGGCTCAACAGCGAGTACATGCTGTGAGTGGTTGCTCAATGTAAGACCATATTATGTGGCACGCTCTCTTGCCACCCAATCCCCAGTATACGCCGTAGACACCTCGTGTGAAAGATGTTGAGCCGCAGTTCCAGCTTAGTGTAAGTTCTGCAAGTCTCATTTCCATACATGAAAGTGCCAAGAACGCAGGTCTAATAGACCCGGACCTTTGTGTAGTGAGACAGCACAGTGTTCTCCCAGACTCTCTTCGTCAGGCGGGTCATGACGGTACTCGTCCTGCCAAGCCTACCCCAAAAAAGGTGGACAAATTGGTAAATTAATTTGTAGATGATATTAATAGCAGGAAACCTTCGGTTTTTACAATAATAGATAGAATTTAAGTAACAAGGTTTTTAAAGCAATAAACAATGTTTTTCATTGTCTATTATTTTACACTTACATTTTTTTATTTTTAGGATGCATCTTATAGTAAATGTTGTGCAGAGCATTTTGGCAGGAAGCAGTCTGGTATACAAATAATGTGCTTACCTATATGGTTTTGTGGCTTCTTTAAATATGTCCAGCTGTTCCTGTGTAAAATGAGGATCATCCCAAGCCTGAGCAAAATGTGTCATTATGCTATGGACTGGGATTCTGTGGGCCTCACATGCCTGTGTTAGAGACACAATAAATTATACACGTGAAGCAGTTAATTGTTTTGATGGAAAGGGATACTGCATTTTATAAAGAATACGAACTATCATCGTGATCATTGTGTGTCATACTGACTGATGTCAGTCATCACATATCTTCTTCTTAGTTCTTAGTCAACCTGTAATTCCAGCAGGTTTCAGCTCTGGTATGAACTGAATGTAGCTGGAAGTAGGATTTCTTGCTTAACGGGCTAGGCTTGAGCAGCTTATTACTCAGTTGCGTTGGACAAGTTCTGTGGAGGGTGATTAACCAATGTGCGAGTCCATCTTAATACCCTCAAACACTAGAGCAAAGTAGACCCGTAGCCTGTTAGGTGCCATACATACTGCTCTAAACAAACCACCTAACCATGTCCAGTGTTATGCCGTATCACAAAGTTAGTCGACTCTTACAACATGCTTTCAGTGGGACACTGGAGCTATTCTTGTCCGTCATACACAAATACCACTCTGTATGTATTTGTGCACACGTAAAATACTTAATATGTCAGAGTTTGTATTGTCATGACAATATACATTATTGCATTTCTAGGACAATCATGGGAGACAGAAAGGGAGAGAGAGACAGAGAGAGATAGGGAAATAGAGAGAGAAAGAAAGAGTGCGACAGACATAAATAGAGAGAGAGAGAGAGAGAGACAAGTGGGATAAATTCATCATGTATCTCCACAACTTTATATTCACAGTGTTTTGATTGACTATCTTGTCTACTGTGGTATTAAACTGTATTTGAATGACAATGGTAGGTGACTCCTGAGAATCTGCAGCATGCAAAACTTGCTCATCATTCATACAAAGTTCCCTCACAAATGCATACATACATGCAGTAGATGTAAACAGAAAAGAGCGACAAAGCTGATAGAGGGATTCCAGAATTACAGTTATGAGGAAAGACAGAAAAACCGGCCTACAGTGTCTAGAAAAGAGAAGAATTTGAGGTGACTTAATACAGGTTTATAAGATGACCAGAGGAATTGATAAATTAGACTATTACAAGTTTTTCAAAATACAACCACCTACAAGAACAAGAGGGTATAGCTACAAATTAACTAAAGAGAGATCCAGATTAGATATTAGGAAACAGTTTTTTAGAGAGTGGTGAATGCTTGGAATGCACTGCCGCAGGAGGAAGTGGAGGCAGGGACAATTAATGCATTTAAGAATAAATTGAATGCGTATAGCTTTTAGAGCAAGGCAATGTAAATGAAACTGGTTGTATACAGACTGCAGAGTCTTCTAAACCAGTATGAAGACGTTAAGTTAAGTTTAACCAATGAGGAAAGAGAAAACATTATAGATTATGCCGTTGTGAGGGAAGATTAATTTAAGTATGCGAGAGATGTCAGAGCCTGAAAAGAACCATAAATTAGGTGTGATCACTTCCAAGTGACAATAAAGTCCCCTAGACTGATAAAATAAGACAGTCTGTATGAGACCGTAGACTAGACTGAGGACGATATCGGATAGAATAGTCTGACGATTATTCTAGCAATCGACTACACCCCAGGGTTGAAGAAGAGCAACTAAATAAGTCAGTGCTGGCTTACATTCATGAGACTAGAGATGTCATCACAATGGCATCCATTTCTTGACATCCCAGTATCAATTTTAACGACAACACTTGGCTGAAAATATAATGGGAAATATATCAGCTAAGAGGTTAAACAAAGAAACATATGATTAGATACAAGAAAGAAAATCATTTACTCGATCAGTTAACATATCTAACACTTGAGCAGAACATCAGAACTGCATACATTCTTTATTAGCAACCATATGAACAAATCACAAAAAAACAAACCATAAAAAAAATTAAATAAAGATACATTCATTTACAAATATAGATCAATCTTTTTCATATGTTTTATCTCCACAAATGTTTGTTATCAAATTGAAAATATGCATATAAAAAAAAAAAACTAATAGTAAAAAAATGGCACCAACTATCACATTAGATGAGCATTGAATATGTGTATAATATCATTATCTAGAATTAATAAAACAACATATGTTTAATAATTGTCTAGTTTGGATATCTTTGATTAATATTATAGGATTTACACAGAAAATGAGAAATGTGTTAATAGATTTTGTATCCTCATACAGCAGGGGGGGGGGGGGGGGGGGGTGTGTGTGCGGAGGATGATCTGGTTAAGGTTGTGAATTGTTGTTGTATAGTATCTTATTTCACCAACAGCCTTATGTAATTACACACTTTATTTGCCTTCTAAAACTTTTATAGTAAGGTTCACACTCATTGATACCCAGAATAAAAAAGAATAAGTACACTATCACATTCCAAGTATGTTATAAATGCTATTAAAGAGGATTGTTATTGGCGCTGGCATCCTCATCATGTAAAAAAAACAAACATTGCCATTATAATCAACCACTGCAAATGCTTGAACACATGCTTCCTATTTAAAGACCAGCAGTAGTTATAATGTAAGCTTCACATTGGAACAGAAATGTGAGCTTCACATTGGAACAGAAATGTGAGCTTCACATTGGAACAGAAATGTGAGCTTCACATTGGAACAGAAATGTGAGCTTCACATTGGAACAGAAATGTGAGCTTCACATTGGAACAGAAATGTGAGCTTCACATTGGAACAGAAATGTGAGCTTCATATTGGAACAGAAATGTGAGCTTCACATTGGAACAGAAATGTAAGCTTCACATTGGAACAGAAATGTAAGCTTCACATTGGAACAGAAATGTAAGCTTCACATTGGAACAGAAATGTAAGCTTTACATTGGAACAGAAATGTAAGCTTCACATTGGAACAGAAATGTAAGCTTCACATTGGAACAGAAATGTAAGCTTCACATTGGAACAGAAATGTAAGCTTCACATTGGAACAGAAATGTGAGCTTCTCATTGGAACAGAAATGTGAGTTTCACTTTGGAACAGAAATGTAAGCTTCACGTTGGAACAGAAATGTAAGCTTCACATTAGAACAGAAATGTGAATGACTGCAAAGGGCTTGGAAATATGCTTCCTTTAAATGAGGCAAGCTTCACTTAGGATCAATTAGATGAATGCTTAAATATATATTAGCGTTCAATAACCATATTACTTCCTCTCCTGTAAGAATATGGGTTTCATGGTATATGAGTGGTGTAGGGGTGCGGGTGGGGAGGAGTGGCAAAGGTGAAACAACAGAAAGAGGGATTGAAAAATATCAATTATTATTCTTTTTTTGTGGCAAAAACATAATTTAGCAGACACATCATCATCATCAGGTGCCTTGTCGGTTGGCGTTCATGGGCCTTCTTCCATTTCTATCACCTGTGTTGTTTACCAACTCTGCTGTTGATTGTCACCTGTGCCATTTTCTCAGGCTGTCCAACATCTTCTTTCCCTGCCTTCCTCTGTCTCTCTTTTCTGCTAACTTTCCCGTTGTGACAATGTGCTCCAAGCCACCTCTTCTCACAACATGCCCGAAAAAGAATGACTGCCTGGTTCTGATCTTTACAATAAGTTGTCTTTGTGTTTGTGCCTCTTCGATTACTATTGCATTCATCTTCCTTGCAGTCCATGGGATCCTCAGCATTCTTCTGTAAAACCACATCTCCATTGCTTCCATAGATCTATACGCTTTCTTGCTTATTGTCCACGATTCACTGCCAAATGTCAGTACTGGTTCCACATAACATCTAAGGACTCTTTCTCAGTTCCAGCGACAAGGTTTTGTAGCATAAGATTATGTTCATGGTCTGGAAGACCGATTTTGCTTGGGCTATTCTGCATTTTATTTCATAACTGCATCTTCCAATAATTGGAATGTTGGAAGCCTGAAAGAAATAGTAGATATAGGCACTACCTTCAAAGAAAACCAAGCATAACCTCATATCATCTCAATTATCTCACCTTAACTTGATTTATGTTCTTTAAAGGGGGTGAAAGGGGAATAGTCCATTGTGTGTCATCTATTTGACTTACTATATTTTCAATATTGCTTCTTATGGTTTTTTTAACACTGACATCCATCTTTTTTTATCTTCCTCTTGCTTTAAAACTTTGCTGTGGGATCAAGATGCTGAGCAGCGCATGAGCTGCAGTGGTAAGCAACCCATAGCTGACTGCTAGTGTCAGGGCCAGCGAACCAAAGCTGCCAAGACCCTTCTACACCTCCACGTGGTGATCCTGGATAACAGGCTGCAGCAGGGCAGATTGGCTAAGGAGAAGGGATCGAAAAGGGAATGCTAACTCGATACTAAAAAAATGCTTACTGAAGTCGGATGATTTGGACCGAAAGGTGCAAATATCGCAGTCAAGCTGTAAACTACGACACAACACATTCCTTTCTCTAGACTACATTCTGCTACTTAAGCCCTTTCAGGGTTTGGCTGGAAATTGAGAATGAACAGAGAAGAAGAAACAAATTAACATGTAATAACCTGTTGTTCTTGTGCCATCTTATGAAAGTTATTAAATTAAAAATTATTCAGAAACTTGCACTCACCTGTGACGCATTAACTGTGCCGTTCAAATTCTTTCCAAAAAAGATCATATTGTCATCTACCTTTCCTATCTTTGCTGCCCACTTGTCAATAAACTTTATATTTGTAGCAGTTGGGGTCAGACTGTATTCTAACATTGTGTCAATTTCTTCTTCCACACTGTTGCCTGAAATCAATATTATTGATTTAATTTGGGAATGATTGTATTAAAATCGGACCACTTCCCCTTTGCCCTCAAATAATCGCACCAATTTCCCTCACAACAATGGTAGTGAAGCCAAATCTAGATAGGATTATTTTGATGGACTGTTTGTCGATGAATAACTAAGGCAAAACTGCCAAGTTCATGACAGAAGTAGATAATAGTTATTTGCGGGATAAACTGTTTGGACACAATAAATGCCTGCAACAAACTGGCAGGTTCTTAATAAAAACAGATACAGTAGTTTGAGGGATAAATTGTTTGGAGACGAGAAAAGCCTGTTACAGACTGGCAGGTTGTTGAGGAAAACAGATATGACTATTTCAGGAACAAGTAGTTTGCCGACAAGAAAAACCTGCGAGAAACTTCAAATTTAATGAAAGCAACAGAAATTGTTCTTTGAGAAATAAATTGTTTTGTGTCATGAGAAGCTTGTGAAGCATACTGTTAAATGCATGAAGGCTTGTTTGAGAGATAAACTGTATGTTGACAAGAGGAGTTTGAAACAAAGTGCCAATTGTAAGAGAGCAATTGACGTTGCTGTTTGAGAGGTTCGAAGCTGTTATTTTACTGGAGTAGTTCCTGAATATTGGTTTTAACCTGTAGGAAACACTTGATGTTGTTTTGTTAGGAAAATTTCCTAATTCATATATTTCTTGAAGCGAGGAGTATTTGTCACCTAGAGGTTCAGAACTTCATTCTAGAGTAATTACCTCACTTTATGTTCAAATCTTGCTGGACTTGGTTTGATAAGCTGGACATGCAATGGATATTTTCACAGTATTATCGCTTCTCCAAGTTGATCCAACTGTGAATGGTTACCCAACAAGTCAGGGGAAAATCTAAGAGCCACATCAGATGGTATGAAGTTTACTCTTTGTTGTTGACACTTTTAACAATTTTCTGTTGTTGTAAAGTGCTCGCCTCTCTGTATTCTACTGGCTGAGGCACGCCCTTTTCCAACCCGGACTGCAACCTTTTAGGTGATATCAGGACGCATTAATCAATGCTTGGATGCATGTGTGTACGTTTTTATGTACATATGCTAGTTATGGCGTTCTCAGAGATCAACCCAACCAAAGTGCAATGGGAGGGCTTCACCCTGAAAGCATGTATGAAAGTTGTATAAGAGTGTGGTTGTTGGACAGAGTAAAATGAAACAGAGTGTGAGGAACTTTTAGCAATGAAAGGAACCAAGCACATAAGGGAACACCCAGTTGCAATAAAGTTGGCTCTGTGTAATCAATTTTCCATATTTTGTCTTTACTTTGTCAACTTTTAAAAAGCAAAGGCCACATTAATTTAATTAAGATAATGTTTAAGAAACTAAATATAACTAAAACAAATTTAATGAGTCTATAAATCTATAAATTATAAACAAATTCAAATGTAAATAATAATTACCCAAAACTTGTATGAAGTCAGTAACTCCATAGTCCCGTAATTCCTTCCCTTCAAAGGCTGTTGCAACTGCAAAATGGGAGATGCCACGCTTGCTCAGATATTTGGCCACCCCCACACTGCCGTGACCATAGGCATTGGCTTTGACCACAGCTATCACTTCTATAGTGGGATGAGCAAAGGTTATGATCTATTAGTCATACATTGCGAGGTTCAACTAAGAGTTACTTACTCTTGTTCATCCAATTGCACCACTTATCCTCCTCACAAGCAGAATCATTTTTCTCTAGAGACAAGTGAATCATGTCAGTCGTTGTCAGTCCGTGAAGTTGTAGGATTTCTATTGTCATGTATCAATATGCCACTTGGTCTTCTTTGTTACTTGTACCCGTATCTTCTTGTGTTATATGTACGCAATGATAGTTGATCAGATTGCCTTCTCACAAAATAACCAAGCAATTGTATTTTCGTGTCTCGCTATGTCAGGGCATGACAAATCCCGGATGACAGGTCGACATGGCGGCTAGAAATGTTGTTATGGTACCTAATATTTCAAGTCCATTCGAGAATAGTCTGAGAGTTGGCAACGGAGTTAAATGTAGATAAATGCACAGTCATCCACATGGGTAGATCTATAATGGAACATAATTATAGAATGAGAGAGAGAACAATATTAGAAAATTAGAAAAGGAAAGGGACCTAGGGGTTATAATAGATCATACAGGTAAGGTAAATGAGCAAGTCCAGGCATCAGTGAAAAAGGCAAATGCAATGTTAGGTATGACGAAAATAAATATTAAGCATATGAACTGATAGTGAAACTGTATACAGTATCGGTTAGACCTAGATTAGAGTACTGTGTTCAGAGGTGGAGTTAATATGGTAGAAGGGATGAAACATGCTGGAAAGGATTCGGAGAAGAGCGACAAAAAATGATAGTGGGATTCTGAAATTACAGTAATGAGGAAAGACTAAGAAAAACCGGCCTACAATGTCTATATAAGAGAAGAATTCTAGGTGATTTAATATAGGTTTATAAGATGATCAGTGGAAAGGATTATAAAAAGTTGTTCAAAATACAGTCGACTATAAGAACAAGAGGGCACAGCTACAAATAGTTAAAGAAAGGCTTAGATTAGATATGAAGAAATATTTTTATTATATCCAGAGAGTGGTGGATTGCATGAAATGCAGGACCACAATAAATAGTAGGGGCAGGTAAGTTAATGCATTCAAGAATATATTGGATGCACAGTTATTTTTAGATCTCCTTCTTCTTCGTTCGTTATCAATCTCCCACTACCAAACCCTGAAAGGGCTTAAGCAGCAGAATGTAGTCCAGAGAACGGAATGCGTTGTGTCGTAGTTTACAGCTTGGCTGCGATATTTGCACCTTTCGGTCCAACACATCCGACTTCAGCAAGCATTTTTTTAGTACAGGGTTAGCATTCTCTCTTCGATCCCTTCTCCTTAGCCAGTCTGCCCTGCTGCAGTCTGTTATCCAGGATCACCGCGTGGAGGTGTAGAAGGGTCTTGGCAGCTATGGTTCGCTGGCCCTGACGCTAGCAGTCAGCTATGGGTCGCTGACCACTACAGCCATGTGCTGCTCAGCATCTTGATCCCATTTTTAGATCAAACGGATCGAACTAAGAACTAAGAAAGAGATGCTAGCACACGCGCGAAGTGGCAAAGCTGACTGGGTTCAGCCAAATACAGCGTAGGAAACAAGTCAATTGGTAGCTAAGAGACGATCATTAGCCCGTCATTTTTTCTCATAGCCTAATAGCCAAAATTAGGCTGACCTTGCCTGACTGGATTTATATTTTAATAACAGGTGAATGATTATGTCCTTTTATGCACATGACTCAGCTTGCCCTTAAATTATCATCATGCTTCGTTACTGCTAGAGCTGATATATTGGCTCCTCAACTTCCTTACATACCACAGAGCTGATATATCGGCTCCTCAACTTCCTTACATATCATAGAGCTGATGTATCGACACCTCAACTTCCTTACATACCATAAATCTGATATATCGGCTCCACCCCTTTCTTACATACCATAGAGCTGATATATCGGCTCCTCCACTGTTTTACATACCATAGAGCTGATATATCGGCTCCACCCCTTTCTTACATACCATAGAGCTGATATATCGGCTCCTCAACTTCCTTATATACCATAGAGCTTATATATCGGCTCCTCAACTTCCTTACATACCATAGAGCTGATATATCGGCACCTCAACTTCCTTACATACCATAGAGCTGATATATCGGCTCCACCACTTTCTTTCATACCATAGAGCTGATATATCGGCTCCACCACTTTCTTTCATACCATAGAGCTGATATATCGGCTCCTCCACTGTTTTACATACCATAGAACTGATATATCGGCTCCTCAACTTCCTTACATACCATAGAGCTGACATATCGGCTCCTCAACTTCCTTATATACCATAGAGCTGATATATCGGCTCCTCAACTTCCTTACATGTCATAGAGCTGATATATCGGCTCCTCAACTTCCTTACATACCACAGAGCTGATATATCGGCTCCTCAACTTCCTTACATACCATAGAGCTGATATGTCGGCACCTCAACTTCCTTACATACCATAGAGCTGACATACTGGCTTGAACATTTCTCTTACTTATACATAACAATTTATCTGTAACAAGCATTCCTACATTTATAAATATACATCTACTTCATAGCGACAAATTTACTTTACAAAACAAAATGCGTTCAGAAGCCCATATTATTCCGGAGCAAGTGTGCTAATAACTTTTATGAGACATTCTATGCCACCCCTTATAATTTCCTCTCTTTTGCCTTGGATATAGACGAAGTTTGACACTGGTAGCAACGCTGTGCTGTATATAATGTCGTTGTTGATTGCCAGTTAGTTACCAAACTGATGTTCAGGTGTTTAACTAGTAGATTATTTTAATACTAATTGTTTAAAAACGACAACTTTTTGACATATTGTTTCTGTGTCTTTAAGTAAGTGCGCTTAAGAGTAATTTCATGCGCACTCTCAGTGAAGGTTTCTTTAGTAATTAATTTGACATAATAAAGTTTCTAGCCCTTTTAACAATCTTCCCTAGACACCTTCTATGTCATGTTTAAAGGATTGCAGTGTAGTTATTGTTTCTTTCAGTGATGTCAGTGTTTAGAAAAAAGTGTATTTATAACAAATTAGGTTGTACTCACTCACTCACTCACCAACACTCACTCACCAATACTCACTCACTCTCACTCATTTACTTACTCACTCTCACTGATTCACTCGCTCGCTCGCTCACTCACTCCCTCACTCACTCACTCACTCACTCACTCACTCACTCACTCACTCACTCACTCACTCACTCTCACTCATTTACTCACTCACTCTCACTCGCTCACTCACTCACTCGCTCATGCACTCACTTACTCACTCTCACTCAATCTCACTCATTTATTCAGTCACTCACTTACTCTCAATCACGCATCCACTCAATCAAATAATAAATCAATCAAACAACCAATTACCCCTTTCACCACGTAAATTCATTCACTCACATGTATTACTAAAACACAGGTGTGACTCTACAACACCTGCTCTAACGAGGACTAACTCACCACTATTACTATGTTAATACTACTACTACTACTACTGCTGGGACTACTGCTGATACGACGACTACTACTACTACTACTACTACTACTACTGATACTACTACTACTACTGATACTACTACTACTACTACTACTACTACTACTACTACTTCTACTACTACTATTACTACTGTTACTACTATTACTACTACTGATACTACTACTACTATTGATACTATTACTACTGATACTACTACTACTACTACTACTACTACTATTTCTACTGTTACTACTATTACTACTACTGATACTACTACTACTATTGATACTACTACTACTGATACTACTATTACTACTACTGATACTACTACTACTACTACTACTACTACTACTACTACTGATACTACTACTATTACTACTGATGCTTCTACTACTAATACTACTACTACTACTACTGACACTACTACTGCTACTACTGATATTACTTCTACTACTGATACTATTACTACTACTACTACTACTGATACTACTACTACTATTACTACTGATACTACTACTACTACTACTGATACTACTACTACTATTACTACTACTACTATTACTACTGATACTACTACTACTACCGCTACTACTTTTTTTTGTTGAGTTCGCCTTATTGCTCTATTCCTCCAGACGGTGTGCGTTGCACTTCGGTTTTAATTTTGCGGCTGTCGGCCCAGTGCCTCCGACTTCGGCATGCATTTTATGTTAGGGTCTGCCTCCTCCTGCATATTCTAAGGGTTTTCTTCCCCGGGGTAACGACCGGTGCAGTGATGGGGATCGAACCCAGCACCTTCGGCTTGTGAGCCGTGTCACTTAACCACTATCCCACGCGTCCCCACTGCTACTACTAATACTACTACTACTACTACTACTACTGCCACTACTGATACTACTACTGCTGCTAGTTAGTTAGTTGCCCCTCGCAAGCGTAGAGTCAGACATGTTTATTCAGATGTGACTGCATGTGACTGTACAGTCCGATCTGAGCGTGACAAACTCTACACTTGTAGGGCAGACGTGAGCAGCATTTGTAGTTGGGCATGTCGTATTCTTTCCTTTCGAGCAGCTCATTTTTCCTGCGCCCCTGCATGGTAGTCATCTGCCCAGTGGTGCAAGCGCCATGTGTGACAGCAGTGCGCCAGGCTGAGCAGTTCGGAGCAAGCAGCTCCAAGTCAGTAACATCAATGGAGAAACTTTTGAATTAGAATGTCATTGTATCGTTTCTTTTGTCTCCCCCCATCCCACGGCATGCGAGCGCTGTCTCGTCATGAGCTCACCGTACAAGTTATTTAGGAAAGCGCTAGTCAGACATGCGAGCAACGTGCCCTGTCCATCTAATCTGGGCTTTTTGTAGCACCGTATGGATGCCAGAGAGTCTAGCCTTGCTGAGGACTTCATAGTTTGGCACTCTGTCCTGCCAACCGATCCTGAAAAGTCTGCGGAGACAGTTTACCTGGAAATGATTACATTCCCTGACATGCCTGCTATAGACTGTCCATGTTTCGCATGCGTACGGAAGGGTGATTAACATAACAGCACGATGCACACTAATCTTGATGGTTACATTGATTTTCTGCGGGTCCCAAACATTTTTTCGTAGTCTTCCGAAAGCAGCACTCGCCTTAGAAATCCTGTTGTGGATCTCAGAGTCAATATTTTCCTCTCTGGTTTCGGTACTGCCATGTAGGTAAAGCTATCAACTGTGTTTAGGCAATGTCCATGTACAGTGACGTTTGGTTCGTGGCAGGGCTCCCCGGGCGCAGGTAGAAACGTTACCTCCGTTTTCTTCGTGTTAACAGTAAGACCATAATTAGTGCACGCAGTTGAAAACTCATTCATGATTTCCTACATGTCCTGTTCTGAGCACGTGTTAATTGCGCAATCGTCGGTAAAGAAGAGATCTAAGATAGTTGTTTTTTTCACTTTCGTGAGGGCCTTTAGGTGCCTCAGAGCGAATAGCTGCCCATCCGTCCGGTATCTGATCTGTATGCCAGTGTCACAGTCACGTGTTGCATCAAAAAGCTTGGCTGCAAAGACCATGCTAAAACGTGATGGGGGCCAGCACACAGCCCAGTTTGACTCCATTTATGACTGGGGATGATGTAGAGCGTTCACCATCATTGAGATCAGCACACATCCCTGTTTAACTTAATTTATGACTGGTTCACCATCATTCAGTACCCGGGTTGACATGCCATCATGAAACTGACGGACAACTATGATGAATTTTTCGGGACAACTGAATCTCGTCATGAGTCCATTCATGTTGACGGTATCAAATGTCAGGGTCAGGGAAAGTCGTGTACAGATTACCCTGTTAACGGTATCAAATGTCAGGGTCAGGTCAAGTCGTGTACAGACCACCCTGTTAACGGTGTCAAATGTCAGGGTCAGGTCAAGCCATGTACAGATCACCCTGTTAATGTGTGAAAGGCCTTTGTCAGGTCAGAAAATGTCAATCCAGATCACGATTCTGTTTCTGATATTTCTTTTGGACTCGACGAGCTGCAAAAATCATGTCAACCATCCCACGACCAGCTCGGAGTCCCACATTGGCTTTCTGGGAGTAGCTTCTGCTCGAGATGTGTTGTTAAGCTTGTTGAGCAAAACTGGAGCTAACTTTTTTTCCAGCGATCGATGGCAGGGAGATCCCTCTGTGGTTGTCACAAGATTGACGATTAAACTTGTGCTTGTACATTTGGACAATGGGGGGATCTTTCAGTTCCTGCGGCCATGACCTGAATACCAAATTAAGCTATAAGAGATAAGTTAGCTTGTGTAGCAGCACAGCTGCCTTGTAGAGCTCAGTAGAAATAGAATCTGACCTGGGGTCTTTGCCACTGAACATTAAGCTGATTGCTTTCTCAACCTCACCTGTACTGGACGGGATACCTAGCCTGTCATTGACTTTTATTTGAGGCATGCGTGGTATGGTTAATTCACTGCTAGTGTATGAACAGTTTAGGATAGCACTGAAATGCTCTGACCAGAATGTCGACTTTGTCGGTCATCAGTGCCGTGCCATAAGCATTAAGGACAGGAAATGAATGGTACGAACTGGTACCATAGACCGTCTTCAGGGCATCGTAAAACCGCTTTGAGTCATTTGTGTCTGTGTACTGCTGGATTTAATCTGATTTCCTGTTAAGCCATGTATCCTGCATAGTCCTGCGCTGGTTCTGGTCAATCCTGCGAATATTGATGAACGTGAACTTTTTGGAAGATGAGGAGGGATCGTCTTGGTGAAGTCTTAATAAACGATGTTTTTCATCCAGCAAAGTCTTAAAAGCCTCATCGTTGTCATCAAACCAGTCTTGATGTTTGGGAGCTGCATGACCCAAAAACTCAGAAGCGGTAGAGGAAACAGCATCCTTCAGAAAGGTTCATGTGTTCTCGAATGTTTCCGTACATGGCTGTGTGTTCGTCAGCCGGCTGTCCAGATCACTGGAAAAAAAAGCTTCTGCATGGAGCCCACTTTGCAGTTTAGAGATATTAAGTCTCTTCCTTGGTTTTCGACCTTGGTGATGTCGCCTAGGCTTTATGTGGAGGTTAAAATTTGACACAACGAGTCTGTGATCTGTCCAACACTCGGTCCCGTACACAGCCTTTATCACTCGCGCATCTCGTATGTCCCTCTCTTTGGTGAGCACATAGTCAATAAGATGCCACTGCTGAGAGCGGTGATGCATTCACAACATCTTGTTGTAAGTGAACAGCCGAAACATGGTGATGGTGATGGAGAGATCATAGGTGAACAGCCGAAACATGGTGTTGGTGATGGAGAGATCATAGGTGAACAGCCGAAACATGGTGTTGGTGATGGAGAGATCATGGGTGGACAGCCGAAACATGGTGTTGGTGATGGAGAGATCATGGGTGGACAGCCGAAACATGGTGTTGGTGATGGAGAGATCATGGGTGGACAGCCGAAACATGGTGTTGGTGATGGAGAGATCATGGGTGAACAGCCGAAACATGGTGTTGGTGATGGAGAGATCATAGGCGGTACAGAGGTCCAGCAGTAGCAACCCGTTGCTGTTGCACTTGCCCGTGCCATGTACGCCAAGTACACCTTCCCAGAACTGATGGTCGGCCCTTACTCTGGCATTCAAGTCACCAAGGATAACAAGCTTATCGGACTTTAGAACAGATAAGATGAGGGAGTTCAGCTCCTCATTTAATTTATCCTTGATGTCCTCAGGATTAGTCATTGTTGGGGCATAGGCGCTGATCACTGTAATTCTTCTTCTGTGTCCCAGTGAGAGTTGAACGGTCATTAACCGATCATTGATACCCTGTGGGTGGTCGAACAATCGCGTGGACTAGATGAGACTTGATGGCCAATCCGACACAGCCTCTCGTCTTTCTGTTATGTCGCGCCCACTCCAGAAGAGCGTGTATCCGCCCACAACCTCTGTGATCTGACCCACTCCTGGTAATCTGGTCTCGCTTAGACGAACCACATCTACCTTGTAGCGTGCCAAGTCTCTAGAAACTAGTGTCGTTCTCCTTTCAGGCCTATCACCTTTAGTGCTGTCAAGTAGTGTGCGCACATTCTACGCACGTTCTATGTGCTAAAGGAAGAGCCTTAATTCCACAATCAGACGGTAAATCTGATATAAATTTATGGCGTTGTAACTTGCGCTTAAATAGATTTAAGTGAGGCCAGTTTGCGCTGTCTTCAGCTTCACTCTTTCGTCCTCAGCCATCCTGGCCTAGTGGCATGACATAATCTAGACGACTTTGGATAGCACAGGATGCTGATTTTACATCAGCGTTTACTCCCTAAGTCCTTCCTGTTTAACAGGTAGCCCACAAGGCAGTGGGTACATTATTAAAACAAATTTCATAACAGAACAAGTATATACCATTTGTTTGCTAAATTCATACAACTGAAATGGTGACAAAAATACATTCATACATAAAAGCATGCATACATATATTTAGCAGATACTTGGTATATAGGAATGACGCCTCTTGATAAGACACCGCATACACTCATGCATATACGCATGTCTACATACACGCGTTTACATATGTCTGTAACTGAAACGCTTGAGATAACATACATGATTTTAACAAAGAAGTCCTACGATAAGTAAAACACTGACAGTTCATGTCACAAAGTAATATCCTAGAAAGGCTGTGCAGAAAAAAACTTGTCAATACGCAAGCAGTGAGCCTGTCAAGTCCACGGTTACTGCACTACACCTGACATTCACCTGACCTGGATCCACATAAAGATAACATTTTTCAATATACTCTACGACTGTCCTTCTTTGTTGACCACATGACTAGTTAGTAGTTAGTTAGTTGCCAGTGTTTATGCACGCAATACTATATATAGAATTCCTATCTATGCGGACGTTACTGCGAGCAATGGACCATGATGAGGGACGGAACGAACCTGAGAAAACAATCCCTCCAACACCAACAACTATAGAGGATAACCAACTGATAACGAAGGAAGAGGTGGTTGCAGCGGTAAAGACATTGAGAAGAGGGAAGGCAACCGGCGTGAACAATGTACCAGCAGAGCTCTTACATGCAGGTGGCGAGGTAGTGGTGGAAGGCCTGACACACATTTGTAACAAAATATGGGCGACAGGAAACTGGCCGGACTTATGGACAAAATCATTGGTTCTACCGTTACATAAGTCTGGAAACCTAAAGCTGTGCCAAAATTACAACAGAACAATAAGCCTCTTCAGGAACCATAGCAAGGTCATGCTTAAATTAATCCATGACCGATTTAAACCCCAAGCAAAGAACTTCATTGCTGAGAAGCAAGCATGGTTCAAACAGGGAAGAAGCACTACAGAACACATACGCGAGAAATATCTAGAACAGCGGCAACAACTGTATCATGTGTTTGTTGATTCTAAGAAGGCGTTTGATAGGATATGGTATAAAGAGCTATGAGCAACCACGAGGATGTATAAAATCAACGGAAATATTATAAAGGTCCTTGAACACCTGCATGACAAGGCGTCCAGCGCAGTTCTTATGAATGGGAGGCCTGCGGACTGGTTTCGCACATCAGTTCGTGTAAGACAGGGTTGTACAATCTCTCCAACTCTTTTCAATAAATTCCTTGAGAGAATTATGAGTAAATCACTTGAAGTTCACGTTGGTACTGTCAAGATAGGGGGCCGAACGATTACCAACCTTCGTTTTGCAGATGATGTCGACGGGTTGGCGGGTTCAGAAGCAGAACTCCAGGAATGGGTCAGAAGGCTCGATGAAACAGCTCTTGACTATGGTATAGAGATAAACGATGGAAAGACAAAATTAATGACCAACAAGCACAGGGCTTCAACAGCAGGATAAAAGCTAATGGCCAGGAACTCGAAGTGGTTAACCGTTTTAAATATCTGGGTTCTATTGTCAGTGATTAAGGGTCAAAATGCCAGGTGTTAGCCAGAATAGCACAGACAATAGCGGCGCTTGCACGGCTTAACAAAATCTGGCAAGATGAACGGTTAGCACTATGCACGAAAATCAGATTAATGCGTACACTGGTCTGGTTAATATTCCTCTATGCTTGTGAGACATGGACAGTTACAGCTAACCTTCAGCGATGGATACAGGCCTTGGAGATGAGATGTTTCCGAAAACTTTTAAACGTCACGTACAAAGATCGATTTATAAATGAGGAAATACGAGATATAATTACAACAGCAATAGGGCCTTTTGAAGACTTCTTGGCAACTGTCAAAAGAAGGAAACTCGCTTGTTGCGGTTACATATTGAGATCAAATAGTCTTGCAAATACGATCCTCCACGGAAAGGTGCATGGTAGACGATGAAGAGGCCGGCCCAAAAATAGGTAAAAGGACAACATAAAAAATGGACCAATCTCCGATCAGAAAAGGCACAGGCAGCGGTCGATGACAGAGAAGGGTGGCGTGGGATGGTGAAGATGTCTTCATGTGTGCCCTAACGACCTCACCGGTTACCGGATGACCTGACCTGAATGGACCATGTTCATGAATGGACCGTGGAGATATGACACCGGGCAACGGGGTTGCTTTTTCTGTTCTATTTTGTTTCTAAGGATCGACGTCACTGCACTTCGGGCATCCCCATAGATGCACAGTCTCTTCTAGCAAATGGCGTAGGGTATAGATGCTGATGGTCCCTGTAGCTCGCTGGTTGTACACTCTCCTGCTCCGTCCTCTCATGCGCCCTACTCCGCTCGAACCTCATTTAATGTCGAAAATGTGTATCCTGTATATTGCTGCTTCATCTATTGCGGTGTACTCATCTATCAGGCGGTGTCCTCATCTATCAGGCGGTGTCCTCATCTAGAAGGCAGTCATTGATTGATTTCAAAATGTCACTTCTATCCATCATTATTGTACCCATGATGGGAGCTTGTGAAGCCATGATGTCAGCTCTTTCATTACGTTGAACCCCAGCATGAGCAGGATAGTAGATCCATGTCAACTCTTGGAGGTTTTTAGGCCTCAACAGCGGCTTTCCACCCGTACCTAAGCCATCCCGTCTGTACCTTCTGAAGTACGGCTTTTGCGTCTGTCCCGATGACTGCGTTTGTTATATAAGTCTCAGATATCCATCTCAGCACTTATGTCACTGCTTCCGTCTCGTTGCCATTTCAACTAGCCGATGGCCATGTCAGGCTAATCGGATGGAACAAACACCAGAAATGAACGAACTAGTTGATCCAAATGGAAAATGTCGACACTTTTCCGTGGACACAGGTGTAAGACGTCGACTAGTGTGAATTACGGTAAAATCCGTGATATGGCCGCATCTAGATGGACATAACACGAGAGCAAAAATTAGTTGGGCAGGCCTATTGGACGCCATCTTGATGCCGTCTACTGCTGCTACTTCAACTGATACTACTACTACTATTACTATTACTACTACTATTACTGATACTACGACTATTATTACTGATACTATTACTGCTACTATTACTACTACTACTACTACTACTACTACTACTGCTGCTGCTACTACTACTAGTACTAATACTACTACTACTACTACTACTACTACTACTACTACTACTACTGCTGCTGCTACTACTACTAGTACTATTACTACTACTACTACTATTAATGATACTACGACTATTATGACTGATACTATTACTGCTGCTATTACTATTACTGATACTACTACTACTACTACTACTACTACTACTTCTACTACTGCTGCTACTACTACTACGACTACAGCTGCTGCTACTACTACTATTACTACTACTATTACTACTACTACTACTACTATTACTACTACTACTTCTACTACTACTACTACTATTACTACTAATACTACTACTACTACTACTACTACTACTACTACTACTACTACTACTTCCACATACACCGCTAAAAGTATTTCAATTATAAATATGAACTCACGAGTATGGCTGGCACACTGTGCATGTAACATCTGAATGTTGCTCCATATCGCCTCTAGATCGATCTTTAAGTATGTGCTTCTACCGGCACAGACAAACTCATCGGTATCACAGCCCAGCAGGTCACTGGAAGATCCTCTATGACTATTTTGCATTTTTTGCTCAGTTTTGAACTGCAATAAAACGATAAAAACAATGAAAGTTAGTGGTATCTCCAACAACAGTAAAGATAAGCAATTCTTATCTAGGAAAACATCATTAGTTCTTTCCGTCTTGTCAGACGATAGTAATTGTGCTTTCAAAAAAAAAAAAAGGTATGCGCCTACAGTCCATGACGGTAACGAATGTGACTCGTAAGACCAATCCGGGCAGAGAAGCGACTACCACAAGGAAAGTCAGAACAGTCTGTGTCATCGCATGGTGTGGTGTTTTTCCCTCAAACTCTAAATCTTTAGCCTATCAGCAATCAGTATCTCTTTTGTCTGTAAAAAGTAAAGTAAAGTTACCCATAACATTACTGACGTAGGGGTGTGAGGTGTTAGCGATCTCACATTTCAAAGGCTCGGCTATATGAGGGCGGTAGCCATCTCCTCTCCCTCGCCGCTTTTACTTCCCGGACTGAACCGGTACCCATTTAAGGCTGGGTCGACCCGGGAGCCGTTGCGATCTGAAAAAAACATTACCGTCTCAACTGGGGAATTAACCCAGGATCACTCAGATGCGAAGTCAGCGCCCTAACCACTGCGCTACGCGGCTCTGTATTCTATGCTTAATCATGCCCCTCCACGTAACACGATTCATGGCGTCCTGTTCCCATGATTCCAAATCTATGCTTGCATCATTTATATCCCGCTTGCATACATCCATGCACCGAAGTAGTGGCCGGCGGCCCTGATACCTTTCCCCCAACTGTAATTTCCCATAGAGAATATATTTTGGTATTTTGCCATCATCCATCCTCCGAATATTTCCCATCATTATGTAGCATGTCCTTTGTAGAACGTCGCTCCCATCACAGTCTGCCTGAAAGAAACTCGATCTCTTGCCAAAACTCCAGCCTCCGCCACAATCATACCGAGGCATTCCTGGATATTTTGGTGCCATGGTCTTCTTGGTCTACCCATTTCTCTTTTGCCAGGCACCATACCTTCCATCACCGTTCTCTCAAGACCATTGTGTCTCTTGATGTGACCAATGTATTTGCATTTGCATGTGTCCCAGCCATCGGAAAACATATACACTAAACTCTCACCTGATTTAGGTCTTCTGCAATAGTGTGTGGATGGTCAGCATTTCGGCCTATGTGAGGATCTCGGTTTTCTGTACCTTGTACTACCGTTGAATTCTCAACAATCTACGGAGGCAGCTCACGTGGAAGTGGTTTACTTTTCTAGCATGTCTGTTGTACACAGCTCACGTATCACTGTATGATGGTGAACATTACGGTTCGGTAGACTATGAGTTTCGTACCAAGACTAAGACCACTCAGATCACACACGCTTTCATGCAGCATCCCAAAGGCAGCACTGGCCTTGGAGATTCTGTTGTTGACCTCGGAGTCAATAGTAGTTATTTCCGGTAAGCTGCCATGATTCGTGAAGTTGCCTACTTATTGAAGTATCAAATATAGACTAGGTTCGAGTCACACAGTTCCGTGGTCAACGGGTTATTAGTTTGGCTTAGAAACAGACCATTTTCAAATCATGTAGCCATTGGTTATCTGTGACCGGACATGTCGTGGTTTTTTCTCCAGTCGACCCAACTGCAAATACATACCTGATGAAAACTAGGATAGATTCGTAGTCACCACAGAAGCTACAAGTTCGTGCTCTGTCATCGACACTTTCAACAATGAAACAACGGCGTGGACGGCGTGGGCTAGTGGTTAAGTGGCACGGCTCATAACCAGACGGTGCTGTGTTCAATCCCGGTCACAGCACCGGCCGTTACCCCGGGGAAGCAAACCTTTGAAAATGCAGGCGGAAGCAGACCCTTACATAAAATGCATGCTGTAGTCGGATGCACTGGACCGACAAAATAAAAACCACAGTGCAAAGCACAACACATTGGGAAGTGGAGTGGTGAGGCGAACGCAAAAAACAAAACAAAACAAACCCAACAAAACAAACAACTTAACACATATGGGGGCGCTCATATTCAATAAAGTTAGCTCTTTTAGTTATTTTCCATACCTAGCTCCTGATATAATTCTATTACTTCCTAATCTCTATATTATCAAGCGTAGACCAACCATAGACCTGAATCATCGTGTCGGTACTTACTTACTTCCCCTGTCCAAGGCACCACGTCACACTTCATTCTTCCAGTATCCAGCCACGTGGATTGCCCTGCTCCTACCACTCAGCAGGTCATCCATGCTACAAGTCTCAGGGAGGATTGGGCAGATCATCAGATGATCCTGGTCTTGTGTTACTCCACATTCGCATGTTTCATCATCCTTGTATTCCTATACATCTTTTCAGGTTTTTCCTGCATGGTGATACACCAGTTCGAAGGCTATTTGGTGACTTCCATGTTGAGTAAGGCAGGACATGTCCAGGCACAGGTTCCTTCCATAAC
The DNA here is from genome assembly GCA_036924085.1 of Ariolimax columbianus. NCBI lineage: Eukaryota > Metazoa > Mollusca > Gastropoda > Stylommatophora > Arionidae > Ariolimax > Ariolimax columbianus. The sequence continues at coordinate 36,923,915 of JAVGWX010000006.1, forward strand.
TCGATCTGTGTCAGCTGTTTCCAACTTTCGACGCGTCCATTTCCTGGACTAGTCTGTAGGGGCTGGGTTGACTGTAAGAAACTTCGTCTTGACTTTAGTCTTGGGCGCTGCACCTGATGTCCAAACATAGAGTGTCTTGGGTCATTTACCTATTTCTCTCTTTCTATCTCTGACGCGACAGTTCTTCGTATCTCCGATGGCGCTAGGCCGATTATGTCGATGATAGAGACACAAGGAATTGTGTTAGCTTCAATTTGAGTTATTTGATAAGTGTACCCCAATTTAACACAATAGAGGGAACCATTGTATTTTTGTTAAACAAAAACAACCTTCGGAAGATCACCAAGTTAAGATGGGAAACAGATGTGGTTATTTCAAAACTAGAAAGAAAGAGGCATTTAAAGCTGTGGAGCAATTTATTTCGAGCATAAAAGAAATTCACCATATGCAATAGTTAAAGTTAGTTGCCCATCGCAAGCAATGACAACGACATCATCAGACGGTTTTTGTCTTTATGGTACAACTGTCCCTGTATTTGGATCAAAGTGAAGAAAAAATGACGTTGATCATGGACCAGCTCCTCACCCTTGGTCCCGAGCCACCTTGGACCAGTAGCAAGACATTAAGTCGAGACGGCTGGAGTTAACAGGATGCAATCACTCTGCTCTTAGATTTCTTGACACCAGGGGTCACTAGAAACTTCCGGGATTCGATTGCCCACCGTTTCCGCACACCGCTTTGAGAGACGAGTGGCTTTCCTCTAGAATACACAGGCCACCAACAAATTAAATAATCAACATCAATTGGGGTAAAACGTCACGGAGTTATGTGGTTGACGTCTATTCTACCGGAACACGAAGAAGCAGTATTTTAACAACGTAGATCGCTACCCCAGTTGCAATTCTATATTTATATTTTTAAAAATGCAACAGGATACTAGTGTTGCAGTAACGTCATATGGCCCTAGTGCAGTGATCCTAACCTTTTATGGATCCCGGATCTTCTGAAGCCTATCGCAATACACCGAGAGCACGTACAATCTTCACTGCCAAGTGACGTTAAAAACGAACATAAATTATGGCCATGTTGTGTTCGTTTAGTATTAAAGCGTCCTATATTTCACTTTCCGAGTGTCTGCCGGGGTCTTTGTGTATGTCACAGACAGGAATAGCACCCCTGCCCCACAGAGAGCACGTCGCAAGAATCGACTAACTGTGATACATGACATAACACCGGTCATAGGTGGTTTATTTGGAGCAGCATAGATGGCGCCTAACAGGCTGCGGGTCTACTTTGTCCTAGTGCTTGAGTCTGTTAAGATGGACTCGCACATCAGTTAACTACCGTCTGTGGCACTTGTGCCAACACAGCAGAGTAATAATCTGCTCGAGCCTAGTCAGCTAGCTTAGCAGGAAATCCTCATTCCGGCTACATTCAGCTCACGTCAGAGCTGGGACCTGCACAGGAGCATTCATCCCTGTAGAAGTACAGGTCGATTAAGACTAAGACTAATAAATTTCCACAGACATAAAATGGTATATTAAGAAAGAAATAAACCACGTAGAGCACTCAATGCGTGTATCCGAGGAACATATGGTGGTAAATATCACCAAGACAGAAATGGAGAAAATGGAAAAGACTGCTTCCCTAATGAAATTATCTATAACATGGGATGAATAGCAAAGACCATGTTTGCTACACATTTTTAACGCAAGCTGAAAACAAGGAACTGTCTCCAATGTGGAAGAAGGCAAGAATTATCACCACCATTAAACATGGGAAGCACAACGTTGAAACTAGTAAGCTAAAGACCAGTTAGTCTACTCAGCCAGACTGGGGAAACTAAAGGCACGAGTCATTAACACTAGAATAACCTGGCATATGAAGTCACAAAAATACTTCTCCTCTAAAAAGCATATTTTCGTTGAAACAGATTATCTAAAGATCAGGTGACACATATCTTGCCGGGAATACAAGACTCAAATCAATAGAAAAAGAGGAAAAAGTTGCAGTCTGGAAAGATCTAAAAAAGTTTTTGATAGAATATGGAAGAGCTGACTAAAACTCAAACTACTGCAAATGGGTGTAACCAACTACATATATAGACGGATCAGTGATTACTTGTATAGCAGGACAGCATGATACAAATCCAAGGACACCTCAGCAAAAGGATGACGATGAAAATAAAACAAGGATTTTAGCAAGGTGGAATAATTTCAGCCGTGCTGTTTCTCAAGTGAGGTGGGGTCAGAGTGCATGCATCCTGAGTTACCCCCAGTCGTCTCGACATTTCTTGCCACTTGTCCAAGATAGTTTGGGACCAGAGAGCGATGTTGATGACCAGCGCAATATCTTCCACACTATAATCCAAATGCAATGCAAGTTACATCATCAAGACAAAACCGTCTGAGGATGTCGCCATCATCGCTTACGACAGGACAACTATCTTCAAATTTTTAAATATATATATATATCAAGGAAACAGTCTCAGAAAATTTGGTCAACATAAAATAAAAATTTATGGAAAACATTGGGCAAATTTAGACACCATGAAAAACGATAAAAGGAGTTCCACAGCAGACTTAATTGCTGGTCGGTAATGAAGAGTCAGAGACTTCAATATGTACTTAACCACAGCTTATATAATGTAGAGTAGAAAGGTCTCTTTCCAGAAGCGGACGCCAAGACTCACTTTTACATTTCAGGCATACAGATACATTAACGTATGAACACATCCTGAAATGAAGAGAGCTGCAGAGTATAAGATCAAATGTAGAGACGTACTTAGACAGCCTTACAACCAGTCTCAGGACTGATCATCCAGAGGATATGGTCAAATGGAGAGACGTGCTCAGACAACCTTACAACAAGTCTCAGGACTGATCGACCAGAGTATAAGGTCAAATGGAGAGACGTGCTCAGACAACCTTACAACCAGTCTCAAGACTGATCATCCAGAAGATACGGTCAAATGGAGAGACGTGCTCAGACAACCTTACAACCAGTCTCAGGACTGATCATCCAGAGTATAAGGTCAGATGGAGAGACGTGCTCAGACAACCTTACAACCAGTCTCAGGACTGATCAACTACAGGATACGGTCAAATGGAGAGACGTACTCAGACAACCTTACAACAAGTCTCAGGACTGATCGACCAGAGTATAAGGTCAAATGGAGAGACGTGCTCAGACAACCTTACAACAAGTCTCAAGACTGATTGACCCGAGTATAAGGTCAAATGGAGAGACGTGCTTAGACAACCTTACAATAAGTCTCAGGACTGATCAACAACCAGAGTATAAGGTCAAATAGAGAGACGTGCTCAGACAACCTTACAATCAGCCTCAGGACTGATCAACCAGAGTATAAGGTCAAATAGAGAGACGTGCTCAGACAACCTTACAACAAGCCTCAGGACTGATCAACCAGAGTATAAGGTCAAATAGAGAGACGTGCTCAGACAACCTTACAATAAGTCTCAGGACTGATCAACAACCAGAGTATTAGGTCAAATAGAGAGACGTGCTCAGACAACCTAACAATCAGCCTCAGGACTGATCAACAACCAGAGTATAAGGTCAAATAGAGAGACGTGCTCAAACAACCTTACAATCAGCCTCAGGACTGATCAACCAAAGTATAAGGTCAAATAGAGAGACGTGCTCAGATAACCTTACAACAAGCCTCAGGACTGATCAACCAGAGTATAAGGTCAAATAGAGAGACGTGCTCAGACAACCTTACAATAAGTCTCAGGACTGATCAACAACCAGAGTATAAGGTCAAATAGAGAGACGTGCTCAGACAACCTAACAATCAGCCTCAGGACTGATCAACAACCAGAGTATAAGGTCAAATAGAGAGACGTGCTCAGACAACCTTACAATCAGCCTCAGGACTGATCAACCAGAGTATACGGTCAAATAGAGAGACGTGCTCAGACAACATTACAACAAGCTTCAGGACCGATCAACCAGAGTATAAGGTCAAATAGAGAGACGTGCTCAGACAACCTTACAATAAGTCTCAGGACTGATCAACAACCAGAGTATAAGGTCAAATAGAGAGACGTGCTCAGACAACCTTACAATAAGTCTCAGGACTGATCAACAACCAGAGTATAAGGTCAAATAGAGAGACGTGCTCAGACAACCTTACAATAAGTCTCAGGACTGATCAACAACCAGAGTATAAGGTCAAATAGAGAGACGTGCTCAGACAACCTTACAATCAGCCTCAGGACTGACCAAAATGATGATGATGATGACTATTTTAGTTTAGTAAATGGTTTATTGCAAGGGTTGAAACAATACAGTCATACTTACTTTAGATATAAAGAATTATAAACAAATAAATATTTATAGTAAATGTTCATTATTGGTAAACGTAAAACGAAAAGTAAAACCATGCTGTAAGTAAAACCCCAGTTAATTAATTATTTTACACAAATACATATTTTAAGTAAATGCCTTTTTGAAGCAAGCGAACATAAAACTTTGTAAAGTGCCAAATTGAACACTTATTATATTTACAATAAAAAGTTAAGAGTAAACGACTTTAGCCCAACTTAAAATCGTAAATCCGACACTGATTGTTATTATTTACATTCGTAGAACGAACCTATTACTTTCTAAATGAAACAGAACAAACTAAGGACTCGACTAGTTTGCGTCAACCTGGCATGTACAGGCGAGGAAAACGAATATGCCTTTTAGCTTGCTTATATACTTCCTTTTGGGAATTTATAATCGACCTCGTCATACATTTTCCGAGAAAAGTACATTCGATTTCTGAGTGCGCGCGTATTCTTACACTGGTCACATCTTACTCTTCGCTCGATTCTTGTTGCTTTCTAAGTTACACGGAAACTGTAGAGTGCAACTACGGGTTACGGACTTGGCCAGCAAATCACCTTGGCAACGAGTTCGGAAAATAACGCAGACGCGAGTTACGCAACGAGAAAGCAGTGAGCACGCAGGTAAATTATTCAACTTTGTTATGCGGAATGGATATCACTGCACCCCCGGCAGACGTGCATGAATTCAATCTATTCAGCGAATGGTAAAGGGTTTGATCGGTTCAGGTATCTCGCAGGTTATACACATCCCTGCATCATCCTCTCATGCTCCTCCCCACTCTAAAAGCGTGTTTGATATCAAATGCATGCAGTACATTACGAGGATCTCTTTTACTAATGTCAGTGTTATCCTCTAAAAATTGGCCGTTGATTTAGTTCAATATTTTCCTCTTATCTATATCTAATCATTGATGATTGAGTTCAATAGATACGTTTTATCCATACACAATCATTGATTGAGGTAAACATGTTTTCCTGATCGATATCTAATAATTGATTGAGTTCAAATGTCTCTCAAATCTATATCTAATTATGTTTCTAAGAATAGACCACTGCACTCCGGGCATACCTATAGGTGTTTAGTCTCTCTCTCTCTCTCTCTCTCTCTCTCTCTCTCTCTCTCTCAGCAAATAGCGAAGGGCATGGATACTGATGGATCCTGCAGCTCGTTTGCAACTCTAAATGAAGTTACTCTGCAATCTCTAAAATTCGATATGAGCCAAGTTCAGCAAACAGATCGCCCCTGTGGAAATGAGCACTGGCTTCATCTCAGTGGAAGTATCAAGACTCCGACAGAAAGAGACAACATCGTTGAAATGTATGATACCATACCAAAAAAAAAAGAAGACTATTGGTCCCGTAACATTAGGGGCGAGAAAATAACCTGACAAAGGAAAGCAGATGAAGCGATAGGTAGAGCACAACTCTGAGCTCTGACTCGTGCAACAGTATGGTGACTCCCACTGCACTTGATGCTGTTCAAGACTATCCTAGAATGGAGGAGCTAGACGTCAAACCATCTATAGAAGATCTCAAGACAGCCATTGACAATTTGGCGCTGAGCAAAGCCTCGGGCAGCGACAGGGTCTCACCTGATCTGATCAAGAATTGTAAACAACACCACTCATGAAACCGCTACACTTGGTATACCACAATTGAAAAAAGGCCGTTATACCTCAAGATATGGCTTGGCTTGGTTTCGTTCGTTCTCAATCTCCCGCTACCCAAAGAAGAAGATCTCGAGCAATGTATGTTCTCCCTGACACAGCTCTCAGCAGAACACCCAAGGTTGGTCATACAGTGGATCCCATCTCACTGCAATATTGAAGGCAATGAAGCTGCAGACAAACTAGCAAAGAGTGGAGGAGCATCCCCACAAACAGACCTGAGTATCACATATAATGAGGCCAAGACCATAATTAAAGAGAACTCTAAAATGGGCTGATCAACACCCCGACTTCCGAAAAGAAGACAGCTACTATAACTTAACTAGAGAAGAGCAAGTCATCATCTTCAGACTGAGAATTGGGCATAACAGACTCAAGAGTCATCTTTACAACAAAATGAGGATTGGGACAGATGACAGGTGCCCATGTGGGGAGCATATCATGACCGTGGAACACCTCCTACGAAGCACCATGCTTACGCAGGAAAAGAGAGAACAATGCTGGTCTCGTGAGACAGATATGAGACAGAAGCTGTATGGAGATGAAACAGCCTTACAAACAACGGTGTCCTTTGTAAGAAAAGCCGGAACCTTGAGCTAAGGATGAACGAAGAAGAAGAAGAATCTCCCACTACCAAAACCTGAAAGGGCTTAAGTAGCAGAATGTAGTAACGAGAACGGAATGCGTTGTGTCGTAGTTTACAGCTTGACTGCGGTATTTGCACCTTTCGGTCCAACACATCCGACTTCAGCAAGCATTTTTTGAGTACCGGGTTAGCATTCTCTCTTCGATCCCTTCTCTTTAGCCAGTCTGCCCTGCTGCAGCCTGTTATCCAGGATCACCGCGTATACCTCAAGATATGAAGGATTAACAAATTATCCCATTATTCAAAAACAAAGGTGAAAGAAGTGACTGTAATAATTACAGAGGCCTCTCACAGCTCAGTGTTGTTGGCAAAGTATTTGCCAGAGTGATCTTACTACGGCTACACAAACTGGCTGAGCGCGTGTACGCAGTCACAATGTGGATTTCAATCTTGAAGATCATCGATCGACATGGCCTTCTCTCTACGACAGATACAAAAAAAAAAAATCAAAAAAAAATCACGCGAGAAAAACACATCTTTTTCCGTCACTTTCATCGATCTGACAAAAGCATTCGATTTTGTTAGAAGGGCTAGACTTTTAATCTATTTCATAACTGCTGATACATATTATTTTAAAGTTTGACATGTATTTCTGAAGCACTACTGTAATGATTTCAATATTGAGCTGTCAGCGTCTATCTCCTACTCATCGGAAACAAGTGGTACTTGAGTCAATGTGTGTGTATATCGGTCCAGTGTACTTATATTCTCTATATTATTCTATTAAACTTCTACTGCAGTTTGTAACCCCTACACATGTTTTCAACGGTACTAGTTATCTTCATGATTACTTCTATTATAGCAGTAGCATCATTCTTCATATGTTTCTTGCTCCTGTGATTTATTTTTACCACTAACAGTTCTGTATCAGTTGTTTCTTGTTTCTCAGTTTCAATTCTTATAAACAAAGTCTCCATTTGTTTGGGTCTCCTGCTGTCTATTCTTTCATGACTCGTCTTAACTTCTATAACCTTCTCATCTGCCTTCTGCGTATTCGCGCATGTCTCTGCTTTCTTTTACTTGTGGTGACTCCATTAATTTCACCAACGTGTCTTCGTTGCTGCGATATGGTAAATTCATCTCTTATTTCCTGTCTTCTTGTGGTTTGTTTTTGTAATTTATTGCCAAAGTTAGCAAATTTTGATCTAGTACTAAACCAGGTTTTTCTTGTTTCAACTCATTTTGGTAACTCCCGAATCGAAAACCTGAGCATTAATGTGCTTCCCGTCATTGATCATGTCCAATTTGCGTATCGCCTTGAAAAAAAAATTTCTGTCACTGACTTCTTTAATTTTTTCTTCTTATTTCTTCGTGTATTCTTCTCTTTGAGAAACGATTTTGTCATAGCTAGCCTCACCACCTATATCTATACGCTCTTTCTGTGGCTTATTTAAATTTTCTCTTCCAATTCGCTTGAAATACACGTATTTTATACTTTTTTTTTTCTGTGCCAGACTTTCTTCATTTCCGCCACTTGCACCTTTTCTTTGACTTCTACAATTCTTCGCTGCATGCTTTAACCTACTGCAGTTGTAACATCTTCTTTCTCTCCAATTATATTATATTCTGACTCTACACCCTATCATTATTTGTTTCTCGCAAATAGTCTTAGTCTTAGTCGAACTGTACTTCTACAGGGGCGAATGCCCCTGTGCAGGTTCCAGCTTTGGCGTCAGTTGGATGTAGACGGAATGAGGATTGACTGCTTAGCTGGCTAGGCTCGATCAGAATATTACCCTACTGTGTTGAGACAAGTGCCGCAGAGAGTGGTTAGCCGATGTGCAAGTTCATCTTAATATACTAAAACACTAAAGCAAATTAGACCCGCAGCCTGTTAGACGCAATCTATGCTGCTCTTAACAAACCACCCAACCATGACCGGCGTTTTGTCATGCCACACAGTTGGTCGACTCTTACGACACGCTCTCTGTGAGGCAGTGGTGATATTCTTGTCTGTGTCATACACAAAGATTCCGTGGCGAAGTGGTTAAGCCGTCGTGATCAGGTGGTGTGGGTTCGACTCCGGACTCCGCCGTCTTTTTCACGGGTGCTTGATGCGGAGTCCCCTGCATCTCGTAGTCGCCCCCTAGTCGTCTTGTCCTTGGCTTGCCACTGGGGTCGGGCGGCACGAGACGAGAGAGTGAGAATAAAAAGTAGTAGTTACTCCTTACTAATAATAGCACAAGCAAATAAATTATGCCATCATCGTCTACGATGGACAGGCGGCCTTTGCCTTTGCAAACACAAAGACCCCGGCAGAAGACTCGGAAAATATGCAATGTTATAACTAACCTTACATCGTTTCTTTGTGTTTCTCTAGGTGACAAGTGAGCTTCTGTCATGTCTTAATTAAATATATTCAGTAGTTATCAATTACTTAAACTATAAATACTGGTAGCATCTTACAATATACGATACTATATCATGAAACATACACAACAACTATTCTAACTTATAATAGTAGAGTTACAACGCGAACAAATAGTTTACCTAACTTGATTAATTTCTTAATCTTGGCTTGATACTTCCTCGGATGTCTGAGAAACTTGGTCTGTCCTGTCCTTCTACACGTATCACAGTTCTTTTTTTATACAAATTATCCTTCACAATCTTTCTTAGTCCTGGTTATTACTTATGTTTGGCACGGCGCCATTTAATAATACGTAATAGTAAACTTACGGTGGTTCCTAAACTATATAACTAACTTTCTTGGTCGATAGATATTGTTTAATTTCTAAGTGATAGGGAGATTCCATGGCGAAGTGTTTAAGCCGTCGGCCTCGTGATCAGGTGGTGTGGGTTCGACTCCATACTCCGCAGTCTTTTACACGGGAACATGTTGGAGAGCGTCCTGCATATCTAGTCGTCATGTCCTTGACTTGCCACTGCCATCGGGCGGCTCGAGACGAGAGAGTGAGGACAAAAAGTAGCAATTAAATTATGCTTTATCGTCTACGATGGAAGGCGGCCTTTGCCTTGATAGGCATGTGACATTTGACAGTGTCAGATATGAGGCAGGGGAGATATGTGACAGTGTCAGGTATGAGACAGGGGAGATATGTGACAGTGTCAGGTATGAGGCAGGGCAGATATGTGACAATGTCAGGTATGAGGCAGGGGAGATATGTGACAGTGTCAGATATGAGGCAGGGGAGATATGTGACAATGTCAGGCCTTTGCCTTGATAGGCATGTGACATTTGACAGTGTCAGATATGAGGCAGGGGAGATATGTGACAGTGTCAGGTATGAGACAGGGGAGATATGTGACAGTGTCAGGTATGAGGCAGGGCAGATATGTGACAATGTCAGGTATGAGGCAGGGGAGATATGTGACAGTGTCAGATATGAGGCAGGGGAGATATGTGACAATGTCAGGTATGAGCAGGGGTGATATGTGACAGTGTCAGGTGTGAGGCAGGGAGAAATGTGACAGTGTCAGGTATGAGGCAGGGCAGATATGTGACAATGTCAGGTATGACGCAGGGCAGATATTTGACAATGTCAGGTATGAGGCAGGGGAGATATGTGACAGTGTCAGGTATGAGGCAGGGCAGATATGTGACAGTGTTAGGTATGAGGCAGGGCAGATATGTGACAATGTCAGGTATGAGGCAGGGGAGATATGTGACAGTGTCAGGTATGAGGCAGGGAAGATATGTGACAGTGTCAGGTATGAGGCAGGGCAGATATGTGACAGTGTCAGGTATGAGGCAGGGAGATATGTGACAGTGTCAGGTATGAGGCAGGGCAGATATGTGACAATGTCAGATATGAGGCAGGGCAGATATTTGACAATGTCAGGTATGAGGCAGGGGAGATATGTGACAGTTTCAGGTATGAGGCAGGGGAGATATGTGACAGTGTCAGGTATGAGGCAGGGCCGATATTTGACAATGTCAGGTATGAGGCAGGGGAGATATGTGACAGTGTCAGGTATGAGGCAGGGCAGATATGTGACAGTGTCAGGTATGAGGCAGGGCAGATATGTGACAATGTCAGGTATGAGCAGGGGAGATATGTGACAGAGTCAGGTATGAGCCAGGGGTGATATGTGACAGTGTCAGATATGAGGCAGGGGAGATATGTGACAATGTCAGCTATGAGGCAGGGCAGATATGTGACAGTGTCGGGTATGAGGCAGGGCAGATATGTGACAATGTCAGGTATGAGGCAGGGCAGATATTTGACAATGTCAGGTATGAGGCAGGGCAGATATGTGACAGTGTCAGGTATGAGGCAGGGCAGATATGTGACAGTGTCAGGTATGAGGCAGGGCAGATATGTAACAATGTCAGGTATGAGGCAGGGGAGATATGTGACAGTGTCAGGTATGAGGCAGGGGAGATATGTGACAGTGTCAGGTATGAGGCAGGGCAGATATGTGACAGCGTCAGGTATGAGGCAGGGGAGATATGTGATAGTGTCAGGTATAAGGCAGGGCAGCTATGTGACAATGTCAGGTATAAGGCAGGGCAGATATGTGACAGTGTCAGGTATGAGGCAGGGCAGATATGTGACAGTGTCAGGTATGAGGGTTTCTTCAGGGATCTCGACAGGATCCCAATCATGATCCCCGAATCAACTTCCAATTTGGTTATTGAAAGCTAACTGTGACTTGGACATTGAAAGCTAACTGTGAGTTGGACATTAAAAGCTAACTGTGAGTTGGACATTGAAAGCTAACTGTGATTTGGACATTGGAAGCTAACTGTGATTTGGACATTGAAACTTAACTGTTACTTGGAAATTGAGAGTTAATTGTGACTTGATAGGAAACCATGAGATTAGGGAGAAAAGCTGCCGACGACGGATGTGTCGGACCGAAAGGTGCAAATATCGCAGTCAAGCTGTAAACTAGAGACACAACGGATTCCGTTCTGCGGACTACATACAGCTACTTGCAAAGCACTGTTTAGAAGAGAACGAACGCAGAAGAAGAAGAAGAAGAAAAAGAAGAAGAAGAAGAAGAACTTCGGGGGCTCAGACAGGTTAGTTTGAATCTGGTATCTCGAACTCGGTCTGGTTTCTAAATAAATAACTTTTCATTTTCTGAAATTCAGGTCAGCGTAAAGTTAGATGGTCAGAGTTCGTGCCGTTTGTTATTAGCGCTAATTCTCCTTAGTTTAGTGCGTTGTTCTGATTGTTAGACACGTGTTCGGGATCAAGATGCTGAGCAGCACATGAGCTGCAGTGGTCAGCGACCCATAGCTGATTGCTAGCGCCAGATCCAGCGAACCATAGCTGCCAAGACCCTTCTACACCTCCACGCGGTGATCCTGGATAACAGGCTGCAGCAGGGCAGACTGGCTAAGGAGAAGGGATCGAAGAGGGAATGCTAACCCGGTACTCAAAAAATGCTTGCTGAAGTCGAATGTGTTGGACCGAAAGGTGCAAATATCGCAGCCAAGCTGTAAACTACAACACAACGCATTCCGTTCCCTGGACTACATTCTGCTACTTACCCTTTCAGGGTTTGGTAGTGGAAGATTGAAAACTAACGAAGAAGAAGAAGAAGAAGAAGACACGTGTTCATGACATGTTAAATTTGGGGCTGATCCGAAAACTGTTAGATTGATAGGGGTAGGCAAAATTTAAGACGGATGGAGGGAGAATTAGCAGAGACGCCAATGCTGTAATGACTCGGTGTCCCAGGAAAAGTGATGAAGACATTTTTTTATGGAAAAGAGGGGTTCAGAGATGAAGCGCTGGCGTATAAGCCATCAGGCCAAGAAGAATTGTCGCACGAGCTTGCCCACGTGGGGAGGTTTTACCACGTGACTGGCGCTAAGCACAGCCATAGAAGAAGGCGGAGTTTGAGAACTCGATAAGTAGTGGAAACCTCGGGTTTGGCCAGACAATACGTAAGGGATCAGAATGTTGGGTGAATTAAAAAAAAAAGATCCCGTCACGCCATGCGGCACATAGGAAATATGGTGTTAGGCCCATATTATTTTGTAACCAATGGCACTTAGTGGATGATGTGGTCAGCATCACGCCGGCTGCCTTTACTTTCCGGATTTAACCGGTGCCTACTTAAGGTGAATTCAAAGGCTTGCATCAATTACTTTCGAACTACACCGGAGTCTGACTCCAATAATTATTTGTCGAACGTCAGTGGATCTCGAAAACTATTCGAAAAAGGGTACGGTCGTCAGAAGGATATAAGAGCCCATATGACTGAAGCTCAGATGTAACCCACACACCAACATTGTTTGAAAGATTGTACGATCGTCAGAATTTATTCGAACTCCTATGACTGAAATTCAATTCAGGTGTAGCACATAACCAGGGAACACATTCCAGTACACACGAGATATATCTTTTTTTCCCCAACGGAGACTAAACAGACTGAAGCTGCCTCACACTCTGATGCCAGACACGCTTCAAGAGAGGATGACCCCACGACTTAAGATGCTATTTAGATATTAGATGATATTGCTAGGGAGACGAGGATCAAGAAGAAAACTGGGTTTAGAAACACAGAAAATATCAGTCTAAACGTCGAAAACCTCTGATACGAGAACTTAGATTAATATAGATTAGACCAGGGCTCGTCAACCATTTTATATTTGGCGCCTACTTTAATGACTTTCGTGAGTGTACATTTTCCTTACTGCCCAGTAAAATCTACTTGATGAAAATATCCCGTTCGTCCACTGAGTATGTATATTTTGGATGTTTTTTTTTATACATCATCATCATCATCATCATCATCATCATGTGGGATAACCTTTGCAGAATGTCGCTCCCATCACAATCCGTCTGAAAGAAACTCGATCTCTTTCCAAATCTCCAGCCTGCTACAGAGTCATGCCCAAGAATTGCTATACATCCTGCTACCATCGCTTTCTTGGTATGTCTGTCTCTCTTTCCCGGCACTATACCTCGCATTACCGTTCTCTCAAGATCGTTGTGTCTTTTCATGTGGCCAGAGTATTTCAATTTGTTTGTTTATGATGGAATTTATGAACCAGTTCTCTTCTATGCCCAACTCCTGTCGAATGTCTGCATTCTTCTTTATTTTAATTTATGGTATTCTAAGAACCTTTCTATGACATTTCGACTTGAAGGACTCGATTCTCTCCTTGAGATTTGTGTAACTGTCCATGTTTCACAGCCATATGCTGTACCGGGAAAAACACTGGTTCTCATAATTTTCATTTTTGTTGGTTTGCTGGTATTCGTCCATAGCTTCCTCAAGTTGTGTAGCCTCAGCATTGCCATAATAATAATAATAATAATAATAATAATAATAATAATAATAATAATATATTTTAAATACAGAATGTAATTATTATGCTACCGCCCATTTGAAAGCTAAAATCGCCCACCAGTGGCTCCAGTGTCCAGGGTGAAGAGCACTGAGTCTATAATTGATGTAGCTGTATCCAGTTATGCAAAGAAATGAATAACCTTGTATTTTTGTGTGAAAGAATAAGTGTTTATGTTTTTGTTTTTAATGTGAGAGGGCAAATAATTAGGTTATCTTTAAGTCACTGTAACAATTTACCACAGTGTTTAGGATAGTCAGACCTGGTTGACAGTGGGCTGGTACACTTTCACACAAACACCAAGGTCATTACACTTTCAAGGATTTCGCTCTAAACAACTGGGAACCGTAGAAGCGCAATGCACAGGCACGCAGCTGAGCCGATGGCAAAACGTGTCCGCCCAGCTAAAAAAAAATTTGGTACTAGAGTAATCTGAAAAACTTAACTAAAGAAGAGCAGGTCATCATCTTCAGACTGAGAACTGGGCATAACAGACTCAACAAAATGAGGATTGGACCAGATGACAGGTGCCCATGTGGGGAGCATATCATGACCGTGGAACACATCCTACAAAACTGCACGCTCACGCAGGAAAGTAGAGAACAATACTGGCCTCGTGAGATAGATATGAGACAAAAGCTGTATGGAGATGAAACAGCCTTACAAACAACGGTGTCCTTTGTAAGAGAAACCGAAACCTTGATCTAAGGATGAACGAAGAAGACGAAGAAGAAGAAGAAGAAGAAGAAAAAGAGTTATTTGACAAAATTAAAGGCCAACCTTGTAATGTTGAGAACATCGCCCAAAGTGTGCCGTTGGTCAAGACAAATATGGGCCTAACACTATGTCTGTGCACAGACAATAGCTGCGCTTGCACGGTTTAACAATATCTGGCAAGATAAACGGTTAGCACCATGCACGAAAATCAGATTAATCCGTACACTGGTCCTGTCAATATTTTTCTATGCTTGTGAGACATAGACAGTTACAGCTGACCTTCAGCGAAGGATACAGGCTTTGGAGATGAGATGTTTCCGAAGACTTTTAAACGTTACGCACAAAGATCGAGTTACAAATGAGGAAATACGAGATAGAATTACAACAGCAAATAGGGCCTTTTGAAGACCTCTTGGCAACTGTCAAAAGATGGAAACTCGCTTGGTGCGGTCACATATCGAGATCAAATGGTCTTGCAAATACGATCCAAGGCATACGACGAAGAGGCCGTCCCAAAAAGAGGTGGGAGGGCAACATAACCGACCAGAAGAGGCACATGCAGCGGCTGCTGACAAAGATGGGTGTCGTGGGGTTGAGAGGATATCTTCATGTTTGCCCTAACGACCTCACCAGGGTGACCTGACCTAATCTGACCTGAATACCATGTTCCCAAATAAGCCACACTGGCCTGAAATTGGGATCGTTACATTTTTATACTCTTTTATTTGGAATACAATTTACATTAAATCAGTTATGCACAAACTATATGGTAGTATTCTGTGAATCTATATATCTCTGATTTCGTGTAACACGCACCTACGTCACTCACTTAAACTATAGTTACACTATATTATTACAGTTATATTGTATTGTTCTCCATTATTCTGATCACATCACAGGATGTTGGTAAATTTGATCGAACTACAATCGATGGTGTGAAGATACTAACATCTAGTTATGCAATTCGTACTGATCAGACTTTGTTCGTCAGCGTCAGGAAAACCTAATGACCAAGACCCTAGCTCACTTCCATTTAGTTCTGATTGGAAAAAAGTCTGGTTAACGAGATGAGATCGACGTGATTCCCGTAGTAGTGAGCGACACTCAGGTGAAGCCAAGCATTTCACAACAGCCTGGACCACATTAATCAGCACGCTCGAGATGTGGAGATCGCTAGTGCAATCCACCACCTAACGCCATTTATCGGCTCAGAAAGGAGTAAAGTTACTCATCGTATGCATTCTGCAGCAGCAGGAGCAGCAGCAGCAGCAGCAACAGCAACAACAACAACAACAACAACAAGAACAACAATAGAACTGTTTGGAGTCTGCTCTCAATATCTGTTCTTGGACTGTTCTTAATATCTGTTCTTGGACTGTTCTTAATATCTGTTCATGAACTGTTCTTAATATCTGTTCTTGGACTGTTCTTAATATGTGTTCTTGAACTGTTCTTAATATCTGTTCTTGGACTGTTCTTAATATCTGTTCTTGGACTGTTCTTAATATCTGTTCATGAACTGTTCTTAATATCTGTTCTTGGACTGTTCTTAATATGTGTTCTTGAACTGTTCTTAATATCTGTTCTTGGACTGTTCTTAATATGTGTTCTTGAACTGTTCTTAATATCTGTTCTTGGACTGTTCTTAATATGTGTTCTTGAACTGTTCTTAATATCTGTTCTTGGACTGTTGTTAATATGTGTTCTTGAACTGTTCTTAATATCTGTTCTTGCACTGTTTTTAATATGTGTTCTTGAACTGTTCTTAATATGTAATCTTGGACTGTCTTAATATATGTTTTTCGACTGCTCTTAATATCTGTTCTTGGACTGTTCTTAATATGTGTTCTTGAACTGTTCTTAATATGTATTCTTGGACTGTTCTTAATATCTGTTCTTGGACTGTTCTTAAAATGTATTCTTGGACTGCTCTTAATATATGTTCTTGGTCTGTTCTCAATATGTGTTCTTGGACTGCTCTTAATATCTTTTCTTGAACTGCTCTTAATATCTGTTCTTGGACTGTTCTCAATATGTGTTCTTGGACTGCTCTTAATATCTTTTCTTGAACTGCTCTTAATATCTGTTCTTGGACTGTTCTCAATATGTGTTCTTGAACTGCTCTTAATATATGTTCTTGGTCTGTTCTCAATATCTGTTCTTGGACTGTTCTCAATATGTGTTCTTGAACTGCTCTTAATATATGTTCTTGGTCTGTTCTCAATATCTGTTCTTGGACTGTTCTCAATATGCGTTCTTGGGCTTGGCTTTTATTATCTGCTGTCGATATGTTCTAGGACTTAATTCTCAATATATATTCTCAAATATAAATACTGGTTCTTGAAATCGGTTCTCTGTTCTTAGTGTCTGGTTCTTGAAATCGGTTCTCTGTTCTCAGTGTCTGGTTCTTGAACTCTCAAGCCTACACATTGCAGTTTCTCTTCTTTCTTCTGCATTGTTCTTCTGCGCTGCTCTGCATCTATTTATCAGTTGAGTCTCAAGCATAAATATGCAACTTTCAAACACAGAGTATCTCTGGTTATTTGAAAGTACATCTAACTCTGGTACAGCAATGGGCACTCAATCGGGCTACAGTCCGAACAAGCCCTGGACTGTCGCAACCGAGGTCTCTGCTCTTCCTCTGCTATCAATCAATCCTATTCCTGTCCTTTTCTGTCTTCTCGTTAAATACATCTCAGATTAATACTTTCTATTAGTCTACTAAACTTTCTCTGCATCTTCCCCTTTTTGTCCGCTAGTCAGTTTCTTGGTTTCCTTTCATTCGGTTATCGGCACTAAACTCACTCCTCCCCGTTAGCTCATTGGTCAAATAGTTATTCCCGCCACTTATATGGGACATGGCATACACTGTCTCTTTGTGTATCTTCCAGTTTGACTACCGTTCCACTAATTTGACCCAGCAACCTGTATTTCCCAGCCTGATTTAGTGGCAAATGGGGTAGTCGCTGAAAATTGGCTATCTGCTATCCCAATCGGCACAACCCGATTTTTTAATATAATGTACCATCCATTATCTCATATTCCTAACTGAGGCAATTCTTTTTCGAGATAAGAACCTTTACTTTAGTAAGAACTTCATTCTCATGATGGAAACAAGTAACCTGGGTCACCAAAACTGTGTTTCTCATGACCTTCGATTAGTTCTGTTATCTCTCTCTGCATTCGAAGTTGTCCCTATTACGTAATGCTCCTGTACTGCTCGCAATAAGGACGATGCCCTGTCACGTCTCTGTCATGCTTCAGGAAAACACCTCATTTAAAAAGAAATTATGAAGGACAATTCTTTTTTTGAAAAACCAGCATTTAAACATATTATCTCCTCTCATTAATGAGAACACGCACACACAGACATGAAAAATGGAATGTTGTAAATTTAACAGCAGTTCTCTATCAATTTTCACATGCAAACACATATTGTTTATATATGGGGAGCCAGCATCAACTAGCAAATCAGAATCTTAAATCAGGGGGAACCAGGGCAAATTGGGTACTCTGGCAAGACTACAGAAGACTGACAGCGAGTGTTCTGTAGCTATGCTTCAGCTGATACTAAGACGTGTGTATTGCTGTTGTTTGTGTTGACGAAACAGCTACACCTAGGCCAAAGTCCCTTTGCATCGGGTATGCGAGGTGTGTTTAAAAAGTAACCTATCTTAATTTTCGAGGAAACAAATGAAGCATGTTGTCCTTCGCCAAGGAGGTATATGAGACTGTCAAGACATGCGTGAACACCCATCCCCCCCCCCCCCGCTCCTTCCCAGATTACGGCAGTCGCTGGCAGTTAGCCTTTCAGTGTTAAGCGTCGTGAACATCCGTCTGGTTTTCATTCACCACGAAATGACGGAAAGAATTGAGCAGCGGTATTGCATTAGATTTGGTCAAAAAAGCTAGGCCATTCGGAAGATTCAACAAGCTCTCGGTGACGATGTAAAGAGCATCACACACATTAAGAAGGGGTGCAATAGCTTCAAAGATGGAGGGGCATCGGTGGGGAGCGGATTCCGTTCCGGTAGGCCCTCAATAAGCCGAAATGAGGAAGTCATTGACCAAGTACGGACCTTGGTCTTACAGAATCGTCGTGTCATCATTCGAGAACATGCGGGTGAGGTGGGGATAAGCATTGGTTCGGTACACTCCTCTTTGATCGTGGATTTGGCTATGCGGAGAGTTCGCGAAATTCGTGCCGACGCTGCTAACGATGGAACAGAAGCAACTACGTCTGAAGTCTCACATGACATGCTGGACATACTGGACATTCTGGACTACGCAAACCGCGATCCTGACTTTAAGAGTCCCTGGGATTGAGTCGTGAGTTTATGGTTACGATCCGAAAGCAAAGCGTCACAGCGGAAACATACAATATCCATGAGGCCGAAAAAAGTGAATCAGGTGTGCAACAATATCATGGTCAAGTTGACCGTTTTATTGGACTCCCGTGTAGTTGTGCATCACGAGTACTCACCACAGGGTCAAAACATTACCAAAGAGTACTACCTGAAGGCCATCAGTCGTCTTCGTGATGATGTTCGACGCAAACGACTGGACCTATGGACAATGGGAACTTGGCAACTCCATCGTGACAACACACCCGACCATTCTTCTCTGATTCAGTCTTCCTTGGACAAACACAACCTTCCACTAGTTCGCCAGTCTCCTTATTCTCCCGACATGGCTCCATGCGATTTGGGGCTGTTGTTCAAGCTGAAAATTCCGCCGAAAGGGACCCGATCTGAGTCACGAGAAGACATTATGACCCAGGTGTACTTCATTCCCAACGAGGCCTTTCTGAAATGCCTTCAACAATGGCGGAACCGCTGTGAGAAGTGTGTGGAGTCCATAGAAGAACACTTTGAAGGGGATTAGGGTTTCAGACATCTAAGTGAGTAATTGTATATTACCGGCCTAAAGTTCGGTTACTTTTTGAACACACTTAGTATGTATTGAAAAGCCTTTGAATTTCCTACTCACTTTAAAAACTAAACCAGCACGGTACTGGATATTTCACAAATAAATAAGATGAAATAAGTTGTGAAGTAAAGGAGATTGTAGAGCCAAGCATGAGTGATGTTACGACACGAATTGAGAGCAAACGAAGAGGCCTCATCCCTTCAGGTGTTGTCTGGATCTTTTGCCTTGATCGTGGTGGGGTTCATGATATGAGCTGGCTTCTTTGATTCAATAACACCCAAACATCGGACTCTGGATATGGATAAATAGACCATTCTGAGTCGATCAACGACCTACTCTTGGATGTTGACACTACAGTTGAAGAACTAACAATCCATAGATTGCAGAGAGGGGAGAGGTGATTAACGTCCGGTCAGGCAAATAATACTGATCAGACATGTTAGTCAGGGTCAGGTAAAATGTACTGGTCAAGACCCCCACCTCGCTGTTTTATGGCAGGCTGGTTAACGTGGTGGGGGATCGACGTGACCCTGTAGTAGTGAGCGACATGCAAAAAAACCAAACAAACCAAGCTTAGCACAACCGTCTGGAGGACCCTGAACTACCTTCATTAGCACGCTCGAAATGTGAGGAAATCTACTGCAACCATCCTTCTAAAGTCATTTCTAGGACGCACACAAGAATAATGCCAGAAAAATACAGAACTAAACGACTTAAAAGCAGTACTCTGTCAACTATGCCAGCAGTCCACGCCCAAAGAGTAGTGGTACACTGTAACATTCAAGGCAACGGGGAGGCAGACCGACTGGCAGAAGAAGGTGCAAAGTTACCACAACCAGATTCTAGTGTGACCTACGAAGAGTCCAAAAGGATTATTAGGGCTAGATACATGGCCAAATGGGAAACAGAGCATACTGGCTACACAAAAAATGATGCTTATTACCAGTTGAACAGAAGAGAGCAGGTCGTGGTCTTCAAACTCCGCACAGACCACAACAGACTGAGGTGCCACCTATTCAATAAACTGAAGATAGGTGCTACTGACGAATGCACCTATGGTACAGGGAAAATGACCGCTGAACATCTGCTGCAAAATTGCCCGACATACGGGGACCAGCGAAAGCACATGTGGCCATCACCAGTGCCAACACTAGGCAAACTCTATGGCAGTTTCGACAGCCTCAGGATGACCGCTGCTTTCTTCGAACAAATTCAAGTTGACGTCTGACAGTGTACAAAGAAGAAGAAGAAAAATATTTCAACAATCACACTCTTGCACAACTTTCACACGCGCCCTCAAAGTGAGACCCTTCCATTGCACTTTGGTTGTGCTGGCTTCTGAGAGTGCTCAAACCTAGCATAGGTTCATACAGACGTACACGTGCATCCAAGCACTAGTTTATGCGTCTTAATATGGCCCAATTGACTACGTTCTGGGGTAGAGTAGGCGCGTCTCCGCCAATAGAAACTAGTCAGGCAAACACGTAAAATAAAAAAAATAAAAAAAATATACTTTACTTAAACTCTGCAGAGTCTGTATACAACTAGTTTAATTTACATTACATTGCTCAAAAAGCTAAGCGCATCCAATCTATACCCTGTTATTTTTAATTTTCAATTGCCATGGTTCTTTTACTTGCACAGTGTACTTGCACGGGAGCTGCGAGTGTATCATCCGTTTCGGATAGGAATAGCGGTGATATCACTTCCCTCGAGACCAGCGGACGCTTGAGATGTATCTGATTGGAACTACTTTTTGTTTCGCGCTTTCCTAAGTTTGATTCTTGAGAGAAGTGGGTTTTCACTCTCAGCAATAGCGATCCCCATAAGGAGACAAAAGAGACTTAAATTATGGCCTTCTATCTAAAGAAGGCCATGGTTAAACTTGGGACTAGCAAGCAAATAATGCAAAATACATTACCACTGCAAGAGCATACATGGCGCTAATTGTTGCGGTCTTTAAACTTATGAGAAGAAGACAAGAGGATTTGACTTCTATGTATGCCCTTGCCTTACAATTGTTCTTTCTCAGTGATTTAATGTATGTGCATGGAAGCAAAGAGTAATCTCGGTCAGGGAATAAATACGGTTCAAGGCCTAACCACGTTGACTCGTTCATGCTCCAGTAGACAGACTGCCACAGTAGCCTGGCCAACGATGTGGATAGTTAAGTAAATCCCCACAATGGTATGTTTGATGAGGAGTCTCGTGTTGTACTACAGCGAGGAGGACCCTAGTCCACCTTTTTATTTCTCTTCTTCTTCTTTTTTCGTTCGCTTAAAAAAATGTGCATCTTCACTGGTCGTTGGTGGACTCGGATAGACTTGCACCTTTAAAAATGTCGTCGAGGGGTGAGAGTGTGTAGTTAAAAATATTATATGGCCTGTTCTGATTGAGATTTTTTGGTTTTAAGTACTCGACACGTGCTTTTGAATCTTTGTAGACTACAGAACGTTTATTATAATTTTAGCACACAATTAATCTTGGGGGAACCCAGTGGTCTTGAGGTAATGTGTTTGCCTTAGGTGCTGGAGGTCGCGGGTTCAAATCACGTTGGAGGCCGGGATTTTTTTCACGTGGATTATTCGGTAACAAATTTTCCTAATCTCTGAGTAGTGAGATCACACCCGTGTATAGTGGCGCGCACGTTGAAAATCCATTTGCAGTTGAAAATCGAAAAGGGTAGACTTTAACGGCCGCTGCTCGGGCACAATTCAAATTAAAAAATCTACTCAAATTAGTCTAGGGATTCTCACCCCACAGAGAATATGTCGCAAAAATGTGACTGTGTGGCTATAACATCAGGTCTTGGTTATATGGTTAGCGGACCGGTATAGATGGCACCTGACAGGCTAGGGATCTACCTTGCTCTAATTTACGCTTCAACAAACATTAGTCCCAAAAATAGGCGATCATATATTCTAGGCGCTACCAACTCAATGGTTGGTAATAGACATATAATATCCCCGTTACTAAATCACACAGCTCATGTGTCTTTTCGAACACAGATTTCAAATCGGTGACTTTGCGTCACCAATTGATGAATAGCTTATCCAAGATCATCATCATGTAGCATGCCCTTGGTAGAACGTCGCTCTCATCACAGTCATTAGATAAAAATCTCGATCAGCAGACAGTCTATTCACCTGTTCTACGATCATGTTTAAGGTGTCCTTGATGTCTTGTGTCCATCTACCCATTGGTGGCCTCTGCCTCCGCTTCCTGGATCAATGTCTTCTAGAAGTCCATTTTCTAGTCCGTCATGGCGCTTGATGTGGCCGAAACACTTCAGTTTCCGAGACATAACGTGGACATAGCGTCAGGCCTCTTCGACACTCGATCTTGCAGGATGGTTTTATTTGTTATTTTCTACATCCAAGGTATTTTGAGGATTCTTCTATAGCATTTTGTCTCGAAAGCCCCGACCCTCTTTCTTAATATTTGTGTAATGGTCCATGTCTCGCATCCTTACATTTCCATCAGGACATCGCATGTTCTGATGATCTTCAATTGTAATTCTTTGTTAGTATTGTATCTCCCATTTACATACTATTCAGTTTCTGCATCGCTTTGGACAAATCGTCCCCTTATTTTCCCTGTACATTCCCAATCGTTTATTATCATAGAGCCAAGGTATTCAAAGTAATCCACGTGTTCAATATCTTCATTACTAATAGTGATCTTGGGTTGGAGTCTGTGTGTGCCAATCATATTATTTTTTTAATTTTTTATATTGAGGAACAGATTTTTATCTTCACCATGCTTCTGAATGGACTTAAGCAATTGTATCAGGCCCTCAGCGCTGTTTAACTATATCCAAGATCACGTGACAAAAATGCTCGTCGTTCATTGGCGAGATGAAAATAAAATCTTGCTTGTTATGCTTGAACAACAATACCTAATGTTCTCCCCCCGGCACTTGCTTATTTTGAGCTATACAGTAGTGAAAGCACAACCTTATTAATTTGCGTTAAGGCGCTTAAAATCTAGGTTGAGTCATGTTATAAGAAAAAAGCGAATCGAATCATGGCGATGTAGAGTAGGAATAACATTAAACACAGCTAAGTTTAGCAAAGTGTATTATTTTACGATTTCTTTCAAAAACCGAAATGGTCTAAAGAAAGAAATACGCGGGTATTGATTCGTTTGATAATGAAAATCAAGCACAGCTTCCACTGGATGTCTTTATCTGCATGTTGTCTCTTGTATAAAATCCACTGTCTCTTGTAGTTTACATAAATGCTGCTGCTGTTGTTGAGTGCTCACAATGAGTAAGATTATGCTTCTGTGAGCCATGACAAGTGCGATAAGTGTCGGTTTGCAGTAGCTTTTCTGACATTCCGAGTGTGCTAATGAAGGTAGACCAGGGTCCTCTAGGCGGCTATGCTATGTTTGGCGTCATCTGCGTGTCGTTCACTACTACTGGGATCACGTCGACACCCCCCCCCCCTCCCACCCCCCACCCCCTATCTCGTTAGCCAGGCTGCCATGAAAATAGCCCGTTTCCAATGAGGTGGGGGTCTTAGCTAATATATTTGACCTGATCCTTACTAACATGTCTAACAGGTCCTTAATGTTTCTCGTCCTCTTTTGTCTAAGGGCCATTGGGTTTGATTCGGTATATTATATTCAATATGCAGTTATGTACGCCTCCAGATGTAAGAGATGTCACGGTAACCCACCACTAAAGAAACGTCGTCAAGCGTAAACTCAACTCAGCACAAAAAGCGTCATACAACGTTAACTATTCTTCGTAAGTCAGACGAGCGGCTCCCAAAGAAGCTTCTCTACGGCGAGCTGAGAGAGGGATGGCGCGAGAGAGGGCGCCCAAAGAAACGTTTTAAAGACGGTCTGAAGGACTCACTAAAAAGTTGCCAGATAGACATCGACACATGGGAATGTCTTGCGCAAAACAGATCTGACTGGAGAAGCGCAGTCAAATCGGGTGTAGCTGCCGGTGAAGATGACCGTGTTGTGAAAGCCCAGAACAGACGAGAGACGCGGAAATCCCGAGCAGCGGGAACACCATCCCCTTCTACAAACCTCGTGTGCCCGATATGTAGAAGATATTTTCGTGCTCGCATTGGCCTGTTCAGCCACATGCGCACCCACACCCAACAGGGAAATCTGTGACAAGGATGATGTCGGCGGTCCTCATCGGACAACGATGGACAGCTATTACTATTATTCTTCGTAAGGCACAAAGTCTAGAAAAAAAAGATTGATTCACTTCCATGCATATCTGGGCCTTAAGTTCGTTTCAAATCTGTGGTGCTAATGTATGCACATGCCTGGTTAAGCTATGCTGCATGTCGTTTAGACCAGATAATTCGCTGATATCTTCAACTTAACTTAAACATCTGTTGGCTACTAGGCCGTTGACATCGTTATGCACCATATAGTAAAAGATAAAGATCCCGTCATGTCATGTGGCGCATAAGAAATATGGTGTTAGGCCCATATTATTTTGTAACCAACGGCACGTAGTGGATGACGTAGTCAGCATCACGCCGGCCGCCTTTACTTCCCAGATTTTTTTGTTACCCAGTTTCTGAGGCTGGGGTCGAACACAGGAGCCGGTTTGTTATCAGAAAAAAAAATCACTTTGGCATAACACGAACAAGAAAATGAAATTGAGACAGAGGCGTCACTTTACTTCATTATTATCACAGCGGTTATTTCAATTGCTGAGATTAATAGGGGCAATTTATAAGGTTGAGGAATAAAGGTCGCTTGCCTATACAGTGGTCAGGTACTGTACAAGGTAGGTTTTATTTTACGACGTAAAGTCAGTAAGAAAGTCGCAAACTGATATGGGATAACTGACAAATGTAAGTGGTAGTTTCTGATGGTGTCATTACAAGACAGCTTTTGGACTACTTTAGGTATCAGACGTTAGGTTTCACATGCGCAGCTCAGATACAAAATGGCGTTCGTATTCACAGGGAGTACAAACAAAGAACAGCGTACCATTGTTCGTTGCAGGGTGTCGGGGAAGGGGGGCGGGGGGGGGGGAAGCTACTTTCTGCAAAGGATTTTAAAAACAAAACGCTTCCTGTTTATGTGAGAAGTATGTAGCGTAAAGCGGTGCATAATTCTCAAGGACGCTTAAAAATTGCTGATGAAGTCAGACCTGGTCGTCCTATTCACTGAATCTGACGTATCTTAACTAACTTAACGTCTTTATACTGGTTTAGAAGACTCTGCAGTCTGTATACAACCCAGTTCCATTTACAACACCTTCCTCTAGAAGCTGTACGCATCCAATCTGTTCTTAAATGCATTGACCGTCCATGCCTCCACCACCTCACTTGGCAATGCATTCCAAGCATTCACTACTCTCTGGCTAAAGAAATACTTCCTAATATCTAATCTGGACCTCTCCTTAGTCAACTTGTAGCTGTGCCCTCTTGTCCTTGTTGGTGGTTGTACTTTAAAAAACTTGTTATAGTCCACTTTATCCATTCCTCTGATCATCTTATACACCTGTATTAAGTCACCACGAATTCTTCTCTCTTCTAGACACTGAAGGCCAGTTCTTTTTAATCTTTCTTCATAACTGTAATTCTGGAATCCCACTATCAGCTTTGTCGCTCTTTTTTGTATTCTCTCCAGCATGTCTATATCCCCTCTCTGATAAGGATTCCACACCTGTACACAGTACTCCAATCTAGGTCTAACTAATGCTTTATACAGTTTGATTATCACTTCCTTGCTCCTATGTTTAATATTTCTTTTTATCATCCCTAACATTGCATTTGCCTTTTTTACTGCTACCTGAACTTGCTCCATCACCTTACATGTATGATCTATTATAACCCCTAAGTCCCTTTCTTTATCTATCTTTCTAATATTGTTCTCTCCCATTCTGTAATTATGTTCCATATTGGATTTACCCATGTGGATGACTGTACATTTATCTACATTAAACTCCATTTGCCAGATTACAGACCATTCTCGAATTTTATCTAAATCCGACCTCAATATATCTACTTCTGCTTTAGATGAGACACTACTGCATAGTTTCGTGTCATCAGCAAATTTTGCAATAATGGATCCCATACCTATGTCCAAATCATTTATATATATCAAGAATAAAATTGGTCCCAAAACCGAGCCCTGTGGCACTCCCCTTTTCACTTCACACCACTCAGAGTACTCCTTATTTATACCAACCCTTTGCCTTCTTCCCGTTAACCAATTTTCAATCCATTTGGCAACTTCCCCACCTATTCCATGTGATTTTAATTTTTGAAATAATCTTTGATGAGGTACTCTATCAAAGGCCTTTGCAAAATCCAGATAAATAACATCCACTGGCTCCCCTTTATCTAACATTTTGGTAACCTCCTCCATGAATTCTAATAGATTTGTTAAGCATGATCTCCCTCTGGTAAACCCATGCTGACTATTTCTAATTAGATTAAATTTGTCTAAATGCATTACAATGTTTTCTTTGATTATTGACTCTAACAATTTACAGACTATGCTCGTTAAGCTCACAGGTCTATAGTTTGCTATATCTGCCTTTTTGCCCTTTTTGAATAAGGGGATCACTCCCGCATCTTTCCAATCCCGTGGAACAATCCCTTGTGCAAGTGATTGAGAACATAATATAGCCAATGGTTTTGCTAATTGGTCTCTAATTTCAAACAGCAATTTTGGATGAATTCCATCTTGACCTGGACATTTATCCACTTTCAACCCCTCCGATTTTTTAAAAACCATTTCCTCTGTAATACAGATTGATCCTAATCCTGCTGTATCCATGTCTCTTTGAAAAATATCTACAGGCTCTGGGATCTTGGAGCAGTCCTCTTTTGTGTACATTGTGCCAAAGTAGTGATTGAGTAGATTTGCTGCCTCCCTATTTTCACTTATTTTTTTTCCTGTGCTGTCTATGAGAGGGCCTACATTGTCCTTTGATCTTTGTTTATTTCTAACATAAGAGAAGAAGCTTTTACTATCAGTCTTGATCCTCTGAGCAAGTTTCTTTTCGAAGTCTATTTTTGCTGTTTTATTTGCTTTCTGAGATATGTTCTGCTTGTCCAAATATTTTAAATATGTTTCTTTTGATTTACCTGCCTCTATATATTTTGTCCATGCTTCATTTTTAGCTCTTCTACATTTAACTACAATTTTAGTAATCCACTTTTTACGCTTGGGGTTTACTTCCCTATATGGAACACATTCCTCTTTTAGCGTTTCGAGAACTGCTTTAAAACTCACCCACTCCTGTTCAACATCTGTTCCTCTGACAATATCTTCCCAGATTATGTGGTTCGCTGCCTCTTTCATCCTCTTAACATCTGTCTTAGAGTAGTCATATGTTCGCGTGTTTATGTTCACTTCTTTCCCTGCAATAAGATCCCATCGGATGATTTGATGGTCACTTGAGCCAAACAGTTCCCCTACGGTAACGTTTTCAATCATATTTTCGCTTGTAGTAAAAACTAGGTCGAGTATGTTTTTGCCTCTGGTGGCTGTTACTACATGTTGAATTAAAAAATTTTAAGTTATGCATTTAACAAAAGGTTTTGACTCTACAAGCAAGTGCTTCTGCCATATCCCATTTTATTTCTGGAAAGTTGAAATCCCCCATTAATAATAATTTCCCTTCACTTGCCTTTACTTTGCTACTAATCAGCTCCTCATTTTCCTCCTTTTGACTTGATGGACATCTATAGCATACTCCAATCACTGTTTTTTCACCCCCACTTTCTATTTCACCCCATACACTTTCATTTTTGTTACCACGTGATAAATCCTCTCTGCTAGTTATATTAACAGAATTTATACAGAATAATAAAACACCACCCCCCTTAGCCTTGTCTCCAACTACCCTATCCTTCCTTAACCTTGTATTTCCCTCTATTTCAAATTCACCATCTGCAATGTCCTCATATGCCCATGATACTGTTAACCCTATTATATCTGGTTTTTCTTCCTCTACATACAGTTCCAATTCTTCTCTTTTATTTACAATGCTTCTCACATTTGCATAAAAAAATTTTAGTTTGCAATTTTGTTGTTTTTCCACTTTTTGTTTTTGCTGCATCATTTTAATGTTTGGTTTTCCACTACTTAATTCCCACTTCTCTGACCTAAACTCTCCCCTTTGACTACATCCTCTATAGCACCCTATCTGTGAGGCTGGTAGGTGAGATGATTCGAACTGACAAGTTAGTAGCAAAAAGCAGTGTAGCAGCTGCAGTGGGCTGTTGCAATGGTTTTTAACTTGCATAATTTAAATGGAGACGTCTCATTAATGACGAAGTGGTTTAATGTGAAGCGCAAATGTCACTGGGACAGCAGATCGAAGACCTCTATGCTGCAGGTTTTGGTGCACTGTTAAAGCGATGTGATAATTGTGCCAATGTTAGTGGAAGTATGTTGAAAAATAAGGGACAATGTAAATGTAATTGAAATAGTATATACGTTTATATCTCATTTGGAGGGGACGGCGTGGCCTAGTGGTTAAGTGGCACGGCTCACGACCCGAAGGTGCTGGGTTCGATCCCCATCACAGCACCGGCCGTTACCCCGGGGAAGCAAACCCTTAGAAAATGCAGGAGGGAGCAGACCCTTACATAAAACGCGTGCTGAAGTCGGATGCACTGGGCCGATAGGCGCAAAATAAAAAAAAAACCACAGTGCAACGCACACCGCCTTTGGGAATAGAAAAATAAGGCGAACGCGAAAAAAAATAAAAAAATATCTCATTTGGGATCAAGATGCTGAGCAGATGTAGTCAGCGACCAAAGCTGACTGATAGCTTCAGTGCCAGTGATCCAAAGCTGACTGATAGCTTCAGGGCCAGTGACCAAGAGCTGACTGATAGCTTCAGGGCCAGTGAACCAGAGCTGACTGATAGCTTCAGGGCCAGTGACCCCGAGCTGGCTGATAGCTTCAGGGCCAGTGAACCAGAGCTGACTGATAGCTTCAGGGCCAGTGACCCCGAGCTGGCTGATAGCTTCAGGGCCAGCGACCAAGAACTGACTGATAGTTTCAGGGCCAGCGACCAAGAGCTGGCTGATAGCTTCAGGGCCAGTGACCCCGAGCTGACTGATAGCTTCAGGGCCAGCGATCCCAACCCACCCTATCCCCATCCGCCTCCTATCCTTAGTGGGCTTCCGGATGACTAGATCTGCCTGATTCATTGTCGCGCAAGTCATCCACGCAGTAGATAACGCAATTCTAGGTCAAAGGAAGACGGCCAGGAAACCTGACGGACAGCGTCCACCCTGGCATTTCCTAGAGGAAAAGAAATTGGACAGGGCCAAGGGCGACCCCCCCCCCCCCTTCACCCCAACGTCTTAGAACGGCGCCGCCCACAAGATAAATTTAGGACAGCCGTCAAGAAGGACCTTGAACTCCACTACAACCCATTAGCCACATGACCGAGGAGATTCTGAGACTCAACGACGTAAGATCGTCATACCGTGCGATCAAAGCTCTCAGTTCCGACCTCTGCCAATGTTCCCCCCGGTGCACCGCAATGCCTGAATAAATCCGATGGATACCACTGCACCTGAATAGAGGAAATGGCTTGCAGGTGGGCAAAACATTACAACGCATCTTTAAACCATCATGTCCTTATCACTTCGTTGGTTCTACTCCGCGACTCTCTTACAGCAGACGTCGGACACATACCATAACAGACGTCCCATATTTCTGAAGTAAATGTTGCTATACAGAAACTGAAAGACGGCAGAGCCGTTCTTACATAATTCCTACTGAGATGTTAAACCACTCCACGTACGTACGTCAGCCACGCATTTAGCCTTCACCTACTATTCATGAGACCTCTACAAAAAGCTTTTATTTTACAGGTGAATCATAGCCCTTTGTAGGCCATCAGTAGGTCATGGCTGAATATACGCACGTTAACACAGGTATTTGCCAGTTGAAAAATTATACGTTCAATTACAAGTGGTTTTTGAATGATTTATCTTCAGATTACGCGGATTGGGACCAGCCGATTTTTTTAGGAAGGGCAAGTAGGTTGTTGTAAAAGATTTTGTAAAGTAGATCTGTTTATTCTTTTTATTTAGATGCAATAAATACATTTGAATTGGAAACTAACAGTTGTGTTGATATTATAAACACAGTATCGATACATTGTTGTGGTTTCCATGGATTTATATCGGAGCGACTAAAGTTTATCGGTCGACCAGATAAAAAAAAAACAATAATTCACCTCCATTTTCTTGTATCTCAGAAACTAACAAACGCACAACAAAAGCATAACACCGACAAGTTCTTTATTCAATTGTGTCTCTCTACACACAAATTAATCATTTCTAATGACCAACAAATAGAAATGTTACATGTTCTCAAAGTGAACACCATCGGAAAATTATATATTTTTGAAAATATAATGCGGAACGGTAAATTAAAAACAAAATTTAAGCATTTTAAAACACGCCCTGGAATCGATGGTCACCACCTTGTACCGACTCTTCGCAACGGTATGCAATTTTGATCAAATTCCCGTGGCATGACATGGTGGATTATAATCATATACCCCCGTAAAAGACAAAGGGCTCCCGATTGGAAGGAGGCAGTTATATGACTATTACCATGATGTCCATCCCGACCGGATCTTCGCACATGTGCTCCACTCTAGACTGCACCTCCTGCTAACGAGGCACCATCACTCCAACAGTCAGGATTCACTATCTATCGCTCCACCACCGATGCTTTCCTCGCCCTAAGCATCCTGACGGAACTGCACCGTGAGTTTGACCACGCGCTCCACGTTTCCTAAGTTGATCTACAAGTTGCTTTCGATTTCCGTAGACAGATCTTCCATGTGGAAGACCCTTCAATCCATGAGGTGTATGCCAGGCACCCTGGTGAGCCTAATTGAGGAGCTTTACAGTGACACCTACATTCGGCTCGGACGGGATTTTACGGACAATCTGCACCATCTGGTGTCCAGCAGGGTTGCTTTCCCGTCACAGTACGTTTCTGCTGCATGAACTGGATCCTCACACAGTCAATGACACATAACCAAGGGTCCTTGTTTGCGACACCCTGGGGAACTATTGTATGTGTTGTTCGTCTGTCACGAGTAATGAGGACCTTTACTTTTTACACCTTGCAAGTCCTTCCAGTCGAGGATTCTGTAAATCTGGGTTGTGGATGGATGGGGAGATCGCTGACGAGTCCGATTTGAGATCTGCATACTCGCATGCAGTGAGAGTATAGAAAGTTCGCTTTGCAAGACGGTGATCATGATTGTCAGCAAATCCATGTATCTCATTCGTTTTATTGCTCAGCTAGGAGTCCCACAACTGACACAGCTTTTTGACTGTAGTTTAGGGTGTTAGCCTTTTCGCCTTTCCTCCATCGTCACAGGACTCGACTGTGTTAGTACTGGAAAAATGAGAAGAGAATGACTTTCGCGATGAATTTGATTTAAGTGAGAAAAGGTAGCGCAGTTCGTCGACCTCACTCTCTCGCCCGAGTCCAACTTTAACCAGTAGCAAGACATATCGGTCGACTGGATATGAACAATTCTATGCACGCCGCTGTTGTGCTCATACCACGCCCCGATCCTCTGGCCCTGGTAGTCAATCTGGAGGCACTGGATCGCTCGGCTGCTCCCCTAGGCATGTAAATCTCATGGACGAAGACCAAAATCTAAACCTTCAGCTAGTGTTCCACTGCGCCGAGCATCATTGTGAACGACAACCCTGTTGCAGCCACCGAGGATTACGTCGTCTTCTGCTTTTTCTTCTTCTTTTTTTCTTCTTCTTCTTCTTCTTCTTCTTCTTCTTCTTCTTCTTCTTCTTCTTCTTCTTCTTCTTCTTCTGTGTTCGTTCTCAATCTCCAGGTATCAAGCACTGCACAGGGCTCTGCAAGTAAAAGGATGTAGTCTGGAGAACGGAATCCTAGTTCGTTAGTTTGCAGCTTACCAAAAATATTTGCATCTTTCGGTCCGACACAACGGTCTTAGGCTGGGTTAAGTCCTACCTGGTCAAGCAGTTGTCCGACGCGTGCAGCGGTCATGACATCTCACATGTGATGGGGCTGACGGCTTCATCCGTGTACTCTGTCAACAGGATTCTAGTGTTAGCGGAAGATTTTCTTGGAGACCAGACTCCGCATCCACACCTCAGGCTCTTGAGGATTTCCATCCAGAGTCGCATCTTGAGGTCTAGGAACCAGAGGCTCATTCTCATGAGTCACTGACTTAACTTAATTTAACGTCTTTATATTGGTTTAGAAGACTGCATACTCTGTATACAACCAGTTTCATTTACATTACCTTGCTCTAAAAGCTATGCGAATCTAATTTATTCTTAAATGCATTAATTGTCCCTGACTCCCCTACCTCCTGTGGCAATGCATTCCAAGCATTCGCCACTCTCTGAGTAAAATAAATTGTTCCTAATTTCTAATCTAGACCTTCTTTAGTTAATGTTTAGCTCTGCCCTCTTGTTCTTGTAGGTGGTTATATTTTGAAACATATTGTTATAGTCTAATTTAACAGTTCCTTTCATTATCTTATAAACCAGTTCTGTCACCTCGAGTTCTTCTCTTTTTCAGACACTAGGCCTGTCTTTCTGAGTTTGTCTTCATAACTGTAATTCTGAAACTTACTATCAACTTTGTTGCCCTTTTTTTGAATCCTATCCAGCATGATTATATCCCTTGTATGATAAGGACTCCACACCTGTACACAAGACACCAATCTAGGTCTAACTTAATGCTCTATACAGTTTGACTATCATTTCATTGCTCCTATGTTTAATATTTCTTTTTATCATACCTAACATTGCATTTTCTTTTTTCACTGCTACCTGGCTCACTCACCTTACCTGTATGATATATTATAACTTTTAGATCCCTTTCCTTTTCTATCTTTTTATTATTGTTCTCACCCATTCTGCAATTATGTTCCAATATATTAAACTCCATTTGTCAGCTTACATAACATTCTAGAATTTAATCTAAATCCGACCTCAATATATCCACTACTGATTTAGATCAGACACTACTGCATAGTTTTGTGTCATCAGCAAATTTGGCAATAATGGATCCAATATCAATGTCCAAATCGTTTATATATATATCAAGAACAAAATTGGTCCCAAAACCGAGCCCTCTGGCACTCCACTTTTTGTTTCAGTCAGAGTACTCCTTATTTATGCCCACCCTCTGCCTTTATCCCATTAACCAATTTTCAATTAATTTGGCAACTTCCACATCTATTCCATGTGATTTTAACTTTCTAAATAATCTATCAAAGGATTTCGCAAAATCTAAATAAATAACGTCCACTGGCTCCCCTTTATCTATCGTTTTAGTAACCTCCTCCATGAATTCTAAAAGATTTGTTAGTCCGATCTGCCTCTAGTAAACCCATGCTGACACGACCTGTCTTCCAACAACGAGGTAGTCTGGCGTACTCAGCCCGCCGGCATTTCCTCAACGATTTATTACTGTCCCATCTCCCTCTTCGGTCAACTGGCCCGCGTCCCTCGGCAGGCCTCAACCCACCATATGCTTCGAATGGCTATGTGGGTAGATGCGGGAAGAAGCCGTTCTGATACAGGAGACGTCATTGGGGCGGCCTTCGCAACACTTTACTGAAACAGATAGCCTTCTCTCCAACACAATTGCAGGCCTCTTAGGAATCGACCGTCAAACGTGGTCATAGACACGGTCATTCATTTCGACGGGCCCTGGTCTTCTTCTTTTTCTTCTTCTTCTTTTTCTTCTTCTTCTTCTTTTTCTTTTTCTTTTTTACTGTTATGTCAATTCTCTCAATACTGTTATGTCAATTCTCTCCAAGCAGACCTGTCCTGTGAGACCATCCATCAATTCGCTCCAATCAGACCTGTCCTGTGAGACCATCCATCAATTCTCTCCAATCAGACCTGTCCTGTGAGACCATCAACCAATTCTCTCCAATCAGACCTGTCCTGTGAGACCATCAACCAATTCTCTCCAATCAGACCTGTCCTGTGAGACCATCAACCAATTCTCTCCAATCAGACCTGTCCTGTGAGACCATCAACCAATTCTCTCCAATCAGACCTGTCCTATGAGACCATCAACCAATTCTCTCCAATCAGACCGGTCCTATGAGACCATCAATCAATTCGCTCCGATCAGACCTGTCCTGTGAGACCATCAACCAATTATCTTCAATCAGACCTGTCCTGTGCTATTTTCAAGTTCCCGACCCCCCCCCCCCCCCTGTTTTCTTTCTATCAGCCTCTAGGTCTTTTCTGCGTAAGAACTGTGATCGTCCTTTGTTTCTACTACCCTGTGGGTTCTATGACAGGGATTGCCCGTGGATACTGATTTAGGGGCTTTCGTAGTGTGTGGGCTATCCAACGTCCAATTCTTTCCAAGATTTCCTGTTCCGTCTGTCTTTATTCCATTCTCTCCAATAGGCTTGTACCCCTGTCGAACCATCACAGGACCAGAATCTTTCTCAGGGATTTATTGACAAAGCTTTGCAATCTCTTAATAGTGTCTAATAGTGCTTGAATTTCATATAAAAGGGCCGACTTCATATTGGCATTACAAATCCTTAGCTTGGTATGCATTCTGATCATTTTAAAGCAAAATATGTTTTTCAACATGACAAAGGCCACTCTTTCCTTTTGTATCCTGGCATTTAGTCTTCATATGCAATTCCTGTCTTATTTATAGCGCTTCCTTGGTAAGAGGAGCGTACCTCTTCCGATGATGTCCCTCTCAGTTTGATAGAAGCCACTTTGTTAGTTGCATTTAGTTTTCCCATGTTTGTCTTTTCTGCATGGTTTTTAGCCATAATTGCTTGGATATAGGTCAGTGTTTCTGTCTACTACTGCGTTTAGAGAAGACCCTGTTCGTACTAAGAGTACTATTATTTTTATTATGATTATGGTTATTATTATTGTTTTTATGATTATTATTATTGTTATTATTATGAGCTTGATTGTCCATGTTCCTGTTATAGCTGGTCTGTTGTCATTGTCTATTTTGAAAGAAGCAACACTTCCGTATCTGAAATCGCTGGACAGCACTTAATCAACTTTAGCTTTACTTTCCCCATTTTTTAGGGCCGTCTTGCATTCTGTCCTTTCGCACTGCTCGTTTTTCTGCGCCACAGTATCAATTCTCTTCTGAGCGATGAAAGCTCTTTGTATGATTGCAGTGCGCCAGACTGAGCGGTTGGGAGTAAACAGCTCCCAGAAGGCGACATCAGTGGAAAAACTTCTTTTTTTTCCTTCTTCCATCTTTTTTCGTTCTCAAACTCTGGCTATCAAGCTCTAAAAATGATATTACTAGTAGTATGATGTTTTCCTGAGAATTAAATACGTTGTGTCATAGTTTACAGCTTGGCTGCGATATTTGCACCTTTCGGTCCGACACATCCAACTTCAGCTGACACTTTTGGTTCCCGCGTTAAACTTCCCTCTTCTATCCCTTCTAAGTAGCCAGACTGTCATGTTGCAGCCCGTATCCAGGATCACCACGTGAAGATGTTGAAGGATCTTGGGATCGCTTGGCTGCTGGCCCTGACGCTAGCAGTGAGTTTTGGGTCGCTGACCGCTGTAGCTCACGCACTGCTCAGAATATTGATCCCAGACACGTTCAATATGTGCACAGTGTGTTTCACGTGCAAGACTTTCACTAATTTATTTTTGTATTGTGAACAATGTGCCCACAATGTGTGCACCGTGGTACAAAGAAGAAAGCCACTAATATCTATATATGTTCTTTGCGCGCCAAATACAGCGCATACGGCAGAAACAAATGATCTCCAAGTGGAACGGTGTGACGTCACTGTTTTTAGATCTTATATGTTGCTGAGGCCCATAGTTTCCTTGGGTCTCCTTCTCTTCCGAGCTCCCCTTGGTGTTCATTCGAGTGCATGAAACGGAAGACGGTCGTTGTTCATTCTTAGGACTTGTTCGATGTATGTCCATCGTTTTTTTCCGGATCATGGCCAACACGTATAGTTGGTTTGTCTCTAATAACTTCTTAAACATTTATTTTCAAAAGATATTTCGTTTGTTTTCCATCGTTTGTTATCTTCCAGCTTTCGCATCCATATGTCAGGGCTAATGTTACGATTAGCATAAGACAAAACAATATATTTAACATAATACACAATACGAGAAACAATAAAATAATTTATCTTAGTCGCCCCACTTCTATCGTGGCGTGTTGTTATTTATTTTTCTTGTGGCATACAATTTCTATATCATGGGGTAGCCATCTCCATGTCGAACCAGTCGTTTTATGACACGCCAGGAAGCCTCTTTGCTGCTTGTCGGGCCCTCACATCATGTGTGTTACATATTATATTATTACAACATAAAATAGATGCAAAACGCGTGTTACTAAACCATAACAAACGGAGAGCTAAGCAAAGAATAGAAAGCCGGTGGGATGAGTTGTTCAGAATTGTACGCGGTTTGACCTTTCTGCCTCGTCTACCTTATTGGAAGCCAGGTACCGATTTATAGCCACCTTTGAATTTAGAGATAAACATTCTATTTTGGAGCAAGAAGATTAACATTACTACAGACACAATCTTCTCCTTCTTCTTCGTTCGTTCTCACTCCCACTACCAAACTATGAAAGGGTAAGTTGCAGAATGTAATGCAGAGAACGGAATGCGTTGTGTCGTAGTTTACAGCTTGACTGCGATATTTGCACCTTTCGGTCCAACACATCCGACTTCAGCAAGCATTTTTTGAGTACCGGGTTAGCATTCCCTCTTCGATCACTTCTCCTTAGCCAGTCTGCCCTGCTGCAGGCTGTTATCCAGGATCCCCGCGTGGAGGTGTAGAAAAGTCTTGGCAGCTATGATTCGCTGGCCCTGACGCTAGCAGTCAGCTATGAGTCGCTGACCACTGCAGCTCATGCGCTGATCAACATCTTGATCCCCAGACACAATCAAAACAAGAACAAGAAGAACACGGACACAACAATACACTATATAACAGCAGGATTACAACGTCAAAGGAAAACGCACCTTAATATCACTAATACGTTTTATAACAACGGTTGATGGCAGTGTTTCGTCAACAATGGAGGACAAAACTGTATGTACAAATTTATACATGACACACTATGAGATACGTGCTCACTTAATTTGCTCTATAAATACATTTTTATTTTTAATTGGAATTCATGGGATCCAAATGGGACAGTTAAACGCTATTTAAGACTCGCATGTCTTATGTCCTCTCATGTCCGTCTACATCAACTTTCGTTGTTTAAAGGTTTCGTCTTTCTGGATTCTACTGGCGACGATATGATATTTTCAATCCCAGACCGTAGTCTATTAGGTTATATCAGGACATATAAACCAGTTTATGGATGTGTGTGTGTGTGTGTGTGTCTGTATTGTAGGTGTGTTGACCAGGGGATGCGCGTGTGTATGATGTATGTGTTTGTAATGTGTTCCACTATGACAGTTTTTGCAGCTAGTACTTTTGCAGTAATTTCTGTACGTGGAGAAGTGGTCATACTGAGACAAATCCCCGACATGCTCAGTCAAACTACTCTTACACGTTGATGAACCCTGTCGAATACAGCAATCCTGTCGTAGGCAGGTTATTACCTCCCATGAGAACGGCAAATATTAAGTCCCCTCATAACTTTACCTAACCCGTTCTCCAGCAGATATCATGAGGGAAATCACGTTCCAGCATCCTCATTAATACACATCTCAAGAGGCAGATAATTTTGAGGTACACAACAGAGAGTGGAGGCAGACGGAGTGGTATGCAGCCGAGTGGAACTAGTGAAAACATCGTCCCTGGTCAGTACTGGAACTCTAATTAGAAACCACTGGCTAATGGCAACCACAGATCCATTAGCCCAGAACCGTACAGCGCCAGCATGACTGCTCGAGAAGACTTTGGAGAACATGCACATCCCCATCGTCTGCTGGTCATTTTCTGATGGAACTACACGACTGGAATGTGACACTGGTTGTCTGCAGAGTCTTCAGGGGGGGGGGGGGGGGGTCGCTGTGGTCGAGAGGTCAGACACTAGCCTACCAAAGCGATGATTAGAAATGGTGGACTATCGAGTCCCTCAACTTTGAAAGTGACCCCTGGTCTCACCGGAGGTGGAACCAGAGTGCCTGCATCCTGAGTTGTCTCCAGTCATCTTGACTTTGTCTTGTCACTGGTCCAATGTAGCTCGGGTCCAGAGAGTGAGGCCGATGACCAGCGCCGTTTCTTCCTCACCATAATCCAAATACAGCGCAAGTTACATCATGAAGACAAAACTGTCTCTTAATGTCTCCATCGTCGCTTACGATGGGCAACTAGCTAACTCATTACCTCCCATGTGGAAGTAAAATTGGACAGCAAACAAGGTTACGACGAAGTCAATGCCCGCAATCCGATCTGGGAGGTCGAGCCTACTACGCGATAGGACAGGTACTGAAGACAGTGGTACCAGGTCAGGAGGCGCACCAGCCACCCTGGTGCCATCCAACCCGACTAGTTTTTTTCTTATGTACACATCACCCAAATCTACCAACAATTACCCATAAAGATATTGGGGAGGCCCTGAAAAGCTCTCCATTACGACAACCCTGATCTACATAACTGGTCTTCGAGTGTAGACATAATAAACCAATGTCGAGCGTTAAGAACAGTAAGAAAAGAAATGAGATTGGAATATCTATGATAACAGGTACAAGGGCGCTTCAAATAAAACAATCTAAAAGTGAAAAACCATGCCTTTGTATTGAAACCTAACTTAATTTAACGCTTTTATACTTGTTTAGAAGACTCTGCAGAGTCTGTATACAACCAGTTTATTCTATAATTCATTGCTCTAAAAACTTTCTGCATCCAATCTATTCTTGAATGCGTTGATTGACCCTGCTTTCACAACTTCCTGTGGCAATGCATTCCAAACATTCACCTCTCTCTGACTAAAAATATATTTCCTAATAACTGATCTCGACCTTTTTTAAAAATAATTTGTAGATGTGCCGTTTTGTTCTAGTAGAAGGTTGTTTTTTTAAACAAAAACTTGTTATAGTCTAATGAATCCTTTCCGCCAATTATTTTATAAACCTTATAAACCTATTTTATAATCACCTCGAATTCTTAACTTTTCTAGACACTGTAGGCCGATTTTTCTCTTTAATAAAAACTGTAAATTTGGATCTCCAATATCAGTTTTGTAGCTCTTCTTTGTATCCTTTCCAGCATGTTTATATCCCTTCTACGATAAGGACTCTCATTCTGTAATTTTTTTCATTTTAGATCTACCGACGTGGATGACTATACATCTATCTACATTAAACTCCATTTGCCAGCTCACAAACCATTGGTCAATTTGATCTAAATTCGACATCAATATATCCATTTCTGCTTTAGATGAGACTCTACTGCAATTATGGATCCGATATCATTGTCCAAATCGTTTATATATAAAGAACAACATTGGTCCTAAAACGGAGTCCTGTGGCACAACATTTTACTTCACACCACTCAGAGAACTACTTATTTATGACCACTCTCTGCATTCTTCCCGTTAACAAATTTTCTATCCATTTGGCAACTTTGCCAGCTATTCCATATGATTTGAACTTAC
Organism: Ariolimax columbianus; assembly: GCA_036924085.1. Lineage (NCBI taxonomy): Eukaryota > Metazoa > Mollusca > Gastropoda > Stylommatophora > Arionidae > Ariolimax > Ariolimax columbianus. The sequence continues at coordinate 36,964,088 of JAVGWX010000006.1, forward strand.
TAAATAATTTTTGATAAGGTACTCTATCAAAGGTCTTTGTAAAATCTAGATAAATAACATCCAATGGCCCCCTTCCGTCTATTATTTGAATAACCTCCTCAATGAATTTTAATAGATGTGTTAAGCATGGCCTCCATTGACGACCTCATGCTGCCTATTTCTGATATGATTAAACTTGTCTAAATGCATTACATTGTTTTATTTGATTATTGACTCTAACAATTTACAGATTATGCTCGTTAAATGCACCGTTTTATAATTTGCTGGATGTAATGTTTTGCCCTTTTTGAAAAAGCGGATCACTCTTGCATCTTTTAAATCCCATTGAACAATCCTTTTTTCAAGTGATTCAGAACAAAAAATAGTCAATGGTTTTGCTAGCAAGCCTCTAATTTCAAACAACAATTTGCAAAGTTTGAACGATATACCATTTTGACCTGACCATTTATCCACTTTCAACCACTTCAATTAAAAAAAGACAGTTTATTCCGTAACACAGATTGATCTTAATCACACTGAACCCATGTCTTTTTGGAAAAATATCTCTGTGGTCTTGGAAGAGTCTTCTTTTATGTAGACTGTGCCAAAGTACTGATTGAGTAGATTCGATGAATCCCTATTGTCTCTTATTATTTTTCCTGTGCTATCTATGAGTGGGCCTACTTTCTCGATCTTTCTCTGTTTATTTCTAATACATACAAAGTCAGTCCCAGAACACATGCCGTTTTGGAACTTCCTACTTCACTCATACACTTGCTGGAATGAAAGGCATGCATCACCGTACTGGACTTTCATTCGCCAATGAATTTCTATAAATTTCAGCCCTCCAGTGCCACAAAAAGGGATAAAGAGAAAATTGTTCATCTTAGGTGTATGTCAATAGTGGGCAGGCAATCTTTTAACTTCACTTATGACGTCATGTTGTTCGTCTACACGGCGATGATACGAGCAGGACGCTCTTGACATCCTAAGCAGCCATATTAATAAGTCAAAGTACAATGGCATGGTTTTTATCATTTCTATATCACTTTTCACTTTTTCATTTGAAGCTCCATAGTACAATTATTTGATCCTTTTATAACTGTGCATTCATTTATTTTAAAAAATAAGAAATAATCAATAAAAATAAATTAAATAATGTTTACCTTTACAATAAGGTCTTTGTGTCTGATAAGGACAGGAATAGCATCACTGCCTCACAGAGAACATGTCGTAAGAGGCGACTAACTGTGTGACATGGCATAACACCGGCAATGGTTAGGTGGTTATAGATAAAGTATAGATGGCGTCAAGAAGGCTGCACGTTTACTTTGCTCTGGTGTTCGAGTCTTTTAGGATCACTCGCACATTAATTAACCACCCTCCGCGGCACTTGCCCCAAGCATCAGAGTAAAAAGCTGCTCGTACCTAGTCCGCTAAGCAGTGAAAACTCCTCCCGGCTACATCCAGGTCACACCCGAGCTGGGACCTGCACAGGGGCATCTGCCCCGTAGAACTACAGGTCTACTAAGACTAAGACTATGTCAACACGGTGAAAAACTAACAATATGTATTAGGCCTCAGAATGTTTTCAATTAGATAGAAAATGTTCCAAGTTAACACATAGCACGTGTCTTTGAACAGGTCAGTCATTTGTACATTCCCTTCTTCTTCTTCGTCTTCTTCTTCTTCTTCTTTTATTGTAAATCTGAGACTGACGAAGCATTCATAGACGTCACATTGTGTAACTGTTGAGATTGTCAAACATTCAGCGAGAATAGACGATAATTTCTGCATCTTCTGCCGTTTATTCCTGCTCTCTTAGCAATTAACTTCTTGGATCTGTCAACGTTGGTCTATGATAAGGAGAGAAGCTTCCATTTTCTGCAGCAGAATGACATTATCCATATTGTCTGGCGATGTAATAACAATCATGTTGTCTAACCCTAACCATAACACTAAACATCACCCTAACCCTAAACCTAACGTTAACCCTAACTCAAACTAGCTCTAAACCTAACGGTAATTCTAACCCTAACCTTCGCAAAACCGAATATAACCATTTTTTCTACACTTCTGTATTTATCAAAGTCTTTACTTATTTATTTAAAACAAAATGATATCTACCTGTTCACCCTTTACTCGAAATGGAATGTTCCGTGACGTACCATTGGAACCCATGGAACTCTGTTTGGGGTGAATTAAATGGCAAGTACCCAGTTAGAGACTATCCTGTATACCTTATGGTCAGTGTTAGTTATGGAGTTCAGTACCCTTCTCCAATAACTTGTACTTGTTTACAAACTTTTATTTAATCTAACATGACCGTGAATGTTGCTTGGACTTCTATTTCTCCTATTTTAACCAACTTCCCCATAACCCAGACGGCTGAAATTGTGTACACAGCCTCTACTAGTGCGACCTGTTAATCTACCACATTTTGACAGATCCTGGACTTGTCATTTAAAAGTTTTTACCGAGAGACATTGATTTTGTTTCCATTTACTTGTATATTTACATATGTTGCATTCCACTCACTCATAGTCTCATGATCCTCGTATCGCTGGAGTTTCAGAGCGTTTTGGGCCGACGTTCATGGCGGGTATGTCTGAAAGCTACAGGGCCAGCGACCCACAGCTGACTTGACAGTTTCAGGGCCAGCGACCCACAGCTGACTTGACAGTTTCAGGGCCAGCGACCCAGAGCTGACGTGACAGTTTCAGGGCCAGCGACCCAGAGCTGACTGACAGTTTCAGGGCTAGCGACCCAGAGCTGACTGACAGTTTCAGGGCCAGCGACCCAGAGCTGACGTGACAGTTTCAGGGCCAGCGACCCAGAGCTGACTGACAGTTTCAGGGCCAGCGACCTAGAGCTGACTGACAGTTTCAGGGCCAGCGACCCAGAGCTGACTTGACAGTTTCAGGGCCAGCGACCCAGAGCTGCCAAGACTCTTCTACATCATCATTTTATGATCCTGGAGAAAAGACTGCAACAGGGCAGACAGACTAAGGAGAAGGGATCAGAGAGGGAAGGCTTACCAGGTACCAGCAGATGACATGATAGAGTCGGATGTGTCAAACCGAAAGGTACAAACATCACAGTCAAACTGTAAACTACGACATAACGCATTCTGTTCTCCGGACTATATCATTCTACTTGCAAAACCAGTTTCAGGGCTTGGTAGCGGCGGTTCGACAACGAACGGTGAAGGAAAAGCATCTCATTTAGTTTTATTTTTTATAACCATTTGTGACCTATTTACTGACTTGTCCTCGTACTTCCGACAAACTCTCTCTCTAGCTCCCACACCATCTTCCTAAAAAAAACAGAAAAAAAACCAAACAAACAACACAATCTTCTGTTTTTTTTTTGGGTATCAGGATAGGAGACACCAGGTTCAGACGGAAGTCATCCTGCCGGTTCACAAGGATTTTAAATGAACACAGGATTAACAAAAGCTGTATCACAACCTCACTAGAAACCCAGGTCATCAGGACGTACAGGGTTCACTGTGATGCTGAGACCTGTGCTAACATTGATCACCTAGGTACCACAATATGACTACACCAGTTGCCGGATATGATGCGGAATCTCTACGAAAAACCCTGGTCTGGCAGCACTATACGCCGCATCCATCCACAACAAATTTGCATCACACCACCTTCTCCCTCCCCACACACATCGAGTGGGCTTTCGGATGACTAGATCTGCCTGATTCATTGTCACGCAAGCCATCCACGCAATTGATAACGCAATTCTGGGTCAAAGGAAACCTGACGGACAGCGTCCACCTTGGCATTTCCTAGATCGACAAGGGCCAAGGACGATCTCCCCACCCCCCTCTGCCACCCCCCCCCCTTTCAGCCCAACGTCTTAGAACGGCGCTGCCTGCAAAATAAATTTAGGACAGCCGTCAAGGAAGACCTTGAACTCCACTACAACCCATTAGCCACATGACCGAGCAGGTTCTGGAATAGACGCACCTTCGCCGGTAGAAGCTAGTGAGTCAAACACGTAAAATACAAACATAATTTAAAAATTCTGGAACGCAACAACGTAAGATCGACAATATCACGCGATCAAAGCTCTCGGTTCCGACCTCTGCAAACGGTCGCCCGGCGCAACGCAATGCCTGAATAAATCCGATGGATACCACTGCACCTCAATAGAAGAAATAGCTTGCAGGTGGGCAAAACATTACAACGCTTCTTTAAACCATCATCCCTCTATCCATTCGCTGGATCTACTCCGCGACTCTCTTACGGCAAACGTCTGACACATACTCACCATAACCGACGCTCCACATTTCTGAAGTAAATGTTGTTTTACAGAAACATTAAACCAATCCACGAACGTACGTCAGCCACGCATTCAGCCTTCACCTTTTCTTCATAAATAATTCAGCACGGAGACCGCACAAATAGCTATTATTTTACTGCTGAATACACCACGCACATCTGCACAGATATTTGCCAGTTGAAAAATTATATGATCGATTGCAAACGGTTGTCCAGATAAAAAAAAACATTGTCACCTCCATCTTCTTGTATCTCAGAAACTAACATACACACAACAAAAGCATAACACCAACATGTTCTTTATTCAATTATGTCTCTATACACAAATAAATCATATTCAATGACCAACAAATGGTGGTGGATTCGAATGGACAGTATAACAACAAGACTGACTAGTGGTTAGCGATACGTTGTTGTGAGGTAAATACCAGCGACATTTGTGTTTTTGGTGTAGCTTTAACAAATATACATTGTTTTAATTATTTGTTAACTTATTGGCTAACGGTAATAAATAGCATAATTAGTATGGCTGATAAGACCAGACGAAATGGTACGAAGAAATCCCAGGTCAGATTGTGTGATTTGTGTGGCGGCAATGTTTGTATAGTATTACTATTAGTGTTGGGTTAGGTACAACGTTGTAAGATGACGGAACAGTTATATGTAGGGTATGTAGAGTCGAAGAGAAGCAGGCTCGAATGAAGTGCGATATAAGGACAAATGAGAAGAGATTGGTGGATATAGAAAAGAGGCAGATGAAATTAGAAGGGAAACAAAAGACAATTTATGAAATTTTAAAGAAGCTGCAGTCAAAGTGTAATCTAGGGGATACAATTAAACCACAGTCAGTTAGGTTTGGGTTGAAGAAGGTAATAGGAATTGGAAGTAAGGGAGATTTTAGCGAGGAAAGAGTTCACAGGGCAGAGAACTTTGCAGAGAAGTATGCAAATATAGGCGAGGGTTCAGTATTGGTAGTAGGAGATTCAATAGTGAGGGAGTTTGGCAGACATTTGTCTAAACAACACATCATGTTTAAAAAAATTTGATATTGGGGGAGAAAAATTGAGAACATAGAGGAGAGAATAAAGAGGATAGATGACAGAGCAAACAGTCATGTTGTGGTATTGGTAGGAACTAATAATGTAAAGAGAGATGGTACCAAAATAATTATGAATACAAAAGTCTTATAGAAACATTTAAGGAAAAAAGTTAAGAAAGTTCACAACGATTGGCATTTTAGATAGAGCAGATGGGTCAGACTATCTAGAGAGTAAGATAATAGATATCAACCTTAGGTTACAAGTGATGTGTGCGGACATGGGAATGGAATTTACTGATGTGAAAGTAGACACAAATAAAATGTTAGACTGGAGAGGTTTACATCTAAATGAGATAAGACAGCATGTTGTAGCAAAGTATAAAAACTAGTAAGGCCTATGAAGTATGAGACTAAAGATAGGCCTACAATAGGGCGCTATAGAGGATGTAGTCAAAGGGGAGAGTTGGGGTCAGGGAAGTGTGAAATAAGAAGTGGAAAAGCAAAAATTAAAATGATAAAGCAAAAGCAAAAGGTGGACAAACAACAAAATTGCAAACTAAAATGTTTTTATGCAAATGTGAGAAGCATAGTAAATAAAAGAGAAGAATTGGAACTGTATGAAGAAGAAGATAAACCAGATATAATAGGGTTAACAGAATCATGGGCATATGAGGAGATTGGAAATAGTGAACTTGAAATAGAGGGATATACGATGTTAAGGAAAGATAGGGTAGTTGGAGACAAGGCTAAGGGAGGTGGCGTTTTATTATACTGTATAAATTCTGTTAATATAATGATCAAAGATGATTTACCAGGTGGTAATAAAAATGAAAGTGTATTGGGAGAAATAGAAAGTGGGGACAAAAACACAGTGATTGGAGTATGCTATAAATGTCCATCAAGTCAAAAAGAGGAAAATGAGGAGCTGATTAGTAGCATAGCAAAGGCAAGTGAAGGGAAATTATTATTAATGGGGGATTTAAACTTTCCAGAAATAAAATGGGATTTGGCAGAAGCACTTGCTTGTAGAATCAAAATCTTTTGTAAGTGCATACTGACAATTTTTTCAATTCAACAGATAGAAGCAGCCACCAGAAGCAAAACACACTCGACTTAGTTTTTACTACAGAGGAAAATATGTTTGAAAACGATACTGTTGGGGAACTGTTTGGCTCAAGTGACCATCAAATCAACCGTTGGGATCTTATTGCAAGGAAAGAAATAAACATAAACAAGCGAACATGCAACTACTCAAAGGCAGATGTTAAGAGAATGAAAGAGGCAGCAAGCCACATAATCTGGAAAGATATTGTAGAAGGAACAGATGTTGGAGAAGAGTGGGAGAGTTTTAAAACAGTTCTAGAAACGCTAAAAGAGGAATGTGTTCCATGTAGGGAGGTAAAAAAAGGCAAAGGCCGCCGTCCATCGTAGACGATGATGGCATCATTTATTTTGCTAGCGCTATTTTTAGTAAGGATTAACTGTGCTACTTTTTATCCTCACTCTCTAATCTCGTGTCACCCGACTCCAGTGGTAAGTCAAGGACAAGACGACTAGGGGGCGACTACGAGATGCAGGGGACTCTGCATCAAGCATCCGTGAAAAAGGCGGCAGAGTCCGGAGTCGAACCCACACCACCTGATCACGAGGCCTACGGCTTAACCACTTGGCCATGGAATCTGTAGGGAGGTAGATCCCAAGCGTAAAAGGTGGATAACTAGATTTATAGTTAAATGTAGAAGAGCTAAAAATAAAGCATGGACAAAATATATAGAGGCAGGTAAATAAAAAAAAACATATTTAAAATATTTTGACAAGCAGAACATAGCTCAGAAAATGAATAAAACAGCAAAAATAGACCAAAAAAAAAACTTGCTCAGAGGATCAAGACTGATAGTAAAAGCTTCTTTTCTTATGTTCGAAATAAACAAAGAATGAAAGACAAGGTAGGCCCTCTCATAGACAGTACAGGGAAAATAATAAGTGAGAATAGGGAGGCAGCTAATCTACTCAATCAGTACTTTGGCACAGTCTACACAAAAGAGGACTGCTCCAAGATCCCCGGGCCTATAAATATTTTTCAAAGAGACATGGATACAGCAGGATTAAGATCAATCTGTATTACAGAGGAAATGGTTTTAAAAAAAATAGAGAGATTGAAAGTGGAAAATTGCTGTTTGTAATTAGAGACCAACTAGCAAAACCATTGGCTATATTATGTTCTCAATCACTTACAAAAGTGATTGTTCCACAGGATTGGAAAGATGCAGGAGTGATCCCCTTATTCAAAAAGGGCAAAAAATTACATCCAACAAATTATAGACCGGTCAGTTTAACGAGCATAGTCTGTAAATTGTTAGAGTCAAAAATCAAAGAAAACATTGTAATGCATTTAAATAAGTTTAATCTAATCAGTATTTGCAGCATGAGGTCGTCAATGGAGGTCATACTTAACAGATCTATTAGAATTCATTGAGGAGATTTTTAAAATGATAGGGGGGGGGGGGGGGGGGGAAGTGGATGTTTTTTATCTAGATTTTGCAAAGACCTTTGATAGAGAACCCCATCAAAGATTGTTTAGAAAGTTAAAATCATATGGAATAGCTGGCAAAGTTGCCAAATGGATTGTAAATTGGTTAGCTGGAAGAATGCAGATAGTGGTCATAATTAAGGAGTACTCTGAGTAGTGTGAAGTGAAAATGGAGTGCCACAGGGCTTTGTTTTGGGACCAATTTTTGTTTTTGATATATATAAATATATATATAAATGATTTGGACATTGATATGGGATCCATGATTGCAAAATTTGCTGAAGCAACAAAACTATGCAGTATTGTCTCATCTAAAGCAGAAGTGGATATATTGAGGTCGGATTTAGACAAAATTCAAGAATGGTCTGTAAGCTGACAAATGGAGTTTAATGTAGATAAATGTACAGTCATCCAGAGGGGTAGATCCAATATGAAACATAATTACAGAATGGGAGAGAACAATATTAGAAAGATAGAAAAGGAAAGGGGCAATAGACCTACGGGCTATAATAGGTAATACAAGTAAGGCGAGTGAGCAAGTTCAGGTAGCAGTGAAAAAGGCAAATGCAATGTTAGATATGATGAAAAGAAATATTAAACATATAGGACCAAGGAAGTAATAGTCAAACTCTATAAAGCATTAGTTAGATCTAGATTGGAGTACTATGTGCAGGTGTGGAGTCATTATTGTAGAGGTGATATAATCGTGCTGGAAAGAATACAAAAAAGAGTGACAAAGCTGATAGTGGGATTCCAGAATTACAGTTATGAGGAAAGACTCCGAAAAATCATCCTACAGCGTCTAGCAGAGAGAAAAATTTGATCTGACTTAATACAGCTTTATAAGATGATCAGAGGAATGAATAAATTAGACTATAACAAGTTTTTCAAAATACAGCCACCCACAAGAACAAGAGGGCATAGCTACAAGCTGACTAAAGAGAGGTCCAGATTAGATATTAAGAAATATTTTTTTAATCAGAGAGTGGCGAATGCTTGGAATGTATTCCTACAGGAGTGTTGTGGAGGCAGGGATAGTTAATGCATTTAAGAATAAATTGGATGCGCATAGCGTTTAGAGCAAAGTAATGTAAATGAAACTGGTTGTATACAGTCTCTGCAGAGTCTTCTAAACCAGTATAAAGACGTTAAGTTAAATAGAAATGTTACATGTTCTCAAAATAAACAACCATAGGAAAATTAAAAATTTTTGAAAATATAATGCGGAACGGTAAATTCATACAAAATTTTAAGCATTTTAAAATGCGCCCTGGACTCGATTGTCACCACCTTGTACCAACTCTTCGCAACGGTACAAAATTTTGATCAAATTCCCGTGGCATGACATGGTGGATTACAATCATTTCCCCGTAAAAGACAAAAAGCTCCCGATTGGAAGGAAGCAATTATATGGCTATCATCATGATGTCCGTCCCGGCGGGGTTTTCGCAAATGTGCTCCACTCTAGACTGCACTCCATGCTAACGAGGCACCATCACTCCAACAGTCAGGATTCACTGTCTATCGCTCCACCGCCGATGCTTTCCTCGCCCTCTGCATCCTGACGGAACTGCACCGTGAGTTTGACCACGCTCTCCACGTTTCCTACGTTGATCTACAAGTTGCTTTCGATTTCCGTAGACAGATTCGCCTTGTGGAAGACCCTTCAATCCATGAGGTGTATGCCAGGCACCCTGGTGAGCCAAATTGAGGAGCTTTACAGTGACACCTACATTCGGCTCAAACGGGATTTTACGGACCATCTGGTGTCCAGCAGGGTTGCTTTCCCGCGACATCACGTTTCTGCTGCATGGACTGGATCCTCACAGTGAATGACACATAACCAAGGGGTCCTTATTTGCGACATCCTGGGGAACTATTGTATGTGTTGTTCGTCTATCACGAGTGATGAGGACCTTTACTTTTTACACCTTGCCAGTCCTTCCAGTCGAGTATTCTGTAAATCCGGGTTGTGGATGGATGGGGAGATCGCTGACGAGTCCGATTTGTGATCTGCATAGTCGCATGCAGTGAGAGTATAGAAAGTTCGCTTTGCGAGGCGGTGATCATGATTGTCAGCAAATTAATGTATCTCATCCGCTTCATTGCACAGCTAGGAGTCCCGCAACTGATGCAGCTTTTTGATTGTAGTTTAGCTGATTAGCGGACTTATGCTATCCTCTTCGCCTTTCGTCCGTCGTCACAGGACTCGACTGTGTTAGTACTGAATAAATGAAAAGAAAATTACTTGGGCAATGAATTTGATTTAAGCGAGTAAGGGTTGCGCAGTTCGTCTACCTCACTCTTTCGCCCGAGTCAAACTTTAACCAGTAGCAAGACATATCAGGGCGACTAGATATGAACAAATGTATATTTGCAGCCGTTGTGCTCATACCAAGCCCCGATCCTCTGGCCCTGGTAGTCGATCTGGAGGCACTGGATCGCTCGGCTGCTCCCCTAGGCATGTACATCTCACGGACGAAGACCAAAATCTAAACCTTCAGCTAGAGTTCCTCTGCGCCGACGATCATTGTGAACGACAACCCTGTTGCAGCCACCGAGGATTACGTCGTCTTCTTCTTTTTCTACTTTTTCTTCTTCTTCTTCTTCTTCTTCTTCTTCTTCTTCTTCTTCTTCTTCTTCTGCGTTCATTCTCAATCCCCGGCTACCAAGCACTGCACAGGGCTCTGCAAGTAAAAGGATGTAGTCCGGAGAACGGAATGCGTTGTGCCGCTAGTTTGCAGCTTGCCAACAATATTTGTACCTTTCGGTCCGACACATGCGTCTTAGGCTGGGTTAAGTCCTACCTAGTCAAACAGTTGTCCGACGCACGCAGCGGTCATGACATCTCACGTGTGATGGGGCTGACGGCTTCATCCATGCACTCTGTCCACAGGATTCTAGTGTCAGCGGAAGATTTTCTTGGAGACTTTGCATCCACACCTCTTGTGTCTTCCCCATTCTTCTGCACGGCTCCGCACCAAACCTGGACAATATTGCAGTGGGACCATAAGGGTCTTGAGGCCTTCCATCGAGAGTCACATCTTCAGGTCTACCAACCAGAGGCTCATCTTCATGAGTCACTGACTTAACGTAACTTAACGTTTTTATACTGGGCTAGAAGACTCTGTAGAGTCTGTATACCACCAGTTTAATTTACATTACCTTGCATTAAAGGCTATGCGGATCCAATTTATTCTTAAATGCATTTATTGTACCTGCCTCCACTACCTCTTGTGTCAATGCATTCCAAGCACTCACCACTCTCTGACTAAAAAAAATATTTCCTAATATTTAATCTGAACCTTTCTTTAGTTCATTTTTAGCTATACCCTCTTGTTCTTGTAGGTGGTTGTATTTTGCAAAACGTGTTATAGTCTAATTTATTCGTTCATCTGATTATCTAATAAATCTGTATTGTCACCTCGAATTCTTCTCTTTTCTAGACACTGTAGGCATGTTTTTCTGAGTCTTTCATAAAAACTGTAAATTTGGAATCCCAATATCAATTTTGTCGCTCTTTTTTGTATCCTTCCCAGCATGTTTATATCCCTTCTACGATAAGGTCTCTCATTCTGTAATTTTATTTAATTTTACATCAACCCATGTAGATGACTGTACATTTATCTACATTAAACTCCATTTGCCAGCTCACAAACCATTGGTCAATTTGATCTAAATCCGACATCAATATATCCACTTTTACTTTAGATTATACACTACTGCAATCATGATCCGATATCAATATATCCACTTTTACTTTAGATTATACACTACTGCAATCATGATCCGACATCAATATATCCACTTTTACTTTAGATTATACACTACTGCAATCATGATCCGACATCAATATATCCACTTTTACTTTAGATTATACACTACTGCAATCATGATCCGACATCAATATATCCACTTTTACTTTAGATTATACACTACTGCAATCATGATCCGACATCAATATATCCACTTTTACTTTAGATTATACACTACTGCAATCATGATCCGACATCAATATATCCACTTTTACTTTAGATTATACACTACTGCAATCATGATCCGACATCAATATATCCACTTTTACTTTAGATTATACACTACTGCAATCATGATCCGATATCAATATATCCACTTTTACTTTAGATTATACACTACTGCAATCATGATCCGATATCAATATATCCACTTTTACTTTAGATTATACACTACTGCAATCATGATCCGATATCAATATATCCACTTTTACTTTAGATTATACACTACTGCAATCATGATCCGATATCAATGTCCAAATTGTTTATCAAGAAGAAAATTGGTCCCAAAGCGAGTCCTGTGGCAGTTTACATTTTATTTCACACCACTCAGAGCACGCCTTACTCTCTGCATTCTTCTCGCTAACCAATTTTCAATCCATTTGGCAACTTTGCCAGCTATTCCATGTGATTTTAACTTCCTAAATAATCTTTGATAAGGTACTCTATCAAAGGTCTTTGCAAAATCTAGATAAATAACATCCATGACCCCCTTCCATCTATTATTTGAATAACCTCTTCAATGAATATTTCAATAGATTTGTTATGCATGGCCTCCATTGACGACCCCATGCTGCATTTTTCTGATTAGATTAAACTTGTCTAAATGCATTACAATGTTTTCTTTGATTATTGACTCTTACAATTTACATACTATGCTTGTATTAATTTGCTGGATGTTATCTTTTTGCTCTTTTAGAATAAGGGGATCACTCCTGAATTTATTTTATCATGTGGAACAATCACTTTTGTAAGTGACTGAGAACATAATAAAGCCAATGCTTTTGCTATTTGGTCTCTAATTACAAACAGCAATTTTGGTTGAATACCATCTTGATACAATTTACAGACTATGTTCGTTAAATTCACCGGTCTATAATTTGCTGGATATAATTTTTTTTGCCCTTTTTGAATAAGGGGATCACTCTTGCATCTTGTCAATCCTCTTGAACAATCCTCTTTTCAAGAAATTGAAAACATAAAATAGTCAATGGTTTTGCTAGCAGACCTCTATTTTCAAACAACAATTTGCAAAGTTTGGATGAATACCATTTTGACCTGACCATTTATCCACTTTCAACCCCTCCAATTAAAAAAAAGACAGCTCACTGCGTAATAGAGATTGATCTTAATACCCCTGATCCCATGTCTTTTTGGAAAATATCTCGGAGCTCTTGGAAGAGTCTTCTTTTGTGTAAACTGTGCCAAAGTACTGATTGAGCAGATTAGTTGAATCCCTATTGTCTTTTATTATTTTTTCTGTGCTATCTATTAGTGGGCCTACTTTGTCTTTCTTGCTCTGTTTATTTCTAACACAAGCAAAGAATAGTCTGTCACATAACTCATGCCGTTTTGGAACTTCCTACTTCACTCATACACTTGGTGGAATGAAAGGCATGTATCAACGTACTGGACTTTCATTCGCCAATGAATTTTTATAAGTTTTACCCATTCGATACCACAAAAAGGGATAAGAGAAAATTGTTCATCATTTGTGTATGTCAATAGTGAGAAGGCAATCTTGTAACCTCACTTATGACGTCATGTTGTTCGTCTGCACGGCGATGACACGCGCAGGACGCTCTTGACATCCTAAGCAACCATATTAATAAGTCAAAGTACAATGGGATGGTTTTTATCATTTTTATACCACTTTTAACTTTTTCATTTGAAGCTCCATAGTACAATTATTTGATCCTTTTATAACTGCGCATTCATTTATTTTAAAAAATAAGATATAATAAATTCAAATAAATTAAATAATGTTTACCTTTACAATAAGGTCTTTGTGTCTGATAAGGACAGGAATAGCATCACTGCCTCACAGAGAACATGTCGTAAGAGGCGACTAACTGTGTGACATGGCATAACACCGGCAATGGTTAGGTGGTTATAGATAAAGTATAGATGGCGTCAAGAAGGCTGCACGTCTACTTTGCTCTGGTGTTCGAGTCTTTTAGGATCACTTGCACATTGATTAACCACCCGGGATCAAGATGTTGAGCAGCGCATAAGCTGCAGTGGTTAGCGACCCATAGCTGACTGCTAGCATCAGGGCCAGCGAACCATAGCTGCCAAGACCCTTCTACACCTCCACGCGGTGATCCTGGATAACAGGCTGCAGTAGGGCAGACTGGCTAAGGAGAAGGGATTGAAGAGGGAATGCTAACCCGGTACTAAAAAAATGCTTGCTGAAGTCGGATGTGTTGGACCGAAAGGTGCAAATATATCGCAGCCAAGCTGTAAAACTATGACACAACGCATTCCGTTCTCTGGACTACATTCTGCTACTTAAGCCCTTTCATGGTTTGGTAGTGGGAGATTTAGAACGAACAAAGAAAAAGAAAGAAGAAGAATATTAACCACCCTCCGTGGCACTTGCCCCAAGCATCAGAGTAAAAAGCTGCACGTACCTAGTCCGCTAAGCAGTGAAAACTCCTCCCGGCTACATCCAGCTCACACCTGAGCTGGGACCTGCACAGGGTCCTCTGCCCCATAGAACTACAGGTCGACTAAGTGGGACCTGCACAGGAGCATCTGTCCCGTAGAACTACAGGTCTACTAAGACTAAGACTATGCCAACACGGTGGAAAACGAACAATATGTATTAGGCCCCAGAATGTTTTCAATTAGATAGAAAATGTTCCAAGTTAACACATAGCACGTGTCTTTGACCAGTTCAGTCATTTATACATTCCCTTCTTCTTCTTCTTCGTCTTTTTCTTCTTCTTCTTCTTCTTTTATTGTAAATCTGAGACTGACGAAGTATTCGTAGACGTCACATTGTGTAACTGTTGAGATTGTCAAACATTCAGCGAGAATAGACGATAATTTCTGCATCTTCTGCTGTTAATTCCTGCTCTCTTAGCAATTAACTTCTTGGATCTGTCAACGTTGGTCTATGATAAGGAGAGAAGCTTCCATTTTCTGCAGCAGAATGACATTATCCATACTGTCAGGCGATGTAATAACAATCAAGTTATCTAATCCTCATAACACTAAACATCACCCAACCCTAAACTTAACGTTAACTCTAACTCTAACCTAACAATAAACCTAACGGTAATTCTAACCCTAACATTCGCAAAACGGAATATAACCATCTTTTCTGCACTTCTGTATTTATCTAAGTCTTTACTTGTTTATATAAAACAAAATGATATCTACCTGTTCGCCCTTTACTCGAAATGGAATGTTACGTGACGTACGATTGGAACCCATGGAACTCTGTTTGGAGTGAATTAAGTCGCAAGTACCCAGTTAGAGACTATCCTGTATACCTTATGGTCTGTGTTAGTTACGGAGTTCAGTACCCTTCTCCAATAACTTGCACTTGTTTTCAAGCTTTTATTTAATCTGACATGACCGTGACCGTTTCTTGGACTTCTATTTCTCATATTTTAACCAACTTCCCCATAACCCACAGAGCTGAAATCGTGTCCACAGCCTCTAATAGTTCGACCTGTTAATCTTCCACATCTTGACAGATCCTGGACTGGCCATTTAAAAGTTTTTACCGAGAGACATTGATTTTGTTTCTATTCACTTGTATTTATTTACATATGTTGCATTCCACTCACTCATAGTCTCATGATCCTCGTATCGCTGGAGTTTCAGAGCGTTTTGGACCAATGAGTCCAATGTTTGTGGCGGGTATGTCTGCAAATTCCTCGAAGTACCCCCCCCCCCCCCTTTCCCTCCATCCCATCCTCACCCTCCGGAACTAAAAAAACAAGACAAAAACAAAACAACAAATCATATTTTAGTTTAAATAAAAACTGTTACTGGAAAACGGAGTTAAAATAATATTTACTTGTTGAAACTAACAGAGACAGGTTTATATTTGCAGCTGGATAGACTAGTGTATGATGGCACTATGTTATTTTGTCTGTGGACATGTACTGCAAACAAGTTCTTCAATTGCTATGCCACTCTGAGATTCTAAGAAAAAAGAATTAATAAAAACGGACTTTCTAATTAAATAGAGATTCGAAAATGCCAACATGTTCAGTTCCCCATCGGCTCGACTGGCAGCATTACTGTTCTTACTTTCTGAGTAATAATTAAAGTCTAGATTGTGAATGACGTCATGATGTATTTTCACGACTGAAACAAACCAGAGACAACTCGCCAAATTTGTGACGATGAAAATGTGATTATGTGTTACGAAGTAGATGAAAAAGATTTATATAAGATAAATGTTACGAAATGAATAACAGTTACAGTTAAATACGAAAACAGTAACACATATAATATGAACATATACATGTAATCTATGACTTACCGAACCATCACTTAAAAGGTCAGGCATGATTAGGGATTTGTAATAAATTTGCATTCAGTTAGCAGTTGATTGCTTCAGAAAGTACTAGAAACAATTCCTTTAACGATCTTATACAGCTTTCTCGTATTTATAATGGTGATTCTCTCTCCGTATTTGGTGTCCCCCCTTTCGTGTCGTCGACTGCTGCATTAGTGAGCATGTCGTCATACGCACCAAATATTCCATGACCTATATATAAACTCAGGCGACCTTTTCCGTTCGGAAAATACCCAGAGGAAAGCATTTGCGCTGTCAGGAATACGATTTAAAATAATATTTCATGTACCTCAATACGCTTGTCATTTCTAATGTAGGAACACACACACACAAAGGATGAAATCTTCAAGTTTAAAAAAAAAATGATTTACAATTTCTTTTACAATTTTCAGAAACGTTCTAACCACAAAGGTTACACATTGTATTTTGTTACAAACGCGTAAAGAATCTGGCTTGTAGGAACATTGCATGGAAAAATACCAAAAATGTGGAACAGGTAACGGTGTTAGAGGTCAATCATTGAGTTAGCCGCTCCAAAACAACATTTCGGGGATGGGAGGATTGAATAGCTTGCTCAAATATAAAAATGAGAGAATGTTATTGGCATTAGTTGCTATTGTTGAAAGCCCTCAATGAGTAACTTTACTCTTTTGTGCTCTGAACATGTTTGAAGTGACGCATAGCACTATTATTTTTCACATCCCGAGTGTGCTAGTTAAGGTACACCGGGGTGCACCAGGATGTTGTGCTATACTTGGCTTCATCAGGATGTCGCTCCTCAACTTATTAACCAGTCTGTTATAAAACAGCTTGCTTCCGGGAATTGAGGTGGGGTATTAGTCAATTATGTCCCCTGACCCTGGCTAACATGTCTGATCAGTATGTTGTGCCTGACCCTGGCTAACATGTCTGATCAGTATGTTGTGCCTGACCCTGGCTAACATGTCTGATCAGTATGTTGTTCCTGACCCTGGCTAACATGTCTGATCAGTATGTTGTGCCTGACCCTGGCTAACATGTCTGATCAGTATGTTGTTCCTGACCCTGGCTAACATGTCTGATCAGTATGTTGTGCCTGACCCTGGCTAACATGTCTGATCAGTATGTTGTGCCTGACCCTGGGTAACATGTTTGATCAGTATTCCTTGCCTGACCAGACGTTAGTCTCCTTTCCCCCAAAATTCGTATTAATAAATCGAAATGTTTAAATTCCTTCAGCCAATTTTTGTTTGTTTGTTTGTTACGAGAACAGTTATTTGGTAGGACATATAAAAGTGAGTACAACATTTTTTATGTTACATGTGCGTGCGTGTGTGAGTGTCTGTGGATGCAAATTTGTTTGGTTCTAACGTAGACATTACAGGGATAAAAAGAGATAGATATGCCGCTTTTGGCAAAGAAACATACGTATAGACATACACACATCCTCGCATATTGCTCGTCTATACTTGGCTGGAGACACAGCTTTGCCAAAGATAATTTATACACAATTAAATTGTTAAACCTCTTTTCCCCCTTCATATCTCAATTACACACCCTCCCCTGGTCTGGTCAGGCAAAATATATTGGTCAGACATGTTAGTCAGGGTTAGGCAAAATATATTGGTCAGACATGTTAGTCAGGGTCAGGCAAAACATATTGGTCAAGACCCTCACCTCGGCTTCTAGTAGCCTGACCTGGAAACGGTTTGTTTTCATGGCAGCCTGGCTAACGAGGTGAGGGATCGACGTGATCCCCGTAGTAGTGAGTGGCACGCAGATGAAGCCAAGCATAGCACAACTGCCCGAAGGACCCTGGTCCACCTTCATCAGCATGATCGAGATGTGAGCAAAGCTACTGTAACCTGCCACTTAACCGCCTTTTCAGGGCGCACAAAAGAGTAACCTACTCAGTATGTGCATTCGCAAACAACTCCCTCCAACACCATCCCATCCGCCCACACATTTTCGCGCTATCCTTCCATCTCTCAGCTTAGCCACACCCCCCCCCCCGCCCGCCATTCCACTTTCTGAATACGCCAACATCTGGGTTCATACGCACCATATGACACCTCGAATTGGGTCATTGTTCTAGTTATTTTTGTAAACATGTAGACAAATCAGTAAACAATTTTGCTTTCTGTCTTGTTGGTTCTCAGCCCAACTCATTTAAAGTACCATTTCCGCATCGAAGGTCGGCTGCAATGGTTCTCAAACGTATCTTTTGCCGTAACCTTGCAATATGATTGCGTTTTCCAGCCCATTTTGTCTTGTTATATGGCCAAAATAACTTTACTGTGTAACCATTGCCTAACCATTGCCTAACCATTGTCTAACCATGGTTTGACCATGGTCTAACCATTGCCTAACCATGGTGTAACTGTTGTCTAACTATGGTCTAACCATTGTCTAACCATGGTCTAACCATGGTCTAATCATTGTCTAACCATGGTCTAACTATTGCCTAACCATGGTCTAATCATTGTCTAACCATGGTCTAACTATTGCCTAACCATGATCTAACCATTATCTAACCATGGTCTAACCATGGTCTAATCATTGTCTAACAATGGTCTAACTATTGCCTAACCATGGTCTAACTATTGCCTAACCATTGCCTAACCATTATCTAACCATTATCTAACCATTTTATAACCATTGCGTAACCATGGTCTAAACATTGTATAACCATTGTCTAACCATGGCCCAACTACTGTCTAACCATTGCCTAACCATTGCCTAACCATTGTCTAACCATGGTCTAACCATTGTCTAACCATCATTTTGGTCATTACTTGTCATTTCTTAATATAATCCGTGGGGGAATTAACGCACAAGTACCCAAATCTTTACTTTACTGAAGTCTCTAACAACTTTATTCCCTGACAGTCACTATGGGGTATAAGAGGTTGAAAAAAGGGGGGGGGGTATGGGGGGGGGGGGGGAGGTTGCATACCTTTGACTTAGTTAACACCTCTGAACGAAAACTCGTGTTAAATGACTTTATTTGCGCTGGAAAAGGAAGAAAAATATCGGTGTTATACTGTTTGTGGAGCCGCGTAGCGCAGTGGTTAGCGCACTGCCTTCGCATCTGAGTGGTCTTGGGTCGACCCAGCCTTAAATGAGTACCGGTTCAGTCCAAGGAGTAAAAGCGATGAGGGAGAGGAGATGGATACCGCCCTCATATGGCCGAGCATTTGAAATGTGAGGTTACTTTACTTTTTACATATAGTTCGTAATCAGGGACATCCAACAACGTTTCAACCAACTAACAAAGGTTGAGAAATCTCTGTGTGATTTTTCCGTATGCTCTATGCACTGCTGCGAGAAACACCTTCACTCTGAAACATTTATCGGGTTACGCAAGTGATAAGTCGTGATCCATGTAATCGTTTTGCCTATTTTAAACGTCGATCCACAAAGTCATCTTAATGATTTTGCCAGGCTAAGAGGAGTATCACTGCTAAAAACGTTCTCATTCTGCATGCTTTGCAATTTCTGATGCGATGATTCTTCTTCTTCGTCGTACGCTGTCAGACGTCAACCTGTATTTTTTCGAAAAAAGGAGCGGTCATCCTAAGGCTGTCGACACTGCCATAGAGTTTGTCTAGTGTTGCCACTGGTGATGGCCACGTGTGCTTTTTCTGGTCCTCGTATGTCGGGCAGTTTTGCAGTAAATGTTCAGCGATCATTTTCCCGGTACCACAAGTGCATTCGTCAGTGCCACCTATCTTCAGTTTATTGAATAGATGGTACCTCAGTCTATTGTGGCCAGTGCGAAGTCTGAAGACCACGACCTGCTCTCTTCTGTTCAACTGGTAATAGGCATCGTTTTTTGTGCAGCCGGTATGTTCTGTTTCCCATTTGGTCATGTATCTAGCTCTAATAAGCCTTTTTGACTCTTCGTAGGTCACACTAGGGTCTGGTTGTGGTAGTCTTGCACCTTCTTTTGCCAGTCTGTCTGCCTCCTTGTTGCCTTGGATGTTACAGTGGGATGGAACCCACTGTACCACTACTCTTTTTGGTGCGGACTGCTGGCATAGTTGACAGAGTACTGCTCTTAAATCATTAAGTTCAGTATTTTTCTGGCTTTTTAGTGCTGTGACTACGGCCAGGGCATCTGTAAACAGGACTATATGGCTTTCATTTCTTTTGCCTGTCAGCATTTCTTCTACTGCAGCCCTCAGTGCCTCTGCCTCCGCTCTGAAATTGCTTTAGTATTTTATAGTTTGATGCGATGATTCGATTCACTATGCTCAGGTCGAAGATTGCAGTGGTTTACAGATGCCATGGACTGCTAAACGGAGGCAACTAGCCAAGAAGATTACCATAGCAATCTGGATGCCACACACTTACGCAGTATGAAAGATGTCTGTCTTCAAAACTAATGGCCAGAAACTCGAAGTGGTTGACCGTTTTAAATATTTGGGTTCGATTGTCAGTGACGAAGAATCAGAGTGTGAGGTGTTGGCCAGAATAGCACAAACAA
This sequence comes from Ariolimax columbianus, assembly GCA_036924085.1. Taxonomy (NCBI): domain Eukaryota; kingdom Metazoa; phylum Mollusca; class Gastropoda; order Stylommatophora; family Arionidae; genus Ariolimax; species Ariolimax columbianus. The sequence continues at coordinate 36,984,754 of JAVGWX010000006.1, forward strand.
TAGCGGTGCTTGCACGGTTTAACAACATCTGGCAAGATAAACGTTTAGCGCTATGCACGGAAATCAGATTAATGCGTTCATTCGTCCTGTCAATATTCTTCTATCCTCGTGAGACATGGACAGTTTCAGCTGACCTTCAGCGAAGGATACATGCCTTGGAGATGAGAATGTTTCCGAAGACTTTTAAACGTCACGTACAACGATCGAGTTACAAATGAGGAAATACGAGATAGAATTAAAGCGGCAATAGGGCCTTTTGAAGACCTCTTGGCAACTGTCAAAAGAAGGAAACTCGCTTGGTACGGTCCCATGTCGAGACCAAATGGTCTTGCAAATCGATCCTGCGCGGAAAAGTGCAACGCAGACAATGAAGAGGCCGTTCCAAAAGGAGGTAGGAGGACAACATAAAAGAATGGACCAATCTCCGACCAGAAGAGGCCGCTGACAGAGAAGGATGGTGTGGAGTTGTGAGGATGTCTTCATGTGTGCCCCAATGACCTCACCGGTTACAGGATGAACTGACATAACAAAACGTTACAGTATTTCTGGTTGTGATGGACAAACTGACAGGTACAGTAGCGGGTCACCCGTCTCGTAAGGGTCTAAACTTTAATAGTGTAATGGACCTCAGTCAATATTCGCTGCTCTGGTGCTTCCATGACCTACTTTAGACTATAGGTGGCCATGGTTCTTCCTAGGTAAGGAAAGCTATTAACTGATTGCAGACGATGTCCCTGAGCATTAATGATTGGTTCTTGGTAGGGCTTCCCGTGTGCAGGTAGAAACATGAAACTTGCTTTTGGAAGACTACAAACAATCATTTGTAGTAAAGGCAAGAAATTGGTTTCGCCACCAAGATCAATTTGTATCGTGCTGTTGTGCTAACTACCCTCTGTACTCATGCGAAACATGGACCTCATGTGTGCCTTACGTGCGGTAGAGTTTGTCACACTCAGATCAGACTGTACACGAATAAAGGGTCAGATCTGAATAATTATGTCTGACGCAATCGTCATCTTCACTTGCGATGGGCATCTAATTAACAAACAACTTTTAATAATGGAGGTTCTTATCGGTTGCCCCACTGAGCCAGGAGGCATGAGAATATTACTGCTTCCAAAAAAAAAAAAAAAAAAAACTACAACAGAACAAACAACCCCAAAATAAATATACTGAGGCAAAACTACTTGCACAAAGAAACATCACTGAAAGAAAAACTCTATGGACCTATTTAAGAAATACAAAAGACAGTGGTATATACAAGAGACAACATTGCAGTTATAGACATTAAATTTTCAAGCGAACAAAAACAGAAGCAAAAGAAGCTTCCCAAATTGTTGTTATCATTGGGATCAAGTCGCCGAGCAGCGTATGAGCAGCAGCGGTCAGCGACTTATAGCTGATTGCTAGCGTCAGGGTCTGCGAACCAGAGCTGCCAAGACCCATCTACACCTCCGCGCGGTGATCCTGGATAACAGGATGCAATATAGCATACTGGCTAAGTAGAAGGGATCGAAGTGGGAAGTCAACACAGTACTCAAAAATGCCTGTTGAAGTCGGATGTGTTGGACTGAAAGGTGCAAATATCGCGTCCAAGCTGTAAACTACGATACAACTTATTCCGTTCTGCGGACTACATCCTGCTACTCGCAAAGCTTTTTCAATGTTTGGTAGCAAGAGATTGAGAACGAACGAAGAAGAAGAAGAAGTTATTATAACAAGAAAGGAAACAAAACTTGAAACGTTCGTTCCTCCTTCTTGATAGCAATCAGATTGGCTACTTCAACCTACTTCTGGCAGGTCAGAATGACTTTAAGGATATACACAAAGCGATAACGAAGAGTGGAAGCAGTTGTATCTTAACGAACATAGTGTGTGATGTTTGGGCCCGTTGATCACTGTGATGAAATCATACATGTGACCATTGGTGTATACTCGTCTTCGTCAGGTTCTTATTTTTCTTCTTTCTTTTCCTTTTTCTTCTTCTTCTTCTTCTTCTTCTTCTTCTTTTCGTTCATCGTGTTTTTTTATTACGTCTGCTCACGAAGTTGAGTTGTATGGATAAAGGTTCCTTTAGGGGAGAGTTCCTCAGTGCTTCCAAAAAGCTTTATGTTGAGGTTCGTTTCTATGGGCCAGTGCTCAGTTCACATTTGACTAAGCATTTACCAGTCTTGCAGGAAATGTTCAGCAGTCTGCGCAGCTTGCCTGAACATATGTATGGGTGATTGAGCAAATATTACCCTGTGTAACGGTCATTCAATCGGTTATATCCCACTCGCATGAGGAAAAGAATAACTTGTTCCGCTCAATCAAGGCAGTGATAGTTGTCTATCGTTCGAGAAACTGTCCTTATGGTGTGCCTCTTTTCTTCAAAGGTGATTGTTTGCTCTTTATGTTCCCCTGTTGCTCCCTCCTTTGCTAGCTTGTCTACTCTCTCATTTTCTGGTACGCCGCAGTGTTATGGTATCCACAGTGGCACTACCCTTCTCTTAACTTTCAGTTCGCCTAACCTTTTTTTATGCTCTGGCAATTTATCATTCTTGAGGGCTTGCAGAATTGATATTGCATATGTAAGGAATACAGTCTGCTATCATTGACTTTTTGTGTTACAAAAATCATTTAATAGACCCAAATGGTCTCTAGGTAAGGTGTTCGCCTCGGGTGCTGGAGGTCGCGGGTTCAAATCTTGGTGGAGACACCGGGATTTTTTCACGGGGCCGGTAACTATTTCCCCCGATCTCTGGGTAGTGAGATCAGACACCCGTGTTCAGTGGCGCGCGCGTTAAAAATACGTTAGCAGTTGGAAATCGAAAAGAGTATGCCTAACGGCCGCTGCTGGGGCAAACTTCAAGTTACAAATCTACTCGAATTATTCTAGGGATTCTCGCCCCACAGAGAATATGTCGCAAAAAGGGGACTGTGTCTTGGCCAACAGGTCTTGGTTATGTGGTTATCGGAGCGGCTTAGATAGCGCCTGAGGGTCTATCTTGCTCTAATTTACACTTCCACCTCCACCAGTCTCAAAAATAGGCGATCGTATATTTCAGGGGCTAACAGATGCTGGAATTGACCTGGCAAGTAAACCAGTGGATTTAAAGCTGCCAAAAAATATGAAAGAAAGGATGTCGCACTTCCGTACGCCGCCTAACGACATAATTGGACTGAAGATAGATCATCATGTAGCATGTCCTTTATAGAACGTCCCACCATCATGTTCCCTGTCTCCCCTAAATGTCAAGCTAGTCCCACCATCATGTTCTCCGTGACCCCTAAATGCCAGGTTGGTCCCACATAATATTCCCCGTCTCCCCTAAATGTCAAGCTAGTCCCACCATCATGTTCTCCGTGACCCCTAAATGCCAGGTTGGTCCCACATAATATTCCCCGTCTCCCCTAAATGCCAAGCTAGTCCCACCATCATGTTCTCCGTGACCCCTAAATGCCAGGTTGGTCCCACATAATATTCCCCGTCTCCCCTAAATGTCAAGCTAGTCCCACCATCATGTTCTCCGTGACCCCTAAATGTCAGGTTGGTCCCACATAATATTTCCCGTCTCCCCTAAATGTCAAGTTAGTCCCACCATCATGTTTCTTGTGACTCCTAAATGTCATGTTAGTCTAACCACCAAGTTTCCCGTTACCGGCGATTGCCAAGCTAGACGCAGCCAACATGAGCGTGACGTTAATTATTATGTCAGTAATTACTACAAAATAACTTGCCTCTAGTAATTTGCTTGCTCTCGAGCACCAAGCTCCCTCCCTCTGTCAGTATTTGATTCAAGCGCTCTCTGTTCTAGAATAATGCAGCTATGCATGTGGTCAACAGATCTTTCATGAATGTCTAGTTCTTGTGTAAGGGGTCCCTCGTCACGAAATCCTCTTACACAAGACGTATCTCGGTTGTCTGGCGAACAACCAACAGCTAAGCAAGATAGAGTGATGCGTTTCGGTGTTACTTCAGCTTGACTGACTTTAGTGTAAAATTGACTAGATACATCGCTCTTTCTGAACAGGATTTCGTGATAATGAACATTAAACGTTGGTACGAGCGGAGGGAGATAACCGAATGTATGTTTTTTTATGTGCCAACGGTTATCTTAAATTATCTTTATCATTTGGTTATATTTGAGCAGTTGTGGATTCAAAGGTTTTTAGAATATCGCCATCAGTAATAAATGGAGTAATTGGCATGTTATCATTCTTGTTCCCCGATCCTATTGGCACTGTAACTTTTATTGTAGTTTCTGAAGTGCAGATATTGGACGTGAGGGGGTTGCAAAGATGCAGCACAGTGAATGAACATCAGCCAGTGTCTCACAGATGGCTGCTGTATCAAGGTCAGCGAAACAGAGCTGACCTCCTCCGAGCGGAAGCCCTGGAAACAGGCTGCAACAGTGTAATCTGATTACGAGAATAGAGATCGCAATGAGAAAACAAACCTGGTACCAAGAACGGGGCAACTGAAATCGGATGTGTTGGTCCGAAAGGCGCATATTTCGCAGTCATGCTGTTAACAACATCACAACGTAATAATCTTCTTTTTCAGGACGAACGCAGTAGCAGCAGAATAAGAAAATTGTCCAGTTATCCATTGCCAACCCTGCTTTTGCACTGATAAACATGACCCAGATTCGGTCGCCGTGCCTAATGTTTCAGGTTTACTATCTGCAGCAGTGGTTCTCAACCTTTCAAGATTGCCGGCCCCTTTTAGGTCGTGTAATATTAAGTGCGAGAGAACATCATGCAATCTAGTGGGTTTCATTATTGAAAAAAACAATACATTTTTAAAATACTCACATGGTTAATGACATCCTTGAGCTTGAAAGCCACTAAGAAGTCCAGTGATGTCCAAGGAGAAGTCGCTTGTAGCTACACGTCATGAGTCCAGTGATGTCCAAGGAGAAGTCGCTTGTAGCTAGCTACACGTCATGAGTCCAGTGATATCCAAGGAGAAGTCGCTTGCAGCTAGACGTCATGTGTCCAGTGATATCCAAGGAGAAGTCGCTTGTAGCTACACGTCATGAGTCCAGTGATGTCCAAGGAGAAGTCGCTTGTAGCTAGCTACACGTCATGAGTCCAGTGATATCCAAGGAGAAGTCGCTTGTAGCTACAAGCGAAAACTCCCGCAAACGTAAACAAATTAATCGTGATCGTGTTTTGTTCTGAAGGTATTTCATAAGTTAGAAGGCTTTTTAATACAAGTAGGTCGTCCCGAACATATGCAGAAATTTGAGAGAAACCCTTCGCAGTATTTGGAACCTTTTTGTATCTTCTGCTCCCCAAAAAGTTATGAATTTATCCATTTCAACAAAATATTGCAGCTCTAAAGAGGACTGTGGATCTATCAATTCAAATACCCATGATGCAACACAACGCTGATCCTGACCAGCATCACGGAAGCCCGCGAATCAAGTCAGCAGTGCTAAATATTTCAGAACAGAGAGTGGTAAATACGTTTACTGGCAGCAAACGCGCAACTTAACAACTTTCAGGACGACTAAAATATAATGGATGGATAGCAGCATTATTTGTTTGGGTTTGGCAAAACAAAGTTTCAATTGAAAAACGGTCCTCATGAGCGCTAGTGCTCGCGATAACTTTTTTTTACTAGCATGACGCGAGCACCAAATGTACGAGGCGTGTTCAAATGAAACCGGACCTAACTGCACTAAGTGAACATACGTACTATGCGTACTATGCGCACTTCTGATGTAAACAGCACATATCAGCCGTCGTTTGCAACATTTAATTGTCCCCAGACTCATAGTTTCCTCAGCAGACCGTATAAAACATGGCGGTTGTGATACGGAATCCGTCCAGAGTTGATAAGCAAGTGCTGATTTGATTTCTACCAGCTGAAGGATGTCGACCAGTTGACATTCATCGCAGAATGTAGGCAGTGTATAGTGACAAAAGTGTGGCCAACGTAAGCTCCGGCAACGGTCCACCCGAATTGATGCATCAATTTTGGCGATGGCATCTTCTGACGCAATAATATGCACTTGACCTAGTCTCGGAAGATCTTTCGTTAACTCACGTCCTTCTTTAAACATTGTTTTCATTGCTTTCTTCGACACACTTTTGTCACCATACACTACCTATATTCTGCGATGAATGTCAAATGGTCGACATCCTTCAGATGTTAGAAACCGAATCACCGCGCGCTGATCAACTCTGGACGGATTCCATATCACACCCGCTTTGTTTTATACGGTCTGCTGAGGAAACTATGAGTCGGAGAATAATGAAATTTTGCAAACTTGACGGTTGGTATGTGATGTTTACATCACACATGACGTCATGATGCACATCGTACGTATATTCACTTAGTGCAGTTAGGTCCGATTTGAACACACCTCGTAATAATGAGTGGTTGATAACGACTGGTCTACAGGAATCAGAAATGTGGACATTTACGACGATTTGATTGTGTTCGTTGTACATTCTTGACCTGATTTTAGCTTATCAGCCCGAGCCGAGTGATTGTAGAGATTTAAATTATACAAAGTACAACAAACAGATAAGATTCCTTACTCAGTAGTTGAAAATGTCAATAAGAACTGTAACCATTTTTAACGTGTCGGTGTGGACGTCACGCATCAGTTACAACTAATTCCGGTCTAGGAATGTTGATATGACACACCAATATGTTACATAAATCCTGCGTTTGGACATTCATTTCCTTTTAGCGCTAAAGAACTGTTTGGACTTGATTACATTGAGAGAACTAAAAGAACAATCTACTCTCGCTGGAAAGGGGGGGGGGGGGGGGGCATGATCGTCGGTGCCTTTGTACATTGCACAAGTTGTACAAAACATATCTACGCCTCTGTATATATGTATGTAAGTATGTATGTATGTATGTATGTATGAGTACCATTTTGATATTTAATAGTTTTCGGTTTTTTAACCGATTAATCGATTTTGATAATCGGTGTTTCTTGTTTTTAACAAATTATTATTGCTAGGCACTTATACTGTAGCAAGACAGCCACGAATGACAGATAACTTGAAAAAAACGAATTGAGTTCAACATGTAAAAATACATCAGAAACATATTATTTTCTAGTACAAACAATCTAAGCCTACCAATGTAAACTGACCTAATTCCTAGTGCTTGAACTTGCTGATCTTTGCAACTGGAAATAACATAGTTGCGCAGTGGCGTAACTCCCTGTAAGTAAAATTAATGTCAAGTTAAAGAAAATATTCATATTTCTTTACGAAATTCACCTTTTGCACACTATAGGAGCATTTTGTTTATATCATTTACAATTTTCCAAACTCGATAGGTTACAACAAAATCAAAGTAATTATTATAGGTATAATTCAGAGAATAACATGTACAGTTGAATAATTTACAAGTTTTAGTATCCAGTATCACCTGGGAAAAACATAATTTTAAAATACACTATCTTTATCAATAATTGGCTTGGCATGACTTCGTTCGTTCTCATTCCCCCGCTACCAAACCATGAACAGACTTAAGTAGCAGAATGTAGTCCAGAGAACGGAATGCGTAGTGTCATAGTTTACAGCTTGACTGCGATATTTGCACCTTTCGGTCCAACACATCCGACTTCAGCAAGCACTTTTTGAGTACCGGGTTAGCATTCCCTCTTCGATCCCTTCTCTTTAGCCAGTCTGCTGTGTTGCAGCCTGTTATCCAGGATCAGCGCGTGGAGGTGTAGAAGGGTCTTGGCAGCTTTGGTTCGCTGGTCCTGACGCTAGCAGTCAGCTATGGGTGGCTGACCACTGCAGCTCATGTGCTGCTCAGCGTCTTGATCTCTATCAATATTTCTCCTTGTGCGCCTACCTCAGTGAGAACATTGTCATTGGAACCTTTATTCTGACCAATTCACTCGTTCCATTCTATGATAGCACTACATTTCAAACGCTTCCAAGCTTTTTTCATTCTTCTTTGCTAGAGTCCATGTTTCAGCCCCATACAGTGCAATTGGCCATTCATGAGTGGTGATTATTCTTTTCCTCAGATCTGTCCTAATATTATTTGATGTTAGCAGTTTCTGTTTTTTTTAAAAATTTTTATCTTTTGCAAATGCTTTCTTTGTCGCCGCATTGCGGGCATCTTCTGTTATGATTTGCTTTAAATATGTAAACTTCTGTAGTTGTTCGATTATTTCTGTATTGATGATTATGTTCATTTGACTATTTTGTTTGGCTATTACCATAGTCTTTGTCTTCAATGTATTAATTTTCTTGCCAAACACTTTGGTTGTGCAGTTTTTTTGTCAAGCAGCCTTTGCAACGTTGTTACTGATCCTTTCTCTATGGCTTGAACATCGGTAAATTTGATGGCATTAACATTGACTTTGACACTCCTGTTTCAACTCCGAACAGCTGTTTCATCATCATCATCATCTCAGAATGTGCGTTACAGATACTTGGAGAAAGCAAGCAATCCTGACATACCGCTTGTGTTTTTGAAACTGACTCTGTTAATCCTATTTTGATTGAATCAATCGGCTCTTGATTTTCATACAGGTTTTCTGGATTAACCTAAAGATTGTTTTCTCTACACCTATTCATTGAAGCATTTGAAAAAATGTTTGCTCCACGGGACTCGATCAAAGGCTATCTCATATTCATTAAAGCAAATACATAGTAGTCCTTAATTGATCACTCTTTCTGCGAGAAGTGGCAGTGATCCGATGGCATACCGTCTATTTATGGTCTTGTGACTATCTTTTAACATATCCTCTATCCTACCATTGATTCTCCCCTTAATTATCTTTAATATAATTTTATCTGGATGGGGTATTAAGCTCATCGTTTGGAATTGGCAGCATTCTCCGGCATTCGATTTTTATGTGAGCAAAGGAATTGTTATCGAAGTTGTGTTTTCATTCGACAATATTCCATTGATATAAATGTCATTCATATGCTGGACAAGTAAATTGTAGGTAAAGTCTCTCAAGCCGTTTTGACGAGCTTAATATATATGTCATCTACGGGGACGGCGTTGCCTAGTGGTTAAGTGGCACGGCTCACAACGCGAAGGTGCTGGGTTCGATCCCCATCAAAGCACGTTATCCAGGGGAAGCAAATCCTTAGAAATGCAGGAGGAAGCAGATCCTTACATAAAATTCATGCCGAAGTCGGATGCACTGGGCCGACAGGCATAAAATAAAAGCCATAGTACAACGCACGCCGCCTTGGGGATTAGAGAAATAAGGCGAACGAAAAAAAATGTCATCTATACCTGGCGCTTTGTTTTTCAGGATTAAGTAATATGCCTTTTCAAATATATTTTTCGTTGCAGGTAATCTCTATTCTATCAAAGGCATGTCATTTAAGGGATTGTTAGCATAATACAGATCCTCATCTTTTAAAGTGTTCCTTAACATATTCTCTTCATCTCTCTTTCTTTAATCTTGGATCTGCACGTCACGTGTAAGACGTAACAGCAAAAAGCATGGATAACGAGAAGAAGAAGAAGTTTCCTGGGTCTGCTATTGGCTTCCCATTTTTATCATTAATTATTCGTGATTGTATGCTGTACATTTGACTAAAAGATAATTTTACTTTCTTGTGTACTTGTTTGAATTTCCCTGTTCTTTCCAGTTCTTCTGTGTCTTCGCATCAGTCCATACACCATTTTTCTCGCGTTATCTTATATTATCGATCTAATTTCTTCTTTATACTATATACTTAACAGTGCCATGCTCTGTACATGTATTCCTGTTCTACTATTCTCGTCTTTCCTCCATTTTATTTAGTATGTCAGTTGGTACTTGTTTTCTTGTTTCCGTCTTACTCAAATGTTGTCTCAGCTGCCACTTTTACACCGCCTTTTTTATATTCCGCCACTATTGATTTACTATCTTCAGTTCAACTATATATATATATATGTATATATACTGGTCGTTGGAATTTGATGTCTCGTAAATTGTGCTTTACGCCTCCACCCTCACGTCTCACTTCGTCACAAAAACCCAGGCTCACCTCAGGGTCGGAATACGTCCAGAGTTGATCAGCAAAGCGGTGATTCGGTTTCTAACAGCTGAAGAATGTCCACCAGTTGACATTCTTCGCAGAATGCAGGCAGTGTATGGTGACAAAAGTGTGCCAAAGACAACAGTGAAGAACTGGACAACGATGTTTAAAGAAGGACGTGAGTTAACAAAAGATCTTCCAAGATCAGGTTGACGCAGCAGTTCGAGTGTACTGTCGCCGGAGCTTACGTTCGCTAGCAGATAAATCCGCTGTGCTAGGGACAGTTAAAATGGTAGTTAGCAAGAAACTGAAGTACCGGAAGGTGTGTTCACAATGGGTACATCGGTTGCTGACCAACCACCATAAGGAAGAACGTATGGAATGAAGTTTGAACCACTTGCTGCGATACGAATTGGAAGGTGATCTGTTTCTTCTGCGTATAGTGGCAGGGGATGAATCGTAGTGCCACCACTTTGAGCCGAGCAGTAAAACTGCTAGCATGCAATGAAAACATCCCGGATCACCGAAACCAAAAACGTTCAAGTCTACACACTTTCGCATGTAAGTTTATGCTGACAGCGTTTATTTTACCCTGAGGAGCTTTTGTTGGCAGAATGTAATAGCCTGGTGTAAACATCAATCCCAACCTCTACAATGACACACTAAACATCTGCATACAGAAATCACGAATAAACGACCCGGCATGCTTTGGCGGTGCTGTGATTCTGTTGCACGACAATGCGCGTCCACATGACGTGAACATTGTTCAGAAAGTGTTAGCACAGAGAAGGTGGGAAGTACTGCCACACCCATTCTACAGCCTCTTGTGACTTGTGACTTCCATTCTCTCGGACCCTAAGGCTAAGTTTAAATGGCAAATTCCTGCAGCCAAACGACAACCCAACCTATCTGGGAGTCACATTTGATCGGCGCATGACATGGAAAAGTCAGATCGAGAGAAACCGAATGAGAGCCAGAGAAAGAATAGCAATCATGAGGAAACTTGCTGGCACAAGCTGGGGAGCAGACGAAGGCATACTAAAGAAACTGTACACTGGAAGAGTGAGACCAGTTCTCGAGTATGGCATTGCGGCATGGACAACAGCAGCAAAGGCGAACTTCGATAAAGTTAGCAAACTTCAAAACCAAGGCATGAAGCCAACGCCAATTGTAGAACTTGAAAAGATTACAAAACTGGAATCCATGACCGATAGAAGAGACTGCAGAGCCCAGCGGCAGTCAGAGAAAATCCGAAGACTGACTGACCATCCAATGTACCAGAGACTAAACAATTTGGGAAATGGGAAACTAAAGCGGAGAAACTTTGCAGAAATAGCCAAAGCAAAGATGCACGAAGATCCCATAAACGCACTAACAACACCAAAACCCATCACTACTGTACGAAAACCTACCTGGGGGCAGGATATATTTCCAGAGGTGGTAGAAAATATACCAGGTATTGGAAACAAAAACTGCCAGACTGAAAAAGAAAGGAGAGATACTACCCTAAGCTTCATATCGAAAAACTACCCAAGCATGGACTGGACCCATGCATACACCGACGGTTCTGTAACAAACACTACACAGAACGGAGGGGCAGGAGCATTCCTGAACCTACCAAATGGCAGACAAATAACACTGTCATTCGCTACTGGTAAGTACAGAAGCAATTTCAGAGCGGAGGCAGAGGCACTGAGGGCGGCAGTGGAAGAAATGGTGACACACAATGAAAATGAAAGCCATATAGTCCTGCGTTCAGATGCTCTCGCCGTAGTCACAGAGCTAAATAGCCAGAAAAACACCGAGCTTAATGACTTAAGAGCAGCACTCTGCAAACTCTACCAGCAGTCCGCACCAAAAAGGGTAGTGGTACAGTGGGTCCCATCACACTGCAACATCCAAGGCAACGAGGAGGCAGACAGACTGGCAAAAGAAGGTGCAAGACTACCACAAACAGATACTAGTATTACGTACGAAGAGTCAAAACGGCTTATCAAAGCCAGATACATGACCAAATGGGAAACCGAACATACTGGTTACACCAAAAACGATGCCTATTACCAGTTGAACCGAAGAGAGCAGGTCGTTGTCTTCAGACATCGCACTGGCCACAATAGACTGAGGTACCACCTATTCAACACATTGAAGATAGGTGGTACCGACGAATGCCCGTGCGGTACTGGTAAAATGACCGCTGAACATCTGCTGCAGAACTGCCCGACATACGAGGATCAGAGAGAGCAGATGTGGCCATCACCAGTGGAAATGCAAGACAAGCTCTATGGCAGTGGCGACAGCCTCAGGATGACCGCCGCTTTTTTCGAAAAAATAATGGTTACTGTCTGACTGCGTACGAAGAAGAAGAAGAAGTAGAAGGATCCTTAAGCAAATTAATGAAGGGACAAAGATTCGACTCCGATGCAGACGTCATGGCCTCGATGACCAAGTGGTTTAAAGAGCAACCAAAGTCATTTTTTTCGGGCGCGTCCTCCGTCTACCCAAGCAGTGGGAAGCGTGAATGAATGTCTAATGCGACTTTTTCTAACTAACCCTGTGACATGTTTGCTTCAAAACAATTGCTAAATTTAATTCTTTCACAGCAGATGATGTAACTTGCACATGTTTGCAATAAAGTTACTAGGTACGGTTTCATTTGAACACGCCTCGTAATTACAAACAAAACAAAAACATCAGTTAAACAATAACAAACATTATTGAATAAATCTGAATTTTATATAGAGTGCTTGGCTAGTTTAGTTTAGAGCTCATAAAATTGTTTAAAAGAAAATTAAATTACTTTCAACAAAACAACACAATGAAATGTAAAGTAATCTTATCGATTCCTTTAATTTTGACGAAGGTTTGGGCCTAATAAAAAGTAATATAATCTTGGGAGCAACTAGAAAAATAACTGGAAGGTTTGTAAACAGAGCATTTTATTGATATTTCTCCTTATCAAAAGGCTAAGGCAGAAGATTCTTTGTTAAACAAAGACGAATTGAATTGGTCTTTTGATTGACATCGTTCTTAGAATGGGTATTCCATTTCAATAAATGGTTGGTAATGGTCAGCAGTCAACTTTATTGTACCACATATTCTGACAAATTCAAAGTTACTCATTTTTAGTTGAATATTCATCGTTTTATCTGGTTCGAGCTATCAAGGTCGGGTAAAACATTCTGATAAAGACTTCCACCTAAATACCTCGCAGTGCTCTTGGAAACAAGATTATATCGCAGCAGTCTGGCCAACAATTTAGGAATAGACGCTGTAATCTCCATAGTTGTGAGCTTACTGACGAGCCTCGCATTGCACTACAGCTAGGAGGATCGCGATTGACCTTCTCAAGTATGCTTCATAATGTCTGAAGAGCAACCGTAACTCGCTAACAAAGAAACATCAAGAACAGTTAATTTAACGCAGTTTCGAATAACAACACAAAACCATCACGAACATGTTTGTCTTGATGCTTCTATATTAGTTACAAGCTTAGAAAAGCAACCATCAACAAAAATAGTTGTATGTCTCAGACTGCAGACATCTAATTGCGGCAATACAGAAAACAAACAACGAGCCGCTGTTGTCAGAAATTAGAACAGAACTAGGAAAACATAAGAGATCCTCATCAATAGCGCTTCAATGGTTACCTTCCTACTGCGACATCTCAGTAAACAAGATAGCTGAAAGATGGCAGTAAAAAGGCATAATTTAATCATCAACTACAATGCAGAAAGATCAAAAACATCATCAGAAAAAAGTATATACACCAATAGAGAAAAGACATGAATATAAGCAGTAGACCAGACCCAATTCCCCAACTAAAAAAAACCAATACACTACCTTATTTAGCACGAGAACGGGTCACTGCAGACTACTAGAACATTTATACTGTCTTAAGATCTTATGCTCACGAATGTCCACGTAAACCCGAATCCTGAATACGTTCTATAGGGTTGCCCACTCTTTGGAAAAATGAGACACCAGACCTGACCAGAGGATGCGGAGCTGAGACAAAAACTGTGGGGCAGCCGTTCGACCTGATGAGGACTACAGACTTTATCATGGAGAGTGTTCTGCAAATATAATATGACGGAAGAGTCTGATCGCCGAGAAGAATAAGTCACAAGCTAAGATTGCTCTACGATATCAGTTCAATCAACAGTATGTCTGCGGTTGATCTAGTCCATATTATGTTGTTAAAGTGTTCATTTATTAAGTGATTACCCTCCACACGGGGCTGACCAGGTGACAAGCATTAAAGGCGAATAAATACATTTTGAAAAGCAAAAATCAGTTTAAACTAATTAACAGTTATAACAATGTTCCAATAATCTTCAATTATTCCATTATCGATTAAGGTTGTTCTGTAGTGTTTGTCCATCGTTTCTGAAAAAAAACCACAATGTCATCTGTCAATCCTTGAGTGGGTTCGTAGGTGACTGATTAAACCAATCCGAACCCGAACGCGTCTGTCATACTGAGGGCAGAGAAACATTGTCTGACCGTCAACCGGAGGCAACTCGTCTCTTGCCTTTCGTGTCGATCGTCTTCGTTCAGCTTCCTTGATTCTTGTCTACTCCATATGTGTTGTGTCAGAAGAGATTTTACTACGCCAGGCTGGGCGATCAGCAGCAATGTCCTCCCACTTATCAGGATCAAAGTTGCAGTTCTTTAGTGAGGCTTTCAAAGTGTCTTTGTAACGTTTTATTTAGCCTCCGCTAGCTCGCTTGCCTGGCTCAAGCTCACCATATAATATTTTCTTTGGAAGCCGCTCATTTGACATGCGGACAACATGGCCAGTTCATCTAAGCTGCGATTTATACAGAGTTGTGTGGATGCTTGTCATGCAAACTCGCGAAAGAACTTCTACATCTGTGATCACATCTTGTCATTTTATCATCAGCAGTTTTCTTAGGCAGCCCAGATAAAAATGGTCAAACTTCTTCGCATGTCGACTGTACACAGTTCAGGTTTCACAGGTGTATGTCGACTGTACGCATCCCAGGCTTCACAGGCGTACATAATAGTTGGTAGGTCGACTGTACACAGCCTAGGTAGGTCGACTGTACACAGCCCATGTAGGTCGACTGTACACAGTCCAGGTTTCACAGGCGTACAGACGGGTTGGTAGAACCTTTAAACCTTTAATAAACCTTTAATTTGGTTATAAGCTTAATTCCTCGCCGGTCCCAAACTGAGGATCATAGTTTTTCCAAACGCTACACATGCTTTTGCAATTCTCGAGTTTACTTCATCATCATTATGAACTGCTCTGGAGAGTGTGCTGCGAAGGTCAGGTCGTCTTAGCGACGATCAGATTGGACGGGAAGACACGGCATTACAACAAGTAGATGAATTGATTGATCTTGGTAGTAATATAGTCAAGGTCGGTGGTACAGATAGAGATTTCAAATTCAGAATACAAATAAGCTATTATTGCTTTAAGAAATTTGTGGAAATCTAAACAATTTTGTCCGCCACAAAAATACAGATTTTCAACTTCCATGTCAAGTCCGTGCAATTGTTTGGCTCTGTGACGTGGGGAACATAGAAAAGTACAACTTACTTCCCCTGTCCAAGAACCACGTTATACAGTTTGATCCAGTATTCAGCGACATGGATTGCCTTGTTATTTACCTCCAGCATGTCCCACTCACTGCATGTTTCCTGGAGGTTGGGACAAGTCATCAGGTGGTCTGGGTTCTGTATTGCGCCACAGTGACATGTGTCATCATCTATGTATCTCCATCGTTTCATATTCCTCTTGCATCGTGTTACACCAGTTCGGAGTCTGTTCAGCGACTTCCATGTTGTGTATGGTAGATTATATCCGGGGGCAGGTTGCTCTCGAAGTCCCATCTCTGAAGCTTGCTTCAATTCATGCCATCTCTCGATACGGCGACTTTAACGGGTTGTCTATATTGGCTGTACTGATTTTAGGAAGCTATGTCTGGATTTGAGTCCTGTGTTCTGTACCTGATGTCCAAACTTTGTGTGCCTTGTGTCGTACTCCTGTTTTTTGTCGTTATATTTCTGCTGCGACGCTTCTTCGAATTTCGGTTGGTGCTATTCCAATAATAATAATGTACACTTAAACGTCTGAGACCTGTTGCGTCGGTCGGCCACATCCATGACCCACAGCTGTGGCATCCAGGGCGGAGAAGAAGGTTCCTATTAGCTGAAGCCATACTGTTCATGGACGGGGTCTTTTGCGTCTCCTGCCGGTCGGGGAAAGACTTTTGGCGCTGAGGAACGACTTGTGTAGTATCTTGTGGGCAGGTGTTTCCTGGTCCAGCCGTACAACATGATCGGACAAAGAAACTCGGCGCCGGTATACATACATATATACATACCTACATATATACATACCTACATACATACATACATACATGCATATATACATACATACATACATACATACATGCAATTAGTGCCCGATTGTCCATTGTTTCTATTGTTGAATGCCCACAATGAGTAAGATGCTCTTTTGTGCAATCTTCTTCTTCTTCTTCTTCTTCTTCTTACGCTGTCAGACGTCAACCATTATTTTTTAGAAAAAAGCAGCGGTCATCCTGAGGCTGTCGACACTACCATAGAGCTTGTCTAGTGTTGCCACTGGTGATGTCCACATCTGCTTTCTCTGGTCCTCGTATGTCGGGCAGTTTTGCAGCAGATGTTCAGCGGTCATTTTCTCCCGGTACCACACGAGCATTCGTCAGTGCCACCTATCTTCAATTTGTTGAATAGGTGGTACCTCAGTAGTCTATTGTGGCCAGTGCGAAGTCTGAAGACCACGACCTGCTCTCTTCTGTTCAACTGGTATAGGCATCGTTTTTTGTGTAGCCAGTGTGTTCTGTTTCCCATTTGGTCATATATCTGGCTCTAATAAGCCTTTTTGACTCTTCGTATGTCACACTAGTATCTGGTTGTGGTAGTCTTGCACCTTCTTTTGCCAGTCTGTCTGCCTCCTCGTTGCCTTGGATGTTACAGTGGGATGGAGCCAACTGTGCCACTACTCTTTTTAGTGCGACTTCTGGCATAGTTGACAGAGTACTCTTAAATCATTGAGTTCAGTATTTTTCTGGCTTTTTAGTGCTGTGACTACGGCCAGGGCATCTGTGAGCAGGACTATATGGCTTTCATTCCTTTTACCTGTCACCATTTCTAATACTGCAGCCCTCAGTGCCTCTGCCTCCGCTCTGAAATTGCTTGTGTATTTTCCAGTTGCCACTGACAGCGTTATTTTCCTGCCATTTGGTAGGCCCAGGAATACCCCTGCCCCTCCGTTCTGTGTTGTGTTTGTTACAGAACCGTCGATGTATGCATGGGTCCAGTCCATTCTTGGGTAGTTTTTCGTTATGTACCTCAGGGTTGTATCTCTTTTTTCTTTTTCAGTCTGGCTGTTTATTTTTCCAATACCTGGTATATTTTCTTCCACCTCTGGAGAGATATGCTGCCTCCAGGTAGGTTTTCGTACAGTAGGGATGGACTTTGGTGTTGTTAGTGCGTTAATAAGGTCTTCATTCATCTTTGCTTTGGCTATTTCTGCAAAGTTTCTCCGCTTTAGTTTCCCATTTCCAAAGTTTTTTAGTCTCTGGTGCATTGGATGGCCAGTCAGTCTTCTGAGTTTCTCTGCTTGCTGTTGGGCTCTGCAGTCTCTTCTGTCGGTCATGGATTGCAGTTTTGTAATATTTTCAAGTTCTACAATTGGCGTTGACTTCATGCCTCCTGTTATAACTCTCATGGCTTGGTTTTGGAGTTTGCTAATTTTATCGATATTCGCCTTTGCTGCTGTTGTCCATGCCGCAATGCCATACTCGAGAACTGGTCTCACTCTTCCAGTGTACAGTTTCTTTAGTATACTTTCGTCTGCTCCCCAGCTTGTGCCAGCAAGTTTCCTCATGACTGCCATTCTTTGTCTGGCTCTCATTCGGTTTCTCTCGATCTGACTTTTCCATGTCATGCGCCGGTCAAATGTGACTCCCAGGTAGTTTGGGTTGTCGTTTGGCGGCAGGTATTTGCCGTTAAGACTTATTTTGGTGCTTTAGGGTTTGTTTGAAAGCGAGAATATCGTACATGTTGTTTTTTCCTCATTTATTTTGACCAGCCATGAGTTCGCCCACTCTTCCAGCGATGTTAGGGGCTGCTGCATCCAATTACTTGCTATGGTGAGATTATTTTCAGAGATCCACATAGCCAGATCGTCTGCAAACATTGAGCTGTGGACTCTTCTTGTTATATTCTCTTTTATGTTATTTATATACACCAGGAAGAGTATGGGTGACAGTACTCCCCCTTGGGGTACTCCCTGCTCAAGTGTCACCTTTTTGCTCATCTGCCCTTGTACTTCAACTCTGGCCGTTCTGTTTTTGAGGTAGTGGCTGATCCATTTGTACATTTTCCCACAAACTTCACTTCTTCGTAGCTTGACTTTAAGTCCCTCTTTCCAGACTTTCCAGAATCTGAAAAGGTCGGTATGTGGTGGGTTACAGCACCTTTCCACGCATCCAGAGTGCACTGATGAAGGATAGATCGGAGTCCTTCAGGCGGTTGTGCTATGCATGACTTCTTCTGCGTGTCGCTCACTACTACGAGGATCAAGTCGATCCCCCACCTCGTTAGCCAGGCTGACATGGAAACATCTCGCTCATAGGGAGACCTTCGTGGAAGTGAGGTGGGGTCTTGACAAGCTTACGTGACTAACCTGTACCTGACTAACATAGTCACATCAGTGTGTTTTGTCTGAACTATTACGCCTGGCCCTGACTAACATAGTCACATCAGTGTGTTTTGTCTGACTTATTATGCCTGAGCTTGACTAACATAGTCACATCAGTGTGTTTTGTCTGACTTATTAGGCCGGACCCTGACTAACATAGTCACATCAGTGTGTTTTGTCTGACCAAACGATGAATCGCCACTTTCCTACCCAAATGTCTTTCTTCCCAACAGACAGACTAAGTGGTAGGGCCTCATTTTGCGGTCCTAAATAATGTGTTTTTCAATAACATATTTACATATAAAAAGAACAACTTTACTTCCAGCTTACTCTACCCCGTAAACAGTAAGCAAGTCCTGCAAGCGCGTGCACGCACGCACGCACGCACTTACGAACGCACACGCACACGCACACACACACACACACATACACACCCACACACAAATATATATAAATATACAAGGGGCTTGTCATAAGTCTTTACCCTGATCATAAAGGAGCAGAAGGAGAAAGTTTACCTTTGGCACAGTGCTTGTTCCTTCTCAATGTAGCCACCACCTGAAATTATACATTTCTGCCATCTCTGCGTGACCTTGAAAAGACCTTCAGAATAAAGTCACCTATTTTTCGAACTAAACCAGTTATCATAACCTAATATGTCACCTTCGTCACTGTCAGAATGGTATTCTTTCAGCTGTTTTTTAAGTTTTGGGGAAAAAGAAAAAAGTCTGATAGAGCTAAAATTCGGAGAATATTTTGGATGGGAAAGAATTTCAATATTCAAATCGATGGCTGTTTGCAGTAGAAGCCTTGCTTCATGGGAGGGCGCGTTGTCTTGAAGCAAAAGCAGAATTTGAGTGCGCGCTATCCCTCGTTTTCTGGTCACAGTTTTTCTTAGTTTGGTAAGGATATCTGCATAATATTGCCCATTAACCGTGTTGCCACGAGGCAGCTAATCTTTCAATAAAACACCTTTGATGTCCCATAGAACAGTCAGCATCACTTTTCTTGCAGATTTCTTTGCTCTTGGTTTGACATGTGTTGGTGAGCCCGGGGTTTTCCACTGCATGCTGGAAATTTTGGATTTTGGGTCATAATGGTGAACCCAAGTCTCATCTACTGTCACCATGGTTGGCAACATGTTTTTCGACCGACACATTTTGAGCAACTGGCCACAGCAATCAACCCTCGTTTGTTTCTGTTCACATGTCAGCAGACGCGAGACCCAACGGGCACACACTTTTCTCATGTTAAGTCTGTTGTGTAAAATTCTAAAAACTGTACGTTCCTTCAGTTTTGCTGACCTAGAAATCTCTGCAATTGTCATTTTTTAAATCCTGGTAAATGATTTTCTTCACTCTTCCAGCATTTTCATCTATGCACTCTGAGGAGGGTGTTCCTGATCTTGGAAGATCAGCAACACGGGAACGGCCACACTTAAACTGCCTACGCCAGTTTTTTTTACAGAAGCATGCGAAGGACAGAATTCCTCAAACACTGGTTCCATTTCCTGTGTATTTCTGTAGGTATTTTTCCCTGCAACATCAAGAATTTTATCACAGTTCTGGCCTCTGATGTCTCTATTGTTCTGACAAACCGTTAGAGTAGCAGATCCGGTCAATAAGGTGTTGCGCAATACACCATACCGGGTAAACCCGTCGAGCACGGAAATTCATACTTCTCAAGTCCAGTACACATTGAATGAGCTACATTATGTGCCAAATGTAAACTTTCTCCTCCTACTCCTTCATGTACCACATGTATACATAGTCAGGGTAAAGACTTATGACAAGCCCATTGTATATATATATATATGTATGTATGTATGTATGTATGTATGTATGTATACAGGCATGTGCGTGTATGCGTGCGAGTTTTACAAGGGACTTATCATAAGTCTTTACCCTTACTATGAAGAAGTAGTCAAGAAAAGAAGGTGATGCTGACTGTTCTTTGGGATGTCAAAGATGTCATATTGAAAGATTACCTGCCTCATGGCAACACAGTTAATGGGCAATATTATGCAGATCTCCTTACCAAATTAAGACAGACTGTGACAAGAAAACGAGGTATAGCACGTACTCAAATCCTGCCTTTGCTTCAATACAACGCGCTCTCCCATAAAACAAGGCTTGTGCTGCAAACAGCCAACGATTTGAATATTGAAATTCTTCCACGCCCACCATATTTTACGGAGTTTCGCTCCATCAGACTTTTTTCTTTTCCCAAAACTTGAAAAAACAGCTGAAAGGAAATCATTCTGACATTGACTAAGATGTCATGCTGGCTTGTGATAACTGGTTTAGTTCGAAAAATAGGTGACTTTATTCTGAAGGTCTTTTCAAAGTCACGCAGAGATGGCAGCAATGTATAAATTCAGGTGGTGGCTACATTGAGAAGGAATAAGCACTGTGCCAAATTTCAACTTTCTCATCCTGCTGCTTTATGATCAGAGTAAAGACTTACGGCAAGTCCCTTGTATGTGTATGTGAAGTGAAGCCTGTTATATTAATCGCATATAAAATTTATCCTCCATTAACAAAACGCCGTTACAACTTATTGGCGATGCCTAATCGCCATTTAATCCCGAGTAACATCAGACGCCAATGCTATCTAGACACAAACTGAAAGAACAGGTGTTGTCCAGTCGTTAAGTTAGAGTACATGGGGGTATATCTGGTGTCTCAGGTGATACATTCACGTGACTTTAACGTGACCTATATTCACTTCAGCGGGGGACGTAAGTATTAGTTTAATTACAACAGCTAAATTATTTTATTACTTAGCTTGTCAACGAAACCTAACTTTAGTTAAATATATACATTTTTTTATATCCGTAGTAGACTTATAATTGAATCGTATTCACCACTGTTTGTGCTGACTAAGAGGTTTTGTCATGGTTTTTAAAAAATGCCGTTTAAATTTAGCATTTTTAAGTACTGTTGATCTCTTGGCTATAAGCAACATTTTACAGAAAATGTAACGTATAAAATATTCACATAAACACGCCATACTCACCTACTCAACTCACACCCTAAAACGCCCGCTTAAGCCGCACACCCACATAAAATATACAATGAGATAAAGCATGCGGAATTACCGTTATTCATTTAGTTTAATAATCGCTGAAGTATTTAATTCCAGTCAAGCTGTAAGTAATTTATCACACCTTCTGCACGGACAAATGTGTAATTTTGTGTGCTTTTGTAAATTTGAAATGTATGTCATTCGTGACTTTCGTTTCTAATCCGAACCTCTTTACTGAACATAATAACAGCTAATTCCACAGAGTGGGTCCTGTCACTCATTGCTGAGGAGTACAGAATAGTACCACTTCATCTCCATACATGTATGATAAAAAGAAATATTAATCATAGAAGCACGGAAATGATAGTCAAACTGTATAAAGCATTAGTTAGACCTAGATTGGAGTACTGTGTACAGGTGTGGAGTCATTAGAGGGGATATAAACGTGCTGGAAAGGATACCAAAAAAGAGCGACAGAGCTGATAGTGTGATTCCAGAATTACAGTTATGAGGAAAAACTCAGAAAAACCGGCCTACAGTGTCTGGAAGAGAGAAGAATTCGTGGTAACTAAATACAGGTTTATAAGATGATCAGAGAAATGGATTAATTAGACTATAACAAATTTTTAAAAATACAGCCACCTACAAGAACAAGAGGACATAGCTACACGTTGACTAAAGAGAGATCCAGATTAGATACTAGGAAATATTTTTGTAGTCAGAGAGTGGTGAATGCTTGGAATGCATTGCCACGGGAGGTAGTGGAGGCAGGGACAGTTAACGCTTTTAAGAATACATTGGATGCGCATAGCTTTTAGAGCAAGGTGATGTAAATGTAACTGGTTGTATACACACTCTGCAGAGTCTTCTAAACCAGTATAAGGACGTTAAGTTAAGTTATGTTGTAAAATGCGACTAAGGAGAGTTGTGCATGAAGCTAACGACTTCACATTGTAAAACAAATTACCACAGAAACTGCCGCTGCAAAGGCATACAACGTTCTTTTGGCTCAGGTTTCCTACATGAACCCAACTATAGTGGTGACCTTGTACTCCGACTGGAGCGAGGAAAAGGACAGGAGGAACAACAACGAATTATTTTAGGAGCTATAAATAGACCTGCTATATACATGATATATATTTGCATTTTCTCAAATGTATAGTTAAATACACTGTATACTTAATAAATGTATAGTTAAATACACTGTATACCTAATAAATGTATTGTTAAATACACGGCATACTTAATAAATGTATTGTTACTACATTGTATAATTAATAAATGTATAGTTAAATACACTGTATACTTAACAAATGTATAGTTAAATACACGGAATACTTAATAAATGTATATTTAAATATACTGTACTGAATAAATGTATAGTTAAATGCACTATATACTTAATAAATGTATAATTAAATACACTGTATACATAATACATTTATTGTTAAATACACTATATACTTAATAAATGTGTAGTTAACTACACTATGTACTTAAAAAATGTATAGTTAAATGCACTGTATACTTAATACATGTATAGTTAACTGCACTATATACTTAAGAAATGTATAATTAACTACACTGTATACTTAATACATGTATAGATAAACACCCGAGGTGTTGCCTGGACAAACAGAGCACAATATTTGTTTCCTTCTTATCATGTCTTCAGAGGTTACTAATAAAGGTTGTGTATGGGGCTAGAGTGGAGAGTTGCACCGGTCGTTGTGAACCTCTGTCATTACACAATCACTCTAATGTCATTTATCCGTCTACCACGCGGCTGCTCTCATGACCTGTATCCAGATTTACCACCTATAAAGTCATTAATGGAAATTGACGAGGTGTAAGACAACTTCCATAAGAGAGACAACTCTGATCACAAACAACTGCTGCCTTGCAGATAGGCTGGGGACAGCCAAAGGCTAAGGAGGGCATCCCTACAGAAACGCCTGTTGAAATCGGATGCACTGGGCCACAGGCTTAACGAAATAGTGCAACGTAAATTGCAGTATGATCGCAGTACAACCGATCAGAAAAAAGCGTGGCACTCATCCTGTGGAGTCCCGCCAGGCAGCGAGAGTGCCGAGCCTCACGCTTCAAAGGAGCCCACCCTTGACTACTGGTGGTCACCCACCCATGTGTTGTGGAATCGAGGCACATGGCTATGGGGCAACATCTATTGACCAAAAACTCAAGACCCTCAGAATACTACAGTGAAAAGCGGAGGGAGTCATTAACAAAAAGCTTTCCCTAACACATCACTTGCATGAAGGTAAAATTGACGTGGCATGTATCCAAGAAACGCACCTCAACAACAATCACAAATTCTCAATCAGAGGATACCAGGCCTTCCGTCTGGATAGAGAAGGTCACAAAGGAGTGGTTCTGATACTGACCCGTAACTGCATACCGAGTAGCGCGGTATCTGTCAATCACACCGGACAAGCAGAAGTTGTAGGTGTTGACATAATGGCTCAAGAGACGAAGATCCGCATCTTCAACCTGTACGGACCACCAAACAAAGACCTATTGCTCTCGAGTATGGAAGTCAAAGACTCCAACTGCATAGTAGTTGGAGACTTCAACAGCCACTCGGAGAGATGGGGATACTCGGACACAGACAACAGAGGTGACGAAGTGGAAGATTGGGAGATAGACACAAATCTCTATCTAATCAATAGGCCGGAGGATAGCCCTAGCTTCTATTCTAGAACATGGCATACCACCTCTACTCCAGATTTGACCTTTTACACGGTGGACATTCACCATAAAATAGACCGCCAGGTGCTAAACCAATTGGCAGGTAGCGACCACAGGCCAATTAGGCTAGAAATTTATATGGAAGTAGGCCCACAGGAAACAAAACCGCTCCCACGTTGGAATTACATACGAGCCGACTGGGACAGATTTGCAAGCCTGACAGATGGGCTGTGTGAAACCATCAACACACGGAATAACAAAATGAAGCCCATGGTGGAAAGCATACGCAAAGCAATAATTCAAGCTGCCATTGAAACCATACCAAGAGGGGCAAGGACAAATTATAAGCCCTATTAGAATGATGATTTGCAGAAAGCGGAAGACGCAGTCACAAATGCTAGGAACAGGGCAGAGCGAGAACAATCTATGGAGGCAAATATCGCTCTCAAAGCAGCCACGGCGAAATACAAATACACTCTAAACCAAACAGCAAGAGAAAGATGAAAAAACAAAACAGTAAGCCTCAATTTAGACAAAGAAGGAACAACACCAAAACCCATCACTACTGTACGAAAACCTACCTGGAGGCAGGATATATTTCCAGAGGTGGTAGAAAATGTACCAAGTATTGGAAACAAAAACTGCCAGACTGAAAAAGAAAGGAGAGATACTACCCTAAGCTTTATATCGAAAAGCTACCCAAGCATGGACTGGACCCATGCATACACCGACGGTTCTGTAACAAACACTACACAGAACGGAGGGGCAGGAGCATTCCTGAACCTACCAAATGGCAGACAAATAACACTGTCATTCGCTACTGGTAAGTACACAAGCAATTTCAGAGCGGAGGCAGAGACACTGAGGGCGGCAGTGGAAGAAATGGAGACACACAAAGAAAATGAAAGCCATATAGTCCTGCTTACAGATGCTCTCGCCGTAGTCACAGCGCTAAAAAGCCAGAAAAACACTGAGCTTAATGACTTAAGAGCAGCACTCTGCAAACTGTGCCAGCAGTCCGCACCAAAAAGGGTAGTGGTACAGTGGGTCCCATCACACTGCTACATCCAAGGCAACGAGGAGGCAGACAGACTGGCAAAAGAAGGTGCAAGACTACCACAAACAGATACTAGTATGACGTACGAAGATTCAAAACGGCTTATCAAAGCCAGATACATGACCAAATGGGAAACCGAACATACTGGTTACACCAAAAACGATGCCTATTACCAGTTGAACCGAAGAGAGCAGGTCGTTGTCTTCAGACTTCGGACTGACCACAATAGACTTAGGTGCTACCTATTCAACAAATTGAAGATAGGTGGTACCGACGAATGCCCGTGCGGTACCGGGAAAATGACCGCTGAACATCTGCTGCAGAACTGCCCGACATACGAGGATCAAAGAGAGCAGATGTGGCCATCACCAGTGGCAACACTAGACAAGCTCTATGGCAGTGGCGATAGCCTCAGGATGACCGCTGCTTTTTTCGAAAAAATAAAGGTTGATGTCTGACTGCGTACGAAGAAGAAGAAGAAATTGACGAGGGAGCGTTTTCATGAGATGATCGAACGAGCAGATTTGTGCCTGGAAATGTATGTTTCACAGTGCCGACATAATTCCAATGTCTTCGTTACATATTCTGTATTTCGTGGTAACACTAAAATATATATAGCAACTTTATATATTGAACTTTCTGTACAAATTTGAAAATGGAAATAAAATGTATGTACCTATCTTAAAATCATATGGGTCGTAGGAAAGAAGACGTCACGCAAATAGATAATGAGGAGAGATAATTGAGATAGTTAACATACGCTTTAAGAAAGAAACCTGTCAAAATAAGCAAACATTCGTTGGATTTGAAATCCAAAGAGGAAGAGGCGAATGGGTAGGCTAAAGAACATCTAACAAACAAAAATGGGGGGGGGGGAAGGTTATGCCAGCTGGTGTCTCATAATCGTAACTCAAGAAGACGGCCGAAAATAGTAAGAAAATGAGATCATCCGTTGCAGCTCTATGTTCTTTAGAGAACATAGTGAGAACCAGGAGTGACAGTTTGTTTAGGATCTAGGAGCCAGGAAAAAAGGTAAGAGGTAGCCATAGAGCCGGATGAAAATGGTCCTAATATTGTAGGTGCCACTGCAACGTTTCCAGTCGATATGGCGACCAGGTCCCCAGGATTTGTCGCGCCCTGGATTAAACCATGTAGGTAAGTATTTTCAAAGTGACTGAGTAGCACACTGGTAAAGTTCTCGCTTGTCAAGGGTAAAGGTACCGTTTTCGATCACCGTTATCAACAAACTTCAGCCGACTCAGTTGTAAATAGATACCTAGTCTTTTATTAAGGAAGGAAAGGTAGCGAGATATGGAATTGGTGACCCTATCTCATAAAAGGATGGGGCAATAAAGTCTCTAACTTTTCGTCATATGTAGCAGTGTTTCCTGTGGGACTACCTGAGAGCGAAGGGCAATCAAGTTCAGGTGAAACGTACTGATCAAAACCCAACTTCACATTCTCATTCGTGTTCCTGGAAACATACTTTGTCGCAGCAGGCTGGCAACCGAGGTGGGGATCGACACTATAATCCCCATAGTGTTGATCTAGCCTAGAAGCCTTGCATGACACTATAGCCAGGAAGAACACGGTCCACCTTCACATGTACACGGGATGTAGGAGAACCACTGCATCCAGCTACATAAGAAACGTCATCCAGAGTTAACTCAACACAGCACAAGAAGCTTCGACAAACAAACAAAATGTTACTTCCCCATCAAGCGATGATGGCGTCATCGCCAAACTGTTTTTTGTTTTGATGATGTAACTTGCGCTGTTTTTGGATTATAGTGAGCAATACATGCGCCAATCAACCTCACTATCTCGTCCCAAGCTACCTTGTACCAATTGCAAGACTATCAATCGAGACGACAGGAACGCGCGCACCGAGAAAACAAAAATCAGTCTGGCAAACTGGACACGGCGTGATTCGAACCCGATATCTGAGGATTATGAAATGAACGTTTCACACACACAAGAACAGTAACATCAGAATACCTATACATTTCACAAGCTTTTATTTAATTTTACATGACTGTTGTCCGTTTTGGTGTACTTCTATTTCTCTTATTTTAACCAACTTAGAAAGCTGAAATTGTTTAAACAGCCTCTACTATTGCAACCTGTTAATCTATACAATTTTGACCAATTCTCGAATGGCGTGTCCTTAAATAACGCACTTTTCAAATTGAAAATGCAGGGTAAAGCAACTAGTGGGAAAAGTAAGAGTTGACAAATCACGAACCATCGGATGTGAATATTGAAGATGACGTATGCGAAAAAAAAACTGGTAATTCCATAAAAAAGGAAGTCTTAGTATAAATAAAAGTTTGTACTATGGCAGCATACGGCTGCGAAACATGGACAGTTACCCAAACCTCAAAGAAGTGAATCAAATCCTTTGAGTTGAAATATTATAAAACGGTACTCAGAATACCGTGGACCGATATAGGAAGAATGCAGACATTCGACAAGAGTTGGGCATAGATGAGAACTGGTTCACATATTGCTAATAAACAGAAACTCGAAATACTTTTGCTAGATAAAAAGAAGCAACGGACTTCAGAGAACAGTAATGGAAAGTACGGTACCGGGCAAGACAGGCAGAGACAAACCAAGAAGGTGAATGCACAAA
Organism: Ariolimax columbianus; assembly: GCA_036924085.1. Taxonomy (NCBI): domain Eukaryota; kingdom Metazoa; phylum Mollusca; class Gastropoda; order Stylommatophora; family Arionidae; genus Ariolimax; species Ariolimax columbianus. The sequence goes on from JAVGWX010000006.1 coordinate 37,012,855, forward strand.
GGTGCCAAAAGAATGCGCGTGCATGACTCTGGAGCAGGCTGGAGATTTGGCAAGAGATCCAGGTACTTTCAGACGGGCTGTAGTAGGAGCGACGTTCTTCAAAGGACGTGCTAGACGATGACCAAAAAAAAAAAAAAAAGATTATTTTTACATTCACTTGTTAATATAACCAAATTGGGATTGTATTTTACCAGCTCATTTGATAAGTTATTCTTATTTCAGACATAATGACTTGTGTATCTGTAGATCATCACACATTCGACTTGCAGACATACCATGTCAGTGATAAGACAGGTTTCATGCTTTCAGATCCATTAGTAAGTTATGTGAGCTATTATGTTTTGTCCTGTTAAGGATCGACGATACTGTACTCCAGATAGATTTAAAGGTGTTCAGTTTCTTTCACCCTGCTTCTTGTACACATTTCATGCTCCGTTTTCTCAAGCTCTCTTTTCTTGCCTGTAGAGGACAAGGACCCGTCGCGTCCACCTTCCATGACACGACGATTGCCTCAGTTCCAGACTATATGCAGTGAAAATGATGCCCATCTGATTTGACCTAACGAAGTGCTGCGTAAGCGGTCGCATATTTGAGTCCATGATGACAAGTGACGTTTCGCAACCTTGATGTCCACATCCTACATGGGCCACACGTCCAAATTGTGCACAACCGCGAGGGCTAGCTTGGTGAAGGTGCTTTCGAGAACTGTCCGTCGAGTGGCTTAGCCGTCAGTACCCGCGTCTGATTTTAAAATGTTCCAATTTATGAATTGCTTATAGTTGCAGTGGAGTTGAAGAGAGTGATGGGGAGAGAGAGAGGGGAGTGGAGTTGAAGAGAGTGGTGGAAGAGAGAGAGAGAGGAGTGGTGTTGATGAGAGTGGTGGGAAGAGAGAGGTGACTGGAGTTGAAGAGAGTGGTGTTGGGAGAGGAGTGGTGTTGAAGAGAGTGGTGTGGAGTTGAAGAGTGTCGTGTGGAGAGAGAGGGGATTGGAGTTGAAGAGAGTGGTTTGGGGAGAGGAGTCGTGTTGAAGAGAGTGGTGTGGAGAGAGAGGAGTGAAATTGAAGAGAGTGGTGTAGAGTTGAAGAGAGTGGCGTGGGGAGAGGAGTGGAGTTGAAGAGAGTGATGTGGAGAGAGAAGAGTGGAGTTGAAGAGAGTAATGTCGAGAGAGAAGGGTGGTGTGGAGTTGAAGAGAGTGGTGTGGGGAGAGGAGTCGTGTTGAAGAGAATGGTGTGGAGAGAGAGAGAGGAGGGGAGTTGAAGAGAGTGGTGTAGAGAGATAGAGGAGTAGAGTTGAAGAGAGTGGTGTAGAGAAAGAAAGGAGTGGAGTTGAAGAGAGTGGTGTAGAGAGAGAGAGAGAGGCGTGGAGTTGAAAAGAGTGGTGTCGGGAGAGGGAGAGGAGTGCTGTTGAAGAGAGTGATGTGGAGAGAGAGGAGTGAAATTGAAGAGAGTGGTGTAGAGTTGTAGAGAGTGGCGTGGGGAGAGGAGTGGAGTTGAAGAGAGTGGTGTCGGGAGAGAGAGAGAGAGGAGTGCTGTTGAAGAGAGTGATGTGGAGAGAGAGGAGTGAAATTGAAGAGAGTGGTGTAGAGTTGAAGAGAGTGGCGTGGGGAGAGGAGTGGAGTTGAAGAGAGTGATGTTGGGAGAGAAGTGGAGTTGAAGATAGTGATGTGAAGAAAGAGATGAGTGGAGTTGAAGAGAATTGTGTGGAGTTTAAGAGAGTGTTGTGGAGAAAGAGAGGTGAGTGGAGTTGAAGAGAGTGGTGTGGAGAGAGAGATGAGTGGAGTTGAAGAGAGTGGTGTAGAGAGAGAGAGAGGAGTGGAGTTGAAGAGAGTGGTGTAGAGAGAGAGAGAGAAGTGGAGTTGAAGAGAGTGGTATAGAGAGAGAGGAGTGGAGTTGAAGAGAGTGGTGTAGAGAGAGAGGAGTGGAGTTGAAGAGAGTGGTGTGGAGAGAGAGAGAGGAGTGGAGTTGAAGAGAGTGGTGTGGAGAGAGAGAGGAGTGGAGTTGAAAAGAGTAGTGTGGAGAGAGGAGTGGTGTTAAAGAGAGTGGTGTGGAGAGAGAGGCGTGGTGTTGAAGAGAAGGGTGTGGAGAGGGAGAGGTGGTGTCTAAGAGAGGGGTGTGGAGAGAGTGGTTTGGAGAGAGAGAGGAGTGGAGTTGAAGAGAGTGATGTGGAGAGAGAGAGGGCAGTGGAGTTGAAAAGAGGGGTGTGGAGAGAGAGAGAGGCGAGTGGAGTTGAAGAGAGTGGTGGGGAGAGAGAGGGGAGTGGAGTTGAAAAGAGGGGTGGGGAGAGAGAGAGAAGCAAGTGGAGTTGAAGAGAGTGGTGGGGAGAGAGAGAGAGAGGGGAGTGGAGTTGAAGAGAGTGGTGGGGAGAGAGAGAGGGGAATAGAGTTGAAGAGAGTGGTATGGAAAGAGAGAGGGGAGTGGAGTTGAAGAGAGTGGTGGGGAGAGAGAGAGGGGAGTTGAGTTGAAGAGAGTGGTGTGGAGAGAGAGAAAAGTGGATTTGAAGAGAGTGGTGTGGAGTCATAATTCTTCTTCTTCTGCTTAACCCCCCTCTTCTTCTTCCTCTTCTTCTGTGTCCATTGTTCTTCAACTCCCTATACCGAGCCATGAAAAGCGCTTTGCAAGAAGCAGGATGTAGTCCGGAATGTACTGTGTTCTTGTTTGCAGCTTTCCTGCGTTATTTGCACCTTTCGGTCCCAGACATCCAACTTTGCCATTAGCCTTCCCATTTCGATCCCTTCTTCTAAGCCAGTCTGCCTTGTTACAGCATGTTATCCAGGTTCACCACGTGGTGGTGGAGCAGGGGTTTGACAGCTCTGGGTCACTGGCCTGAAGGCTATAGTTCGCTTAACAATTGTTGCCGTCAATTGCCGTCTAATATCTCAACAACTCTTGCACGGATAAACATGATTTTTAGCACGTGGTCTTATCTTTCCAATGTCACAATGACTTTATAATTTATATTTTAATCAGATAGTGCCATTCTCTTAAAGCGACTAGTTCCTTTGATCTTTGTAAGCAAAGGATTTATTTTGTCCTTGCAGGAAATAATTTACGGTAAATAAAATAAAAAATGTCTGTCTTTAGGCTAAGGCGTCTCTCAAATTCGAATTATATTTTTCCAATTATATTTTTCTACACATAATGTCCTTTTTAATGTAGTTCATGTGTTTATAGAGCTGTAAGAAGTAATTGGGCATTTCGTAAAAAAGAATGTGTGAAGATATACAAACACATGATATATATAACATAGAAAGTACATACTTCACATAAAAAGATGCTGGAGCAACAATAAATGGTTAAATTTCAGTCCTGGGATGCATATTAAAACTGATTCGATTGGCCCTGAAAAGAACCGTTTTGTGAACATGATGAAAACTTATATTTCTGGGAAAACAAATATGTAAGTTAATTTCTCACTTAATTAGAATCGGACTATTTCAACAAATTGCTGACTGCGCTCGGTTAAACAAACTACGGTCCATCTTTTCACCAATAGCCCTCTTCATCTTTCAATACATGGTTCTCATATTTAGCCCAAAAATCTTTGTCTATATTTGAGATGTTAGTTTTTTCATTTCGTCTAGTTTAAAAGTTTTATTTTCAGCTGCTACTTGTCCATTAACCTCTGCCCAAACGAGCTCAATTGGGTTTAATTGGGAATGGTAAGGTGGCATTCTCAAACATATATGACCATGCTCTTGGATCAACTTGTCTATATGAAATATCGTTTCCTTTCAAGTTAGCTCGACAAGCGAAAGTAATTCAGGTTTTAGATACATTCGTTTAGTGGTATTTTTTGTGTTTTTTGTGTTTTTATGTTTTTGCATTTTTTGAACTGGATGATGTCAGGATTTTGTCTTCTTGTGTCACTGAGTTGTGGTATCCATGCATTGTTAATTATCAGATATATTCTAAAGACGGAAGAGCAGTTTTTTCAATCCACTCTCTAAATATTAAAGTATCCACTCATCTCGGTATGATAGTCCCGATTGTATAAGTTGAAGGAAACACAAGTTCTGCATCCTTCAACAGCCCATTATGTCTGCTACCTATATGTGCTATTTTCAAGCGCTGTTCTTTGCCACTTGGTGCTAATATTTTAATCGTTCCATCCGCTGACTGACGTTCTTTTTAAGTTTTGTGGTGAGCATTTATCTAAGTTTCACCCACATACACAATATCATTACATTATTTACGCATATCTTGTACTTTACGTAAACACTTGCTTCTCATGTATACTAGATTGCGGCTTCTCACAGATAACTTTCCTTCGGCTAGCATACTTTCTAAATGTAAAGCCTATTCCCCTTACAGTTTTCCACAACGTAAATTTCGATACATCAATGTCAGGCGAAACTTCATTTTCTTTAGTGTCACTATTTCATTGGAATCAAACATTCTACAAATCTCTCTTCTAATCTTCTATCTTTAAAACTATCTATCCTATTCTTTCTTCCTTGCGTATTTGTCTTTATGGAACACGAACATCCATAGTGTTGGAGCTATCGATCGAATGACCATTCACTAAAACCAAAAGCGTGAATAGTTTTCTTTTCAGGGTTCGGGATACTCCCATATAGTTTACAACGCTTAGCTTCTCTACAAACATATTGATACATCTTCAATGCGATTGTATGGAGAGTAAAGAACGTAACTTTCCGACTCATTGTAATCGCGAAAGTTAAACACAAATTAGTTCTTCTGCGCCTTTCACACACACCGGAAAACTCACAGAACTGTGTTCACAACCAGTGAGCTTTGAATTGAAGCTGGAAAGCTTACGCGAAATACGTGAACAATTTTGTTTCTTCAAAAAAATACTTACTGTTATGAAGAGGTAAATAAAAAAGACTAGTTTCATTAGAAGGGCTGGTTTTTACATACCGTGAATAATGAAATTGTATACAATATCTTTGTGGGTGATAACAAAATATTCACTACTCCGGACATAGAGATGTACATGTTATATGCAACATTGGAAAATTGTTGAGATTTTGTATTTTAACCAGCGACAAACATTGTGAAACACACAACAGTAGTCAGATTTTGTATTTAAATCAGTGACAAACATTGTGAACCACACAACAGTAGTCAGATTTTGTATTTTAATCAGCGACAAACATTGTGAAACACACAACAGTAGTCAGATTTTGATCACTGACCGCTACATCTCTTGCACTGCTCAGCATCTTGATCCCGTGTCATAATCAAACAAGTAGTCGTTGATCGACTTCAAAGTGTCATCCTTGCCCATATCCAATCAAAGTGTTACCCCTGTCCATATCCAATCAACGTGTTACCCCTGCCCATATCCAGTCAAAGTGTCCCCCTGTCCATATCCAGTCAAAGTGTTATCCCTGCCCCTATCCAGTCAACGTGTTACCCCTGCCCATATCCAGTCAAAGTGTCCCCCCTGTCCATATCCAATCAAAGTATCCCCCTGCCTATATCCAATCAAAGTTTCACCACTGCCTATATCCAGTAAAAGTGTTACCTTGTCCATATCAAATCAAAGTGTCCCCCCTGTCCATATTCAATCAAAGTGTTCCCCCTGCCCATATCCAGTCAAAGTGTCCCCCTGCCCATATCCAATCAAAGTGTCCCCCCTTCCAATTTCCAATCAAAGTGTCCCCCTTCCCATATCCAATCAAAGTGTCCCCCCTACCCATATCCAGTCAAAGTTTTTTCCCTATCCATTTCCAGTCAAAGTGCCATCCCTGTCTATATCTAGTCAAAGTGTTACTCCTGTCTGTATCCAATATCCATACTACTGGTGACCTCCAGGATATGATGCCAGCTCTTTTATCACCGCAAACCCCATCACGAGATATCAGGTATGTGCATGTGTTTCGCACACATGTAACGTAGTTATACATGCACCTAATGTCCAGAATCTCCTTTGGGCGCTTGTCAAGTCTATACATGAGTTCGTCGTCTTTTGCGAAGTCTGAGTCCTCTTTCATAGCGCCTATAAAGAACAAGCAGGGGGCCGACAATGTAGCACGGTTAATTAGCTAACAGAATCCAGCAACTCATAGCTGGCTGCTTGCGTTTGGGTCAGCCAATCACAGCTGATCAAGACCCTATTCCACCTCCAAGCGACGGTTCTGAGAAAGGCTTCGCTATTGTGGTTTGTCTAAGAAGATAGGGATCGTAATGAGAAGGCAAACTCAGTACTCAAAAATGCTAACTCAATCCGAATGTGTTGGACAGAGAGGCGCAGATAACGCAGTCTCGATGTAGACTACGACACAACATCACAACGTCCTTGTAAGGACGAATGCCGAAGAAAAGTTAAAGCATTCTGCTCATGTTGGTTCGAATCTCAGATACCAGCTTTACTAAATTTAGCACGAGGATTACTTTTGGTTTCTGCAAGGTTTTAATCAGCGCTAGGACACATAAAAAAATACATAAAAAACTAAAAATCAAGAGCTCATGAGTATTTTACAAAACATTTACAAATGCTGTATAAAGTAATATTAATTGTGACGCCATTGCACTATATCGCAGTGTCAAATATTATATTTTAAAATCGTTGGTGTGCAATTACATTGTACCTACTTTGACGATAGTCTAGCCATTGACTGTCACGAGGTACTGGCAGGTTAAAAAACATACATAGTTCTAATCGCGTTTGTCAGTTTGTCATTCAGTGTGCCAAAAGAGTCAAAAACGTTTGTCTATCGAAACATTATACCCCATTATATAAGCTAGATAGAAGAAACTGTATACCTGTTCCAGTAGTTGATCTTTTATTTGTATCTGCATACATGATTTCTTGTCACTTTTCCCAAGTATCATAGTCTTTGTTTTTCGTAATGTTTATGTCAAATCCAAACTCTGGACTTATTTTGAATATTGTTGTCACAAGCAAATCTTGCTCACAACTTATATTGTGCTGTCATCATTTAACAGAGAATATTACCAGGCTACTTTAACCCATGGAATGAGTTGGCTATATCACTTCCTACTCTAATGAAGAAGAAGACATTCAGGCAGGCTGTAAATAAGGTCTGTTTCTTCAATCATATTTGTCACAGAGATTTGTGTGAGGTGGTGGGATTACTGTAATATTGTAAGACGTTTATATTAATGGTAGGTTAACATCTTTGATGTTAATCATTAGTTAGGGATCAAGATTCTGAGCTGCAGTGGTCAGCGACCCATAGCTGACTGCAAGCGTCAGGGCCAGCAAACCAACGCTGCCAAGACCCTTCTACACCTCCACGCGGTGATCCTGGATAACAGGTTGTAGCAGGGCAGACTGGCTAAGGAGAAGGGATCGAAGAGGGAATGCTAACCCGGTACTCAAAAAATGTTTGCTGAAGTCGGATGTGTTGGACCGAAAGATGCAAATATCGCAGTCAAGCTGTAAACTACGACACAACGCATTCCGTACTCTGGACTACATTCTGCTATTTAAGCCCTTTCAGGGTTTGGTAGTGGGAGATTGAGAACGACCGAAGAAGAAGAATCATTAGTTAATATAGTTGATATTAAAAGTTGGTTAACATCACTTATGGTAATTGTTTGTTAATATCACTGAAATTAATCGAAGATAACATTAACTGACTATGGCCCCGTTCCATCTCAAAGTGGAGGTCCTAAAAACAGACTGCAACCGTGCAGTCTGGCTAAGAGATCGAAGAAGGAAGGCAACCTCAGTTTAAAAAATGTCTGCTAAAATCAGATGATTAGTTCCGAAAGCCACATATATCGTAGTCTCACTGTAAACTACGACACAACTTCACAAACGTCATTTTCAGGCCGAACGTAGAAGAGGAAGAAGAAGAAGAAGAATACCTTTTTTCAGTTGTTAATACTTCTCATAGTTCAGGTCTGTGCAACTATAAATAAGCCAAAAGACCTTAAATGGGTTTACCCGAATCACACGCACAAAGTCAGTTCAGCATTTAACTGGTGAATTTCACTTAAAATACCAAAGTAATAAAAAACACAATTTTTGTGTTACATGAATTTAAGTTAAAGTCTTCTTAATTTATAAATTGACACCCTACGTATATTTGAATCCTGGTATTCAATCAGGTAAGTTTGCCTGATGCCATGCAGCCATAAGATATTTGAATCCGTGTCTGTCGTTGCCCTAGGATACTATGATGGTCCAACGACATGGTTATCTCCCAATCTTGTTGGCGAGCGATCGCGCAGGAGTTTGCAGCTGCATGACCACCAGAAAGACAACTTCCTCGTCCATCTATCGTCAGTCATGTGGATCATATGGTCGGCACATCTGTACTTTCGTATTGATGCAGAGTCAATGACATCCAGGGACATCGGCATTCTTAGGACTCTTCACTTTATTGCCTGTTTGGTAACACGGAGCTTATCTGCGTCTGATTCGTGTAAACTTAAAACCTCACATCCATATACCATTGTTGGAATAACCATATTATTGGAGGTGTGTGCTCTCGCCTTCACGTCCGTCATCTACTGAAGCATCGGTTTAATGCGGCTGAAACTGAACCAACCCGCCGCTCTTCTGCGTGAGATCTCCTTGTCAAATGTGGGGCTGTTGTTGATTTCCTAGCCTAGTAGACATATACATTGGCATTTTCGATGTGCTTTTTTTTTCCAGTCGCATCACCCCGGACTCAGATAGCGTTCAGTAAAAACTGTGTCTTCTTTCTACTTATGTTCAGACCAACAGCCTTGTCTTGCAACTCCCTCATATGATTTAAAACTCACAACATCTCGAGATTATAATTGCGAGATCTCTTTTCAAGCATAGTCCAGTAGTATCTTTTCACATTGTATTCATCAGGCAGATTTATTTTGGCAAACACAACAAGCAGTACAGCTTTACGTTGTTGTTCGTATTGGAGTACAATATTCTTTTCTTCTCTATAAGGAAGAGCGCGACACATCCCCGACGCCAGGTCGTCATGGTGTCTAGAAATGTTGCTGTGGTACCAAACATTTCTGGAACAAAGTTGTCTTTACACTTACAATATCCGTCATTGCCAGGGACAAATCTGGGTCAACTATCAACATATCGTGAATGGGTTTACACGGTCTTCAGCCGATGCTGGTTCTTAAAAAAAAAGATAAAATGCTATGAAATTAAAAAAACAAGAAATATTATTGCGCTCTCCTGTGTGATATAACAATGTGTTATATATCATTCAAAGAAAACTAGGAAAGAAAAACAGATATCGGACAAGAACAGTTGGATAAGCGCGATTGATGAACATATTTACACCGTTACAAGGACAAATAAGCAATGTTTGTTGGGAGATGAATGACATTGAAGGTGTAAATGTGAATGAAGCATGGACACGTAGATCTGAAATGCAAGCAACAGAAAATATATCTTTAACTTGCCCTTCTATATAATAAGTCAAGGTTTGTCCCATAGTAGTTAGACTGGTGTCGTGGGAGGAAGTTGTTAAAGACTTCAGTATAATAAGCCACAGCTTGTATGAGGTAGGGTCGTCAGTTCTTTTTCTCGCTGCCTTTTACTTCCCTAGTTGTGTGTCAAGAACCAATGGAAGGAAGTTGTTAAAGACTTCAGTATAATAAGCCACAGCTTGTATGAGGTAGGGTCGTCAGTTCTTTTTCTCGCTGCCTTTTACTTCCCTAGTTGTGTGTCAAGAACCAATGGAAGGAAGTTGTTAAAGACTTCAGTATAATAAGCCACAGCTTGTATGAGGTAGGGTCGTCAGTTCTTTTTCTCACTGCCTTTTACTTCCCTAGTTGTGTGTCAAGAACCAATGGAAGGAAGTTGTTAAAGACTTCAGTATAATAAGCCACAGCTTGTATGAGGTAGGGTCGTCAGTTCTTTTTCTCGCTGCCTTTTACTTCCCTAGTTGTGTGTCAAGAACCAATGGAAGGAAGTTGTTAAAGACTTCAGTATAATAAGCCACAGCTTGTATGAGGTAGGGTCGTCAGTTCTTTTTCTCGCTGCCTTTTACTTCCCTAGTTGTGTGTCAAGAACCAATGGAAGGAAGTTGTTAAAGACTTCAGTATAATAAGCCACAGCTTGTATGAGGTAGGGTCGTCAGTTCTTTTTCTCGCTGCCGTTAACTTCCCTAGTTGTGTGTCAAGAACCAATTTACAGCTGGGTCGCTGGAAACAAGGCAGATAATATTGCTATCTTCGCTTACAATGTCCAGCTACTATAATTATGAAGGCGACATTAAGCACACCGTTAAACTCTTCCCGTGTAATACTGATAACAGAAATATGAATTTATTTTATTAACAGCTTTCTCAATTAGATCATAACAAGCTGGTTGGACATCGTCAGAAGAGACTTGCACATCTCCAGTTATCTCTCATTACAGCAGGTTACGTGTGGCAGAATGGAGACAAAGGTGTGGCACAAGTGAGTACTTTAATGTCAGGTATCTATTTGACGATACCTTCATTTAACGAATAAGACAATAAAGGGAATCTTCTTGACAACGTTACTTAATTTATTTGAGGAATGACTATGATGACGTATTTGTACATATAATAAACGACATTGGAAATGTTTCTTGTTATTAATAAAGAATTTAAAAGACCGTTTAATTTTAAAAATAGGTCATATACTATATCTATTAGATTTATATACATTGGAACACACACATCAACTTGAATATGTCTAAAGAAAGCAGTGGTTAGCTTCAGGCTATTGGTATCTGCATAGAGCATGTCCAGGAAAGGTATAGGTGATGGCCACACATGATTTCATTGTTCTTCGTATCTTGGACACCTCTGTGGCAGTTTCTGAGCAGCCCTTTTATCAGTACAGCAGACACATTAATATGTATGTCCTATTCTTAGTTTGTTAATCATCCTCATCATCAGGTGCCTTGTCGGTTGACATTGGCGATCATTGACTTCCATCCACTTCTATCACGTGTGTCATTTACCAACTCTGTTGTTCATTGTCGCTCATTCTCTCAAGCTGTCCGACATCTTCTTTCTGCCTTCCTCTGTCTCTCTTTCCTTCTATCTTTCCCGATGTCATAACGTGCTTAAAGCCGCCTCTTCTTAGAATATGCCCGAAAAATGATGACTGCCTTGTTCTGATCCTTGCAATGAGTTGTGTTTGTGTTCCTTCGAGTAGTTCACCATCGTCTTCCTTGCAGTTCATGAGATCTGCATCATTCTTCTTGTAAAACCACATATTCGTTGGTTCCAAAGATCAATGCGCTTGTTTGCTGATTGTCCATGATTCACTGACATATGTCAGTACTGGTTCCACGTAGCATCCAAGGACTATCTTTCTTAGTTCCAGCAACAAGGTTTTGTGGAACAGAGGGCATTTCAGAATGCTGTGGTATGTGCGTAGTGTGATAATAACCCCCTGCTCACATGAGCTGGTAATATGCGTCATTTGTTTGATGACCTGCTTCCCACTTGTCCATGTATCTACATCTGTTAAACTTCAAAGCTTATTCACATGTTACATCTATATCAGGTTCAGGTAGTTTTCCACTTTCTATTGACAGTCTGCCAGCCTCTTCATTGCCAACAAATTTGCAATGAGATAGAATCCCCTGTATCAGAACTCTCTTTTTTATTTTTGTGTATCTTACCTGTTTGCCTCACTAGTTTCTACTGGCGGAGGCGCGTCTATTCCACCCAGACTGTAGCCACCCCAGTCCAAGACGCATTAACCAGTGCTTGGATGTATGTGTGCGTCTGTATGTACCTATGCTAGGTTTGTGCACTCTCAGAAGCCAGTCCAACCAAAGTGCAATGGAAGGGCCTCTCTTGAACCGGTGACATAGTTTATAGAGTATAACTCTTAGTGCCTTTAGGTCTGTATTTTCCTGGCTTCCATGTTTTTAGAAGGTTGTCCGCAATATCATATATATATATATATATATATATATATATATATATATATATATATATATATATATATATATATATATATATGAAGGACAACCCTTCGCGGACTCCCTGCTCTTACGTGCTCTTTCTGCCAGTGTGTCCTTGAACTTGCTCTAGCAGTTCTGCTTTCAAGATAGCGACTGATCCATTTGTACAGTTAAGTTCAGTTTAGTTCATCCCGTGACCTTTTGAAAACGTTGTGGCACCCCTTCTGACACCTTCACAATAATTCGCCACTCCTCTCTCTCTCTCTCTGCGATTGCTTTTTGTGCCTCCTCGGGTCGTAGGTTAGTCCATTCATGGATGTTATCTTCCCTTTGTTTTCTCGGACATCCCCGCTTTCGCTTGCTTATACTGTGTCATGAAGTATCGTGAACCGCAAGCCAAGAATCATTTATTTTCATTATCCGATACTTCATTTTAATTACTTTCCTTTCTATATATTTTTGGCATCTTCATAATCATCCCATACCATAGATCACCTTTATACATATAATCTCATTGCATCTTCACTATTTTTTGCAAATATATGATGATGATTTGAAAAAAAAAAAAAAAAATGAGAAAGAAAAAAAAGGTCCCTATCACTTTTATTAAAAAAAAAAAAAAAAGAAACCGTGAGATGAGATACTTAAAATAAATATACCCATTCCCCCTTTTTGGCACAACAATCACTGGAAAACGAACGTACGACAGAACCTCCGAATCTGGACGAGAGTACCTTCAACTCGGAGAAAAAAAAAAAAAAAAAAAAAGGAAATATGATTTGCCAACCACCAATCACTCACAGGAAGGATCAAGGAGAGAACCACCAAATGACATGAAAACACTCCTGCAACACGGAAAACACTAGGTTAGGTACATACAGATACACACACGCATCCAAGCACTGGTTTATGCGTCCTGATATCGCCCAATGGACTACGGTCTGGGGTGGAAAATGGCGCGCCTCCGCCAGTAGAAACTAGTGGGGCAAACATCTTAGCAAAAAAAAAATAAATATCGTATTTACAAGGCACTTGGATCTCGTATACGTGGCCATACCAAGTCATCTTTCACCTTTTGAACGTTCTGAGAAGTGCCTCACCTCTTCATAATAACCCAATCAATGGCCAGCAGAAACAGAAATGGTGATAAGAGACAGCCATGTCAGACATCAGTTCTTATTTAAACAAAAACTCCGAAAGCTGCCAGTCATGTATAACTATACACTATATGTTTTAAAGTCTTCTTAATTATGTTAGTTGACTTCAGGGGCGTTTCTCGAGAGATCAGCGAATTACATTTCCAGCTATAGCAAACCTTTATATACAATTGTTAGTCAAATGTATTCCTTTAAATGTGATAGCTTTTACTAGATTGCAATAAAAAATATTGCTCTTTTTTAGGTCCTTCCAAAATGTGTGGCCATTCCGTACTGCAAAATCTCAGAGCAGCTTGAAGTTCAGCCAATCATGAGCTTTGTTGATTTAGGATTGGCAAATTGGTCTCTCATTGATCAAGCTGGGTGAGATGTGTGTAAACTGTGGTTATTTTCCAGTTGTACTCATTAATCAAGCTGGGTGAGATGTGTGCAAACTGTGGCTCTTTTCCAGTTGTACTCATTAATCAAGCTGGGTGAGATGTGTGCAAACTGTGGCTGTTTTCCAGTTGTACTCATTAATCAAGCTGGGTGAGATGTGTGTAAACTGTGGCTCTTTTCCAGTTCTACTCATTGATCAAGCTGGGTGAGATGTGTGTAAACTGTGGCTCTTTTCCAGTTGTAATTGATCAAGCTTGGTGAGATGTATGTAAACTGTGGCTCTTTTCCAGTTGTAATTGATCAAGCTGGGTGAGATGTATGTAAACTGTGGCTCTTTTCCAGTTGTACTCATAAATCAAGCTGGGGGAGATGTGTGTAAACTGTGGCTCTTTTCCAGTTGTAATTGATCAAGCTGGGTGAGATGTATGTAAACTGTGGCTCTTTTCCAGTTGTACTCATTAATCAAGCTGGGTGAGATGTATGTAAACTGTGACAATTGAAAGCTAAAGAACACATTCTCGTACATGAAAAAATAAAATGAAAGCTGGAAAGTACTAAAGAAAATAGCACATAAGTAGTCTGATTGGAGAGTGTTGGTTGATGACCTGTGAAGAAATTAGCATAGGAATGGTCTGCTTGGAGAGTGTTGGTTGATGTCCTATGGAGAAAATAGCATAGGAATGGTCTGCTTGGAGAGTGCTGGTTGATGTCTTATGAAGAAAATAGCATAGGAATGGTCTGCTTGGAGAGTGTTGGTTGATGTCCTATGAAAAAAATAGCATAGGATTGGTCTGCTTGGAGAGTGCTGGTTGATGTCTTATGAAGAAAATAGCATAGGAATGGTCTGCTTGGAGAGTGATGGTTGATGTCCGATGCACCACAAGATAAGAAAGTAGAAAAAGTATGTGTTCTTATCAGTTTTATTCTTCGTAATTGATGACCAGATGTGTTACCAGACACAGACATATGGCAAAGATAATGAAAACAACTAATATAGCTGGAGGTATTGTAAGAGAACATGGATGTGGATGGGACACATCTTCAGAAAGATACTTAACAATATAACCCAACTTATACAAATTAAAATCCACAGGAACATAGAAGAGCGAGGAGGTAAAATGACTGGTTAGGATTGGTGAAACCATAATCAGAACTGCCTTGATGCCGACCGCAGGTGGAAGGCGAAAGGGAAGCTGACCTAAGAAATTTTGACGAAGAACCGCAGAGACATAAATGAAAGTCATGAATCAGAGTTTGGGCGTTGTTCAAAAGATGGCTGCAGACCAGGTGAAGTTAAGGGAGTGTGTTGTTACCTTTAAAAACACTATCAGACCTGATGGTCACTAACTAAGTAACTAAGAAGAAGGGTGAAAGAGACATACTGGGTAGATGGTGTATCATAGGTAGGACTCGTGAAAACAACTTATAGAGAAATTGATTGAGATCATCCATTGGAGGCTCAGGAGAAACTATATGGATTGAGTCTAGTCAAATCAAGCCAGATTCCTTTCATGTCTTTTAACACATGTGCCATTTCTTTAGAATCAATTAGGGAAATGAATACAGTACAACAACATAACAAAGGGCAACATAAACAAATTCTAATAATAAATGTAACTAACATAACTTGAACACATTTATATTAGATTAAGTTAAAACTGCAGGAATGTGGCATGTTTGATGTAGTTGGTATCTTTTTCTGCCTACCTACCTACCTACCTACTTACCTACCTACCTACCTAACTACCTACCTACCCAGCTACCTGCCTACCACCTGCCTACCTACCTACTTACCTACCTATCTATATATCTGTATGTCTGTATGTCTGTATGTCAGTCTATCTATCTATCTATCTATCTATCTATCTATCTATCTATCTATCTATCTATCTATCTATCTATCTATCTATCTATCTATCTATCTATCTATCTATCTATCTATCTATCTATCTATCTATCTATCTATCTATCTATCTATCTGTCTGTCTGTCTGTCTGTCTGTCTGTCTGTCTGTCTGTCTGTCTGTCTGTCTGTCTGTCTGTCTGTCTGTCTGTCTGTCTGTCTGTCTGTCTGTCTGTCTGTCTGTCTGTCTGTCCGTCCGTCCGTCCGTCCGTCCGTCCGTCCGTCCGTCCGTCCGTCCGTCCGTCCGTCCGTCCGTCCGTCCGTCCGTCCGTCCGTCCGTCCGTCCGTCCGTCCGTCCGTCCGTCCGTCCGTCCGTCCGTCCATCCATCCATCCATCCATCCATCCATCCATCCATCCATCCATCCATCCATCCATCCATCCATCCATCCATCCATCCATCCATCCATCCATCCATCCATCCATCCATCCATCCATCCATCCATCCATCCATCCATCCATCCATCCATCCATCCATCCATCTATCTATCTATCTATCTATCTATCTATCTATCTATCTATCTATCTATCTATCTATCTATCTATCTATCTATCTATCTATCTATCTATCTATCTATCTATCTACTATCTGTCTGTCTGTCTGTCTATCTATCTTTCTATATTTCTATCCATCCATCCATTTATATATCTATCTATATTCAGTCCATTTGTGTCGTTAGACATCGGTTGGAGGTGTGACCTCCTTTGTTTCATATTTTTTTTTGGCAAGTGAAAATCTGCTAATGACTTGCCAGGTCAATCTCAGTACCTGTTACCGACTGTTAGGTTAGTAGTCCAGGGAATATGCGATCGCCTATTTTTGGAACTGGTGGTAGTGGAAGCGTAAATTAGAGCAAGGCAGACCCGCAGTCTGCCAGACGTCATCTATGCCGCTCCAGTAGATACATAACCAAGACGTGATGGTTCAGCCACACAGTCCCCTTTTTGCGACATATTCTCAATAGGACGATAAGCCCTAAAAAAATCTGAGAAGATTTTTAACTTGAATTTTGCCTGACCAGCGGCCGTTAAGCCTACTCTTTTCGATTTCCAGCTTTGATTTTTAACGTGCGCGCCACTGAACACGGGTGTCTAATCTCATTAATCAGAGATCAGGAGACATTTTTACAGAATGATCCACATAAAAAAAACACCCGGTCTCCACCGTGATTTGAACCCGCAACCACCAGGACCCGAGGCGAATAACTTACCTCGAAACCACTCGAGGCCAAATATAAGGGTTATAAATCAGATTAGACGCCCCATAAAACTTGAACACTATCTTTTTGAGTGTCCGGCGTTTGACTGTGTTAGGAAAGATTTTCTTCCTTCTACAACAGACAAATAGAAGACATTGTACGAAACAAAACAAAGACCCATAAACACTTGCAGATACTTCTTTGTGGCACTGGGCCAAAGGGTAGGAGCCCACCGGCTGCTCAATCAATAACCAACCAACCATCAAATCAACCAACCAATCCTATTTTTTTAGAGCTTTGTTATGTTTATGTTCACCACGCTCCACCCACTCCCACCCCACCCAGATTGTACACATTTTTCAAACTATTTAATAGTTTTGCATCAGATATCCAAGTGGTCCACTGGGATCTTGTGTCTTTGTATATGACAAGAACAAGAAAAGCATCACTGTTCCACAGAGAGAATGTCGTAAGAAGCGACTTACTGTGTGACATGGCATAACACGGGCCATAGTGAGATTGACAATTGGGGAAGAGATTGGAAGATGGAGAATGGATATATTCATCATGTTAATTAGTAGACTATATAACTTTACACAAGATATTGTTATCAAGTATTCCTGTAGACCCTGTGTATACTGATTATAGCACATTAGAGAACTCTTTCCTTTTTGTATGTTTAATTTATGGTTTAATTCTATTGTCATTGTCTTGTACTTCTTAATTGAGGAAGTAGCAAAGTTAGAAGTCATTGTATCAATTCATTTGTACATGTTCTGTGTCTTGTTCTGTACCTTGTTCTGTACCTTGTTCTGTGCCTTGTCCTGTACCTTGTTCTGTACCTTGTCCTGTACCTTGTTATCAGTCTTGTCCTATACCTTGTCCTGTACCTCGTTCTGTACATTGTCCTGTACCTTGTTCTGTACCTTGTCCTGTACCTTGTTATCTGCCTTGTCCTGTATCTTGTCCTGTACCTTGTTCTGTACCTTGTCCTGTACCTTGTTCTCTGCCTTGTCCTGTTCCTTGTTATCTGCCTTGTCCTGTACCTTGCCCTGTACCTTGTTCTGTACCTTGTCCTGTACCTTGTTCTCAGCCTTGTCCTGTACCTTGTCCTGTTCTTTGTCCTATACCTTGTTCTGTACCTTGTCCTGTACTTTTTCCTGTACCTGGTCCTGTACCTTGTTCTGTGCCTTGTCCTGTACATTGTCCTGTACCTTGTTCTGAACCTCGTCATGTACCTTGTCCTGTATCTTGTCCTGTACCTTGTTCTGTACCTTGTTCTGTACCTTGCTCTGTACCTTGTCCTGTACCTTGTTATCTGTTTTGTCCTATACCTTGTCCTGTACCTTGTTCTGTACTTTGTCCTGTACCTTGTTCTGTACCTTGTCCTGTACCTTGTTATCTGCCTTGTCCTGTATCTTGTCCTGTACCTTGTTCTGTACCTTGTCCTGTACCTTGTTCTCTGCCTTGTCCTGTTCCTTGTTATCTGCCTTGTCCTGTACCTTGCCCTGTACCTTGTTCTGTACCTTGTTCTCAGCCTTGTCCTGTACCTTGTCCTGTACTTTGTTCTATACCTTGTTCTGTACGTTTTCCTGTACCTGGTCTTGTACCTTCTTCTGTGCCTTGTCCTGTACCTTGTCCTGTACCTTGTTCTGTACCTTGTCATGTACCTTGTCCTGTACCTTGTCCTGTACTTTGTCCTGTACCTTGTTCTGTACCTTGTCCTGTACTTTTTCCTGTACCTGGTCCTGTACCTGTTCTGTGCCTTGTCCTGTACCTTGTCCTGTACCTTGTTCTGTACCTTGTCATGTACCTTGTCCTGTACCTGGTCCTGTACATTGTCCTGCTCCTTGTTCTGTACCTTGTCCTGTACCTTGTCCTGTACCTTGTTCTGTACTTTGTCCTGTACCTGGTCCTGTACCTTGTCCTGTACCTTGTCCTGTATCTTGTCCTGTACTTTGTCCTGTACCTGGTCCTGTACCTTGTCCTGTACCTTGTTCTGTACCTTGTCCTGTACCTGGTCCTGTACCTTGTCCTGTATCTTGTCCTGTACCTTGTTCTGTACCTTGTCCTGTACCTTGTTCTCAGCCTTGTCCTGTACCTTGTCCTGTTCTTTGTCCTATACCTTGTTCTGTACCTTGTCCTGTACTTTTTCCTGTACCTGGTCCTGTACCTTGTTCTGTGCCTTGTCCTGTACATTGTCCTGTACCTTGTTCTGAACCTCGTCATGTACCTTGTCCTGTATCTTGTCCTGTACCTTGTTCTGTACCTTGTTCTGTACCTTGCTCTGTACCTTGTCCTGTACCTTGTTATCTGTTTTGTCCTATACCTTGTCCTGTACCTTGTTCTGTACTTTGTCCTGTACCTTGTTCTGTACCTTGTCCTGTACCTTGTTCTCTGCCTTGTCCTGTTTCTTGTTATCTGCCTTGTCCTGTACCTTGCCCTGTACCTTGTTCTGTACCTTGTTATCTGCCTTGTCCTGTATCTTGTCCTGTACCGTGTTCTGTACCTTGTCCTGTACCTTGTTCTCTGCCTTGTCCTGTTTCTTGTTATCTGCCTTGTCCTGTACCTTGCCCTGTACCTTGTTCTGTACCTTGTTCTCAGCCTTGTCCTGTACCTTGTCCTGTACTTTGTTCTATACCTTGTTCTGTACGTTTTCCTGTACCTGGTCTTGTACCTTCTTCTGTGCCTTGTCCTGTACCTTGTCCTGTACCTTGTTCTGTACCTTGTCATGTACCTTGTCCTGTACCTTGTCCTGTACTTTGTCCTGTACCTTGTTCTGTACCTTGTCCTGTACTTTTTCCTGTACCTGGTCCTGTACCTGTTCTGTGCCTTGTCCTGTACCTTGTCCTGTACCTTGTTCTGTACCTTGTCATGTACCTTGTCCTGTACCTGGTCCTGTACATTGTCCTGCTCCTTGTTCTGTACCTTGTCCTGTACCTTGTCCTGTACCTTGTTCTGTACTTTGTCCTGTACCTGGTCCTGTACCTTGTCCTGTACCTTGTCCTGTATCTTATCCTGTACTTTGTCCTGTACCTGGTCCTGTACCTTGTCCTGTACCTTGTTCTGTACCTTGTCCTGTACCTGGTCCTGTACCTTGTCCTGTATCTTGTCCTGTACCATGTCCTGTACCTTGTCCTGTACCTTGTCCTGTACCTTGTTCTCTGCCTTGTCCTGTTCCTTGTTATCTGCCTTGTCATGTACCTTGTCCTGTACCTTGTTCTGTACCTTGTCCTGTACCTTGTTCTCAGCCTTGTCCTGTACCCTGTCCTGTACTTTGTCTTGTACCTTGTTCTGTACCTTGTCCTGTACTTTTTCCTGTACCTGGTCCTGTACCTTGTTCTGTGCCTTGTCCTGTACCTTGTCATGTACCTTGTTCTGTACCTTGTCATGTACCTTGTCCTGTACCTTGTCCTGTACTTTGTCCTGTATCTTGTCCTGTACTTTGTCCTGTACCTGGTCCTGTACCTTGTTATGTACGTTGTCCTGTACCTGGTCCTGAACCTGGTCCTGTACCTTGTCCTGTACCTTGTCCTGTACCTTGTTATCAGTCTTGTCCTATACCTTGTCCTGTACCTCGTTCTGTACATTGTCCTGTACCTTGTTCTGTACCTTGTCCTGTACCTTGTTATCTGCCTTGTCCTGTATCTTGTCCTGTACCTTGTTCTGTACCTTGTCCTGTACCTTGTTCTCTGCCTTGTCCTGTTCCTTGTTATCTGCCTTGTCCTGTACCTTGCCCTGTACCTTGTTCTGTACCTTGTCCTGTACCTTGTTCTGTACCTTGTCCTGTACCTTGTTATCAGTCTTGTCCTATACCTTGTCCTGTACCTCGTTCTGTACATTGTCCTGTACCTTGTTCTGTACCTTGTCCTGTACCTTGTTCTCTGCCTTGTCCTGTTCCTTGTTATCTGCCTTGTCCTGTACCTTGCCCTGTGCCTTGTTCTGTACCTTGTCCTGTACCTTGTTCTCAGCCTTGTCCTGTACCTTGTCCTGTTCTTTGTCCTATACCTTGTTCTGTACCTTGTCCTGTACTTTTTCTTGTACCTGGTCCTGTACCTTGTTCTGTGCCTTGTCCTGTACATTGTCCTGTACCTTGTTCTGAACCTCGTCATGTACCTTGTCCTGTATCTTGTCCTGTACCTTGTTCTGTACCTTGTTCTGTACCTTGCTCTGTACCTTGTCCTGTACCTTGTTATCTGTTTTGTCCTATACCTTGTCCTGTACCTTGTTCTGTACTTTGTCCTGTACCTTGTTCTGTACCTTGTCCTGTACCTTGTTATCTGCCTTGTCCTGTATCTTGTCCTGTACCTTGTTCTGTACCTTGTCCTGTACCTTGTTCTCTGCCTTGTCCTGTTCCTTGTTATCTGCCTTGTCCTGTACCTTGCCCTGTACCTTGTTCTGTACCTTGTTCTCAGCCTTGTCCTGTACCTTGTCCTGTACTTTGTTCTATACCTTGTTCTGTACGTTTTCCTGTACCTGGTCTTGTACCTTCTTCTGTGCCTTGTCCTGTACCTTGTCCTGTACCTTGTTCTGTACCTTGTCATGTACCTTGTCCTGTACCTTGTCCTGTACTTTGTCCTGTACCTTGTTCTGTACCTTGTCCTGTACTTTTTCCTGTACCTGGTCCTGTACCTGTTCTGTGCCTTGTCCTGTACCTTGTCCTGTACCTTGTTCTGTACCTTGTCATGTACCTTGTCCTGTACCTGGTCCTGTACATTGTCCTGCTCCTTGTTCTGTACCTTGTCCTGTACCTTGTCCTGTACCTTGTTCTGTACTTTGTCCTGTACCTGGTCCTGTACCTTGTCCTGTACCTTGTCCTGTATCTTGTCCTGTACTTTGTCCTGTACCTGGTCCTGTACCTTGTCCTGTACCTTGTTCTGTACCTTGTCCTGTACCTGGTCCTGTACCTTGTCCTGTATCTTGTCCTGTACCTTGTCCTGTACCTTGTCCTGTACCTTGTCCTGTACCTTGTTCTCTGCCTTGTCCTGTCCCTTGTTATCTGCCTTGTCATGTACCTTGTCCTGTACCTTGTTCTGTACCTTGTCCTGTACCTTGTTCTCAGCCTTGTCCTGTACCCTGTCCTGTACTTTGTCTTGTACCTTGTTCTGTACCTTGTCCTGTACTTTTTCCTGTACCTGGTCCTGTACCGTGTTCTGTGCCTTGTCCTGTACCTTGTCCTGTACCTTGTTCTGTACCTTGTCATGTACTTTGTCCTGTACCTTGTCCTGTACTTTGTCCTGTATCTTGTCCTGTACTTTGTCCTGTACCTGGTCCTGTACCTTGTTATGTACGTTGTCCTGTACCTGGTCCTGAACCTGGTCCTGTACCTTGTCCTGTACCTTGTCCTGTACCTGGTCCTGTACCTTGTCCTGTACCTTGTTCTCTGCCTTATCCTGTACCTTGTCCTGTACCTTGTTCTGTACTTTGTCCTGTACCTGGTCCTGTACCTTGTCCTGTACTTTGTCCTGTATCTTGTCCTGTACTTTGTCCTGTACCTGGTCCTGTACCTTGTTATGTACGTTGTCCTGTACCTGGTCCTGAACCTGGTCCTGTACCTTGTCCTGTACCTTGTTCTCTGCCTTATCCTGTACCTTGTCATGTACCTTGTTCTGTACCTTGTCCTGTACCTGGTCCTGTACCTTGTCCTGTACCTTGTCCTGTATCTTGTCCTGTACCTTGTCCTGTACCTGGTCCTGTATCTTGTTCTGTACGTTGTCCTGTACCTGGTCTGTACCTTGTCCTGTACCTGGTCCTGTACCTTGTTCTCTGCCTTATCCTGTACCCTGTCCTGCACCTTGTCCTGTACCTTGTACTGTACCTGGTCCTGTACCTTGTCCTGTACCTTGTCCAGTACCATGTCCCGTACCTAGTCATGTACCTTGTCCTGTACCTGGTCCTTTACTTGGTCCTGTACTTGGTCCTGTCCCTTGTCCTGTTCCTGGTCCTGTACCTTGTCCTGTACCTTGTCCTGTACCTGGTCCTCTACCTTGTCCTGTACCTTGTCCTCTGCCTTGTCCTGCGTTTTTATTTTATTATTGACCTACTTGTTAATCTTCTCACTTCTTTTTTTAAAGGACTTTCTTCGTTCTGTTGCTATTAGTTTGTGTTGATTATTTTTATAAACATATGTCAAAATTACGAAGTAGCTTGCACAAAGAATAACTATTTTCGTTCTTTTTCACAGGCCACATACATTTGAGTGAGTATAAATAATTATCCCCTTTGTAAAACCTGACCGTATTTATTTAAAAATTTGTATTTGTTATTTTACGTGTTTGCCTCACTAGCTTCAACTGGCGGAGGCGCGCCTATTCCACCCCAGACCGTAGTCAATTTGGGCGATGTTAAAACGCATAAACCAGTGCTTGGATGTATGTGTGCGTCTGTATGTACCTATGTTAGGTTTGTGCGTTTTAAGAAGCCAGCTAAACAAAAGTGCAATAGTAGGGTCTCACCCTGAGGGCGCGTGTAGAACATAACTACTATGTCTACAAAGCATGTCAAGAAAGTTGACGAAAGTGAGAGATGTGCATGGATTTAGTAACTTCAATAAATAAAACAAATTTACTGCATGAATATGAGCTTGGTTTGATACGAGGCACGTTGGTATCAAATACATAAAACCCATCAAAGATAACAATGATTTATTGCAGTCAAAAGTGAACCATACATGTACATTATTTCTCAACATAGTTCCCCTTGACTTTGACACATGTTTGGTGTCCTGGCACCTGGTTTTTAATTCCAGTGTCAAAGATGTCTGCCGACAGTGTCTTGAACCATTCATTAACACCTGTCGGTAATTTATCATCAGTTTTAAACTGCTGGGATGCATGCCACTTCTTTAAGTGCAGGAAAAGGTGGTAATTACTTTGCGCGAGAATGGGGCTATATATTGTGATGGTAAAAAACGTCCCTCTGAAATTCTTGCAAGACTTGAACAGCTCGACCTGCGGTATAAGGTCGAACATTATCGTTCAAAAGCAAAATCCTAGCGGACAACAACCCAGGGTTTTTGTTTTGAATGTCATGTCTAAGTTTCATCAGTATGTCAAAACAAGCATTGGTATTGACTGTCTTTCCACTCTCAAGAAAATCAATAAGCAAACTCCTTTTTTTGTCATAGAAACAGGTGGCACTGATCTGTTTGACAGAAGGTATTTGCTTCAATTTCTTTGCTTTCGTGGGCCATGTGGCCGCTATTGTATCGAGTGCTGTTTTGTTTTGACTTTTTTTGTGTAGGAAATCCAGGTCTTATCTCCAGATACAATGTGGCCAGAAAATGCATATAATTCATTAGTGGTGCAATTTTTTTTTCGTGTATCTGACTTCAGCGGTTAGGCTAACAAAAATGGCACTTTACAGTATACCAAAAGAATACATTTGCTGTAACTAGTTTAATTTTGTTAATGTCAATTACGTGAGGAAATGACCGACGCGGAAACCTGAAAATAACTGTGCTGACTTAGAATTTCTAGACATCATTCGATGTTTGAGAATTAGTCCAAGACAGACAAACAGAACAAGTATTTTCTGTTTTAAAGTACAGAAACAGCACTTTAAAGGTGTTTAGTAATCAGCTGTGGGGTGATTAGTGATACACAATAATCAATTGTGTGGTTTTTAATTGTTATAAAATAATCATTTACATGGTGTTTCAGTGTTAGAAAATAATAAATTATGTGTTTTTCAGTGTTATAAAAACGAATGTCAGGCCATGACGCTTCAATTATACAGACATTTGGCTTCGTTGGCTTCGTTCGTTCTCAATCTCCCTTTACCAAACCCTGAAAGGGCTTAAATAGCAGAATGTAGTCAAGAGAACGGAATGCGTTGTCTCGTAGTTTACAGCTTGACTGCGATATTTGCACCTTTCGGTCCAATTCATCTGACTTCAACAAGCATTTTTTGAGTACCGGATTAGCACTCCCTCTTCGATCCCTTCTCCTTAGCCAGTCTGCCACGCTGCAGCCTGTTATCCAGGATCACCGCGTGGAGGTGTAGAAGGGTCTTGGCAGGTCTGGTTCGCTGGCCCTGATGCTAGCAGTCAGCTATGGGTGGCTGACCACTGCAGTTTATGCGCTGCTCAGCATCTTGATCCGCTACAGACATTTAATATCGGCAGTTCCAATTTAATAAACATGAAAACTCCGATTTTTAAAAACAATAAAACTTACTCAGCTCCTAAACACATTTGAATTGATATCATTCCATTTGTTTATCGTTCTGTTTATCAATGTTTCGGAATGTTAATATTCGAGGTGTGATAAAACAAAGTATCAGGATTATATTTATCTTTTTTTAGTTTATACACGAGTTAGAGATTATAACTTTATCATCTTTGAAGTAGTTCCCACATTGAAGTCACGTACTTATCTAATCGCTATTTCCACTGCACAAAGAATGTTTGAGACCATCCTTCTAAAATAACATACAGTTGCCTTGTCGCGTTCTGCTGTATCTGCTAATAATCCTTATATATTTTCTTTTATTTGATTTTTTGGAAGAGGAAACAGTTCCAAGGAGCAAGATCTGGTAGACTTGGTCGTTGACAGAGTTGTAGAATGGCTTCGCTGGCTTCGTTCATTCTCAATCCCCCACTACCAAACACTGAAAGGGCTTAAGTAGCAGAATGTAGTCCAGAGAACGGAATGCGTTGTGTCGTAGTTTACAGCTTGACTGCGATATTTGCACCTTTCGGTCCAACATATCCGACTTCAGCAAGCATTTTTTGAGTACCGGGTTAGAATTCCCTCTTCGATCCCTTCTCCTTATCCAGTCTTCCCTGCTGCAGCCTGTTATGCAGGATAACCGCGTGGAGGTGTGGAAGGTTCTTGGCAGCTTTGGTTCGCTGGCCCTGACGCTAGCAGTCAGCTACGAGTCGCTGACCACTGCAGCTCATACGCTGCTCAGCATCTTGATCCCGAGTTGTGGCATGATGATGAGCTTCACAAGAAAGAGCTGTACACGCTACGATGCATGGATAGACACGTTGGCATGATGGAATTGCCACCCTGCACTCGAATGCAATCCAGGCCTTTAGCTCCGAATGGTGTTCATCAAATGTCACAAATCCAGAAAGTACCCCTGGTGGTCTGATGGAGCTAATTCATGATGCGCAATTCCTTTTGATCGAAGAAGACTGCCAGGATTGAGTTAACATTTGCCGGTTGCAGATCTCCTATTCCAGATCATTCATCTCTTTCATCATTTTCACGACCATCATTAAAATGTTAAAACCACTCATAAGTGTTAGTACAAAATATAAAATTCTTGCCGTGGACTATCTATAAGTATAAGTATGTGTCTTTGCATGTCATAAAAAATTGTTACTAAAATTAAATGAAAATTTGTTGATCGATTTTTCCAGACATGACAATGCGATAAAGGTAGTCACACGTGTACGGACAAAGCACTACTTCATACAAACCAGATCACCAAGGCATAACTCAGGCTACATACATATTCGATTTATATGTCAGCATGTGCCTAGCAACTTCCAGCTAGATCTCGGGGTTCTAGAATTATTATGCCAATCATCATCATCATTATCATCATCATCATTAGTCCCGTAACCTAGAAGGTCGTTGAGGCACCGTTATCGCAGTTTGTCGAGCCAATTCACATCATAAGTCTCGATTTTTGGCCAGAGTATTAGTTTTAGCTACAGACCTTCCCTTCCAATAGTTTATATTGTCCTCCCATTTCTTTTTTGGTCTGCCTCTCCGACGCTTCCCAGGCACAGTACCTTGCAGGACGGTCTTGGTCAGCCCCACCGTGTAACTATACCTTCAAACATAACTGACTCCAAACTTTATTAATCTGAACAGCAACTTCTTCTTCTTCTTCTGCGTACACAGTCAGACAGTAACCATTATTTTCTCGAAAAAAGCGGCGGTCATCCTGAGACTCTCGCCACTACCATACAGCTTGTCTTGCAGTTCCACTGGCAATGGCCACATCTGCTCTCTCTGATCCTCGTATGTCGGGCAGTTCTGCAGCAGATGTTCAGTGGTCATTTTACCAGTACCGCACGGGCATTCGTCGGTACACCCTATCTTCAGTTTGTTGAATAGGTGGTACCTCAGTCTGTTGTGGCCAGTGCGAAGTCTGAAGACAACGACCTGCTCTCTTCGGTTCAACTGGTAATAGGCATCGTTTTTGGTGTAACCAGTATGTTCGGTTTCCCATTTGGACATGTATCTGGCTTTGATAAGCCGTTTTGACTCTTCGTACGTCATACTGGTATCTGTTTGTGGTAGCCTTGCACCTTCTTTTGCCAGTCTGTCTGCCTCCTCGTTGCCTAGGATGTTGCAGTGTGACGGAACCCACTGTACCACCACCCTTTTTGGTGCGGACTGCTGGCACAGTTTGCAGAGTGCTGCTCTTAAGTCATTAAGCTCAGGAACAGCAACTGATTCTGTACCTTTATTTTTTTCCAGAATACATCTTACACCCTCATCAATTGCTATCGTGGGGACGGCGTGAGCTAGTGGTCAAGTGGCACGACTCACAACGCGAAGGTCCTGGGTTGGATTCCCAACATAGCACATGTAGTTACCCCAGGGAAGCAAACCCTTAGAAAATGCAGGAGGAAGCAGATCCTTACTTAAAATGCATGCCGAAGTCGGATGCACTGGGCCTACCAGCGCAACATAGAACCATAGTGCAACGCACACCGCATTGAGGAATTGAGAAAATAACACGAACACAAAAAAAAAATTGTTCGCGTGACACAGACAAGCCACGCGTGCACTTAAGCACAAAGAAGAACAATTATTTCTGTAACACACACACAAACATTTCCTATGTTTATTTAGACCAATTTTAAAATACAATTACGGTATGCTAGGTCAGTTCCAGTTCTTTTTATCAGAGCACAATTCACCAACTTTTCTAGGTGACCCATGATAGTCTCTGGCGACTATAGCATTGTCTTAACATGAACCCATATCACTAGCAATCCTCTACTTTGTTGTTTCCATCACTTTGGATTGTTAATTAGGATTGGATGAGAGACGAGCAACAGCCTAAAACACAAGACATACAAAGATGAATTGATGGTGTTAAAGAAATACTATTTTATAGATTTGGATTGAAAATTACAGCTGCCAAACAGATGGAAAAAAAAACACAAAAACAAACTACGCTTCTACAAAAAGTATAATACAAAAATGTATGAATGAGATGAGGTAACTTTGAAATTAGTTCCAAATATTTCTTTGTGAACTTTATAAGAATACCATTTATCTCAACAAGAAAACAGAACTAGCTGAGATATACAATTTTACCTTCTTCCAGGAACCTGGCGTGCTTGTATCACCTACCTGAGCTAAAGTCTGGGGACTGGTTCTGTATTGTTACCTTCATGATGGAACTAAGTTTTGGAAAGTGTTTGAAGGTAGGGTGTAATTGATCATCTCACCGCCTGGCTGATAACATTGTTTGAAGGTAGTTGGTCATCTCACCGCCTGGCTGATAACATTGTTTGAAGGTAGTTGGTCATCTCACCGCCTGGCTGATAACATTGTTTGAAGGTAGTTGGTCATCTCACCGCCTGGCTGATAACATTGTTTGAAGGTAGTTGGTCATCTCACCGCCTGGCTGATAACATTGTTTGAAGGTAGTTGGTCATCTCACCGCCTGGCTGATAACAATGTTTGAAGGTAGTTGGTCATCTCACCGCCTGGCTGATAACATTGTTTGAAGGTAGTTGGTCATCTCACCGCCTGGCTGATAACATTGTTTGAAGGTAGTTGGTCATCTCACCGCCTGGCTAATAACATTGTTTGAAGGTAGTTGGTCATCTCACCGCCTGGCTGATAACATTGTTTGAAGGTAGTTGGTCATATCACCGGCTGGCTGATAACATTGTTTGAAGGTAGTTGGTCATCTCACCGCCTGGCTGATAACATTGTTTGAAGGTAGTTGGTCATCTCACCGCCTGGCTGATAACATTGTTTGAAGGTAGTTGGTCATCTCACCGCCTGGCTGATAACATTGTTTGAAGGTAGTTGGTCATCTCACCGCCTGGCTGATAACATTGTTTGAAGGTAGTTGGTCATCTCACCGCCTGGCTGATAACATTGTTTGAAGGTAGTTGGTCATCTCACCGGCTGGCTGATAACATTGTTTGAAGGTAGTTGGTCATCTCACCGCCTGGCTGATAACATTGTTTGAAGGTAGTTGGTCACCACACCGCCTGGCTGATAACATTGTTTGAAGGTAGTTGGTCATCTCACCGCCTGGCTGATAACATTGTTTGAAGGTAGTTGGTCATCTCACCGCCTGGCTGATAACATTGTTTGAAGGTAGTTGGTCATCTCACCGCCTGGCTGATAACATTGTTTGAAGGTAGTTGGTCATCTCACCGCCTGGCTGATAACATTGTTTGAAGGTAGTTGGTCACCACACCGCCTGACTGATAACATTGTTTGAAGGTAGTTGGTCATCTCACCGCCTGGCTGATAACATTGTTTGAAGGTAGTTGGTCATCTCACCGCCTGGCTGATAACATTGTTTGAAGGTAGGGTGTAATTGGTCATCTCACCGCCTGGCTGATAACATTGTTTGAAGGTAGTTGGTCATCTCACCGCCTGGCTGATAACATTGTTTGAAGGTAGTTGGTCATCTCGCCGCCTGGCTGATAACATTGTTTGAAGGTAGTTGGTCATCTCACCGCCTGGCTGATAACATTGTTTGAAGGTAGTTGGTCATCTCACCGCCTGGCTGATAACATTGTTTGAAGGTAGTTGGTCATCTCACCGCCTGGCTGATAACATTGTTTGAAGGTAGTTGGTCATCTCACCGCCTGGCTGATAACATTGTTTGAAGGTAGTTGGTCACCACACCGCCTGACTGATAACATTGTTTGAAGGTAGTTGGTCATCTCACCGCCTGGCTGATAACATTGTTTGAAGGTAGTTGGTCATCTCACCGCCTGGCTGATAACATTGTTTGAAGGTAGGGTGTAATTGGTCATCTCACCGCCTGGCTGATAACATTGTTTGAAGGTAGTTGGTCATCTCACCGCCTGGCTGATAACATTGTTTGAAGGTAGTTGGTCATCTCGCCGCCTGGCTGATAACATTGTTTGAAGGTAGTTGGTCATCTCACCGCCTGGCTGATAACATTGTTTGAAGGTAGTTGGTCATCTCGCCGCCTGGCTGATAACATTGTTTGAAGGTAGTTGGTCATCTCACCGCCTGGCTGATAACATTGTTTGAAGGTAGTTGGTCATCTCACCGCCTGGCTGATAACATTGTTTGAAGGTAGTTGGTCGTCTCACCGCCTGGCTGATAACATTGTTTGAAGGTAGTTGGTCACCACACCGCCTGACTGATAACATTGTTTGAAGGTAGTTGGTCATCTCACCGCCTGGCTGATAACATTGTTTGAAGGTAGGGTGTAATTGGTCATCTCACCGCCTGGCTGATAACATTGTTTGAAGGTAGTTGGTCATCTCACCGCCTGGCTGATAACATTGTTTGAAGGTAGTTGGTCATCTCGCCGCCTGGCTGATAACATTGTTTGAAGGTAGTTGGTCATCTCACCGCCTGGCTGATAACATTGTTTGAAGGTAGTTGGTCATCTCACCGCCTGGCTGATAACATTGTTTGAAGGTAGTTGGTCATCTCGCCGCCTGGCTGATAACATTGTTTGAAGGTAGTTGGTCATCTCACCGCCTGGCTGATAACATTGTTTGAAGGTAGTTGGTCATCTCACCGCCTGGCTGATAACATTGTTTGAAGGTAGTTGGTCGTCTCACCGCCTGGCTGATAACATTGTTTGAAGGTAGTTGGTCATCTCACCGCCTGGCTGATAACATTGTTTGAAGGTAGTTGGTCATTTCACCGCCTGGCTGATAACATTGTTTGAAGGTAGCTGTCATCTCACCGCCTGGCTGATAACATTGTTTGAAGGTAGTTGGTCATCTCACCGCCTGGCTGATAACATTGTTTGAAGGTAGTTGGTCATCTCACCGCCTGGCTGATAACATTGTACTCTGCTTTTGTGTCATCTACCTCTTGATTTCATTTTCGATAAAAGGCTAAACTTGTTGGTTATATTTAAGTACCTTTCGTGACCTCTCCTTCCATAAGACTATATCTCGTCTGCCCATCTAATCAATCATCATGAGTATACCTTCAATGAAAGCAGTGGTCCATCATTGACTAAGTTATCACTAAGATGAGTAATAGAAGAGACGTGCATGTAACTAACTTCATGTGTTTCGCCGAGTGCTGGACGAACAACAGGCTAATTGTGTCCAAATTTAATATGCAAGAACAGCCCATGCGTCGTCATCGGATACAGAAACTTGTCAATAGATTCAACATCTCCAAGTTACAGAGTGCGGCACACGCAGAGACCTTTGTCAGAGACACGGAGAGTCGGCTGACGAGAATTATCACTCTCTGAGTATTGTAGAAGATAGATGAACCTTCCTCAGGGAAGAATTACAACAGCAATAGAGCCTTTTGAAGACCTCTTGGCAACTGTCAAAAGAAAGGCACTGGTCTGGTACGGTCACATATCGAGATCAAATGGTCTTGCAAATACGATCCTCCTCGAAGAGGCCGTCCCAAAAAGAGGTGCGAGGACAATATAAAAGAATGAACCAATCTCCGACCAGAAAAGGCACAGGCAGCGGCCGCTGACAGAGAACGGTGGCATGGTGTTGTGAGGATGTCTTCATGTGTGCCCTAACGACCTTACCGGTTACGGATAGCCTGACCTGACCTGACCTAAGGGATGCACTCAAACTCGCTGCAACGGAGTGTTTAGGACACGTGACTCGAACAAAATGGTTCGTTCTATGAAAACGACGCAGCTATCAAGATCCTATTGGATAATTAGCACAGCTTATTCGGGCTATTCTAAAGGGACTTCTTTTTACTACTCATAAGACTGCATTCAACAAGATACACATGGTTGGGCAATGACAGCTCATGCTCATGCAGGATGCCTGACTCGACGAGAAGGTGGTTAATATTCTGATCCGAATGACTCTTTGTAGTTTTATGGTGTCATAAAGGCGGTCAGTGGCCAAGTTCGCGATTACTCATCTCATGTCCTTAGTGCTGATGGCAGGGTGATGCTGACTGCCAGTCCAGATTTTGGCACTCTGAGTGTAGCACTTTGACATCATCCTCAACTGACCGTCCTACATCAGCGAACACGCTATAGCTCGATTACCTCAATTCGCTATTATCCAGGGGCTTGACCTGAGGCTGAGGTCAGAAACGCCACCAGCTCAATGTCCAGAGCAGGGGGTCATGTGCTTATTCTTCTTCTTCTTCGTACGCAGTCAGACAGTAACCATTATTTTTTCGAAAAAAGCGGCGGTCATCCTGAGGCTGTCGACACTGCCATAGAGCTTGTCTTGCAGTTCCACTGGTGATGGCCACATCTGCTCTCTCTGATCCTCGTATGTCGGGCAGTTCTGCAGCAGATGTTCAGCGGTCATTTTACCGGTACCGCACGGGCATTCGTCAGTACCACATATCTTTAATTTGTTGAATAGGTGGTACCTCAGTCTATTGTGGCCAGTGCGAAGTCTGAAGACAACGACCTGCTCTCTTCTGTTCAACTGGTAATAGGCATCGTTTTTGGTGTAACCAGTATGTTCGGTTTCCCATTTGGTCATGTATCTGGCTTTAATAAGCCGTTTTGACTCTTCGTACGTCATACCTGTGCTTATTCAAAAGCTGACTATAATAATAATAGTTACCCATCGCAAAATTGCGACATCATCAGACTGTTACTGTCGAATATGTTTGTTTATGGCTGTAAAGACCAATCCTGGGATGGAAATACCCTGACACATTCGGGGCACACATCTGGGGAGCCGGCTGTGAAGTCGTGAGTATTGTTTTGTCAAGCAGCACGCTTAAGCTGGGCCCACGCGATGGCTTCACCCTCTGCAGCCTGAGCACCTTCGGTGATACTAGCTTGACAGGTTGTACAGAATTGTGCAAACAACTCCCAGGATGGAACATAAACATTACAACTTTTCAGAGACAGTTTCAGCTCTCCTGGCGAGCGTCTCCCTGTTGTGAGCTTACAATATAACAACTGCTTGGGGTGCACCTATCTGGCATGCGAATAACGTCCCGTCAATCTTATCTGAGCTATTTGTAGAAGTGTATGGACTCTTAACATTCTAGTCTTGCCAAGGGCATCACGATGCTAGTCTTGCTAAAGGACATCAAGATGCTAGTCTTGCTAAGGGCATCACGATGCTAGTCTTGCTAAAGGACATCAAGATGCTAGTCTTGCTAAGGGTATCAAGTTTCTAGTCGTGCTAAAGGGCATCAAGATGCTAGTCTTGCTAAAGGCATCAATATGCTAGTCTTGCTAAAGGCATCACTTTGCTAGTCTTGCTTTAGGGCATCAATATGCTAGTCTTGCTAAAGGGCATCAAGATGCTGCGTTGTGTGTATGTGCTGCAGTGGTCAGCCACCAAAAGTTGATTGCTAACGCCAGGGCAAGCGACCCAGAGCTGCCAAGACCCTTCTCCTACACCTACACGTGATGATCCTGGATTACAGACTACAACTGGGCAGACCGGCTAAGAAGAAGGGATGGAAGAGGAAATGCTAACCCGGTACTACAAAATGCTTGCTGAAGTCGGATGTATCGGACCGAAAGGTGCAAATATCGCAGTTAAGCTGTAAACTACGACACAACGTATTTCGCTCTCCTGACAACATCCTGCTACTTACAAAGCCCTTTTCAGGGCTTCGTAGCGGGAGATTGAGAACGAACGAAGAAGTCTTGCTAAGAATTTCAGAGTTAGGCACATTTTCCTGCCACCTGATCCTGAGTAGCGTACGCAGATAACTCAAGTGAAGACGATTAAGCTGTCTGGCATGTCTGCTATTCACTGCACATATTTCATAGGCATGCAGCAGAGTGGATAACAGTACAACACGATACACATTTACATTAGTGGCAACACTGATGTCTTGTCGGTTCCAAACGTTCGCTTGGGGCCTCAAAAACGCTTATTTCATCTTAACGATTCATAGTAATCTCCAAATACTGACTACCCTTCTTCGTAGCATGTGGATAGCCGAACACGTTGCCTGGGAGATGAAAGATACCGCCATTGTACATCTCTGAAAGCGAAATCTAAACCTCTAATTCTGCGACAATCACAGGGGCATGTCATTACTGTCGATTGTCGGTAAAGTTTTAGCCCGAGTCTTACTTAATCGTCTAAATAACCACCTGGAGTGGTAATTACTTCCACAAAGCTAAGGTGGATTTCGGACAACAGATACGATATGTCTAGCACGACAAAATCAGGAAAAGTGCCAGGAACAACATCGCGATTCTTACGTGAGCTTTTTGGACTTGACGAAGACCTTTGAAATTGTAAGCAGAAGCAGGCTATGGTAAATTATGGCCACATTTGGATGCCCGGCGAAATTTATAACAATGGTCCGCCAAGGACTCTTCAGTTAAAACATCTGCAATGCATCACTGAGGTGTCAGTCAGATGCTACCACCTTGGACCTGCTATTTGTTGAGAACTAGCTCATAGCAGGATATGAAGTTCACTTTGGACGCGTTTTCAAATGCATGCTCTCGTTTTGGTCTCATAATAAATACAAATAAGACTGAGGTCTTGTTGCAGTCTGCTCCCTATGTACTCAACCACGAACCGACCATCACAGCAAATACCCTACCTCTGTCTGTTGATCGTATGTTACCTGATAGTTGTCCATCTGTCCATCTATTTGACACATCTTTCACATGAAGCAGTAGGTCTCTACTCTTGTTTACAATGCATTCTCCTACTTAATCCAGCCTTATTGTGTTGGAAAAATGTTGTGTTTCCTCACGCGTAAATCTTGTGCTGTGTTTCTTTTCCCGTGTCTTCTGTTAATTATTATCTATCAATCAACACCGTCCAGCGCCTTATTGGGCATGGTATTCAAGAAACAAACGCCAGATCGATATCTGATGTTCACTTTTCCGGGGGAGTTGAAGTATCTACATGATCGTGAAGCTGGCCGGCCTCATGCTCGACACTCCTCAGTCGCCTCTAACTATATACCTGGCAGGTCACAGCGTTTCTGTTCTTCGCTCGGTCTTTAGACCTCAGTCAAACTTTGGTATACTGTAATTCTAAATCTAGTTAAAGTACTTGTAAATAAAATATGCACCAAAGTCTTGACTTTCTCAAAGGTTTGCCTAGATATGTTCCTCAAAAGGGTAAAGGTTTACATTTCTATTGTGACAAAGGGTTAAAGGTTTACTTTGCTATTTTGGTAAAGGGATATAGGTTTACTTTGCTATTTTGGTAAAGGCTTAAACGTTTACCCTGCTATTTTGGTAAAGACATACTCCTTTCAACTTGAGACACAGTCTCTAAGGTCATGTCAGAAAGTTTTTAATGCATAAACGTACTTTAAGTGAGGTTGTTGTACATCTTAATTCTTTTCTCTGATTAAGATTGACATTATTCTGGAAGCTCAAATTCCATTGTTTTCCATCACATTTTGTGTTTTCTTATTTCAGTCTGTTGGGAGGATTCTAGACATACTTGGTTCTGTTAAATGCCTCCCGTCTCAGCCATCTGTACATGAAACAACAACCGAGGCGGAGATAGTTGCATGCTTGCGACAAGTTAGCAAAGCCACTACAGCAATGCAATACGCACTATCCAGAATGCGAGGTATGTATTTTATTAAGTTCACATGTCAGATTTCTCAGGACGTGTCCTCCTTTTTTTTGGAACCTTCTACTTCTTCTCAGTCTTAAAAAAATGTAATTATGAGTGTAAATAAGACAATAACCATTGTCATTGGAGATTAAAGAGAAGCTGAAAATTTATGATACATATCCGCAGAATGCAAACCGCACTGCAGTTATAGTCGTATTACTGCTTTGAAGACACACAGGACACATTCCAACAATCATGATAAAATTAAATATTGTTGCATTGTTAAGGAAGGACATGACTTTAATATGGGAGGACATGGAGACGAAAACATAACAGATGTTGAGAAGTTAATATTTGTCTTTGAGCAGCAGTAAGTAGCAGAAATATTTCCATATGAGAACTTTCTATTAGCGCTTTTACCATGACTCGCAAAGTCCTGATGGAGAACCAGCATTGAAACATTTTGTTATAGGAAACTCCATGAGCAAGAAATGTTATTTTATAATGTTATGCTGAAATGTGTCTTTTCTAACATTTCATGTTTTGTTATTTCGAGTTTTGTGTATCGATTTCTTCCCTCTTGACAAAACTATTTAAACTTCACTTAACTTAATATCTTTTTACTGTTTTAGAAGACTCGGAAGGGTCTGTATACAACCAGTTTCATTTACTTCTCTTAATCTAGACATAATTATGCACATCCAATTTATTCTTAAATGCATTAATTGACCCAGCCTCCACTATTTCCTGTGGTAATGCATTCTAACCATTGTTAAACAAGCATTTTACAGTGTTGTAATTACTTTCAAAGTAAATCAAAGTAAAACTAGCAGAAGCTGATTTAAACTAATGATGTTTGATTCAAGCTATTATCTGTGGCATATTTGATCCCACCATCATTTGGTTTCTTTTTCTTTTAGATCATCTTGATGCCAAAGTATTCTTTAATGTAATACGTCCCTTCCTCGATGGGTAAGTACAATATTATTTTGTTCCTATGTAAGAATGATTGCAGCTAAGTAGATCTACTTATTTTGGTGTGAATAATGATTATTTAGGAAGATGACGTGAAGTATTATATATTATTTATGTGAACATTTTGTTAGCTTTAATTTATCTGACCATAGCATCACAAAATCACAAATACTGCCACTGTCCAATCGTCACCTGGGGCTGAAGATTCAACTGTGAATGAGCTGATAACTTGGCGTCTTTATGCTGGTTCAGAAGACTCTGCATAGTCTGTATGCAACCAGTTTCTACTCCTTGTTTTGTCTTGTATTTTCCGTAGCCCCAGGAGGCCATATGGGCATCAGTCATCGTGTAAGCAATATGTCTTGAGCATGTTGCTGCCCGGACAAGGCCCAGTCTCTTTCGAGTAATGCATTAGTCCATTATTGGACTGTGTGTATATTTTCCAGCCCCACCAGAACCGGTACTTTCAGCAAACAGCAAAGGGCGCCAATCTCATGAAGTTCAACCGTGTGCACTGGTCCGCGGAGAAAGTACACAGGATATCCAAAACACTATTAAAAATAGCCGATCGCCATGCCAGAATAATCGGAGGTAAAATACCACAAAATGAATTAACTAACTATTTCAAATGGAAAACCGCAACACTGTCCATAATACAAGTGTAAATGTCGACTGGTGCGAATCCCAGTCAACTGCATTGCTTTGCAGCATCCATAATGGACTCAAACACAAAAGCAAAATTAGACCCAAGTCCTGTTAGGCACCATCTTTGCTGATCAACAACCAGCGGCTCATAGCTGGCTTTGCTACTTGCATCAGGGTCTGTGACCTATAACTGGTCAAGCCCCTATATCACCTCTAAGTGGCGACCCTGAAAAGAGACTTCAACCACGCATCCTGCTAAGAGATAAGGGGCTGAGGAGTGAAGGCAAATCTAGTCTCAAAAATGCCATGTTGAATTCAGATATGTTGGACTGAAAGAAGCAGATATCGCAGCCTTGCTGTAAACTGCGACACAACGACACAAACGTCATTTTCCGGATCATCATCATTGGATGGTTATTGTTTGTTGCTGTTATTGTTTTCCCTGTTGAGTTTGAGACGAACCCGTTTTGTAAAAATGTTAATTCACAAAAATTCTGATATAGATGTACACATCAACGCTTGAAGATTGACATGTATCTATGCTCCACAAATGCTGAAAAATGGTTTTGATTAATACTTAAGAACTTTTTCTCTCTCATGGACATTGTTGCGCTATGTTTTGCTCACTAACGCCCACTGCATCCGACTTCAGTACATATTTTAAAACTGGTTTACCTACAATAGCGTCACTTCGAACACATACATGCTTGAGTTGTGAGTTGTATCTCTAACTACTTTGCTATACTGTTCACCAAACTTGAAGACTGACCTACAAACCTTCTGGTGACATAAAAATACAAAGTTTAAAAAGTAGTTTTATTTCAGAACAAAAACAAACAAGATAGTTTAGTTTAGTTTAGATAAAGAATCAACGTTATTGCACACAGTTTAACCCATACGTGCTCTGCTCTTCTCCATAATTTTAGAAAATTTCAGCACAATGCATGAACACCGTAGCACCAGCGAGTATCCCGTAAATAGATTGTGTAGATTGTTAACATAATTTTGAATTTTGTCCGTGTAGCAGCCGTTAAGTCTACTCTGTTCGATTTCTAACTGCCGAGAGATTTTTAACGTGCGTGACACTGCACACGGGCGTCCGCTCTCTACTACACAGAGATCCGTGGAAATACCAAAAGTCCACGAGAACAAAATCCTGGTATCGACCTTGATTTGAACCCGCTACCTCCAGCACCCGAGGCCGACGTCTTACCTGAAGACCTCTCAGTCCCCTAAAACAAACAAGACTTTGGTTCAAGCTCTTATCTCCTACATCTAATACCACAGTTTCGTCACCCAGATTAATATGATATTGTTTACCCAGCTGTGAAATTCTTACTGCACTGTTTTTATCTTATTGAAACTGCATTTCAGTATTTTGTGTTTTTAAGTCATCTGATGATTTCAATCCTCCAGAAAATTAGTAAAAAATTAGGACATCGGGATTTTTTCACGTAGATCATCCGGTCAATCTCCACAGAGAATATGTCGCAAAAAAGGGGACTGTGTGGCCATAACAACAGGTCTTGGTTATGTGGTTAGTAGAGCGGCTTAGATGGCGCCTGACATGCTGCGGGTCTACCTTGCTCCAATTTACGCTACCACCTCCACCAGTATTAAAAATGGGCGATCGTATATTCTAGGGGCTAACAGATGCTGAGATTGACCTGGCCAGTCACCAGTGGATTTTCACCTGCTAAAAATATGAAACAAAGGATGTCACACCTCACCACGACGTCTAACGACATAAATAGGCTGAAGATAGATAGATCGATAGGTCGATAGGAAGGAAGATATATAGATAGATAGACAGACAGACAGACAGACAGACAGACAGAAAGACAGACAGACAGACAGACAGACAGACAGACATACATACATACATACAGACAGACAGACAGACAGACAGATAGACAGATAGACAGATAGATAGATAGATAGATAGATACTTAGATAGATAGATATATAGATACTTAGATAGATATAGATCAATATATTGATAGATAGATGGATAGATAGATCCATAAATAAATAGATAGATAGATAGATAAATAGATATATATATATATATAGATGGATGGACGCATGGATGGATGGATGGATGGATTAATGGGTGGGTGGGTGTATGGATGGATGGATAAATAGATGGATATTT
Source organism: Ariolimax columbianus (assembly GCA_036924085.1). Taxonomy (NCBI): domain Eukaryota; kingdom Metazoa; phylum Mollusca; class Gastropoda; order Stylommatophora; family Arionidae; genus Ariolimax; species Ariolimax columbianus. Next base: position 37,051,771 of record JAVGWX010000006.1, read on the forward strand.
TACATCCATATTTTGCATGTTCCTTCACAGTTGGGGAGGGAAAAATAACTCTCTTCCAGATGGTCTTATTTACGAAGGAGTTTCTGATATTCCAGTTCAGGTAAATCTTTTGTGTAACTTAATTCTTGTAAAAAACTTATTGATTCATGTTGATTGTTTTTTTTTAGCATTCCAAATCGAATGCTTCTGTAGTAACTAACATCTCCTTGTCCCCTTTTCACTACAGCTAGAGTAAATGGCACTACTGCAGTTCACCTCCTGTCTGTAGCAATTTGTTTTACATAATAAAGTTGCCAATCCCGTGCACAACTCTATATTCAGCCAACTCTTATAACAGGCGTGAAGATTCAGTGGGCCTAATATTCCTTCTTGTTAAGTAGCCCCAGGGACAATAACCTTCTTTTCCTTTTTCTTTGATCAACTGCAAATGTTATGCATCTTACCCGGTGACGTTCACGATGGACAATAAGCAGCATTCACTCGACTCAATCCATTTGTTTCTATTGTAACCTTGAATTGAAAAAAGAAACTCACAAAAACAAACATAAAAAAGTCTCTCCACCAATTCTGGTTTTGGATCATCTTCTTGATTTCAGCCATTACACTCCACCTGGGGGAGGAAGACTAACGTCTGGTCAGGCAAAACATACTGATCAGACATGTTAGTCAGGGTCAGACAAAATATACTGATCAGACAAGTTAGTCAGGGTCAGGCAAAATATACTGAACAGACATGTTAGTCAGGGTCAGACAAAATATACTGATCAGACAAGTTAGTCAGGGTCAGGCAAAATATACTGATCAGACATGTTAGTCAGGGTCAGACAAAATATACTGATCAGACAAGTTAGTCAGGGTCAGGCAAAATATACTGAACAGACATGTTAGTCAGGGTCAGACAAAATATACTGATCAGACATGTTAGTCACGGTCAGACAAAATATACTGACAAAGACTCTCGCTTTGACTTCCCAGCAGTCGACCCTGGAAACGGTTATTTTTTGGGCAGCCTGGCTAACAAGATGATGGATCAACGTGATCCCCGTAGTAGTGAGCGACACGCAGTTGAAACGAAGCATAGCACAACCGCCTGGGGGACCATGGTCCACCTTCATCCGCACGTTCAGGATGTGAGGACAGATACTTCAACCTGCCACTTAACGCCCTTTTCAGGGCTCATAAAAGAGTAAACCTACTCATTGTGGGCATTCGCAAACAGCAGCATTCTAGCTGTTTTAATATCCTTATCCGTTGGTGTAGTTTGACATTCCCACTTGTCTCTTCTCGTTTGGGATCCATTTCAGCACTTGTCTGTTTGTATTGCTATATTTCTTTCTGTAAGTGTCCAAACTATTAAGACCTAGGGCAGTCAAAAGTAACCTTCATATTTTTTCATTATCAGAACATGACGCTTGAGGTTATTTTTGTGGATTTTACTTCTTGTAAATCCAGGTCTGAAATCAAGATGCTGAGCACCGCATGAGCTGCAGCGGGCAGCAACCCATAGCTGACTGCTAGCGTCAGGGCCAGCGAACCAGACCTGCCAGGACCCTTCTACACCTCCACGCGGTGATCCTGGATAACAGGCTGCGGCAGGGCAGACTGGCTAAGGAGAAGGGATCGAAAAGAGAATGCTAACCCGGTACTAACAACTGGTTGCTGAAGTCGGATGTGTTGAACAGAAAGGTGCAACTATCGCAGTCAAGCTGTAAACTATGACACAACGCATTCCGTTCTCATGACTACATTCTGCTAATTAGGCCCGTGTCAGGGTTTGGTAGCGGGAAATTGAGAACGAACTAACGAAGCCAAGCCAAGCCAAGCCAAGCCAAGCCAAATCCAGGTCTACAACGAAGATTAGGATTTTCAACACAAATGGCAAATTGGTTTTGCTATACATTTTAGAAGTATGGAGAACAACAAAGGAGTTTACAGGCAGGGTGCACTGCTACCTGCACATAATTTTGGGGCTTGAAGTGGTGGGATACAGTCACAAATGCTGACCTGTGGTGCAGGTCGAACCAACTGTCGATAGAGAAAGAGGTGAAAAGAGACAACAGAGGTGGATAGGTCACACCCTGATAAGTGATACTGGTAGCATTACTCAACAGTGTCTGCACTGAAACCCAGTGAGAAGGAGAAAGAGAGGTAGACTTCGACACACTTTGAGATAGGGAAGTGAATACAAATAGAGTACATGAATTGAATATTTTGAGATATGCTGTTTGATTTAATGAAATATTAAACATTAAATCATTCATAGGACGCTTAATCTTTGCAGACCATGCGCGTGGCACCCACTGAGTAGCCTCTCAGAGCGCTGAAAATGGAGACCCTGAGCTGCCCTTGCAGCAGGATACCCCTCTCGGCCTCTCTGGTGTAATCCAAAGGAATGCAAAGCACGACAATTTGGCACCAGCTCAGCTGCAGGAGCTGCTGGAATGAGTTCACAATTTTGAAACCATCCGCCTTAGGTGCTACCACTCCAGATTTTCTGTCTGGGTTTACTCCCGTAGCCCTACCTTCTCTCGAGGTTTCCACAAGGCAGTGAAGTCGTTGCCCGCAGATGCTAGTTACTTGAGACATCCAATGATACTCTCATCGTCCCAAGACTAGCCAGCACGCTTTGGGACTTGTGGGTTTAAAATCAGAGTTCCCCCTCTCCCAGGCGAACTGCCTGAACAGGCTAACGAGCTTCGTCTACCCGGGTTTAGAGTCAGAGTTTACCTTCTCTTAGATTGGCTGCCAACCAAGGCTAATGAGCCCAATCTGCCCGCCCAGTTATACCGCCGGGTACTCAGTCTCGCCCCACAGCAGGCTCTGTAAGAAACAGGGAGCCCCTTGTGAAGGTGCTGCTGGGGACACAATAATGAAGAAGAGGCCATTGGCATGGAAACTCCTGAACGGCAAGCCGAAAAGTGAATCTAGCGGCGATATCTACACCTGGAAAGGAGAGGCTATATCAGACGCTTCACTTTCCCTTAACGAGCGGGACGTCCTTCCCAGACCTCGCTACCCCCCAAACATTAAATAATATACTGTTATATACTGTTTTATTTTATAAAACATTTAACGTTAATTGTATATTTTGTTATGTTCTATACTGTTTGATGAAATCTTTAGCATGTATTATTTCATAGATGTAGTAATTCAGATAATTGGAGAAATTATATTACAGTAGATTATATTATATTTTTTGGGTTTCCATGGCGAACTGGTGAAACCGTTTGCCTAGTGTTCGGGGTTTGAATTCGAGCTGTGACGGTCGGTTCATAATGGCAATTTGTTCGGGAGATCCCAGGGTCCATCGCCAAAGGTACTGAATTCGTCCTTTGTGTGATGCTCTCTGTAGGCGGGATACCGTTCTTCAGAGGGGAGACCGAGCCATATTGGGGGGGGGGGGGGGGGGGCGTGAAGATGCAGTTTAGCCCTTGCCCTCGCCTTCACATTTAACTTTTAACCTTTTTTTAAAATTACATTCTAGCTGGTTGGAGGAAGTGGAGCGCAGAGTTTAACACTGCAAGTTCTAGATTCTCTGCTTGGTGTACAACATACACAAGGTATGTTATATTTGCTTATGTCATTTAGTTTTGGTACCTTTCATAAAGGATCTCCTAAAAATTATTACAATTTTTGACATTATTCTATGCCCAATTTTGATTGACACACATAGTCTTGTCACCCCCCCCCCCCCGCCCCCCCAAAAAAATAAATAAAAATAAAATAAAATAAAAATAAAATAAAAAAATAAATAAATAAATAAATAAAAAATAAATAAATAAATAAATCAGCAGCTATTAGTGCTCTTTCGTTTGCCAGCATTAGGTCCTCCACTGCAGACGATTCCTGCATCATAGGACATAAAAGCAGGTGTTACGGGTCCTGGACGGCCCAACATTCGCAATAGTTATCATCCGAAAATGCTCACAATTTTTCGATATAGTCTCCTGCAACGTTCATGCACTTATCCTACTGTTTATGTAATGCTTGAAACGTTTCAGTATAGAAAGATTTGTCAGTATGTCTGAACCAATCCATGACAGCCTGTTTCACTTCGTCATCAGTGCTGAAATCCTGACCTCCCAGGAATTCTTTTAGGTCGTTCAACAGATGAAAATCGCATGGAGCGAGGTTCGGGCTGTAAGGTGGATGTGGCAATACCTTCCAGCCGCGTTGCTGCGGATGATACACAGTGCGGTTAGTCATATGATGTCGAGTGTTATCTTGCAGGAGCAGGATGTCCTTTGTGATCAAATTTTGCCGTTTTTTTCCGCAGACAGTAATGTACATCACTCAAAATGCCTATGTACTGTTCACTGTTGATAGTTTCCTGACATGTCTGCTTTAGACTGTCCATGTTTTGCATGCGTAGAGAAGGATGATTAACACAACAGCACGATACGCTCTAATCTTGATGGACAGCACGATACCCACTAATCTTGATGGATAGCACGATACCCACTAATCTGGATGGACAGCACGATACCCACTAATCTTGATGGACAGCACGATACCCACTAATCTTGATGGACAGCACGATACGCACTAATCTTGATGGCAACTCTGATTCTCTGTTGATCTCAAACATTTTTTCGTCGTTGATTGAAAGCAGCACTCGCATTGGAAATCCTGCTGTGGACCTCAGAGTCAATATTTCTTTCTCTGGTGAGGGTACTGCCAAGGTAGGTAAAGCTATCAACTTATTTTATGCAATGACTCTGTACAGTGACGTTTGGTTCGTTGGTAGGGATTGCCGGACGCAGGTAAAAACATTACTTCCGTTTTCTTGGTGTTTATGGTAAGACCAAAATGAGTGCACACAGTTATGAACTCATTCATGACTGCCTGCATGTCATGTTCTGAGCACGGTGTCGGCAAAGAGGAGATCTAAGATAGTTGCTTCTTTCACATTTGTCAGGGCATTTATGCGCCTCAGTGTGAATAGCTACCCATCCGTCCGGTATCTGATTTGTATGCCGGTGTCACAGTCACGTGTTGCATCAGAAAGCATCGCTGCAAATACCATGCTAAAACGTGATGGGGGCCTGCACACAACCCTGTTTAACTCCATTTATGACTGGGGATGATGTAGAGCGTTCATCATCATTAAGACCTGCACACAGCCCTGTTTGACTCCATTTATGACTGGGGATGTTGTAGAGCGTTCACCATCATTACGACCAGCACACAGCCCTGTTTGACTCCATTTATGACTGGTTTGCCATCATTCAGTACCCGGACTGACACGCCACAATGAAACTGGCGGAGAACTGTATTGCATTTTTCGGGACAACCCCGAATTTCGCCATGATTGAGCAAAAGAGGTCTGTTAGCTTGTGTAGCAGCCTTGTAGAGCTCAGCAGGAATAGAATCTGACCCAGCGGCTTTCCTACTGGACATTAAGCTGATTGCTTTCTCAATCTCATCTGTATTGAGCGGGATAACCAGCCTGTCATTGACTTCAATTTGAGGCATGCTTGTTATGTATAATGCAATGATAGTGGATATACAGTTTAGGATAGCACTGAAGTGCTCTGACCATCGCTCCAGAATGTCGACTTTGTTGGTCATCAGTGACGTGCCATCAGCATTAAAGACAGGAGATGAATGATAAGACCTGGGACCATAGACCATCTTCAGGGCATAGTAAAACCGCTTTGAGTCATTTGTGTCTGTGTATCGCTGGATTTAATCTGCTTTGCTGTTAAGCCATGTATCCTGCATAGTCTTGAGCTGGTTCTGAACAATCCTGCGAATATTGTTGAATGCAAACTTTTTGGAAGATGAGGAGGGATCGTCTTGGTGAAGTCTTAATAAACGATGCCTCATCGTTGTTATCAAACAAGTCTTGGTTTTAACGAGCAGCATGACCCAAATACTCAGAAGTGGTAGACTATCCAGCATCTTTCAGAAAGGCCTATTTGTTTTCGACTGTTTCCGTACATGACTGTATGTTCATCAGCCGGCTGTCCAGATCCCTGGAAAAGCCTTCTGCATGCGGTCCACTTTGCAGTTTGGAGATATTAAGTCTCTTCTCGTATTTTCGACCCTGGTTACGTCGTCTAGGCTCTATGTGGAGATTAACCATTATCACAATAAGTCTGTGATCAGCCCAACACTCGGCACCGCATATAGCCTTTGTCCCTTTTTCTGCCGGGGATGCATCCACAACGTCTTGTTGCGAGTGGACAGCCGAAACATGGTGATGGTGAGGGAGAGGTCATGGGCCGCACAGAGGCCCAGCAGTAGCAACCAGCCCGTAGCTGTTGCAATTGCTCGTGCCATGTATCCAAGTACACTTCCCAGAACTGATGGTCTGCCCGTAGTCTGGCATTTAGCTCACCAAAGATAACAAGCTTATCGGCCTTTGGATCCGATAAGAAGAGGGAGTTCAGCTCCTGATGGCATTTACCCTTGATATCCTCAGGAATAGATATTGTTTGGGCATAAGCGATGATCACTCTAATACTAGATGAGACCTGATGCGAATCCGACACCAGCCTCTCTCTTTCTGTTTTGTCGCGATCACTCCAGAAGAACGTGTATCCGCCCACAGCGTCTGTGATCTGACACTCTCCTGGTAACCTAGTCTCGCTAAGGCCAACCCCATCCACCTTGTAGCTCGCCAATTCTCTGGAAACTAGTGCCGTTTTCCTTTCGGGTCTATCGGCCTTGATGCTGTGAAGTAATGTGCGCACATCCCACGTGCCGAAGGTAAGAGCCTTAATTCTGTATCAATTACACGGTGCATCTGATAAAAATGTTTGGCGCTGTAACTTACACTTAAATAGATTAAAGTGAGAAAAATTTGCGCTGTCGGCAGCCTCACTCTCTCGTCCTTAGCTATCCTGGCCCAGTGGCAAGACGTAGCCAAGACGATTGGAGATAGCACAGGATGCATATTTTATCTCAGGGTTTACTTCCTAAGCCTTTCCTGTTTAACAGGTAGCCCAGGAGGCAACGGGTACATTATTAAAACATATTTAATAACAGAACAAGTATATACCATTTCGTTGCTAAATGCAGCCAACTGGAATGGCGACTAAAATACGAGGCGTATACAAATGAAACCGGACTAAATTGCAATAAGTGAACATACGTACGATGGCGCATGGTGACGTCACTTCTGGTGTAAACAGCACATACCAACCATCAAGCGATTACATATATCGGTAACTGAAATACTAGAGATAACACACATGATTCCACACAAAAAAGTCCTAAGATAAGAAACACTCGCAGTTCATGTCCCCAAGTAGTGTCCTTGCAAGGCTTGGCAGAAAGCTTGTCGATTCGTCAAAAGCGAGTCAGATAAGTCCACGGTTATTGCACTAAACATGGCACCTGGATTCACGCAAACATAACATTTCTCAAGATACTTTATGACTGTTCCACTTTGCTGACCACAGGGCTAGTTAGTAGTTAGTTAGTTAGTTGCCAGTATTTCTGCATGCCAGAGGTTTGTATGCAGCGGTAGGTTGTATAAGAAAATGTCGGTTTAAGTCTAACCGAAATTCGATCTTTGCGATATACACGGGTCAACCACGCCCTAAGCACACACATAGAATGGGAGGGGCGCATGAGTGAACAATATAGGCCTCGCAACAGAGGTCATGGATAACACGATGACTGCAGTGGATGTCAACATGACCCAGAATGTCAACCAGAAAGTCGGTCAGATTAGAACAGGTGTTCCCCTGAAACTTTTTCTATGGCTTGCAAAAGACATGTCTAAATGATGGCTCTCCTTACATAGAAACAGCTGCCCAGCTAATTGAACTAAGTAGGATTTGGTAATCTGTTCTAGGCTAGGACCAGAAGTGGAATTCCAGAATTACAGTTATGAGGAAAGACTCAAATAAACCGGCCTACAGTGTCTAGAAAAGAGAAGAATTCGAGGTGACTTAATACATGTTTATGAGATGATCAGAGGAACGGATAAATTAGACTATTACAAGTTTTTTTTCAAATTACAACCACCTACAAGAACAAGAGAGCAGAGCTACAGATTAGCTAAAGAGAGGTCCAGATTAGATATTAGAAAATATTTTTGTAGTCAGAGAGTGGTGAATGCTTGGAATGCATTGCCACAGTAGGTAGTGGAAGCAGAGACAATTAATGCATTTAAGAATAAATTGGATGCGCATAGATTTTAGAGCAAGGTAATGTAAAGGAAAATGGTTGTATACAGACTCTGCAGAGTCTTCTAAACCAGTATAAAGACGTTAAGTTAAGTTAAGAAGGACACTATATATATATATAGCATTCCTATCTAGGCAAACATTACTGTGTGCAATGGACCGTGGAGTTATGCCCCAGGACAACCGGGTTGCTATTTAAACTAGCCGACGGCCATGTCAGGATAATCGGATGGAAAAAGAACCCAGAAATGAAGGAACTAGTTGATCAAATGGAACATCTCGACACATTTCCGTGGACACAAGTGTAAGACAACGACTAGTGTGAATTACGGTCAAATCTGTGATCTGACCATTTCCAGATAGACTTCATACACACAATGGCAGAAATTAGTTGGGCGTCCTATTGGACGCCATTGCTAAAAAACTATGGAATGAAATTCCATATCACCCCCGCCATGTTTTCAACGGTCTTCCGAGGAAATTTTGAATCGAAGGAAAATGACATTTTGCTAACTTGACGGTTGGTATGTGCTGTTTTCACCTAAAAAAAACGTCATCATGCGCATCGTACAAATGTTCACTTGGTGCAGTTATGTTCGGTTTCCTTTGAACACGCCTCGTAAATATATATATATATATATATATATATATATATATATATATATATATATATATATATATATATATATAAATATATATATGCAGCCTGTTCGACCGGCTTAAGGGTCGCCCTTGGATGGGGAATAAAATCTTAATCAGCTGTGGTTTGCTTATCCTGAAAAGCAGTCAGCTCTGAGTCACTGGCTGCTGTCAGCTATAAGTCACTGACTGCTGTCAGCTATGAGTTACTGGCTGCTGTCAGCTATGAGTCACTGGCTGCTGTCAGCCATGCGTCACTGACAGCTGTCAGCTTTGAGTCACTGGCTGCTGTCAGCTATGAGTCACTGGCTGCTGTCAGCTTTGAGTCACTGGCTGCTGTCAGCTTTGAGTCACTGGCTGCTGTCAGCTATGAGTCACTGGCTGCTGTCAGCTATGAGTCACTGGCTGCTGTAAGCTATGAGTCACTGGCTGCTGCCAGCTATGAGTCACTGGCTGCTGTCAGCTATGAGTAACTGGCTGCTGCCAGCTATGAGTCACTGCTGCTGCTAGCTTTGAGTCACTGGCTGCTGCCAACTTTGAGTCACTGGCTGCTGCCAGCTATGAGTCACTGGCTGCTGCCAGCTTTGAGTCACTGGGTGCTGCCAGCTTTGAGTCACTGGCTGCTGCCAGCTTTGAGTCAGTGGCTGCTGCCAGCTCTGAGTCACTGGCTGCTGCCAGCTTTGAGTCAGTGGCTGCTGCCAGCTTTGAGTCACTGGCTGCTGCCAGCTCGTTAACTGTAATGCATCTTTGACTAAAAGAAAATCTGTTGTTGTTACGAGATATATACGTTCATTTGTGCAGATTCTTCTGCGTTCGTTCTCAATCTCCCGCTACCAAGCCCTGTACAGGTCTTCGCAAGTAGCAGGATGTAGTCCGGAGAACGGAATGCGTTGTGTCGTTAATTTACGGCTTGGCTGCGATATTTCCACCTTTTGGTCCGACACATCCGTCTTCGCCGGCACTTGTGTAGATTCAATGCTGGAGGAAGCAGACCCTTACATAAAATGTATGCTGATGTCGGATGCACTGGGCCGACAGGCGCTAAATAAAAACGCAGTGCATCGCACACCGCCTTGGGGATTAGAGAAATAAGGCGAACGCAATAACAAACCAAAAAAAAAAAAAAATGCGGATCAGAAGATATTCTACTGTTTTTGAATTTTATATTTAAAATATCTTGGATGAATTCTTTCATTTGAAGAGAATGTTGATACAATCTACAGTATTTTTGTGTTCTTTCAGATAAGATAAATTTCCTTCTTAAAATGAGAAGTTACATGCTTCCAAGCCACAGACACTTTGTTGAAAATATTGAACAGAGCCCATATACACTGAGAGATTTTGGTAAGCTTAGTTTTCAGTCTGCATGTCTTAAATATTTATCCATTTTAGTTAACTTTTGTTTAGTTTAGCCACATTGGCAACACAGTGGCGTTAATAATCATTCGTACCGAACATAGCTCTGTTTCTTGTGCGACATCAAATGAATAATTCGTTTGCTGTCGAGATTAAAATATTCCGTACTGAATAGATGGAGAGTGTACTGCAGAACCATGTATGAAGATAGCACAAAGCGCTCAGTTACAATCCTATCGAAGGATGAGAAAGAACCCGAACCAACTTGGAGGAAGAACGCTCAGCAATCAGAAGCCTGAAAAAGGTAAAGTCCCCAGGATGTGATGATATCCAAGCAGAGGTAATACAAGCAGGAGGTGAGGCCAGTGATCGAGTTGATCACAAGCTGTGTAAACACATATGGCACAGCGCAGATTGGCCATAAGCATGGCCGAAATCAATGTATATTCCCGTTACCGATGGCGAAATAAAAAACTAAATTTGCCTTTTGTTAACCAAGCAGTCTTTCACTTCACTAACTTTTTCCTTTTTGATTTCTAAGGCACATGGCTGCAGCCATCACTGTCCATCTAATTTAAGTGTCTCTTTGAGTTCCATCCATAATCCCAAGTTATATTGGCTTCCACTTCCAATGTTTTTTGTCAAGTGTTATTTTGCTTCTTGACTATCTTCTACAGTGGGTGAGTTGATTTGTATGTTGATCTACAGTTTAGCCATTTTTGTTCAACTTTTGATCTGATGTTCAAGTACTGCCTTAACTATGATTCGTCCCATTTGATCTCACCTGTCCACGTATGCTGTTAGACCATGCTTGGAGGTATCTTGCCTTTAGAGTGTCATTTGTATGGCCATTAATATTTTCAATTCATACTTCTGCAGTGTTTCTATAACACCATCAATCCATTTTGTTATTGGTTTTCCTCTTGATGGGAAGCCCACTGTTTGTTGTCATTAGTGAATACAACAAAAGTTTGCAGACATTCTTGTCACATTGTCATGATCCTCTTCTATTTAATCTTTGTCACTACATGTACTGTTTGCTATTTTTCTGCCTCCCGTTTCATTGAAAAAATAATTCATGCTTGTTTGAATTGTTAGAATGTGTTCTATCTATCTCCACTTTATCTCCAGCTGCAAAGATGGTGGCTAACAGATCGCAGGACTAACTTTGCTCTCATGTATGCCACAATACCACAGATTTGACTTTAATTCACATTAGTCGACTACTTACACTTGTGTCCACGAAAATATGTTGTGGTTTTCACTTTGGATTAGTTAGTTCATTCATGTTGTGGTGTTCTTTGCCTCCGATTATTCTGGCATGGCCATTGCCTGTATGTATTAGTATTCCAGTTACACTGTGTGGTATTTTCATGGTCTAGTGCACACATCTAAACTTCATGAGATTGACGCCCTTCGTCCTAATTGCGGACATTATTGGTTTTGGTATGGCGGTGAAATGAACACACGGGACAATAATGGACTAAAACACATCGCCCGGAAGAGATTTGGCCCTGCCCGGTTAGCAAGATGCAAGGCACATCACTCACACCCTGAGTGATTCCCCCTACAATCTCTTGGGGTTATGGGAAAGACAAGACAAAAACTGGTTGTATACAGACACTCATCATATGCCACCCTCCATCGTAGACGATGATGGCATAATTTATTTTGCTGGCGCCATTTTTAGTAAGGATTAATTGCGCTACTTTTTATCCTCACTCTCTCGTCTCGTGCCGCCGTCCCCAGGGGCAAGTCAAGGACAAGACGACTAGGGGGCGACTACAAGATGCAGCCGACTCCGCATCAAGCTATATAGACACTATAGTCTTCTAAACCAGTATAATGATGTTAAGTTAAGTATTTGTATCTTCTATGCTCTGTGCCACAAGTCTGAATGTATTTTAAAATCTAGTCTTGCAGGAACAACTTTTGAATATTTCTATTTCTATCAGTGATGTTGGCCAATAACCAGACTTTGACAACCAGTTACAACCAATGTCTATCTGCGTTGAGTGACCTCAGGAACTACCACATACAGGTGGTTAAAATGTAAGATAAATGGAATGAAAGTTTTAGAGAAATCTAATGTAAATGTTAAGATAAATGTTGGACAAATGTAATGTGAATGTTAGATCATTGTTAGATACATGTTGGAGAAAGGAATTGTAAATGTTAGAGAAATGTAATGTAAATGTTAGTGAAATGTTAGACAAATGTTAGTGAAATGTATTGTACATATTGGTGACATGTTAGAGAAATGTAAAATAAATGTTAAATAAATGTAAAAGAAATGTTAAAGAAATGTATTATAAATGTTAGTGAAATGTTAGAAAAACGTAATGTAAACGTTAGAGAAATGTAATATAAACGTTAGAGAAATGTAATGTAAATGTTAGATAATTGTTAGACAAGTGTTAGTGAAATGTATTGCACATTTTGGTAACATTTTAGAGAAATGTAATGTAAATGTCCAAGAAATGTAATGTAACTGTTAGAGAAATGTAATGTTAATGTTAGAGAAATGTAATGTTAATGTTAGTGACATAAGAGACAAATGGTAGTGACATGTATTGTGAATATTAGTGATATGTTAGGGATCAAGATGTTGAGCAGCGCATGAGCTGCAGTGGTGAGTCACCCATTACTGACTGTTAGCATCAGGGCCAGCGAACCATAGCTGCCAAGACCCTTCTACACCTCCACGCGGTGATCCTGGATATCAGGCTGCAGCAAGGCAGACTGGCTAAGGAGAAGGGATCGAAGAATGAATACAAACCCGGTACTCAAAAAATGCTTGCTGAAGTCGGATGTGTTGGACCGAAAGGTACAAATGTTGCAGCCAAGCTGTGAACTATGACACAACGCAATCCGTTCTCTGGACTACATTCTGCTACTTAAGCCCGTTCAGGGTTTGGTAGTGGGAGATTGAGAACGAATGAAGAAGAGGAAGAGTGAAATGTTAGAGAAATGTAATGTAAATGTAAGAGAAATGTAATGCATATGTTAGTGACATGTTAGACAAATGGTAGTGAAATGTATTGTGAATATTAATGAAATGTTAGAGAAATGTTAGTGAAATGTAATGCATATGTTAGTGACATGTTAGACAAATGGTAGTGAAATGTATTGTGAATGTTAGTGAAATGTTAGACAAATGGTAGTGAAATGTATTGTGAATGTTTGTGAATGTTTGGGGATCTTCCAGGCAGATTTGTTATGCTTGGCTTCATCTGCGTGTCCCTCACTGCTATGGGAAACACATCAATCCCCCACCTATCAAGATGCTGAGCAGCACATGAGCTGTAGTGGTCAGCGACTGATAGCTGACTGCTAGTGTCAGGGCCAGCGAACCAAAGCTGCCAAGACCCTTCTACACCTCCACGCGGTGACAATAAATAGGCTGCAGCAGGGCAGACTGGCTAAGGAGAGGGGATTAAAGAGAAAATGCTAACCCGGTACTCAAAAAATGCTTGCTGATGTCGGATGTATTGAACCGAAAGGTGCAAATATCGCAGTCAAGCTTTAAACTGCGACACAACGCATTCCGTTCACTGGACTACATTCTGCTACTTAAGCCCTTTCAGTGTTTGGTAGTGGGAGATTGAGAATGAACGAAGCCAAGCCAAACCAAGCCAATCTCCCACCTTGTTGGCCAGACTGTGATGAAACAGTCTGTTTTTATGGAGGATTGCGTAGAAGTGACATAGGCATCTTGTTCAATATATTTCACAAGACCCTGACTAACATTTTCTGATCAGTATGTTTTGCCTAACCAGACGTTAGTCTCCTCTCCCCACATAAAGGCTACAGAAATGTAATGACAATCGTAGATGCATGTTAGAGAAAAATGTGGAACTTCAGAGGCCATTAAATGTGTACACAAATCAGAGACAATGATAGCAAAGTGAAGTGTATTTCAAACACAGATGACATATACACAAATAACAGAATAGAAAGTGTTGTAATTAGCACTCAGGAATTATGTGCCAGCTGTGTACACACACCCATATGAAACTGTTGATCATCATCTCTTTGAGTGCTCAGCACTCAATGATGTTAGAAAAATGCTTCTTCCTCCAAGGCCAGATAAATAAAAAACTTTGTATGGCACTAGACAACAAGGGATAGACACATGCAGAGACCATTACAAAGCATTGGGCTGAAGGATGAGAGCCCAAATGCTGCTGGATCCGTAACAACTACAACAACACTCAGGAATTGAACCACGAAACTCCAATTGATGAGTGCACCTCGCTGCAGGAAGAATACGAGTTTCAGGATTCTGCCAACTAAATAGTCCCCCAGCAAAGTTGTTATTGTTATTTGACTCTACTCGTTATCAGTTGAGTTGTCTCTTAAAGTTTGTTTGGTTGGGTTACAATGTACCTTTTTCATCCCGAGGTCATCCTATCTGTAGTGCAATGCAAAGTTCCTCAGTAATGAAACCACTATGGGGATTACAGTGGCAATCCCTACCTTGTTGGTCAGACTGCTGTAAGGTGCACGCATGAAGATATGAGGTGGGACTCTTGATCTGCATGTTTCACCTGACCCTGATTACTCTTTGCTCCCTACATTAGTTAGAATGACCTGATCCGTTCCTCTCTGCCTTATTTATCTTTACATTAATATAGTCAAGATCGAATTTACAGTTGGGTAAACTGGAGCCTGACCCAAATAGATTACACACTTGATCAGTAGTTTCTGCAGTAGGAGTCTAAAACCAATGTAGAATAAGAAGAAAAACTTATTATATTTGTAGGACTCATTTTAGTAGGATAATCTTGTCACATCTTATCACATTTTGTTATCCCTTTGCAGGTATGTTCTGATACCAGCAAAGAAAGCAAATGAAGGCATCAATGAAAATCTGGACACAAGAGGAACTGGCGGAACTAGTAAGTAACAGTATAAACTAAAGGAACTACTCGAGTAAATAAAAGTTAAAGAAAGTGGAATACTTAAGTACCAGCAAGAACTTATGGAACTAGCAAAGTAAATTGTAAGTCGGATTGGATGGAATACTTGAAGACCAACAAGAACTAATGGAATTAGTTGGATAAATTGGACGTCTGATTGGGTGGAAAACTTAAATATTAACAAGAACTAATGGAACTAGTGCGTCAAGTATAAGTCAGAGTGGGTTGAATACAAGTGGCAGTAAGAACTAATGGAACTAGTGGGTCAAGTATAAGTTAGAGTGGATGGAATACAGGTAGCAGTAAGACCTAATGGAACTAGTGGGTCAAGTATAAGTCAGAGTGGATGGAATACAAGTAGCAGTAAAACCTAATAGAACTAGTTGATTAAATTATAATTCGAAATTGGTGAAATACTTAAAGACCTGTTAAAGTGGATATTAATCAATTGTTTAAAACATAAAAATCTATGTGTATCACAGGTCTCCAACAAATGCATACCAAGTGCTCTTGTCTGGTTACAAACAATTCAAATTAGAGATGGCTGAATAAATACCATTTCGAACTGGTGGAATTTGTGTGTATGTGTTAGGTCTGGTTGAGTAAATAAATACCAGTTTGTATGGACGCAAGTTTTACCCAATAGCGGGAAAACGATACCACTGTAATCTTCCATACTGTCTGTAAAATATACATAAAGTGGTTTTGTATGGGGGCTGTCAAACTCATCATGAATCACTACACACACGACGTGATTTTATACATGACTCTGAACTTGACTTATCTAAACTTAACTGAAGTTAAGTAAACCTAACTGAAGTTAAGTTAAGTTAAGTTAAGTTACACTTACACTTAACTTTACGTTCGACTTTACGTTTAACTTCAACTTCAACTTCACGTTCAACTTTACGTTCAACTTTACGTTCAACTTCACGTTCAACTTCACGTTCAACTTTAACTTCAAATTTAATTTTACCTTCAACTTCAGCTTCACGTTTAACTTTACCTTCAACTTTACCTTCAACTTCAACTTTACGTTCAACTTCAACTTTACCTTCAACTTTACCTTCAACTTTACTTTCAACTTCAACTTAACTTAACGTGTTTATCCTGGTTTAGAAGACGCTCCAGAGTCCGTATACAACCAGTTTCTTGAAGGGTGGTTTTAACCGATGTGCGACTCCATCGCAGTAGACTCAATCGCTAGAGCTATAGTCCATCTTTTAATTCATGAACAAGATCCGAAGCAAATTTTCTACTAAACTGCATGTCAGATCCAAATGATTTTTCGCATGCAGCCTTAGAATATCAATGACGCTAAAACATTGATATTCTTTAGTCCATAGATGTTAAGAAATGTGCACATCTGCGAATTCTTTTGATCTTTTAGGACCATCATCATCATCGTGTAGCATGTCCTTTGTAGAACGTCGCTCCCATCACAGTATGTCTGAAAGAAACTCGTTCCCTTGCAAAAACACCATCTTCCGCCACTGTCATACTCAGGCATTCCTGGATATCTTGGTGCCATCGTCTTCTTGGTCTACCCCTTCCTCTTTTGCCTGGCACCATACCTTCCATTACCGTTCTCTCAAGACCGTTGTGTCTCTTTTACGACCATTGCATAGAAATGGCAGTACATTTTAGATTTTACAGTACGCAGCTTAATTTCTTGTCACTTTTTGTTCATAGGCGTATCTCCTTAATGTCTTGATAGATCAATTGATTGTTTGTGTTGCTCTTTATGTATAATTGTAAAAAATGGCACCAATATGAAACAGTTAGTACAGCCTTTCGGTCACCCAGACGCTGACAGCCTTTCAGAATTATCGGAAAACAGGTTGCACAGCCATATCTGACAAAATACGGCAAGATACGCCAGTATCTTATCTGCAAGGCTTCAGATGGTTTGAAATCAGAGTTTTACTTCTCTTGGATGAGTTGCCTTCCTAGGCTTTCGAGCCCCATCTGCCCGAAACTACTGGTTTTAAGGCACCAGTTGGCTCGCCTTCCGCCACTTGTCCTGTTAGTCAAAACAGTTCTGCGCAGAAAGGCCAGGAGTTGGACTTTGTTGTCAGAGGCTATTTGAGACGCACGTCATGGGAGCATTAAGCATTTAGTTGGCGTTGAGAGTTCATCCTCAACAATATTTAGAATGTAGGTGTACAAACAATGGCAACAAATACATTTCAATATTCAAATGCGTTACACAACACAAAATTAACTGCTCAGTTTATATAACCTTGGTAGCTCTGGTTTGCAGGCCATGACGCTATGGGTCGCTGACCCCGACGCTAGCAGTCAGCTATGGGTCGCTGACCATTGCAGCTTGTTTCCATAAAAATGCCTGCTGAAGTCAGATGTGTTGGACAGAAAGGTGGAAATTTTGCAGTCAAGCTGTAAACTACGACACAGCGCATTCCGTTCACCAGACATCCTACTACTTTCATAGCCCTTCTCAGGGCTTGATAGAGAGATATTTAGAACACAAGAAGAAGAAGATTCATTTCCATTTAATTGGATAATTATTTGTTTAAATGTCAATATCTGACATACTTCTGAAAGCTGCTTTGACCATGTCTATTCTTCTCCTTGTCTCTGTTTTTGCTGCTTTCATCCTCTGTTACTATATGTCAAAGGTAAAATACATTTATGATATGTTTTAGTGTCTCATAATTCTCTTTACATATGATAACACTTGTCTACCTTCCTAATTATGACAATGTTTGCTTTCTCAGTGCCCAATCCATATTCTTGATTCTGCTGTTTATTTGATTCTTAAGTTCCTGCAATTCTTGTTTACTTTAATCTAGCAACACTTTATCATCCACATTTCTAGAATATTTATTGATATTCCACCGATGATGGAATATAGCATTTTCTCAATATAATAACACATTTGTTGCATAACAATATTAAATCTAGTCTTATTCCTTATTTGCCAGTAAGTGGAATATGGGGACCCAGTGGTCTCACATTAAGGTGTTCACCTCGGGTGCTGGTTCAAATCCCGGTGGAGACACCTGGATTTTTTTCGCGTGAATCGTCCGGTAAATATTTCCCCTGATCTCTGTGTAGTGAGATCCGACACCCGTGTTCAGTGGTGCGCACGTTAGAAATACATTAGCAGTTGGAAATCGAAAAGCGTTAGGCCTAATGAGCGCTGCTCGCACAAAATTAAATTAAAAAATCTGTTCAAATTATTCTAGGGATTCTCGCCCCACAGAGAATATGCCGAAAAAGAGGACTGTGGCCATAACAACTAGTCTTGATTATGTGGTTAGCGGATCGGCTTAAATGGCGCCTGACAGGCTGCGGGTCTACCTTGCTTTAAATGTATGCTTCCCCTTTCATCTTTCTAGACATTCTGATTTCTGTGAAATGCCTTTATGTAGTCTATAAATCATTTAAAGATTATCTTTGCTTTGTATTATAATTAATTAACTTATCTTTATGTACTTATTTTTTATACTTTTGATTGCTCATTTCTCTTGCAATTAGAGTCTACTGTTACAATCTTCATTATGTTATTTTGTTTTGACAGATCTGGTTCCATTTCTTGGAGATATTCGCTCAGCCACTACAGACAGACTCTTACCAGGTGTCACGCACATAAATGACAAGTCCAACAGAAGCTGGATTACTATAACTGTCAATATTCCATTTCTTATAACAGCTGCTACAGTAGCAATTCTAGCGTTTGCTACCAAGTTCATTTTTTAGCGGTAGCCCTTCTACTCATTTGGAGAATTCATTTTTCTTGCCTTGATCCAGTGACGGTTTAGCAGTTCTCTACTTCCAACACAATATAGCGTTGGGGCATAGCAATTTGGTGATAATTTTTGTATACTTGTCCATAATAAGAAAGAAATGTTCTTAGTTAATCCATTTGGTTTCTCTTCTAATACAAGACTATAACAGACAATCCACACAGATTCAATATTTGATCGTCGTCTTTGAGACAACGTAAGGATGCCGCGTAGCTCAGTGGTTAGCGTTCTGGCTTCGCATCTGAGTGGTCCTGGGTTCATTCCACAGTTGAGGCGGTAGTTTTATTTTCAGACCGCAATGGATCCCAGGTCACCCCAGCCTTAAATGGGTCCTAGTTCAGTCCGAGAAGTAAAAGCGGCGAGGGAGAGGAGATGGCTACCACCCTCATATAGCCGAGCCTTTGAAATGCGAGATCGCTAACACCTCACACCCCTACGGCAGTAATGCTATGGGTTACTTTACTGAATTTTACTGTACTGTACTGTACTGGACTGGACTGGACTTGACTTGACTTGACTTTACTATGAGACACCTGCTGCCCTGGTCTCCTTCATTATTTTTTGACAGATTTTTGTTAGCAATTCCACTTTTCTTTTCTTTAATGGACATCTGTTTATGCTTTCCTGAAGAAAGAATCATGTTAAAATTTAATAATGTTCTGATCTATGTAGAATAAAAACGAAAACATCAAGAAATACAGCAGCATTTTCATGTGTTCACTCCAGAAGTCATAACTGTCATCACATACCCTCTAAAAGAGCTCAAATACCGTTTTGGAAATCCTGCGGCTCTATAGAGGTGTTAAAGGTGAGGATGATTTCATGAGTATTGGAGCAAATGAACAGGAAATGTGCATTTAGAATGCATGGCTCTCACTTCTCCCTTCAAGAGTCAACTGTCCTTGTCGTCTTTTGCTTGCAATTAAAAGGAATATACCGGTAGATGTAGCTCATAATATAATAAATTAAAAACAGAAAAATCTGGTGTGAAATAGTTTTCTAATATTTTATATGCGAGGAGTGCAAATGCTCCTATATTTATAGTTTATGAAGGGTCTTTTTTATATCTCGGTGAAGGTAAGGAGTCTACAAATGCCCAGTACGTTTTCATATGCACGATTTATTCTCCTATGTTCCCTCTGGGAGTCATAACTTAACTAAACTTAACTTAACGTTTTTTTTACTGGTTTAGAATACCCTGCAAAGTCTGTATACAACCAGTTACATTTACATCACCTTGCTCTAAAAGCTATGCGCATCCAGTTTATTTTTAAATGCATTAACTGTCCCTGCCTCCACTACCTCCCCTGGCAATGCATTCCAAGCAGACACCACTCTCTGACTAAACAAATATTTCCTAATATCTAACCTGGACCTCTCTTTAGTCAGCTTGTAGCTATTCCCTCGTGTTATTGTAGGTGGCTGTATTTTAAAAAACTTGTTATAGTCTAATTTATCGATTCCTCTGATCATCTTATAAACCTGTATTAAGTCACCACGAATTCTTCTCTCTTCGAGACACTGTAGGCCGGTTTTTCTTAGTCGTTCCTCATAACTGTAATTCTGGAATCCCACTATCATCTTTGTCGCTCTTTTTTGTATTCTGTCTAGCATATTGATGTCCCCTCTATGATAAGGATTCCACACCTGTACACAGTACTCCAATCTAGGTCTAACTAAAGCTTTATACAGTTTGACGATCACTTCCTTGCTCCTATGTTTAATATTTCTTTTTATCATACCTAACATTGCATTTGCCTTTTTCACTCCTACCTAAACTTGCTCACTCACCTTTCCTGTATGATCTATTATAACCCCTAGGTCCCTTTCCTTATCTATCTTTCTAATATTGTTTTCTCCCATTCTGTAATTATGTTCCATATTGGATCTACCCATGTGGATGACTGTACATTTATCTACATTAAACTCCATTTGCCAGCTTACAGACCATAACTGCTATCACATACCCACGATAAGGGCTCAGACACAGTTTTTGGAGCTCAATAGAGATGTTAATAGGGAGGATGACTTCCCTAGTATTATAGCACAAGAAGAATTAAATGCACTTTTTTGTCATTTTTGTCTCTGCATTCTCACTTAAAGCTTGGCTTTGTTACCTTCTTAGTCTTTTTACAATAGAAGGAATGTGTCGGTGAATAGGAACGTATTATATATGTAACTAGAGACCCATGAAATGCATTATCTGTGTGATATAACATGTTTCTCGGTTAGAAATGGTGTTCTGTAAAAATTTGAGAGAAGCGGTTTGTAATGGCTTCCAATTATTACAAATGAAAAGAATGTAATTGCTCCTATATCTATTTATAAAGGTCAATTACGAATATCATGTCTGCCTGTGAAGGTAGAGTGTGTCCACAAATACCAAATAGGGTTTTATATACATGATTTATTTTCCTGTACTTCCTCTAGAAGTCTTTACTGTTATCACATACCCTCGATAAGGGCCCAGATACAGTTTTGGTAACTCTTGCGGCTCAAAAGAGATTTTAACGGCGAGGAAGGTTTCGTCGGTATACGAGCAAAAGCAAAAAAGGAATTTTTAGAATTTGTGGTTAAGGGATAACATCAAGGCACAGACGAGCAAAACTCACGAACAACGGTCTGATAAACAACAACCATGACGCCTACCGACTCAACAAACACCAATTGGTTACATTTGGAATGTATGTCAAAGAGACGATTGTAGGAGTATAAGCTTGGTCGACTCGCTTTGTGTGTCCATTAAATAATCAAAATCAACACTGCAAACTGGGATGAGGTACTACATACTTCATTGCTAGAGACATCAGCGTTTCTGAGAACTACTTCCTTTCCCCTCTGTCAGGCCATTCCTAGCAGTAAATCAGGTTTAAATTTACAACCGAACTGACTGACTCGAACATGTCGCGACTGGAGAGCGAACCCTGTACCTTCTCGTGAACAATACATGTTCTAGAGTCTTATAATGTTGTAACTATGTTTCCTTGTTATGCCTCTATGGGAACCAACCACATTTGTATCTCCTATTTATCTTATTGAACAATTATTCCATTTTGACATTTAGTTCAAAGAGCGTATTATTTATTTTCTAGAAAGTTCTTGATGCTAGTTGTAGATAAAAGAAGATCAAAGCGAGGTCTGCAGTAGATATGATGTGTTTATCATATCCTTACATAATACATAAATTGTATAAAAGTTTGAAAAATGAATATCGATTTTGGATATTGAAATTCGAGCTATTATTTAGGTTAACATGTTTAAAAACAAAGTATGCTAAGATATCTATTTTCAAACTTACCAAGGGTTACAACCACATAAATTAAAAACATAATTTAAAGATTACAAGAGTTATCTTCCCCTGAATGTTGTTTAAAAAAAAGTCGCAAGAGAGAACCTACCTTTGGCGTCTCCCCTCAGTCTAGGGGTAATTTAATACAGCCTAGAAAGAGTGATCTATGGTCCTGCAGCAGATCCACATGGATGTACATATTGCGAGTATGCACGTATGATGTAAGGTTTTAATTTTCCACCCGACCAAATTTCTCTTGCTCGTGGTCGCCTTATTTACATGACGTATGGGGAGGAACCAGCTCTGACCCCAATCTACTTGTGTAAGGTAGCATCCTTATACTGAGCTGAACCTTGTACCTACACGGAAGCGTTGAAGTCACGGAACGGGCTATATGATTGCCTGCAAAACACAAACACTAGTTTGGACCTGCAGTTACTAATAGTTTTTTGTTGTTGTTTTTTTTTGTTACTCAAATAGTAAGGTTACAGTTAACTTATAAGCTTATCACGGAAAACATAGTCTCTGTTGTGGTTTATCCCTGTTGACATATTGTTTTCAAAATAAATTTAACAGTATACATAAAATACAACTAATTGTAATAACTGATCTCAAAGAAGGGTATGTCTCATAAATTGAATTATATCATTATATAAAATTATAAGTAAACATTTCCTTTGATGAAATATATTTTATTGTGATAGTATCATTAGTTAACTCCCTTCATTGTAATGAATACATCGCCCTTGTGACGAGGTAAATAATCAACACGTGAACACTGCTCACGACTAAGCTGTGTAGCTATTACTGTCTATTAGGATATTCTGTGCTCAGTGGTGTTTTGGGTTTAAACATAAGGTGCTAATAGTAAAGACTTGTGTGTTATTTCATGGATTGTTCCGTACAATATATAAAGTTGTTTAAACCTAGCTATGACTTAGAATACCAAAATGTCATTTTTGCAACAGAAACGTACAAGAAACAGGAATTCTTTTAGTTTATCTTTGTAAAGTAGTTAGCACAACATTATGTAAAATTGGACAAATAATTAACACATTTACCAAAATAAGAGTAGACATGTTTAGAGCCATAATGCTTCACACACTTTCATGGACAGATACTAGATAGAGACACACAGAACAAACTTTTAAAAATATTGGCAGAGTTCAGATACTTAGTACGGACATGTCAGAATAGAGCTCTCCACTACGTACACACCTTTAACCCAGGCAGTTTCCTAATTTTGTTCCTGGAAAAAAGTAAGTTCTTTGCCCAGATAGGAATGTGAATGCAAGAGTATTTTGAGGTGATGGATGAAGGTGTATGCGGAGACATACCCGCCTCTATGTTGCCTGAACCTGTAATAGTTGTGTGGATGTGAGTGTGTGTATGTGTATGTGTATGTGTATGAGTGTGGGTGTGTGTATGAGTGTGGGTGTGTATATGTGTGTGAGTGTGGGTGTGTGTGGGTGTTTGTGTGTATGAGTGTCGGTGTGTGTATGTGTGTAAGTGTGGGTGTGTGTGTGGGTATTTGAGTGTGTTGTGTATGAGTGTGGGTGAAATTATTGTATAACAATAATTTGTTTTAATTTAGCACTTTGTACAAATTTATTCAATTTCCTACAATGGCTGCATTGTTTACATGAAACATATTGAAGGTCTACGTTTAATAAAAACTTAAAATCGAATTGCTCCAGTATTGTGCAATAATAAGAAGTAACAATAGGTATGTCAAATATCTTGTTATTCTTTTCTTGAACAAATCATCTTTAAATGCAATAATCTTACCACGCAAGTCTGAACATTACTCTGAACCATTTCAAGCAGATACGGTATCATTATAACAATACCAATAATATGGAATCTTGCTTGCTTAGTGCTGGCTGAAAAAAAATGAACTAAATTTTCATAGTTTGACATTTGAAGCACTTTAAGCCAGTGTGTATCCGTTTGTTTATTTCTCTGTTTCATTGCACGTCTCATGTTGTCCTATTCATGAGAGTAAACAAACACCTTCAGCACACATGCTTCCATTTCAGGTTTTGAAAATACATTTCACGGTCCAAGTTTTACAGATCTGGTTTATTGAATCAATGACATAATTAACGTGTACCAGATGTGAAAACTGGTAGATATTCATATCTAACTATTTTAAACATATATATGTACACAATCATATTCGTGTGTGTGAATCTGTAAAGCTCTCTAGGTTGTTGTTGCTTAGATGTTTGCCTCACTAGTTTCTACTGGCGGAGGCGCGCCATTTTAAACCCCAGACCGTAGTCGATTGGGCGATATCAGGACGCATAAACCAGTGCTAGGATGCATGTGTGTATCTGTATGTACCTAACATAGTGTTTCAGTGATGCAATAATGTTTCATGTCATTTGTTGATCCTCTTGTTTATCCTTCCTGTCATTGTTAGGTGGTTTCCAATTTGTTTTTCGATAAGTAGCCAGTTATGAGTCGTCGACTACTGTCAGTGCATTCGCTGCTTCAACTTTATGTTTATACAATTATTTGTTATATAAAAGTGCCTATTTGCTTTGTAACATTTTATTTTGTTTTGAACTTGTGAGCGCCAGATACATGACCAAATGGGAAACCGAAGATACTGGTTACACCAAAAACGATGCCTATTACCAGTTGAACAGAAGAGAGCAGGTCGTCGTCTTCAGACTTCGCACTGGCCACAATAGACTGAGGTACCACCTATTCAACAAATTGAAGATAGGTGGTACCAACGAATGCCCGTGCGGTACTGGTAAAATGACCGCTGAACATCTGCTGCAGAACTGCCCGACATACGAGGACCAGAGAGAGCAGATGTGGCCATCACCAGTGGAACTGCAAGACAAGCTCTATGGCAGTGGCGACAGCCTCAGGATGACCGCCGCTTTTTTCGAAAAAATAATGGTTACTGTCTGACTGCGTACGCAGAAGAAGAAGAAGAAGAAGAACTTGTGAGCATTCTTAGTTCGACCCATTCTTCACCAAGGGGTGGTCATCCTTGAGCAGGTGCCAACTCAGGATCCAGTCATTTCAGTCGCGGGCGCGAAACGTCCAGTGTGATAGTAGTCTGTCTGTGGGGTCGTGAATGTTATATTTTTCTAGTGAATCTCGCCAGCGTGTTGGGGGTCGTCCCCGAGGTATCTTTTTGTAGCGCGGGCACCACATGGTGGTTATGGTACTCCAATTTCATCTTGTCTTCTGGATGTATGATCAGTCCAGCGGTATTTCGAATGATTGACGTACTGCAGGACATCCTTGATGTCTGACATTCTCTGGATGTCGATATTGTGTAGTTCGCTCTGCCGTTATTGTCTGAGAGTTATGCCTACGAAGCGTCTTTCACGAGATGCGTGTGCTGTTCTCAATTGGTTCTCTGCTGCTTTTGTTAGAGACCAGGTTTCCATAGCAGAGCGCTGGCAGACATACCGAGTCGAAGATGTCCACACGTAGTCTGGTGTCCTTTGTGGCGTCTGTTTCTGTCATGATGGACTTGAAGGCGTTTCCCAGAGCCCAACTCATAAAGAACATTGACGAATATGTATCTTTGAAGGCTCCTCAACATGGAGAACAACATAAAACCTGAGATCGCCAGACGAAAACCGGCGGGTTGAGCATCACGACAGCAGCAGACGCCACAAAGGATAGTTAAGTGTTACAAAATCATTTGAATCTATCATAGACAGGATTGCCAGTTCTTTCATTTGTTAGCTAACCTTCCTTATTTCATAACTAACGATACTTGCAAGTACTTGCTAACTTTTGATGGCTTCTCCGACATGAACAGAAAACTGGCATTTCTTAAATTAAAAAAAAAAATAGACAAGTACAACTCTTCAGCTCTAGCAACACCAGTCTTTTAGACTGGAATAGCAGTGTATGTGTGTGTGAATGTGTGTGTGAATGTGTGTGTGAATATGTGTGTGTATGTGTGTGTGAATGTGTGTGTGAATGTGTGTGTGTATGTGTGTGTGAATGTGTGTGTGAATGTGTGTGTGAATGTGTGTGTGAATGTGTGTGTGTATGTGTGTGTGAATGTGTGTGTGAATGTGTGTGTGAATGTGTGTGTGAATGTGTGTGTGAATGTGTGTGTGAATGTGTGTGTGAATGTGTGTGTGTATGTGTGTGTGAATGTGTGTGTGAATGTGTGTGTGAATGTGTGTGTATGTGTGTGTGTGAATGTGTGTGTGAATGTGTGTGTGAATGTGTGTGTGAATGTGTGTGTGTATGTGTGTGTGAATGTGTGTGTGAATGTGTGTGTGAATGTGTGTGTGAATGTGTGTGTGAATGTGTGTGTGAATGTGTGTGTGTATGTGTGTGTGAATGTGTGTGTGAATGTGTGTGTGAATGTGTGTGTGAATGTGTGTGTGAATGTGTGTGTGTATGTGTGTGTGGATATTTGTTTGTGTGTGTTTGTGTATTTCGTATATGTATATATATATATATATATACACACACACATATACACGTAAACTACACACACACATACACACACACACGCATATACATATACACACACATATATATATACACATATACACGTAAAGTGCACACACATTCACACACACATACACACATACACAGACATATATACATACACACACACACACACATTTACACACACATACGCACACACATTCACACACACATTCACACACACATTCACACACACATACACACATACACAGACATATATACATACACACACACACACACATATATTTATATATATATATACACACATTCTTGTCTGTGTGCGTGAGTGTGTGTGGGCATATGGCTATTTTGAACTGTCTGATGACTAAATCTCGCTCAGAGAAATTGGAAACATTAATTTTAGATCGTTCCAGGGGGATGGCGTGGCCTAGTGGTTAAGTGGCACGGCTCACAACCAGAAGGTGCTGGGTTCGATCCCCATCACAGCACCTGTCATTACTCCGGGGAAGCAAACCCTTAGAAAACGCAGGAGGAAGCAGACCCTAACATAAAATGAATGCTGAAGTCGGATGCACTGGGCCGACAGGCGCAAAATAAAAACCACAGCGCAACGCACACCCGCCTTGGGGAATAGAGAAATAAGGCGAACGCAAAAAAAAAAAAAAAAAAAGTCTTTGTTGGCTTGTAGTTCAGGTTTTGTTCTATGAATAATTATAGCTATTATTATTATTATTATTATTATTATTATTTATATTATTATTATCATAATTGTCACTGGAGATGGGAGATTGGAATTGTCACTGAGGATGTAGGATTGTAATTGTCACTTCCTTACTTTCCGTGTCCAACCACCATATCATACGGCTCCCGTCCGGTAATCAGCAACTCGAACTGCCTTGTCGTTCGCCTCCATCATGTCGGTTTCAGGGAGGTTGGGGCACAGGACATTAGATGATCTTGGTCCTGAACTGCGCCGCATTCACATGTGTCGACATCTGAGTATCCCCATTTCTTCAAGTTCACTCTGCATCTTGACACACCAGTTCGAAGTTTGTTCATTGCCTTCCATACAGCACAGGGCAGGTGGTGTCCAGTCGCAGTCTCTTCTTTGAGCTCTATCCATGGATCCTGTATTGTTTCGCGCCACCTCTCGATGCGTCGACCTTCCGGGCTCGTCTGGGTGGTCTCTGTCGATTTTAAGAAAATGTGTCTTGATTTAAGTCTTGTGGCTTGTTCCTGATAGCCAAACATCGGGTGTCTAGGGTCGTTTTCGCGTTTCCCTCGTTCGATTTCCGCAGCTTCACCTCTTCTTACATCAGGTGGTGCAATGCCAATTAAGGGATATATTTTGTTTGTTGGGGTGGGTTTAAGGCAACGCGACACTATCCTGCCCATCTCGTTCACTGCTGTATCAACTTGTTTTGCATGGGCAGAGTTTTTCCAGACTGGGGCTGCATATTCCGCTGCGGAAAGGCACAGAGCAATCGCTGATGTGCGTAAGACTGATGGCTGAGCACCCCATGTTGTGCCAGTCAATTTTCTGATAATGTTGTTTCTTGCATGCACCTTACGCTTTGTCTCCTGACAGTGTGTCATATAGGATAATGTGCGATCAACCTTACACCCAGGTATTTGGGATCCGGGCAGTGTTCAAGATCCTGTCCTTGCCATCTGATCCGCAGTTCTCTGTTTGCCTCTCTGTTCTTGAGGTGGTTGGCGCATACCTGAGTTTTGCTAAGGTTAGGTTTTAGGTGGTTTTCCCGAGAATACTCTGCGAGGTCATTTAGAGAGCGTGTTAGTTTACCTTCTACCTCCTCGAAGCCATTAACCTGAGCAGCGACTGCTGTGTCATCGGCGTATATAAATTTCCCTGTGTCTATATCCATAGGCTGGTCATTGGTATAGATGTTGTATAGCATGGGAGCAAGAACACTTCCTTGAGCCAGCCGTTGATTTGATTTCGCCATGTGCTCTCTTTATTCCCCAAGGTTACATAGAATCGCTTATTTTGAAGTAAGCATTTGATTATGTTACGCCAGACGCCAGTCTTTCGTCATGTTGTATACCTTTGCCTGCAACCTACGATGATTTACTGTGTCGTAGGCAGCGCCACTCCAGTCACCTGGTTGCGCTCGAAACCATCCTCTATTAGTTGTGTCAAGTTGAGGATTTCTTCTTCTTCGTACACTGTCAGACGTCAACTTGAATTTGTTCGAAGAAAGCAGCTGTCATCCTGAGGCTGTCGACACTGCCATAGAGCTTGTCCAGTGTTGTCACTGGTGATGGCCACATGTGCTTTCTCTGGTCCTCGTATGTCGGGTAATTTTGCAGCAGATATTCAGCGGCATGTTCCCTGTACCACAGGTGCATTCGTAACTGCCACCTATCTTCAGTTTATTGAATAGATGGTACCTCAGTTTGCTGGGGCCTGTGCGGAGTCTGAAGACCACGACCTGCTCTCTTCTGTTCAACTGGTAATAGGCATCATTTTTTGTGTAGCCAGTATGTTCTGTTTCCCATTTGGCCATGTATCTGACCCTAATAAACCTTTTGAACTCTTCGTAGGTCACACTAGAATCTGGTTGTGGTAGTCTTGCACTTTCTTTTGCCAGTCTGTCTGCCTCCTCGTTGCCTTGGATGTTGCAGTGGGGTGGAACCCACTGTACCACTACTCTTTGGTGCGGACTGCTGGCATAGTTAACAGAGTACTGCTCTTAAATCATTAAGTTCAGTATTTTTCTGGCTTTTTAGTGCTGTAACCACGTTCAGGGCATCTGTAAACAGGTCTATCTGGCTTTCATTGCTTTCACCTGTCAGCATTGCTTTTACTGCAGCCTTCAGTTCCCCTGCCTCCGCTTTGAAATTGCTTGCGAATTTTCCAGTTACCACTGACAGTGTTATTTTTCTACAATTTGTTAGGCTCAGGAATACCCCTTCCCCTCTTTTCTGTGTTGTGTTTGTTACAGAACCGTCGGTGTATGCATGGGTCCAGTCCATTCTTGGGTAGTTTTCCGCTATATACCTCAGGGTTATGTCTCTTCTTTCCTTTTTCAGTCTGGATGTTCCTGTTTCCAATACCTGGTATATTTTCTACCACCTCCGGAATGATATGCTGCTTCCATATGGGTTTGCGTACAATAGGGAAGGGCTTTGGTGTTGTTATGGTGTTCATAGGGTCTTCGCTCATCTTTGCTTTGGCTATCTATTTCTGCAAAGTTTCTCCGCTTTAGTCTCCCTTTTTCAAATCTATTTAGTCTCTGATGCATTGGATGGTCTGTCAGTCTTCTTAGTTTCTCTACTTGCTGCTGAGCTCTGCAGTCTCTTCTGTCGGTCATGGATTGCAGATTTGTAATCTTTTGAAGTTCTACAATTGGCGTTGACTTCATGCCTCCTGTTATAACTCTCATGGCTTGGTTTTGAAGGTTGCTAATTTTATCGAAGTTCGCCTTCGCTGCTGTTGTCCATGCCGCAATGCCATACTCGAGAACTGGTCTCACTCTTCCAGTGTACAGTTTCTTTATTATACTTTCGTCTGCTCCCCAGCTTGTGCCAGCAAGTTTCCTCTTGATTGCCATTCTTTGCCTGGCTCTCATTCGGTTTTTCTCGATCTGACTTTTCCATGTCATGCGCCGATCAAATGTGACGCCCAAGTAGTTTGGGTTGTCGTTTGGCCGCAGATATTTGCCGTTAAGACTTATAAGTTGAGGATTTGACTACTGCAAGATCTCCCAGATTTGAATCCAGCTTGTTCCTTGATCAGCCTCGAGTCTATCCAGGGAGAGATGTGGTTCAGGATCATCCTTTCAAATACCTTGTATCGGTGGCATACGAGCGACACTGGTCAAAAAATTCTTTGGATCTGTTGGAGTTTTCCCAGGCTTTAACAGAGCAACCACGTGGGCTTTCCTCCAGATTTTGGGAATATTCAAGGATCCGACGCATATGTTCATGAGATTTAGTAGCCAATTGATTGTTATTGGTCCAAACTGTTTTATTTGCTCTGTTCTCAAGTCGTCGGGGCCGACTGCTTTATTGGATTTTATTTAAATTATTGCTGCACTTTATTCTTCAGTTGTGAAAGGTGCACCCAGTATATCACTCTCTACCTCCCGTTGTCGTTGGGTCCTTGTTTGTCCCATTTTATAGTTGGTTTTGCCATTCATCAGTAATTGGTGGGCCACTTGGTTAGGAGTAACTTGCGTTATCCCAGGGGGAGCACATGTTGGGTCATTGCTTAGGTTCTTAATGAGTTTCCATGCTCGCCTGCTGTTTTGCTTCATGTCCAAGTCTTCCACCAGGCTACGCCACTTTTGCGTTTTGAATTCTGAGATGGCATGAAAGAGATCTTCTCTAGCCTGGATGGTTTCCTCGCAGAAATGGTCTGTTTCGAACAGCAGTTTATATTGCTCGCACAGTTCCTTTGGGTCATCGTTTAATCCAGGTACGTACTGTGATCGGCATCCTCGTGGGATATGTCTTCTGGAGATTGATTTGGTTAATTCTATCAAAGCGTCATAGTTTGCAGGCTTAGCTTCTAACTTGGCCACCTCTGTGTCTAGATCACATCCAAATGGGACCCAGTTGGCGCGTTTGAAATTAAACCGTCTTTTGAAGACTACGTTCTCTGGTTCGACCATTGCTTTAACACTACATATAATGGGTCTATGTTGCGTTCTTGGAATAGGTTCCCCCATGTCTTTTGTCACATGATTAAATATTTGGGTACTGACAAAAATATTGTCAGGATTATATCCCCTTTTCCATCTGCCACTGTGAAAAGAGGCTGGTAGTTTTGGGTCATGTAAGAGTAGTAGGCCGGTGTTCTCAGCCCAGCTCTCTGATTTTTAACCATTGATGTCTGTCTCATTGTATCCCCATGCCGTGCTGTGGCAGTTGAAATCGCCGACGGTTATTTGGGTTTTCCGGATTCTGAGATTGACAGGTTCTTGAAACTCGAAATCGTCATTGGGAGGCTTGTATATTGATGTCACTGTGCAAGCCTTGGTTTGAATTGTAATAGTCTCTATGTTTCCTCCATGAGACTGATATACTGATTCGATGTCTAGGTCTGTCGAGGCGAATATAGCTCTTCCATATTTTTCATGGGGTGTCTCCGCAACAAGTTTCATTCCCTGTATATTCGGTTTTTGTCACTGGCGGTGTAGCAATGTAATTGTCCCTAGAGATGTAGGATTGTAATTGTCACTTGAGATGTGGGATTGTAATTGTCATTGTAAATGTAGTATTGTAATTGTCACTGGAGATGTAGGACTGTAATTGTCATTGTAAATGTAGTATTGTAATTGTCACTGTAAATGAGATTGTAATTGCCACTAGAGATGTGAGATTGTAATTGTCATTGTAAATGTAGTATTGTAATTGTCACTGTAAATGAGATTGTAATTGTCACTAGAGATGTAGGAATGTAATTGTCACTAGAGATGTGGGTTTTTATAAACCTGCCGATGTCCCGTTATAATTATTTGTCTCATTTTAATATTAACTTGCCACTAAACAGACGATTGAGAAGGTCATTGAAGAGAAGTAATGAGCCTTTTGATGATTAGGACAACGAGGAAAACACTTGTGGAAATACCGAATGAAAAAATGTAATAACTGTCTTTCCAAAATAACACTGAAATAATAACAAGTAAGAAAATAGTTTTTTTTTAGGATAGCTGTTTAGGTTCTGTATTTACATGTTGGTAGATTATTCATAATATTCACACCTGCCACATTTATTAAATACTCGCAAAGACATATTTGCTGATGATCTTGACATAGTAGCAAGTGCGTTGGACGTATAGCTGGCTATAGAGGGGCTGAGAAGATCATTCCTTACAATTACAGGTTATTGCAATTTCTGGAAGTTCAAGATTAATATCAGTAAAACTACATACACCACCATGCTGTACGCGCGTGAGAGCTGTGATGTCTATGCTGGTGACGCCAGGAGGTTAAATCATTTTCCCATGAACTGTCTGAGACGCATACTGCATATACTCTGGCAGGACCATATCACAGATACTGAAGGGCTGTCCAGAGCCAATATTTCAAAGTATTCATGCACGTTTGCAAAAATCCCCCAAAAGGTTCAACAGGCCACCAAATACATCATTCTACCCAGTGAACAAGTCAACCGACCCCAACATATTAGAACTCTGTGCTAACTTGTAGCCATCCAGTCCTACCCCAAAGACTAAACCCGTGCATGTAAAGATAGCTTAGTCTTTAAGGCTATCATCAACGGCTCCTATATACTGTTCCTTACAAAAACATCGAACCAACTATCTGCACACTGCGGATCGTTCTGCTTCAACTCCGATGCAGAAATGTTGTTTTATATTTTTTGTTGTTGTTTGTTTTGTTTTTGCGTTCGCCTTATTTCTCTAATCCCCAAGGCTGTGTGCGTTGCACTGTGGTTTTTATTTTGCGTCTGTCGGCCCAGTGCATCCGACTTCAGCATGCATTTTATGTTAGGGTCTGCTTCCTCCTGCATTTTCTAAGGGTTTGCTTCCCCGGGGTAACGGCCGGTGCTGTGATGGGGATCGAACCCAGCACCTTCCAGTTGTGAGCCATGCCACTCTTAACAACTAGGCCACGCCGTCCCCAGTTGTTTGATATCATTCTAAAGTACAAGAACCTGGCAACATATTCTTCAACAAACCTATCTTCATTGATTCCCTATCCATGCTCTAGGCCCACGAAAGCTGGATCCCAGTATCAAAGAAAACCCTGACAAATATTCTTGAAGCTATAACGGTACTTACATCCTGTATTAGTATCATCAGTACCACCCTACAGAGGTTACCATATCACAGACATTTGAGGCAATAAAAGTGCCGATAAACTGTTAAAAAGGAGCAAACCAACTAAATAGCTGCTAAAAGATATTAACTTAACTTAACGTCTTTATACGGGGCTAGAGGACTCTTCAGAGTCGGTATACAATCAGTTTCTTGGATGTTTTTTTTTTACCAATGTGCAAGTCCATCTTAATAGACTCAAACACTAGAGCTAAGTAGACCCACAGCCAGTTAAGCGCCATCTACATCTCCTCTTAACACACTTCCTGAGGAAAGATACAAATACCTTGGGCAGTTTTTAATTTTAATTTTGTTCGGGCAGCGGCCATTAAGCATCCTTTTTTCGATTTCTGCCAAGGAGTTTTTAACATGCTTGACACTGAACACGGGAGCCCGATCTCACTACACAGAGATCAGGGGAATTTTTACCAGTAGATCAAAGTGAAAAAAATCCCTGCCTCCACCGTGATTCAAATACGCGACATCCGGCACCCGAGACGGACACCTTACCTCGAGATCACTGAGTCCACCACCTGAGACGGACACCTTACCTCGAGGCAACTGAGTCCACCACCCGAGACGGACACCTTACCTCGTGACCACTGAGTCCACCACCCGATGCGGACACCTTACCTCGAGACCACTGAGACCACCACCCGAGGCGGACACCTTACCTCGAGACCACTGAGTCCCCCTTAATCTACAACAACTGCAAACAACAATGGGGAAACCGATGGGTTACCGGTGTGGATGCACGAGTTTTGCATGCAAGACATGTGTTAACCCGTCTCCAAAGACAGCGTCAAGAATTTGAGCCGTAGAGACCAGAGTACAATTTTCAGTTTGTGGACAAGGCACGTGGCCTTGCACAAATATGCATACACAGTGTGATTACAGACCATACAAAACACTGCATACAGAGAGTTACTGTAGACCATACAAAACACTGCATACAGAGAGTGACTGTAGACCATACAAAATACTGCATACAGAGAGTGACTGTAGACCAGACAAAACACTGCATACACAGTGTGATTACAGACCATACAAAACACTGCATACAGAGAGTGACTGTAGACCATACAAAATACTGCATACAGAGAGTGACTGTAGACCATACAAAACACTGCATACAGAGAGTGACCATACAAAACACTGCATACAGAGAGTGGCTGTAGACCATACAAAACACTGCATACAGAGAGTGGCTGTAGACCATACAAAACACTGCATACACTGCGGAGGACATGAAGATCCGGGTAAAGCATCATCCTCTGGATTGTCAGAATTGTGGTAGCAAGTACTACCACCAACCCTCAAACACTAATCTCCTCAAATATCAACCCCATAAAAAAAACAACACTCTCAGTCACCAACCTCTCAAACACGAACCCTCTCCAACACGAACCCTCTCAAACACGAACGCTCTCAAACACGAACCCCCTCAAACACCTACACCTCAATCACCAACTTTTTCAAACCAACCCATTCAAACACAAACACTCTTTCAAACGTCAACATCCTCAAACACCAACCCTCCTTCAAACACCAACCACTTAAACACCAATTCATCAAACACCAATCCCCTCAAACACCAACCCCCTCAAATAACAACCCCCTCAATTACCGATCCCCTAAACACCAACCCACTCAAACACTAACTCCCTCAAACACCAATCAATCAAACACCAAGTCCCTCAAACACCAACCCTCTCAAACATCTCCACCATCAAACACAAACTCCCTCAAACATTAACCCTCTCAAAGACCAACCCCTCCAAACACCAACCCCCTCAAACACCGTTCCGCATAACACCAAACACCTCAATCACTAACCCATTCAAACACCAACCCTCTAAAACACCAACCCTCTAAAACACCAACCCTCTAAAACACCAACCCTCTCAAACACCAACCCTCTCAAACACCAACCCTCTCAAACACCAACCACCTCAAACAACAACCCTCTCAAACAACAACCCTCTCAAACACCAATACTCTAAAACACCAACCCTCTCAAACACTAACCCTCTCAAACACCAACCCTCTCAAACACCAACCACCTCAAACAACAACCCTCTCAAACAACAACCCTCTCAAACACCAACCACCTCAAACACCAACTCACTCAAACACTAACCCATTCAAACACCAACCCCTTAAAGACTAACCCTCTTAAACACCAACCACCTCAAACACCAACCCACTCAAACACTAACCCATTCAAACACCAACCCCTTAAAGACTAACCCTCTCAAACACCAACCACCTCAAACACCAACCCACTCAAACACTAACCCATTCAAACACCAACCCCTTAAAGACCAACCCTCTTAAACACCAACCCTCTGAAACACTAACCCTCTCAAGCACCAACCTTCTCAAACATTAATGCCCTCAAACACCAACCCCTTCAAACACCAATTCCATCAAACACCAACCCTCTGAAACACGAGCCCTCTTTCAAACACCAACCCTCTCAAACACCAACCACTTCAAACACCAATGCCCTCAAACACCAACCCCTTCAAACACCAATTTCATCAAACACCAACCCTCTGAAACACCAACCCTCTGAAACACCAACCCTCTCAAACACCAACCCTCTCAAACACCAACCCACTCAAATACCAACCCTCTCAAACACCAACCACCTTAACCACCAACCTCATATTTTATATAGGAACACAGCAAACAACTGTAGAAAACATGTACCTGCCACTCACTACCTGACATAGATGACAAAAATGGGTGGAAACTCATTATCCCAAGTATCGAACAAGTTGAAAGTCGTAGTCTGACACGAAGACCGTGACAGTGAAATTGTCGTCGAAGATTACGCAATCTATATAGTATTTTGTGTTTCTGAGTCACGTAATAAAACTTGAACGAACAGACACAGATACAACAAGCATACACACAAACTCACACACGCACACACACGCATGTATATACACAGACACAAACATATGTACATAAACATATACTGGTACATATTCATATACGCACACACAATAAACGAACTCACAGATACATCATAATAGATTTGTCGTCTGATGCTGAAACTGTCTTAACTGACTAAAATAGAAAGGATTTACGCTGCAGACACACTCACTCGTCCCCTGCTACTTTAACCCAGTGGCAAAACGTAGTGAAGACGTCTGGAGGTAGCACGAGAAGCATATTTTTCATCAGGGCTTACTTCCGAAGCCTTTCTCGTAAACAGATGACCCACAAGACATAAATACATTTCAGAAATACATACAACCACTTAAAATACACACGTGCACGCAGAAATACACACACAAGATCTCTTTTTCTCCCTTTTCCCACTCTCTCACCTCTCTCTCTCTCTCTCTCTCTCTCTCTCTCTCTCTCTCTCTATATATATATATATATATATATATATATATATATATATATATACACATTTTTATTTGGCTCTTCATAAGTTTCACAAACTTCGCAGCATCTAGTGTTGTGGGCCCATGGGAACGCCCCAGCGGTCAGGTTCATCGTCGCCCCAATCGGTCTATGATCCCTTATATCAAGCCAGTACAGTGCTTCTATGTTGGTAACACACTACTGAACACTTTTCGCCCTATGGCGAAACTGTGACTGGAAAATGGGCCCATCCACAATGTCAAAACGTGTGTCTACCTAGGAAAGGGAATCAGCAACAACCACAATATTGAAAAGTAGAGATCACGCAAGAAAGAGGCAGGTTGGCTAATCTTCAACAGCATTAAACCGATACTACAGCAGATAACGGATGCCATGGCTTACACCTTCAAATGCATGGTTATGCCAGCAGTGTTAATGAGTGTGAGGTTTGAAGTATACGCAATCAAACGCATATAAACTCCGTATTACTGAAAGAGCAAGGGTGGAAAAGAGTTCTAAATATCTCCCTTTGAGACAACATCAGAAATACCGACTCTGGGATTTTGTCGAATCTTCGTCAGTACCAAAGTACAGAAGGGCCTGCCATGTAGTCCGCATCGCTGACGATAGATGGACAAGGAGGGTGTCTTTCTGGTGGTCATACAACCACAACCGCCCATCGGCGAGATGAATCAATGATCTGCATCACGCTTTGGATCATCATGTTACTCCAGGGTTAAGGACAGACACGGATTCAAGCATCTTTTGACTACCCGGTATCTGCAAATTTGCCTAATTGAATACCAAGATTAAATCATTCAAGTATATATATCAGTCAAGAATGCATCCGTTATAACTAAACCACGCAAGCCTTTAATAACAGATATCTGGATTTCGGAGCTAGATAATGACCAAAAATAAACATAGAGACAACTGAAGTTTTGACGACTGCAAGAAAAAATATAGAAACAACAATATTCGTACAAAACCAACAGCAACAAGTACAACTGGTGAACCATTTCACGTATCTGGGTTACATAATATCAGCAGATGGCAAAGACGACACCGAAATCCAAAACAATAACGCATTTCGAATCTTTTGCAAATGTCCCCGGTATTATCTTGTACGCAGGTGACAATGGATACAAAAAGAACGATACAAAACACAATATTCCTACCCACATTGTGCTCTCATTGCCAAAATTTAACATATGCAAAGATAAAAGAAACATCGAAACAACATAGATGATATGCCTGCACAGAATGATTGGAGAAACAAGAATGGATAGAATCAGAAACGAAGCAATTAGAAGACAAGTAGTTACAACACCAGTGCTAGATCTCATCAAGATACATCACACCAAATGATTCGGATACGTTACACGTCAAACACCCTTTAGTATCCATCAGAAAGCAATGCTATACAGCTACAATGGATACAACGCCAAGGGACGACCACGGAAAAGATGGATAGCAGAAATAACAAACAGCAATGCTCCTCGAGTACGGCGCACATAATAGGGCCCAGTCAAGATACCTCGCGTAAACCTGACGCTGAAAGACACAACCAGGACAAAAAGCGAATCGAACAAGAAAGAAGAAGATAATGATCAAGATTAATATGAACTGATCTTGTTAAAAAAAACATATAGAGGAATGAATTTCAAATTAGAACAGCTACACACATATGGCATTCCACCGCATATATAATCAATATAATCAATATAATCAATATAATCAATATAATCAATATAATCAATATTATCAATTTTATTCAAACGTTAATGTTACTATTAAAGTCTCCTGCACAATGAAGTACTGACTGTAACATGAATCACGGTATAGTACTAGCAGACATTTGTGTTCCCTAAGGCGGTGTGCGCTACTATGTTGTGTTTAGTGGCACAGTGTATCCGAGTTGGATTTGTATCCATTATTGAATGGTTCAACTTCCCACAGGGAATCCGGACACACGCAAATGTGGTTTGTGAGCGTGCCCCTAACCACTAGTCTATCCTGCCTCCCCCCAACCCCTCCCCGACACCTACACGCAGACTATATTTAAAAGATATTCTAAAATGCCAATAACGTATTTGAAATTTGTATATTTATGGTTGTCCCACAAAGGGCGCTGCTGTACGGAACAAAGTGCCAGACGTGTTCTAATGAAACCGGACCAAACTCAAGTCCTTCTGTAAACATCGTTGTCCAGCTCTTCACTGTTGTCTCCGACACACTTTTGTCACCATACATTGCCTGCATTTTGCGATGGATGTCAACTGGTCGACGTCCTTCAGCTGTTGGAAACCGAATCACAGCTCGCTGATCAACTCTGGACGGATTCCGTATTACACCCACCATGTTTTCAACGGTCTGCCGAGGAAACTATGAGTCGGAGGATAATGAAATTTTGCATATTTGACGGTTGGTATGTGCTGTTTACACCAGCAGTGACGTCATCATGCGCATCGTACGAATGATTACTTATTTCAGTAAGGTCCGGTTTAATTTCAACACGCCTCTTATTACATAATATTTTGCAAAATTTTGTGTGTGTTGAGGGTCGGGGTTGCAGTTCCCTTCCTCGGTGCCTTTCCTTCCCTAACTGTAAGCGAAGTACTCACTTACAACCACATCGACTGGAGTGTATTGGTAGTGGGGAGCGAATCAGGTACCTTTGCCGTCTGTAGCTATCACTTTACGCCTCTGCTCCATAGCCATTCAAAAGTAAATATATGTCCACATCATGCTTACGTTTGCAGATTCAACAAAGGTAAACTAAGGGGGGGGGGGGGGAAGAGGGCACAGGGCCGAACTATCCATTGAACAAGGTAGGTAACTCTACCAGGGCCCCGAAGTTCAAAGGGCATCGAATCCGTATTTAGGAACCTCCGTATATTACCGAATTAATCAGCAATGTTATCGAATTAATCAGCAATGTTATCGAATTAATCAGCAATGTTATCGAATTAATCAGCAATGTTATCGAATTAATCAGCAATGTTATCAGTCCTATAACTGAGATCTTTCAACAATCTTCTTGCATCAGCTTATTCCGATGTATTGTGTATTCAGTAGCTGTCTAGACTGGCCAAAGAGCCAGTTGAAACACTCTGCAGGGCAGACTGGCTGTAGTGCTGCTCAACTGGAGAAAGGGCCAGAAAGCGAGGTGAAGCAGTACTTCTATTAATAGCATGAAGTAAACTGTGTACAAGTCATCGAGCCTTGAGGTTGTCCCAGTGTTACCATATTGGCTACTTAGTTGGCATATTAAAACAAATGTTGAATCTTTTCAAATCCTTTTCTATAAGAGGGGCTTGCACTTCTACCAGGATTGTCAGTTGGCTGGTGAATAGCTGAAGGGCTTCTATATTCTAGTAAGCCGTAGGAAGTTTTAAAATACATACTACGTATTACCGAAGCCTTTGGCTACCTAGCAACAGACATTAACATGCCTGTTTGAGTATCAGGATTCCATGTTGGCAAAAAAAACAGCGTGAACCTGCCTGAAAGCTAGAAAGAGGCAGCCCCTCCATCATGCAAATGCGCAACATACCAATCATCTGTTTGTGTACCCACCCAGAAATTGAGAAACCGGACTTACTTTGAAGAGGGTGAACTGACTCTAATTGAGGACAACGATTTTTAAAATATGGAATGTAAGAAGAATAAACGGAAAGGTGAATAAGCTTATGAAAGAGATAAAGAAATCTAATTAGCTATCACAGAAACTCAGAACAAAGGACAGTAGGGCATATATCTTGAGGGTGACATTCTTATCTACAATGGAGTACTTACTACCGACAGAGCCACCGGAGGTGTGGGCTGTATTGTGTCTAGATGTTAAATGGACTACAAGGGCTGGACATTTGTCTCCGAACGCGTTATGGCACTGCACCTTAAAGATGAGGACACGTTTGTCGTATTTATTAGAATGATAAGGAAACAAATGTGGAGGTATTGAAAAAGCTAGGGATGAAAAGAGAATTAATTACCGAAATCAGGGTTAGACAGTTACGTTACTTTGGTCATATAACATGTTGAAAACCATACTAGAGAGTAGGGTGGAAGGCAGTCGTTCAAGAGGCAGACAAAGTTTTAAGTGGATGGATAACATCAGGACACGGACTGGAAAAAGTCTCTCAGATTGCACCATAACGGCAAGAGATAGAGCACACTGGAGAACCATTGCAGCTGATCTTGAAGTGAACTGAAACGTATGCCAACGTCGTCCTTGTTTATAGCACGATTGACGAGGAAAAAGCAGATGTCAATCTGAGTTCACTGAACTGCTTAAGTGTTCGATTGTCAATACGAAATGTTTCTAATTGGAAATTTCAATGCCGGATTTGGAGAATATAATTCCAGATAGGATACATGATTGGGATATTAAGTGAATTTGTTTAAAAAGATAATAGAAGACGAATCATAAGATTCTGAGGCGAATAAAACTTGGTCGTCACAAACACAACGTTCTCCCCCAACTGCATATACATACAATCGAAGTGAGCCGACAAGGGAGTAACGATCAACTCACACGAATTGACCGTGTCACCATTTTCCGACTGAGAACCCAACACCTTAACAAGCATTCGCAACATACTCCAGAGTG
This sequence comes from Ariolimax columbianus, assembly GCA_036924085.1. Taxonomy (NCBI): domain Eukaryota; kingdom Metazoa; phylum Mollusca; class Gastropoda; order Stylommatophora; family Arionidae; genus Ariolimax; species Ariolimax columbianus. Next base: position 37,093,136 of record JAVGWX010000006.1, read on the forward strand.
CCAGATATGTACACGCCCATATGAAACCGTTGATAATAATCTCTTTGATTTCTTCGCGCTCAACAATGTTAGGAAAATACGTCTTCATCCAAAGCCAGATGCATGTCATTTTGTGATTAAAAGTAAAGGTTTGTCCCACAGTTATTAGAATACTGTCGGGAAAATGAAGCTGTTAGAGACTTCACTAAAGTAAAGGTTTGTCCCACAGTTGTTAGAATACTGTCGGGAAAATGAAGCTGTTAGAGACTTCAGTATACTAAGCCACAGTTTGTATGAGGTAGGGTGACCAATTCCTTTCCTCTATGTCTTTTACTTCCTTAGTCATATGTCAGGTAATCATTTACAAGTGAGTCAACCGGATCGTGACGGTTGTAGGAGTTGAACTGCGTACCTTTACTCACGTTACACTGCGTTACTTTATACTACGTTAATCAGACGTTGCTTTGTACGCTACTAAACAACCAATAACATATATGTGCATATACTATTATCTGCCACTTTGGATAACTGCAAGAGTTCAGATTCTGTTGGATCTGTAGCAGGAACAACAATGTCACGAGTCTCAGCCCTTTCCCTTTATCGACTTTTGAAATATATAAGATCGTAGCACATAACTGTATTAGTGAAACGACTATAGTGTTAATGTTTATCCATAATAAACGCATTTATGTTCTCTTACATATTTTATAAATAATAAATTTGTTTTGTTTTCTGAAGGGCACTACCGTTCACAGTTTTACAATTTAAAGTTGCTTTTCGGGAATATTTATCGTCTGCCAGTGTGACTACGATGCAGATAACTTTTTTGCTGCAGCCCAAGCAATATTTCATGTTTTTTCTTGCATTAGTAGGCTAATGGCTCTGACTGCTGTTGTTCTTGCTCTTTTTGTTCCTCGTTCACGATCAGGCATCCAAGGCAATGGCTCCAACAGTCATGTCTGCTGCTGTCTTTGCGATTCGGGTTACGCTGCTGTGTTCTTCGATCGGGGTCTAGTGTCTTCAGCATACATTTATCTGACTGCTACCACAGAATTTGACTATCCCCAACCCACCTAAAACACAACAGATCTTTGTTGTGAGAGTTGTCTCCCCCAGGAAAGCTGTCTAACAAAGCTTTCGAGCCGTTCCAAGAGAATACTTCGTAGTTTGGTCCATCGGCTGGCTTGGCTTCGTTCTTTCTCAATCTATCGCTACCAAGTCCTGAAAAGGGACTTTACAAGGAACAGAATGTAGTCTAAAGAACGGAATGCGTTGTGTCGTAGTTTACAGTTTTGCAGCGATATTTGCACCTTTCGATCCGACACATCCGACTTCAGAAGGCATTTTTTAGTACCGGATTAGCCTTTTCTCTTTGATATTTTCTCCTTAGCCAGTCTGCTCTGTTGGAGCCTGCTATCCAGGATCACTGCGTGGAGGTGTAGAAGGGTCTTGGCAACTCTGGTTCGCTGTCCCTGACGCTAGCAAGTAGCTATGGGTCGCTGACTGCTGCATCTCATGCGCTGCTCAGCATCTTGATCCTAGATGAAACTACTTGTTTGGTCCATCGATCGAGAGTCTTGCCGAGGGATGACCTTTACATTTTGGAGCCATGAGCTGAACTTGACTGCTTAACTAGGGGTTGTGCTACTCCTGCAGGTGTATCAATATGATGGCTCTCCTCTGTATATATTTCCACTAGGGTAGTCCGTACTGCCTGATTGACTGTTGAGGATACATGCGATCAAGAAGGATTAAGAAGGAAGGAAGTTGACCGCACTGATGGTGATGTGTGCAGGAAACAAAATAGATGTACATAGAGCATGCATCACAGGAGGAGAATACTGACCAACTGTTGACACGTGAAGGGGACCAAGAAGAAGAAAGGACAGCATTAACAAGAGAAAAGATGAACAAACATCAACTTTTGGAAGTCTTCCTTCTTCTCTATTTCGCTCCTTACGGAGCATATGGTCACCAATGTAGATGACTCTTTTCAGGAAGCTATCACTAAGCTACTTGTTGTACTCACGCACTGGTGGTTTTCGTTGTTCACGATCTAGTTTCTAGCCCTATGAACAACTCTCTTTAATCGCGTTTGAGACATCCAAGAGAGTGCAGGAATTCTACTATTTCCTTTCCACATTGGGAACCTAGGATCCGCAAGGGACATTTTTGAAAGATGCAGGGAAGAAAAAGTAATCAAGAAAGAAGTCGAGAAGTTGTGGAACTACAATAATGGCCATGCTTGAATTCATACAATGGACGTGCTGAGGTGGTGACCATAATGATGACTGTATATAGGTAAGGGAACATTGGGGGTCGATCAATGACTGCCTGTTTGGTCTTGACACTGCAATCAATGAACTTGCAATATGCATGCTACAGATTAAAACAAAAAATCGTAGCAAGAGCGGACAGGAGCGACAGAGAAGATGCAGCAAGAGAATGTACATCCAAGGCCCTATAGCATCACCACTTGCTGAGGGAGTGAGCGATTATGGGTTTTTTCCCTAGCGCAGTGACATCCATAATTGATAGAATAGAGCAAAACAAAAACCAGATAAGTAAGCTAGACACTTATAAAACAAAAGCGATTGGGCCTATGACCGAAAGAGATGTGCTTCGCAAATGGAGACAAAAATACTTAACAAATAACAGATAACTAACAAAATTAGGAACAAAAGAACAATATATCATTGACTTTTGAAGACACGATGGACCAACACAAAGAATCACATATCAGTAACTGTTTGAGGTACGAGGGACCAACATTAGGTATCACATATCAGTAACTGTTTGAGGTACGAGTGACCAACATTAAGAATCACATATCAGTAACTGTTTGAGGTACGAGTGACCAACATTAAGTATCACATATCAGTAACTGTTTGAGGTACGAGTGACCAACATTAAGTATCACATATCAGTAACTGTTTGAGGTACGAGTGACCAACATTAAGTATCACATATCAGTAACTGTTTGAGGTACGAGGGACCAACACAAAGAATCACATATCAGTAACTGTTTGAGGTACGAGGGACCAACACAAAGAATCACATATCAGTAACTGTTTGAGGTACGAGGGACCAACATTAAGTATCACATATCAGTAACTGTTTGAGGTACGAGTGACCAACATTAAGTATCACATATCAGTAACTGTTTGAGGTACGAGGGACCAACATTAAGTATCACATATCAGTAACTGTTTGAGGTACGAGTGACCAACATTAAGTATCACATATCAGTAACTGTTTGAGGTACGAGTGACCAACATTAAGTATCACATATCAGTAACTGTTTGAGGTACGAGGGACCAACACAAAGAATCACATATCAGTAACTGTTTGAGGTACGAGGGACCAACACAAAGAATCACATATCAGTAACTGTTTGAGGTACGAGGGACCAACATTAAGTATCACATATCAGTAACTGTTTGAGGTACGAGTGACCAACATTAAGTATCACATATCAGTAACTGTTTGAGGTACGAGTGACCAACATTAAGTATCACATATCAGTAACTGTTTGAGGTACGAGGGACCAACACAAAGAATCACATATCAGTAACGGTTTGAGGTACGAGTGACCAACATTAAGTATCACATATCAGTAACTGTTTGAGGTACGAGTGACCAACATTAAGTATCACATATCAGTAACTGTTTGAGGTACGAGTGACCAACATTAAGTATCACATATCAGTAACTGTTTGAGGTACGAGTGACCAACATTAAGTATCACATATCAGTAACTGTTTGAGGTACGAGTGACCAACATTAAGTATCACATATCAGTAACTGTTTGAGGTACGAGTGACCAACATTAAGTATCACATATCAGTAACTGTTTGAGGTACGAGTGACCAACATTAAGTATCACATATCAGTAACTGTTTGAGGTACGAGTGACCAACATTAAGTATCACATATCAGTAACTGTTTGAGGTACGAGGGACCAACATTAAGTATCACATATCAGTAACTGTTTGAGGTACGAGGGACCAACATTAAGTATCACATATCAGTAACTGTTTGAGGTACGAGTGACCAACATTAAGTATCACATATCAGTAACTGTATAGGTACGAGTGACCAACATTAAGTATCACATATCAGTAACTGTTTGAGGTACGAGGGACCAACATTAAGTATCACATATCAGTAACTGTTTGAGGTACGAGGGACCAACATTAAGTATCACATATCAGTAACTGTTTGAGGTACGAGGGACCAACATTAAGTATCACATATCAGTAACTGTTTGAGGTACGAGTGACCAACATTAAGTATCACATATCAGTAACTGTTTGAGGTACGAGTGACCAACATTAAGTATCACATATCAGTCAGTAACTGTTTGAGGTACGAGTAACCAACATTAAGTATCACATCTCAGTAACTGTTTGAGGTACGAGTGACCAACATTAAGTATCACATATCAGTCAGTAACTGTTTGAGGTACGAGTGACCAACATTAAGTATCGCATATCAGTCAGTAACTGTTTGAGGTACGAGGGACCAACATTAAGTATCACATATCAGTAACTGTTTGAGGTACAAGGGACCAACTTAACGTGTATAGAGACATTAAACAATTGAAAAAAACATGAACATCCTATTACTTGATCAGAATTTAGCAATGTTTCTTTCTCAGGATGTAGCAATGTTTCGTTTCCTGGATTTAACACCGTTTCTTGCCAGCAAGGTGTCAATGTTTCGTGTCTTCTTGTGTTTCTTTTCTTCGAACTTTTATTCGGCGATCAACTGATGCTATGCTTCTAGCCCTGTGAAGTTCACGATCAACTGATGCTATGCTTCTAGCCCTGTGAAGTTCACGATCAACTGATGCTATGCTTCTAGCCCTGTGAAGTTCACGATCAACTGATGCTATGCTTCTAGCCCTGTGAAGTTCACGATCAACTGATGCTGTGCTTCTAGCCCTGTGAAGTTCACGATCAACTGATGCTATGCTTCTAGCCCTGTGAAGTTCACGATCTACTGATGCTATGCTTCTAGCCCTGTGAAGTTCACGATCAACTGATGCTATGCTTCTAGCCCTGTGAAGTTCACGATCAACTAATGCTATGCTTCTAGCCCTGTGAAGTTCAGAATGGAGACGGTGCACTTCAGGTCTTCACCGGTCCCACACAGATTTTCCAGGATGGTCGCTACCCCTGGGTAGACTGCATCTCTTTGGTCCGCATAAGTAGGGCAGTACTGCAGGATATGTTCTGGTGCTTGCTTGGGTGATCCGCAATCACACACGTGGACATCTCTCTTAAACCCATTCTGTGGAGGTGGTCATTGAGTCTGCAATGCGTTTTAGGACAACAATTTCCCAAAATGTATCAATGTTTCGAGCATAGAATGTAACCTTGTGTGGAGTCAATAATGTAGCCATGTTTTTTTTCAACAATGTAGCACTTCTTAATTCTTAATTCTAGGAACCAACATCATCACAGATGTAACATTCCCATAAGTGCTCCATTCTTTGTCCGAACAGCCAGGCAAAGGTATATATACTCAGAGTTCCAGTCAGGTGTTGATTTCGTATTCTTCGGATCTTTTCAAACAGACCACACTTTCTGCCCTCTCCCCTAGTCACTTCAAAATCTACCATCCTCTTCCCATTTTCGCGACCCTCTGTCTCTTAATCATTATGTAGTGTCCATGACTGCCCTTATCAGCGCAACCCTGTCTCTCATCATTACTGCATCAGTTCTTTCGTTGCCCTAGACGCCTGCATGTCTCGGGCAGTAGATCCATGTGACACCTTGTACACCAGAGTTGTTCAGAAGAGAGGCCACTCTCTTCTTAGTATGCACCATTCTTACGGAGCATGCCCTGCGAGTCTGACAGTATCACTGCGTGTGTCACCGGTTGCGTCACCAACCAAGTAAGGGCCGCTGTTACCGCCTCAATCTCCATCCTCATAATCGATGTGACAGTGGAGTAGGCAACTGATTTTCTCCACCACGTCCTTGCCATTTGGGTAGCCGACTAAGCCCCAACCGCAGTTGTTTGCATCTCTGCCGGCGGAGCCATCTGTGTACATAATTGGGTCGTGTGGTCCTGAGTGTTGCTGGATCAGCTCCTGTATTGAAGCTGCTGTCCTAGTGCCGCCCCACTCGCGACACTCTTGGATCAGTGGTATCACCACCCTTGTCAGGGGGCTCTCGTTGCCAATTCACTATCTCTTCCCACTTCTTCCAATGCACTGACCCTCATCAGGAAGTCTTCTGCCTCTGCCATTCATGACCTTCCTCGCTTAATGCGTCTCCCTTTGAGTGTATCCAAGTTTTGGTGCAAAGGGTGGTGTTCGTTGTTGGCAACATTGGCGTATGTCTTTACCTGCGCTACTTGATGTCGCACCTTGATGATTAGCAAATCAAGCAGGAATCTCATGGCAGGAATGGGGGTATCTCTAGTGCATCCCAGAACTGCCCTCATGGCCTCTATCTGGATTCTCTCCAATTTATCTAGTTGTGTCTGCTATATCGTGAGTAACCCAAGACCGCAGTCCAGGACAGACAGACAAAACCAGTGCTTGCACCAAGAGGGAGAGATTCCATTGTTTTATGTCTGGCCGCCATGACTTTTGATTCCACTGATACACCTCTTTGTCAACATGGTTATTGAAAGATAGGCCTCTGACGAATGTGAAATGTATTTTATGTCATGCTCTCTCTCTCTCTCTCTCTCAATGTTTGATGCCAATGCCGGTGGCCACGGTAGTGTATCTGAAACCAACCTATTGTTTACGGAGAACAGACAATCTTGGCCTTAGATGGATTGATTTCGAGGTTGTAGTCGGAACACTCTCCAGATAGTTTTCCTAGCTTGCTCCTATACCCGCGACAACTCAGTGCTGTTTTTGCTCTGATTGTATAGCTAGATGTCTTCCTCATATGTGAGAATCCAATGTTTTATGCCAACAATGTAGCAATGTTTCGTGCCAACAACGTAGCAATGTTACGTGCCAGGAATGCAAATGTTTCGTGTCAACAATACAAATGTTTCGTGCCAACAAGGTAAATGTTTTGTGCCAACAATACAAATGTTTCGTGCCAACAATGCAAATGTTTTGTGTCAACAATACAAATGTTTCGTGCCAATAATGTAACAATGTTTGGTGCCAGGAATGCAAATGTTTCGTGCCAACAATGCAAATATTTTGTGCCAACAATGCAAAAGTTTTGTGCCAACATTGTAGCAATGTTAGATGCCAACAATGCAAATGTTTCGTACCAACAATGCAAATTTTTCGTGCCAACAATGCAAATGTTTTTTGTGAACAATACAAATATTTCGTGCCAACAATGTAACAATGTTTGGTGCCAACAATGCAAATATTTCGTTCCAACAATGCAAATGTTTTGTGTCAACAATACAAATGTTTCGTGCCAACAATATAACAATGTTTGGTGCCAGGAATGCAAATGTTTCGTGCCAACAATGCAAATGTTTTGTGCCAACAATGCAAATGTTTTGTGCAAACAATGCAAATGTTTCGTGCCAACAATGCAAATGTTTTTTGTCAACAATACAAATGTTTCGTGCCAACAATGTAACAATGTTTGGTGCCAACAATGCAAATATTTCGTGCCAACAATGCAAATGTTTTGTGTCAACAATACAAATGTTTCGTGCCAACAATATAACAATGTTTGGTGCCAGGAAATGCAAATGTTTCGTGCCAACAATGCAAATGTTTTGTGCCAACAATGCAAATGTTTTGTGCCAACAATGTAGCAATGTTAGATGCCAACAATGCAAATGTTTAGTGCCAACAGTGCAAATGTTTTGTGCCAACAATGTAGCAATGTTAGATGCCAGGAATGCAAGTGTTTCGTGCCAACAATGCAAATGTTTCGTGCCAACAATGCAAATGTTTTGTGCCAACAATGCAAATATTTTGTGCCAACAATGTAGCAATGTTCGGTGCCAGGAATGCAAATGTTTCGTGCCAACAATACAAATGTTTCGTTCCAACAATGCAAATGTTTTGTGCCAACAATGCAAAGTGTTGTGCCAACAATGTAGCAATGTTAGATGCCAATTATGCAAATGTTTCGTGCCAACAATGCAAATGTTTTGTGCCAACAATGCAAAGTTTTGTGCCAACAATGTAGCAATGTTAGATGCCAGGAATGCAAATGTTTCGTGCCAACAATGCAAATGTTTCGTGCCAACAATGTAGCAATGTTAGATGCCAACAATGCAAATATTTTGTGCCAACAATGCAAATGTTTCGTGCCAACAATGTAGCAATTTGATGTACCAACAATGTAGCAATGTTAGATGCCAACGATATAGCGGTGTATAACATGTTAAGAAAAGAGAGCAACGCACATATTGTTTAAAATTATTGTATCTTGTCCTTACTAAAGCGCTGACCACAGTATAATACAAAAGCTGTCACGCTTGCTTACAACATATTAGTGTAAGAAATCTACCTCACTTGTTCAATTGCTGCCAGTCAGTCACATTCAATTGATACATCACACAGATGGTTCATAGTCAAGGTCCAAGAAGTCTAGCCTGCCCTTTCAATTCTACAACGGGGACGGCTTAGGGTAGTGGTTAAATGACACGACCCACAATCCGAAGATGTTCACAATCTCAGCACCGGTCGTCACCCCGAGGAACCACCCTCTTAGAAAACGTCGGAGGAAGCAAAGACATATAAAATGCATGCACTATGCAGACAGGCGCAAAATAAAGACATAGTGCAACGCACACCGCCTTGGGGCTTAGAGAAACAAAGCAAACGCAACAACAACAAAATATGACAAATTTCACAATATTTTCTCAGTTGAAACTAGTGGTGCTGTTGTCGCTTAGAGCTTGAGTGTTCTCGCTTAGAGTTTGAGTGCTCTTTCATTTCTTACAGGCTTAGTAGTTCTGTGTTGTCATGTTGTAACGCGTCATTAGCCGATTTTTAAAGCTAAAATTGTAAAATAAATCGAGTCTAAAAATAGAAATATTATTTATAAGTAGAGATTTGGAAATAATGGACGACAGATGATATATTAGATAAACTGGCTATAACTTAATTTAACTTCATTATACTGGTTTAAAAGGCTCAACAGAATATGTATACAACCAGTTTATTTCACTCCACGGATACGGAAAATACTGCGAACATCGAATCTATTTTTGAATGCATTGACTGACTGCTTCCACTACATCCTGAGGCAATGCATTCCAAGAATTCACCACTCTCTTCACTTCTTCTTCTTCTTCTTCTTTTTCTTCTTCTTCATCTTCATCATCGATCAACTGATGCTTCTAGTCGGATGAGGTTCTCGAAGGAGCCTGTGCGTTTAAGGTCTTCGCCGGCTTACCACAGCTTTTCGAGCATGGTCGCTTCCTCTAGGCCAGACTGCCTCTCTTTGGTCTGCATAGGTAGGGCAGTCCTGCAGAATATGTTCTGGTGTTTGCTCGGGTGCTCCACAATCGCACGTGGCAGTGTCTCTGAGACCCATTATGCAGAGGTGGGCTTTGAGTCTACAATGTCCCGTTTTGAGTCTGAAGATCTTTGTCTGCCCATCTCTGCCAAGTTTGTCTATGCTGTCATTTTCTGGATTGTATTCTTTGTGCTGTTCTCCCATTCTGTCCTCATGGATCTCTGATGAGTGTCTTTGCTTCTTTAAAACTCTGTGGATGAGGAATCTGCTTCCGGCTTTTGCGAGCTCATCTGCTTTCTCTTTTCCAGGGATCCCACAGTGGGCCAGAATCCGTTAAAGGACTAAATCTGTTTTTTGAGACAGCAATCCCATGTTGTATTTTATTCCATGTGAGAGTCTATCTTTGTGGCTTAAGATGACTTGTACACTCCTGGAGTCTGTTAGAATGACCGGTTCTCTGGTATTTATGTTTTGGCTGATAAGAATCTGAGTTGCTGTATGGACAGCTCTTGCTTCAGTCCTGAAACTGGTAAAAGACTCTCCTGCTGGTATAGTGATTTTCTATGTCGCCATTGGAGTGTTCGTTGTAGATTCCACTGCCTCCCCTTTTATCGCTGACCGAGGCAGATCCATCTGTGACTCCCTTCACTAAAAACGTGTTTCCTAATATCTAATCTGGACCTGTCTTTAAACAATTTGTAGCTGTGCCTCCTTGTTCTTGTAGCCGGCCGTACATGGACAAATTTGGTATAGCCTAATGTAAAAGATATAGTTATGTGAAATTAGACATAGAAACAGACGGTATTAGGGTAGTCTGGTTAAGAGAAATTGAATCGCAGTTGGAAGGCAAACCGAATCCCAACAAATTATGGAATCGGGAAAGACGCAAATATCGCAGCCTCGCTGAAACTACAACACGACGTCACAACACCCTCTTCAGTACGAACAACGAAGAAGAAAGAAGAGAAATACTGTATTGGTGTTTTTCTTAGACATCGATCTGTGAGAATTTTAATGAATTATTTGGTTCTTTAGGCACGAATTGTCCATGTCCTGGGTAATGGATGACATAATACATTGGGTATGTGTAAATTTTCTGATTAATGTTTTCAACGAACAAATAGTTCACCAATCAATTTCGCTATTACAATTTGTCATCATCTGCATTTCTTTTAATTAATTTCGTCCATTGTGAAATGAGAGTTAACTCTTCTGGTCTAAAAATATCTACACGGGTCATGCTGGGAATCATTTCTGTTTATAGTCCTCTACCCGTTGAGCACACCTGCAGGCGACATCTGCAAGCGAATCTGCAGTTCTTTTATCCAGCTTCATTGTGATGCCATTTCGAATTATTTGCAGCTTTTTTCCCCCTCATTATGTTCCACTCTAACAAGGTGTTCCAGGCCAATTAGCTGTTATTTATAATATCGTTATACCTCTATCAAAAATACTAATTCGTTCTATATTTTGGGTGTTTCCGTTATACAGTCTAAAGGTTTTTAGAAAAGTGTTCCTATTTTAGATTCAAGTGTGACTTACAAAGGTGAAGGTTTATTAGGGCCAAACACATGGACAAATGGGAAACAGAACATACAGGCTACACAATAAATTATTCTTATTATCAGTTTAACAGAAGAGAACATGTTGGAATTGTTATCGATGACATCGAAACATAAACTGTCGCAGGCCGAAGCATGTTTGCGTGTCACAACAGACACGTGGAACCCATTGTACAGTAGAATACCAGATATCAAGGGATCAAGAATCCAGAGAAGGACGCCATGGATGGCACAGGCAGAGGAAACAATCGGACAAGTCCCCCCAGTTGAGGCGATAGCCAAGGGGGAAGAATTGATCCATACTGGTGATAGAATGATAGAGTCATCATAACCTTAGGCAAGGAATGCAGGGAATGGGGGTAACGGGAGAGCAGAGCTCGAGGTGAATCAGATGATAACTGACAACACGCAGGAGAGTGTTGCCGTCATATACACCAACGGTTCAGTGATGAGCAGTGGAACATCAGGCTGAGGCTTCTCGGCTAGAGTGAGAGGCCAGGTCGTTGCTGAGTGGAGTGGGGCATTCACGTCAGTAACTTTCAGTTTGAGAATGAGGATGGAAGCAGTGAGCTCAGCGTTAAGATGCCCATCTAAGACCACTTTAAGAAGGGTAGTTATCGTGACTGATGCGCAAGCCGTACTTCAGAAGGTACACAAAGAATGGCTGAGATACGAGAGGATAGCAGCCGTTGAGGCCTCAAACATCCAACTATTGACATGGATCTATTGTCCTGGTATGCTGGGTTCAGGGCAACAAAAGAGGTGACATCTTGGTTTCACAATCTCCCATCATTGGAATAACATTTTGAAATCAATCAACCGCCGACTGTCGGATGAGGACACCGAAATAGATGAATCAACAATCCACAGACTGCAAAGTTTCAACATTAAACGAGGCTCGAGAAGACGGAGCAGGCGAGTATACAACCAGCGAGCAACAGGGACCATCAGCATCCAGACCCTGCGCCATTTATGAAGAGAAACTGGGCACCTATAGATAATCCCGTATTGCGGTGACGTCGACTCTTACAAAAATAAACAAAAAGGAAAAGATGTTCACATTGTTGACATCGTTCCCTGGATTATAATGTCAGAGACCTACTTTTACTTAGTTACAGATGTCTCTGAGTTGGAAAAAAATGTTCTCTTCCTCGCTGATTTGTTATTCCTGGTTCTTCTTCTTCTTCTTCTTCCTCTTCTTAATCTTCTTCTTTTTTCTTCTTCTTCAGCCTTTTTGACCATGCTAGATCTGTAGTTCCGTCGCTAGGACGAAGTTCACGTTCCTCTCTAGATTCCTCTCCAGTTTCTGTGTCACCTACGCTCCCTCTGACCAGGTCTGGCATCGCAGGTCACTGTATATTGGGCAGTTCTGTAGGATGTGTTCAGGGGTCTAGACTCCGGTGAAGCTAGTGGATTGGGTAAGGTCTATTGCTTACTTCCATGTCTTTCTTCCATTTTGAGTTGTAGTGATTGTGGATGATAGCTTTTGCCCCTCGATAAAACACTGTGCAGACACTGTCCATTCTGCCCATTGCTTTGTACAGGGCATCAGCTCTCTCATTCCCTTTAATTTCATACTGTGGCGGTAGCCACTGAAGAACAATTGTTGAGGTTCTTTGTATTTTGTTGAGTTCTGATCTGATTTCCACCAATATTTGTTCCCCTCTGGTGTTTTGTATTGCTTCTAGTAGTGATATGCAATCTGTAAATAATACAATTTGAGTTGGCAAGTGTTCGTTTGATCTGGTGAACATTCTTAGTGCATGTACGAACGTCACAGACGCTGCCCTAAGGCTGAAAGAAATCTTCCCAGTAGGAAAGGCCCTATGAGTTATTTTCCCATTTTTGTATCTTACAAAGATGCTTTCTCCACCATCCTTAACTGCACCCTCTGCAGACACATTTGTATATACGTAAGTTCAGTCGTTAGGGTTGCATTTTACTTCAATCATCATCTGAGCTAAGATTGTTAGGTCTATAACCTGGGAATTTTCCTTTTCTATTCCTGGGATCCCCATGGTTATTAGGATGTTTTTATGACAATAGCCTCTTAATAGTCAGTCAGCATTTCCATTTCTATGAATTGCTTTGGAATAATATTTTTATGGTGGCACTGCAGGTGTTTTGAGTTGTGTAAAAAGCTGGTTCTCTTAAGTCTTTTTATTTTAGGGGATTTTGAAGTTTAGCTAGCATTGGATGATTTGGCATGCGTTTCACCCTCTCTATGTGCATGAACACCCTCTCTCAGTGCACGAATACCCTCTCTCTGTGCACAAAAACCCTCTCTCTGTGCACAAAACCCTCTCTCTGTGCACGAACACATTCTCTCTGTGGACAAACACCTGCTCTATGTGCACAAGCCCCCTCTCTCTGTGTACGAACACCTTCTCTCTGTACACGAAGACCCTCTTTCTGTGCACAAACACATTCTCTCTGTGCACAAACACCCTCTCACTCCGCTTAGTGTCGAGAGAGCGCAGTTTAATATGCTTCTATATTGCCTGGATTGAGATGGTCAACCTCCTCTCTGTGGCTAGTTCAAGGCCTGTTTTTGAACTTTTTTATTGTTAAGCGTTCTGTTTTTGTTTTTGACGCAGTCGCCCATATTGACATGCCAAATTCCAATAAATTTTCTATCCCGAACTGTAGGTCAAACATTCGTTTACAGATGGGTAAACTAATGAGTATTTACACCGATGATTAAACCGAACACTTTAACCATTAACCGGGCGAGAGAGTGAGAATACAAAGTAGCGCAGTTAATCCTCACTAAAAATAGCGATAGCAAAATAAATTATGCCATCATCGTCAACGATGGACGGCAGCCTTTGCCTATTTTTTTTAACCATTAAAAGAAAAGCTCTAGCCACGTCTAGCCACGAAACGAACCTGAGAAAACAATTGGAGGTGTTGGCCAGAATAGCACAGACAATAGCGGCGCTTGCACGGCTTAACAAAATCTGGCAAGATAAACGGTTAGCACTATGCACGAAAATCAGAATAATGCGAACACTGGTTTTGTCAATATTCCTCTATGCTTGTGAGACATGGACAGTTACAGGGGATCTTCAGCAAAGGATACATGCCTTGGAGATGAGATGTTTCCAAAGACTTTTAAACGTCACGTACAAAGATCGAGTTACAAACGAGGAAAAACTAGATAGAATTACAACAGCAATAGGGCCTTTTGAAGTCCTCTTGGCAACTATCAAGAGAAGGAAACTCGATTGGTACGGTCACATATCGAGATCAAATGGTCTGGCAAATACAATCCTCCACGGAAAGGTCCAAGGCAGACGACGAAGTGGCCGTCCCAAAAAGTGGTGGGAGGACAACATAAAAGAATGGACCTATCTCCGACCAGAAGAAACACAGGCAGCGGACGCTGACAGAGAAGGGTAGCGTGGTGTTGTGAGGATGTCTTCATGTGTGCCCCAACGACCTCACCGGTTACGGGATAACCTGACCTGAGCCACTGTTTCTCCCACATTCAGTATATTGTATCCTTTCACTAATTTCCTCCGACGAGATTTGATGTAGTAGTGGGCTCACTTCACAACATATGCCATACCGGAGATTCAAACGGCTGCCGCCCTTGTCGACAGGCAGGCTTCGGAACCATTCGGTCACACGCTACTCGTTAAAGAGGCTTAGCGAAAAACCTCACTCAGGCTTGCCACCTTATGGTGCGTCATCGTATTGGATTTAATCTTCTTTATCGACACGCTTCAGTCAACCAAGCTGTAATTGGGTACTTGGCTTATTGGTAGGAAAGGAACAATAGCGAGGGAGAGAACTGGTCACCTGACCCGAGATATAGTACAATGAAGAACCAATACACGTTTTTTTCAAAATTCAAGAACAGCCACAAATTAATTCAAGAAAGATTCAGATAAGAAACCAGAAAAATATGTTTCTTGTCAGAGAGTGGTGAATGCTTAGAATGCATTCCCACATAAAATAGTCGAGACGGGGTTAATTAATGCATTAAAGAATAGATTGAATGCGCATAGTTATTTTTAGAAAACGTAGATGTAAAATAAACTTGTTTTATAAAAGTCTCTGCAGAGACATATAGTTAAGTCCATACCACTTCATCCCCGACAGCAGTGTAATCCATTGAATTACTGAACTCTCTGTTTCCACGCCCTAAAGAATGGCTACTTTAATCGTGTGTGCTTGTAATAATATTTCCCTTCCCTCCGTGGTCTTCAGGACCGCACTCTTCCTGATATATACAAAAATAGGTCTACTTCCCCACTGAAAGCATTTCGAAATAAGTAACGCCAAGCGCATTCTTATCTTTCTATCGAAGTGGAATGCCTCATATTTGGTATTGCGCATACTGCTAAATAATATCCCAATATATTAGAGAGAATAAAAAAAAACAAATTGCTTTTTTAGGAATCGGAAGAAGTAGAAGCCCTCCTCACGTTTTAGTCTCTCTCAACACATTTTAATTAAGACTTCTTTTCTATCGAATGAATTCTTAGCATTCAACCACAAAACTTCAATTCTGTTGTTTTATTGTACAGCATTTCATATTGACTGATCTTGTGTTATGATAAATTAATACAGATTTAAACGAAATACAAATTATGTTTTCAATTACAAGGATAATCTTCACTTAGAATTCGTGTAACAACTTCATAATCTTCAGTCAGAATCTATGTAACATCTCGACATATTCAATTAGAATCCGTGTAACATCTCAAACATCTTCGATTATAATCCATATAGCATCCACAACATCTTCATGTATAATCCACATAACATCTACAACATCATCAGTTAAAATCCACGCAAACAAAATCTCGTTCTGTTATTTTTTCCCATTTCCGCTTCTAATGAAGATTTTTTAATTGACACATTTTCAGTAGAATCCGCAGGACTTGACAAATTATAGCGTGGCTTACAAGTCAGTTACAAATTTTACCAATCATGGTCGGACTACAGTCATTCAATTGATGTTCTAGGCACTAATTCACCTTTATTTCTACATAGAAATCCGTACCAAATCGAAATATATTGTATTATTTACACAGTATTAGTCTATTTCTTCTTAAGAAATAATACGCAGAAACATGGCGCGTATGTCCTAAAACATTCTTGGCAGTTTTAGCACTGAAGTACCATTTATCGATTGGTTTAGTAAGTTTAAATTGTGGCAGTGGATGTCCATTTAGATTCAGCATCCTTTGAATTCATTTTTTCAGATTCTCTCATATTTCTACTCATCATTATAACTTCTCTCCTTTGAATTCATTTTTTCAGATTCTCTCATATTTCTGATTCTATCATATGTCTACCAAATATTCAGCTTCTGTCATATTTCTACTCATTGTTTAGATTACATACTTATAAGAGAACCTCTCTTATTCGTATTGCTTAATCGACCTGTAGTTCTGCCCCTGTGCTGGTTCCAGATCTGATATGGATGTAGCCGGGAGAAGGGTTTTCTGCTTAGTGGGCTAAGCTCGAGCAGCTTATTTCTACTCATTAGTTATTTAAATTATTTCTACTAATTATTTCAT
This sequence comes from Ariolimax columbianus, assembly GCA_036924085.1. Classification (NCBI taxonomy): domain Eukaryota; kingdom Metazoa; phylum Mollusca; class Gastropoda; order Stylommatophora; family Arionidae; genus Ariolimax; species Ariolimax columbianus. Next base: position 37,109,627 of record JAVGWX010000006.1, read on the forward strand.
TAACTTTATTTCTACTTTATTATTTCATTAACATTATTTCTATTCATTATTTCATTAACATTATTTCTATTCATTATTTTATTAACATTATTTCTACTCATTATTCAACTTCTTTCTTATTTTTACTCATTATTTTAGCTTCTATCATTTCTATTCATTTTTCAGATTCTCTCATATTTCTGCTCATTATTATTTCTCATATTTCTACTCAAAATTCAGCTTCTGTCTTAGTTCTACTTATTGTTAGGGTTCTCTCACATTTTCACTCATTATTCTGCTTATCTTATTTTTCTACTCAATATTCTTGATCTCTAACATGTCCACTCATTTTTATGGTCCTTTCATTCTTCTACTCAACATTCAGTCATTTTCATATTTCTACTCCTTTTCCTTGTTGTCTAATGTTTCTACAAATCACTCTAGTTAATATTACTAATCATTATTCTGGTTTTATCCTATATATATTTATTATTCTGGTTAATATATATAATCATTATTCTGGATCGATGCTATTTCTACTCATTATCTTGCTAACATTTCTACTCATTATTCTTGTTCTATCTTATTTCTACTCATTATTCTTGTTCTATCTTATTTCTACTCATTATTCTTGTTCTATCTTATTTCTACTCATTATTCTTGTTCTATCTTATTTTTATTCATTATTCGTGTTCTATCTTTTTCATTATTCTCGCTAACATCTCCACTCATTCTTCATGTTCAATCTTATTTCTACTCATTATTCTGGCTAATATATCTGCTAATTATACTTTTTCTCTCATAGTTCTATCCATTATTCTCGTTTCCATTCTCTGAACACACTGACACCCTACACATGAAGGCCCTCTAAAATTTGCGCTCCAGACTGCTGGGTAGTTGGTCTAATGGTAGCACCAGTACTATACACGGAGTTAGCAACCTCGCCATGTAAAGCTATTTCTGCTGAAACAGCATTACAAATGGTCCATTCAGATTTCATATCCAGAGACCCGCAGAAGTGGAGGTCTTATGCTTAATTTAAAGCAAAGAGAAAGTTCATTATGAAAGAGCCTCAGAGACGGAAAAGGTTTAAGAACCATCGCCTAAAAGAATGAATAGAAAACTGTGTTGCTATCTGGCTGCCCCAGCAGGAGGCTCCGGTGTCTTCGTGATCACAGCTGCAGGTCTTTCTGACTTTTAGTTCAAGCGACGCGGGTTAACCTGACACGTTTCCTGCTTACTGCTCTATCTACTGTCTTCGTCTCGTGTGATCCTCATTGGCGTGTTGGGTCGGCTTGAGTGCGTATTGATTCTATGAGCTTTGCCCGCCAGAGCCTTGTCGCTTTTGGCAAGTGTAACAAAGTCAAAGAGGCCATTTCGGGGAAGAGGATTGCACTACAGGGTACCTTCTGCTTCTTCTTCGTCATTCGTTGTCAAAAACTCGATAGCAAGTCCTGAAAAGGGTTTTGCAAGTAACATGAAGTAGTGTGGAGAACGGAATGCCTTGTGTCGCGGTTTACAGTTTGAATGCGATATTTGTCCTTTTCGACATATCCTACTTCAGCAATGCCATTTTTGGATACCAGGTTAGCCTTCCCTCTTCGATCCCTAATCCTTAGCCAGTCTGTCCTGTTATCCAAGATCACCACGCGAGGCAGAGAAGGGTCTTGGCAGCTCTGGGTCGCTGGCCCTGACGCTAGCAGTTAGCTTTGAGTCACTGACCCTGCAGCAATGCTCAGTATCTTGATACCACGCTGGGTACCAAGAGTCGCGTCAGGGTCAGATACACAATACTGACCCAGAACCTCGACTTCAAGTCTTAGTCATGCAACTGAAACAAACTGTTACAGCAGCCTGGTCAACCAGGTAGGGGTCGACACTGGGATTCCTGAAATGTTGAGTCTGAAAATACCAGTCATTGCCCTACATCCATGTGGGCAAAGGTCCACCTTCTTATGTAAACCATGGAATGTAAGAAGAGTCACTGGAGACATACTACATAAGAAAATCCGTCAAGTTAAAAAAAGGGAAAAATTTAGTAAGCTTGGCATCGAAAAAAATAACAGCAACAAAAGAAATCTTACTCTAAGTCTCGACCTGTACTTCTACAAGAATTGATGCCTCTGTGCAAGTCCCAGCCCTGGCGTAAGGTGGATGTAGCCGGTAGGAGGATTTCGTGATTAGCGGGCTAGGCTCAAGCAGCTTATTACTCCGCTACACTAGGACAAGTGCCGAGGAGGGTGGGTAATCGATGTGGGAGTTCCTCTTAATAGACACAAATACTACAGCAAAGTAGACCATCAGCCTCTTAACAAACCATTTAAAAATGGCCGGTGTTTTGTCATGTCATACAGTTAGTCGCCTCCAAGCGGTGAAGGCTCACGCCTCTCACAGTGATGAACGGAAACGGTGGACGATCGAATCCCGCATGTTTCAAGCGACGCCTGGTCTCACGCGAGGTAAGACCAGAGTTCTTGCATCCTGAGTTACCTCCAGTCGTCTCGTCCAATAGTCTTGCCACTGATCGAACCTAACTCGGGATAAGAATGCGATTAATGACCAGCGCATTATCTTCCTCACTATAACCCAATTACAGCTCACGTCACATTATTAAGACAAAACCGTCTGATGTTGTGGCCATCATCGCTTCGCGATGGCAATAACTTAGTCGTCTCTTACATGTTCTCTGTGGGGAAGTGGTGCTATTCTTGTCCTTGTCATACGAAAATACCCCTTTTAGAAATGCAATTCGCAGTTTATATTTGTATCTAAGAGATATTCCATAAGCAAATACTACTAATAAACAATAGTTGAACAAAGTGTTGGATAGAAATCACTAATTTATGTCTGTTTCGTGAACTATAAAATAGGCATTTAACAGCTTTGACATAATAACGCTGAAAGCTGCTCATGTATTATGGATTTCCTCTGAAGTTTACTACCATAGTTAACCAAATATTTGAAGATAGATAATATAGAGCTCTACAAGAGTGTTATTTTTGTACCCTTAGAGACTTTGAGATAAGGAATGGCGTGCGACAGATATGTTTCGTAACACTATTTCTCTTTCTGATTGATATTGACTGGATTAAGAAGACAACAGTATCAATGAATATAAATACGATTCACTAGATTCGGACAAAATAACTTACTGGTCTTGATTATGCTGATAACTTGTCTTTTCTGTGCTGTCACCGTAATCGGATACAAAATAAATTAAATATACTTGAGAGGTCGGGGGAACTATGGGGACTCGGTGGTCTCGAGGTAAGGTTTTCGCCTCGGGTGCTGGAGGTCGCGTGTTCGAATCACGGTAGAGACCGAGATTTTTTTCACGTGGATCCTCTGGTAAAAATTCCCTGATCTCTGGGTAGTAAGACCGAAATTCCTTGGCAGCTGAAAATCGAAAAGAACAGGTTTAACAGCCCGGACAAAAATTCAAGTTAAAAATCTACCCAAGTTATTTGTACCTTTCCTCAGGTGGTTTGTTTAAAGAGCAGCCATAGATGTCGCCGAACTGGCTGCGGGTATACTTAGCTCTACTGCTGTTTGATGTTGTTGTTGCTTAGATGTTTGCCTCACTAGTTTCTACTGGCGGAGGCGCGCCATTTTCCACCCCAGACCGTAGTCCATTGGGTGATATCAGGACGCATAAACCAGTGCTTGGATGAATGTGTGCATCTATATGTACCTATGCTAGGTTTGTGCGCCCTCAGAAGCTAGCCCAACCAAAGTTGAGTTTGAGTTTGAGTTTAAGTTTGAGTTTGAGGTTGAGTTTGAGTTTGAGTTTGAGGTTGAGGTTAAAGTTAAGCTAGGGAGAATAAATGCGACTAACACAATCCGATAGTGTTAGGAGACACAATCCTACAAGATGTGGAATCATTCATATATCGTGCTAGGAATATAGGCAAAGAAGGGGGTACAGATAAACATCTCAAAATAGAAATAAATATGCAAGACGAAAGACTGCGTTGTAGAACTTACAAACAAAAGACGAATCCAAGTCCAATTCTAGAGTACAAATCTTTCAACTCCAATATAAAGTCTATTGTATGGTATAACCACAAATGTACAGACTTTTATAACTAGAGGAAAATAGAGGAAATGAAATGTTAGGATAAAATCACTAATATAGAACTGTTGGAAAGAATCAGACAGAAATGAGTTGAAGAAGACGCTAGTGTTGGATAGAGAATAAATGTATCTAGCTGACATCATTATAAGACGATCCCTGTTTTTGGAATTGACAAGGCAAGAGACTCATAGAGAAGAGAGTTGGAGACAGACACAGAAAGCAGGTATGACCTGGACAAAGCTGCAACAGATGGTTCAGAGCGTGAAGACTTTGCTCGTAGTTAATGAAGACGTATGCTGGATACAGGCTGAAAGGTGTGAATGATACAGAACAGAAGTGCAATGGAATAAATTGAGTTTAGAGACAAAGACAATTATGGCTCAGATACAAACGTGAACACGGTATCTTTGTCATATCTATATTTTTAAATTCGTATTTGCAATTTTCAGTATATGTATACTTATTACTATAAGTTATTGCCCATCACAAGCGAAGATGGCAACACCAGCAGGCGGGTTTGTCTTAATAATATGGTGTGCGCTGAATTTAGATTACAGTGAATGCGCAGTTCATCAATCTCACTCTTGACATCAGTTACCTTGGAACAGTGGCAAGACTATTGGTCGAGACGACTAGAGGTGGATGCAGGCACTGTGGTCTTATCTCCCGTATATTACTATAATGAATATAGTTATAGTTCGTCTATCATTTCATGAACAAGGTCCGAAGCAATTTTCTACTAAACTGCATGTCAGATCTAAATGATTTTTCGCATGCAGCCTTGGAATATTCATGACGCTAAAACTTTGATATTATTTAGTCCATAGATGTTAAGACATTGGCACATCGGCGAATTCTTTTGATCTTTTAGGACCATTGCAAAGAAATGACATTAAATTAAAAATTGTACAGTATGCAGATTAATTTCTCGTTTTATTTTGTTTATAGACGTATCTCCTTAATGTCTTGATAAATCAATTGATTGCATGTGTTACCCTTTATGTACAATAGTATAAATAGCACCAATATACAACAGTTAGTACAGCCTTTCAGTCACCCGTAGACCCATATCTAAGCAGCTAATTTTATGTTGTGTAACGCATTTTAATATTGAAATGTATTTGTTGCCATTGTATGCACACCTAGATCTTCTTCTTCTTCTTCTTCTTCTTCTTCTTCTTCTTCTTCTTCTTCTTCTTCTTCTTCTTCTTCTTCTTCTTCTTCTTCTTCTACTTCGTACGCTGTCAGACGTCAACTTGAATTTGTTCGAAGAAAACAGCTGTCATCCTGAGGCTGTCGACACTGCCATAGAGCTTGTCTAGTGTTGGCACTGGTGATGGCCACATGTGGTTTCTCTGGTCCTCGTATGTCGGGCAATTTTACAGCAGATGTTCAGCGATCATTTCCCTGTACCACAGGAGCATTCGTCAGTGCCACCTATCTTTAGTTTATTGAATAGATAGTACCTCAGTCGGTTGTGGCCTGTGCGGAGTCTGAAGACCATGACCTGCTCTTTGCTGTTCAGCTGGTAGTAGGCATCATTTTTTGTGTACCAGTATGTTCTGTTTCCCATTTGGCCATGTATCTGGCCCTAATAAACCTTTTTAGTCACCCAGTGCCTGAAAATGTGTCCATTCATTTCAGTGTGTTAGTCTCTACCGTCGGTACTTTTTGATTGGAAAATCAGTTCAACGTCAGGGGCAAGTTCGTTGTCCCTGCTTCCGCCATACGTTAGTAAAATGTGCTTTGCTGCTTGAAATTTGTTTTCTCTGTTCACCGTCAACTGATTGCCATTCTTTACCATAGGTGTGGTGAACATTGAGCAACGTTTCATCCAAGTATACAATATCTTAGCCTTGCCTACGCCGTTCACGTATGTATCTCAGGTATGTGCTTCGGGTAGCAATCAAATGTTGCTTTTCACATATAATATTGCTGCGGCCTGAAGTTTTCCTGAATTTAAAACCGGCGCCACTTACAATTTTCCAAAGAGTACTTTTGGAAACTTCAATACTGCAGTAGGATTGCAATGTTAATTTTAGTTTCCGGAGAGTAACAAGTTGATTTTTTGTAAACAGTTTAAATATCTTTTGTTTTATGAAATCTCTGTCGAGATCGTCAAATTTCTACCTTGTTTGATATGAGTGCACTCTGATTCCTGTTCAATCCAACGGGAAAAGGAAGATCTATCCAGACCAAGCGCTAATTGCGCTCGTTTCTCTGAGTCATGAATATCACAATATGAATGACTCATTTTAAATTCTCTGCGGAAAAAACTGGTATTGTAAAACGGTAACCTTCTGCATTGTTTTAAATGTACATTTGAAACTCATTTTGAAATTTAAATCAATGTAACTTTTGAAAAAGCAACTATATGTCTCAATAACAGCACCACAAACTATAATATTGTGATACGCCTATGATGGATGACAGTTTCTCATGAATGACCGTGGTTTCTTTCCGTATTCGACAAGGTGTCTAATTTGTGCACGGAAAAATCAGGACTTTGTATTTACTCAGCCTATTTGAAGGCCAAAACATACATTTTTAAAACAGCACTTCTGTGTACCTTAATCATGTTAAAGTTATGTCCAATTCACTGAGGTTGCGTTTAATATAGCATACTGAATACATTTTTTTCAAAATATATTACTTTTCTTAGATAAAAAATATTTCCATAATAAGGCTGCATGCAAAAACTCATTTGAATCTGACATGCATTTTAGTAGACAATTACTTCTGACCTTGGTTATGAATTAAAAGACGGACTATAATGGCAAAGTCGTAAGTAATATTGATATATTACTAGCTTTACTAACCAGTTTCGTACGAGGTTCAGATGGTCTCCGCCGGCGTGAACAATAACTGAGGCATTCAGCGCAAAAGAATGCAGGATGAGGAAGCACACCATTAGATCACTGTTACTCCAGTTTCTCCTTGATATAACATTATAGTCAATCATTGCTCTATTCTGACACAAAAACTAGGGAACGCATAGAAATGCAGGAAGCAGGACATATAGCGCTCGATTGGAAATTAACAGAAGAAATTAAATGCACAAATTTAACGTTTCTATAGCGCAGTTACTTCTTCAGTATGATCCAAATACATTGAAAATTACATAATGAAGACACCAAAAAAAAAACAAAAAAAAACAAAAAAACAACAACCCATCTCATGATGTCGTTTTCACGGCTTGCAATTGGCAACTAGCTAATTTTTAGCTCCCCGTTGGAGGGCTTAAATTGTTAAATAACTCTGGACAAGCTGAGCATGATTGCGTTGGTCTTGGAAATCCAATCAGAATGATTTGGATTTGGAAAAATTGCACTCTGTTAGAGCTTATCATCGCTGAGCATTTAGCAAGAAGGACAAACAAATACTTGTATTTTGATTATTATAAAATAGATGTTTATTTTTATTCTTATAAATATTTAAAATACAAAATTAAGTATATTCTTTGTCTATAAGCATTTTAAAATTGTCCTTAGTTTGAAATATGTTTTGTTTTTCTGTGAATACGTTAGGTCAAGTGACTCATGTCGTATACACAGTTTAGAGTTTTTAAAATTTTGTGAACTAGATGTTCCTTTTTTTTCCCCTTCTTTTTCGGTTTTCGTAATTAATAAAGGTAGTTCTGACATTGTGTCGTTTACAGAAAGGTTGCCAAATCCGCCCCTTTGGCTCAACACACCAGGTTTCAACTGGCATTTAAACATACAAGATTTACATCCCCACTGCGATCCCTATTAACTTAAGCCAGACTGCACGACTGCAGCCTGTTTTTAGGGTCGCCACTTGGAGACGGAATATGATCTTGGCCAGTTCTGGTTAACTGACCCAGACACAAGCAACCAGCTGTCTGTCGACTGCTTTCAACTAATCCACAGCTTTTCATCTTCGGCGCCACATTATTGTGTGTATGGCAAATGAAGTTAACAATTATCTACAATAATGGCATATGGCCAACGGAACACACAACATCAATAATAATTTATCTGCTAACAAAACCGAAAACAATAGAATGCAGCCAATTCAGAACAAGCTTAATACAACATGCATCTAAAATTCTATTAAAGATAATTAAGGAAAGAATCGATGGCAAGACAAAGGCTGTGCTAAAGATAATCAGTTTGGATTTCACAGAACCAGAGGTAAACGGGATACGATCGAATTGTTGCAATTTCTCTCAGAAAGAATAGGCCACTATCTACCTGCTTAATTAACTACGAAAAATCCTTGGATCGAGTTCCCAGGAGCACACATTTTCAGAATTGCATTAAATGCGTGTTGAGAAAGCAATCATTAAGTTAATTCAGAACATGTATGAAAATCAAAAGGCAATTGTATCAATCAAAGATGTACTAACAAATCCAGTTCCAGTAAACTATTGGATAGGACAGGGCTGCTTGCTTTCACAGAGTCTCTATAGCGTGTATTCTGAGATGATGATGGACTAAGTTACTGGGAGCTGTAATATGGGTTTCGAAATCAGTGGTATGAAAGTAAATGATTTCCAATTTTGCCAATAATCACCAAGCCCCAGTGAGAGGATAAGTAACAGCGTTGCAAAGGCATCATCATCATCATGTAGCGTGTTCTTTGTAGAACGTCGCTCTCATCACAGCCAGACGATATGAATCTCAGTCTGCAGCCAATTTTCCCGCCTGGTCCAATTTCATGTTCAGAGTTTCCTTGATATCTTGTATTCACATTCGCCTTGGTCGATCACTGCATTGCCTTCCAGGTGGTCCCATGCCCTCCAGGACCGCTCTTTCCAGCCCGTCATGTTTGAAGTGGCAGAAAAAATTCAATTTCCGAAACATAACATTGTTTATGAGCCAGGTTTCCTCTACATTCAGGTCTTCTAGGATGGGTTTATTTGTAATTTCCTTATCCAGGGAATTTTTAGGATTCTTCTGTAACATTTTGTTTCAAACACTCCAAATTTCTTCCTTTTCGTGCAACTTGTGTCAAAGTCCATGTTTCTCACCGGTACATTGCTATAGGGAAAAAAGCATGTTCTCAGGATCTTCAGTTTTAGTTGTTTGTTAGTATTTACAAAGGCATACATGAACATATAAGCAACACAAATATTTGGCATGACAGATTACCCACTAGACTAGTCAAGTGGTACGTATGCCTGGCAGCAGATCAATACCAGGATCCACGTTTTAGTTAGTTAATTTTCTTTCCACTTATGCCGTTAAGCGTCGTGAGGAGCTTAAGTCGTCTATCCTGCGCACTCTGTCATATATCCACCTACCTTGCGCCCCTTGCCCTGTAGCCAGATCTACCATCGTTGTAACCCATCAGTAGAAGTTGATGATAGTGCATTTCCATGAGATGACCAAACCAACTTATTTTCTGCCTGGAAATGCATTCAACACAAGACGTAGTGCCGACCATACTTCGAATGTTGTCGTTCCGCATTCTGTCTCTTCTGGTGACACCGATGACCTTACTCAAACACTTCATTTCACAAGTCGAAATTCTGCTCTCGCGCGCCCTGGACAGAGGCCATTTTTGGCACTGGTAGCACAGAGTCGGCATACATATACTGTTTATCCGCTGTTGCTTTGTTGCCAAACTAATGCTCCGGTGTCTCAGCAATGGGGACAGCTGATAACTCACCGCAGATGCTTTCTGACATCTAGTCTCAATTTTCTTGAAAAAATATTGCCCAAATATTTGAACTCATGACCTGTTGAAGATAAATAAAATTTAAACTCATCTTGAGTGGCCCAGAAGTTCTACTGAGCATCATAGTTTCTGTTTTTGTTGTTGCTAATTGCTTTAATAACTATGGCTATACGCGTCCACGAAGTCGCCTACCCAATTGTTGATGGGATGGTTTGACAAAACATTTAGACCCGCTCTTGTTCATCACATCATAAATCGGGAAGGAATGCATACATAATGTTGTTACCTTCCTGGCATATGGAATACCTGCCTGATTGCCGGCGAGAATATTACTGAAGGCACAGACTAATTGCCAAGCAACACACGTAAACAAATAGACGCATTAGTGGGGACATTTCTCCATTTCTTTCTCGCTATCTCTATCATCCTCTATTCCTCTCTATCTCTAACGTTATCTCTCTTAAGCTCTCTCTTTATTTCTCTCTAACGTTGTCTACTTCTTTCTATGTCTCGTTATTTCTTAGTTCTCTCTCTTTTCTATCTCGTTCTTTCTTTATCTCTCTTTTTCATACTCTTTCTTTCTCTCTGTTACTTTTCTCTCTCTTTTTCTGTTTGTCGTTCTTTTTCTCTTTTTCCATCCTCCTCTCTATCTCTTTCTTTATCGTACTGCTCCAACTATTCACTCTAATCTAAGACCACGCATTCAAGTGTTTCTAGAGAGTATTCAATAAAATGTGATTGAAACGTCACTATACTGTCTGTTCGTTCGTACTAACATCCATCCAACTATCCATGAAATCACCAATCCACCCATCTTCCTCTCTTTTCATTTAACTAACCATCCTTCAATCAACCCTGATACATATCCATACATTTCATCCGCACCTCTAGCCATAGGTTAATTCATCTGTCCATCCACATTCACCCATGCACACATCCATATATCCATCCGCATCGTTCTCACATCCATCCATACATCATCCGAAACGTCAATCCGTCCACCCCCAAACCCAGTAACTCAACCATCTATCGATACATACTAATACAGCATTATCTCCATTCATATATCCATCCACAGATTCACCTATCAACCTATCCAACGATTCGTTCTTCGACAAAAC